>LR989927.1:20000000-21200000 GCA_905146935.1 Scaeva pyrastri | reverse complement strand
GAATTATTATAAACAGATTTAAAGGTTTATTAAGGTGAAAATTAATTTAACTTTTTGATAACCATTGTTGTTTCTTGGTGAATTTACTTTAATAGAAAAGATGGGCGCATTTAGAAAATTGAGTTTTTAGGGATAAAGTTTTCAAAAATTGTGACGACAATTTTCTTGCAGATTATTTCAGTTTTACGCACTTAAGTTTTTTAAGTTTTCTATACAAAAATGTCAAGGTAAGATGAATGATTGTGTTTTTAAGATTGTATTCGAATTGAAGATAGTTTTTGTTAAAGCTTTTTTTTGGAAAACTTGACATTTATTTGAAGTTTTTGCATTAAAAAATATATCGCCACTCAATAAGAAGGTATCAGGTTTTCAAGTACAATATTGGATCTTCGTAACTCTGGAAAATACAAGATGCAACGTATAACTATAGGAAATAATTCTTCTGAACTTTTCCAAACTTGTTCAGGGTTTCGGCAAAGGAGATGCGCTATCGTGTAACTTCTTCAATATCGTTCTGGAGCAGATAGTACGTAGATCTGGAGTCAATACGGAGGGCACTATCTTCAATAGATCGATCCAACTATTGGGACATCCCAAGGTACCGTGATTGAGGCGTTTACGGCAATTGAAGAAAAGGCGAAACTAGTTGGTCTTGAAGTTAACGAGGACAAGACAAAATACCTGCTATCAACAAACAAAAGCACATCCATTCACCGGATTGGACGCAACGTCACTATTGATAGCAGTAACTTCGAAGTAGTTAAGGAGTTCATCTACCTTGGAGTCAACATCACCTCCACAAACGACACCTTAGTGGAGATTCGACGAAGAATTACTCTAGGAAACCGCTGCAAGATAGTTAAAACACGTCGACTTTATTGACTCGGCCACATCGAGCTAATGGACAACAACGCTCCAGTTAAGAGAATCTTCGACTCCCAGCCACCTGGTTCGAGACGACAAGAAACGGATACCAGAACACTTGGACTGGATGACTGGAAGCAACGTGCTCGGGATCACAGAGAATGGAAGGCCATCGTGTCTCAGGCAGAGGTCCTACATGGATATCAGGAGACTGATTAAGTAAGTAAGTAAGTAAAAAAAATTAATTAATTATTTTTGATATTACCGATTGTTAACAACTTTGTTAAAAATGTTGCCACATTTCACTCATTTTACTATACAAAGTCGAAGTCAATTTTTACCCCATTTTCATTTGAGAATTAAGTCAGTTTTTGCAAAATTTTTCAGAAATAAGCAAACCCGTAAAACCTTGCCGGGCACCAATTTAATGTCTTTAGAAAAACTGAACAGCGGTAGTAAAATTGAGACACAGAAACAGAATCCACTACAATTGGATTGACAGATGGATTTTATGGCACATGAAGGAATTTTAAAACATTCCGTCAAAGGATTTGCACGAATTCAGTTCTCCA
Organism: Scaeva pyrastri; assembly: GCA_905146935.1. Taxonomy (NCBI): domain Eukaryota; kingdom Metazoa; phylum Arthropoda; class Insecta; order Diptera; family Syrphidae; genus Scaeva; species Scaeva pyrastri. The sequence continues at coordinate 21,198,564 of LR989927.1, read as the reverse complement.
ACGTTTTGATTTGAAATACAAAATTTCAAGCTATAAATCGTCTTAATTCCACAGTGCTAGTATTGCCCGTTCACTATACGAGTAAGATCGAGATTTTTGTAATTTGGGAACTTTTCAGTTTCTTCTTTGCAGTGTTGAACTGGAAACATTTAGCAGGGAACAACAAATCCAATCCAAACATCAATTGAAATTTGGATATTTTCAAGCGACAAGAGAATTTAGCAGCCGATGGGTCACATACACCAAAATCGAATTCTTAAATCCCTCAACGTACGTCTTTTGTCACAATGAGCTTCACAATTATCCGAAATTTTCCAAGTTTCACAATTAATTTTCCACTGTTACGCAGTACAAAATTCTCAAATTAATCAAAATTTCGTCAAGTAAAAAATTTAAGTTTTTTTTAAAATCATCAAAATATCTTAAGAATTATTTAGGTAAATAATAATGGGAACACAGTTCTTTGGTATTATACTTATTCTACATTAAGAAACTTAGCCGATTTTGGTCCTCTTCTAACTTAATAAAATTAATCAAGTCCGAAACTTAAAATCTATCTATGTATACTAATATATAAAGCTGAAGAGTTTGTTTGTTTAAACGCGCTAATATCAGGAACTGGGTGATGGAATTGAAAAATTCTTTCTGCGTTGGATAGCCAATTTGTCGAGGAAGGTTTTAAGCTATTGAAATTATTAATTAATTAAATAATTAAGCTAAAATTACGCTACTATCAATAGGAGCGAATAATCAGTGGAAAATGTTGCAAAAGGAAAGAAAATTATTCATCTTCCATTGTCAAAATCGGGTTGCAGAGAAAATCCGTATGTTCTTCAGCCATAAGAAAATAAAACCTAAATATCCTTTACGAAGTATTTTAAAATATATATTTTTTAAAACTTAATCTTAATTGCTATAATAATAAATTGAGGCGGACAGCTAGAATGTATATATCCAGGATCTTCCTCTGTACTTGTTGTTTCCATAGTTATTTGTTGTGATTTTGTGTTCGTTAAAAAATATTTCAAAATTTTAAAATTTAAAATTTCAAAAAATGTTTAAAAGAGAATTAAATTTTGTATGTCTGGCCGAGTATAAGTTCCTAGATACTGCACGCTGATGTCTTTGAGAGGCGGAATGGGTCATACATTTCACTCTCAGCAAACAATTGAAAATAATTTGGTCGGAATCTAACCATATGTAGACAATTATTAAAATTAACATTATTCCCAACGTCAACATTAGATTGTTTCATCAAGAAAATTGCCATTAACTGTTTTAAAATAAAACTTGAAATCGGATTTTGTATGACTTTTTCAAATTGCCTATAAAATTAAGGGATCTTTGATGTGTTAACTATGATGGCTTGTTTCTTTTCTTTTCTTTTCTATTTTTTTTTTTTTTTTAAATTTTTGTTTTGTTTTTTCATATAATTATTTATGAATGTGATTCTACTATTCTACTCTCCTTGTCTTTAATTAAGTCAATTCTTTACTCATAATCATGTTTAAAGATATATAATAAATTGTATTATAATTGATGGAATTTTCCATTACCATTGCATTTTTATGCATAGGTAATTGAAAACTTAAGAACGAATAGACTTTTCTTTTAAATTAATTTATTGAATTTGTCTGCATTTCAAATCATAAGATAAATAACCCCTAAGCTAATTTTGGATAAAAATCAAAAGTGCACCAAACTGCAAAATCTTATACTTATTGACAGTTATAAAAAGAAACTGACAGAATCTTTTCACAAATCACAAAATACCCCCAAGGGACAACAAGTTTATCTTTTTTTTTATCGCCTCAATTCTTTTCAAATTGTTCACTTCAATCTTATCCTCATGCAATCGAAGAAGAATCTCTTGTCCTGGCAAAAATTGTGCTTCAGGTTATTCAAATACGAATACGAATTTTTATTTTTATTTTTCACAGCCACAATTCCATATCTTCAGAACACACAGGAAGAACCACTTATAATTGCATAATAACTCCGAAAATGCATTGCACAGAACTTTTCTAATTTAACTTTTTGAATCCTTCTATACTCCCAGGTGGGGGATGTGTTTGTGTAGGCTGATGAGGAGGAAAACGATTGCATTTATCTTCAAAAACACCCAAATATACACAAAGGTTGTATAGGTGGGTATTTTACAAAACTTTTTTTTTTCTCATCGCCATGGAAATATTTTTCTATGCAAAAAAAGTTAAAGAAACAAACTTGGAAATATTTCGTAATATATTCTTACAAAATTTTTTCTACCCAAAATCTTTCATTTTGTTTATTTGAATTCTTGGAGAAGGCAGAAAAAGGGGGAAACCTAAAATTCTCAAAGTGTTTATGGAAACACGGCCTAAAAGAACACATAAACAATTTTGTAACACAAAGTTGAAATAAATTCCCAAGAAAAAGGTCCAAACAAAACCCTGAATCCGGACCTTTGTTTTTCATTACACCTCTCCCACCCTCTGCCGATTTTGTGTGTTTAGAAAACCCTTAATCGTCATTTATTAATTTTATAAACGAATCACCAAAAAAGGTTAGAATGAAAGGCAACACTTTTCCTTTTCCTTTTTGGGTTCGGTTTTTATTTTCTTAAAGAGTTATTTTATGATTCTGCCAAAACATGGCTAAATAATGTCCCATAAAAATTATAATCCAAATGATAAAATCAGCTCGATAGCCAGCCCACCGTTTGTGTGTCCAACTATTGAGTCATTCAAAAGTCTTATCCTTAACGTATAACCCTTAACGAAATTGATATCTTTGTCTTTGGTAAACATGACCAAAATATTTGCATTATAAGCGTTATTAGGTTTCCTGCTGATAACCCTCAGGAGCCTTACAGTCTTACATAAATTTATTGTGGAGGTTTGAGTGTGGTCCTTTGCCTTCCCTTCAGGTACCACCCCAATCTTCAAAACTTGTCTATACAAATTTTTTGATAAATTAAGTAATGTTTTTTAGGTCAATATTATTCCGAGGGGTATATCGATAAAGGTACAAGGATCTCCTGCAGCAGCTGCTCTCACTTCTTTCTTCTTGTATAACAGATTGGCAACTCATCTGGTTTGCCACAATTTATAAGATAAAACGAAGAAGAATAAAAATTATAATCATTGCATCTTCATACTCGTAGTTTACGACCAGGGGGCGGGCGTTTTTATCTTCTTCTTGAATATTTAGGTCAACTCTCAATTTAAAATAAAAATTGAATAAAAATTCACAATGAAATTCTTACAAACAAATTCACAACTTTCATTCAGTCTTGTGAATTGTGTCATCTCGCTTCGGGGAGTACATCTGAGGATGGTCGTTGAAGGATAGTGGGACAAAAGCATTTTGAATTAGACAAACAAAAATTAAGTATTATGTAAGATTTGAAATTTAACTCACTGAATGAAAGGTGATTTTAAATTAATTCACGGTTTCAGTTTGCCAACATTTGTATAATAAAGTGTTGGCAGTTTTAAGAAAAAATTAAAAAAAAAATGACAGCTGACAGTTTGGTGGGGTTGAAAAAAACTCACATTTCAAAAGTAATTTATCGGTTATAGATTAAAAAAAACAAAGGTTTTAGCCTGATAAATAAATTACATAATTCTATTTCATTTCATTCATTTAACTTGACATTTCCTAATCGCGTTAACTGTCATTTAAAAGACCAAATGTTGCATCAAAGATGTCATGTCATATTTTTCAAAATCAAAAAAAAACAAGTTAGAGGAAATCAGTTTTAGATTTAACTCAAATTTTCTGTAAGTTTAAAGACAGAAAATTTTAGCTGTCATCCTATTATGGGCAACTGACATTTACAAGCTATATTTCTGCATATTCACTTTTCAATTTAATTTGAATTTTAATTCAATTTTATAATTTTTTTAAATGACCTTCTAGCTCGTCGTTTGCCCTTGAAGTTGTCAGTTATTCAATTACATTCTTTACACGCAAGACAATAAATATGAAATTAACATACACACTGCAACTGGACTTTTTGACAGCTACTTGTGGGAAGTAAAATAAAAAGGCAATTTTTATGTAAATGTCAACAACGACGCACGGCGGCGTTATCACGCACATGACTTAATTTATTTTTTATTTTATTCCATTGAAATTCAATTTTGGATTTTTCGCATGAATGTGATATGTTATTTCCTTTAAAGGTGTCAAATACATTGCGAATGGATTATAATCACAACTTCGCAATTTTGACGTTTTATTGTTTGTTCTTTTTTACATCTAATTATAAGTATAAAAATGATTCGCAATTTGCAAAAAGTAAATAAAATCTCAAAAAAATCAAATGGAAATATAAAATGTTTGAAATAACGATTGACAGCTGTCATTTAATTTTTTGAATGAATTGAGTAATAAGACTTTGTTTTTAAAATTTTGAAAAATTAACACAAAATCGTCTAGTCATTAAAATCAGAAATTTTCAAATTTACTTTTGGGAGCAACTGTCAAAATTACAGGGTAGAATTCGCAACTTCAAGTACCTGAGATTTCAGTGGTTAAGTAAGAGGTGAATACTATTTCTGTTTAAGGAGTTAAAAACTCTCTCCATCTTGTTTTTCATAAACTGGCAGGCCTTACGACAGATAAAGTATTGATATTTGATATATTTGCATTTTGTCACGTTCTCGACTCCTCTATCAAATTGTGTATTAGCCTTGAGACTCAGATTTTTGACAGCTATAAAATTGTGTATTAGTCTTGAGACTCAGATTTTTGACAGCTAGAGTGAAAAATCTCACCTGAAATCACATAAAGATGAAATATCGTCTTTGGAAACTAAAGGATACATAAACTCAAATCTAGCTAACCGAAAGTAAGATGACATTTAAGTTTGACAGCTCTCAAGATTGTAGATTTATAAGATCACACTGAAAAACAAATTTCATGAAGTTATTCAATAACTAACAATTTATTATTCACATTGGATATTTTAGTATTATTTCAAAGAAAAATATTTTTTTCAATCTATATTTTTCAGCAGTTCAATCTCAATTTTTAGAAAATTACACTTTTACTCATCGGAATAATTAAGAGTTGTGAATGTTCACATATAAAGCTCAAAGTCTGAAACAAATTTTAATGTGCGTAAGGACAAAGAACCAATTTTTAGATTCAAATATATTCACGGAACACATTTCAGTTTGACAGCTGTCAAAACAAACAATTTGTTTATGGTTTCGAACCACACATTCTATACATAACCTTTATATACATTCATATTCACTTTTCAATTCATCGACAAATTTAACTTTGGACCCACTATTTGTCAAAAAAAAAAAAAAAAAATCATTCGCCTACAAATCTCAAATAAAATCTCTGTGACAAAAAAACGGACCTACTGTAGGTACATCCTTGCCGCAGGTTATGAATCCATCAAAACCAAAACGAAAAGAAAAAAATCCACAGAAAAAGTCACGTTTCATTCAACATGGAAATGGGCGAGCATGACGTTCCCTTGGGTCTTTTGGATGACAGTATTTTGTCACCCCTGCCCTAACATGTATTCTGACACCAAGGATGCAAGTTTAAAGTTTCTGTTTCTGCTTTTCCAAAAATGGAAAACAAAAAAAAGCCACACCACAAACACAAAGGACAATTTCACTTTTTCACAAAAATAATTTCGCAGTAAAATGCCAGTAAAATACCCTTGCCTGCCCGCCGCCTCCTCCGCCATCATCCATCGCCGCGCCGGATGAACATCACAGTTCGTGTCTAGACTTTTTATGGCTGCTTATTCCGAATTCTGCAGGATGCAGGATAACTAGAGCTAGAACTAAATAAATGTATGAAGTTGTGTCTTCTCCTCCTGCTCCTGCTCCTACTACTGGCCTGCCATTTCTCAAACATTCTGTTATGGTTGTGTCTGTTTAAGTTTGCGAGTCCTTTGTACGAGTCCTTTAAGAATTTCAAACAAAAACCACACGCTGTGTTTTTGTGTATAAATGGCCGTGTTTTTTTTTGGCAAAAGGACGAAAATTATGGTGGAACGGGAAGGGGATGAGTTGGACTTACAACACACCAAAAAAAAAAAAAAAAACAAAAAAAAAACATGGAATCGAAATCGCCCCGTGTTGAAAATCCTCTCCAGAGATCTGCAATTGAAACTTTGGCCATGTTCCAAAATCGTGTGATAAGGGAACTCTTCTGCACTTCGGCTTCGGCCATATATCCAGCAAGAAGTTGATTTTAATTTGGTGGCGGGTGGAGTGTATAGAGGGATGGTGTACAGTTTGGCAGGGAGGCGGGAGGGATTTATGTATGTATATATTGCGGTATGTGGTTGCTTTGGGAAGATTGGCCGAAAGAAAAACTACTCAAATGGAATAAAGTTGAGCAGATTAGGAAGGATTAGTGATGTAGGGATTTAATTGTTGATCCTTTGAATATGTTCTAAGGTACAACTTAACGAAATGAACCTTCATCACAGTGCAAAAGAAAGCTTGGGAGTACCTAACCTACATAAGGCAGTCTTTGGAAATTGAAATTTTAATTTTAGGGTAGGTAAGGATGTACCACTTGGAGATTACCAAATATTTTTTGGAGAAAAAGTAGGAAAGAGGCGTTTTTTGACTTCCACCTTGTATTATCAAGATCTAAGGTCCAATATTTTAGTGTGAGGTTAAAGTTAAAGTTAAACCTGAGTAAGCTCACTGATAGTTCATCCTCTGGGCTTTTAAGATTTTTCAGCTGAAAAATTTCATGCTTTTGAGTCAACTGTACTTTAATCTATTTTTAAAGTATCAGTTTTTCTTTTTTCTTCGTGACGTTTCAGATTTTGGGTCAATAAAATGAGATTAACTATAGGTACCGATAAAAAAATCCCTAACTACGCCAATGGTGAAGACTACGTATTGGATTGTTTAACCTCTATCAAAAAACTGACAGCTGGATTTGTACATATTCTGTGTTCAATTGATGGCAATTATCAACATTCTAATTTGACTTGAGTCAAACGTCAAATTGACAACAATACTTCTCAAAAAGTTGATGGATTTTTATGTTTCCTTGTCGTTTCGGTTAAAAGTTATGTAAATATCTATGTGTTTAGTGTTTCATAGCATTAAAGTTCATTTTAGCTTTAAGCACCATACAAACAAACTATACCAACATACACAACACACATATCCTTATGCATTACCCTTATAAATTATGTCCTCCACAAAATCACTCATCTCGGAGGTTTTTTTTTGGCATTTTTTGTTTGCCAATATACCAAACGATCAATTTTCAGATAGAAGTCCTGGCAGATACTTTTTTTTGCTTTGCCAAGCATAATAAATCTTCCCACACACACACACACATACATACTTATGTACCTTTCCACCCAAAAAACAAACATTTTAACCTGTCAATGCAGCTATCATCGTCACTTGAAGTGACCTCGATTTTAATTAAAACCACAAACTTTATCGTTATTGTCTTTTCGAGGTAAAAAAAAAAAATTGAGAAAAATAAAATAAAATATTTGGTAAGTAACATAAATCAAAATCTTTTTTATTTTTATCATCAGGTTCGACTTTTTTTTGCCAGTAAGAAATATAAAAACTTATAAGCAATTTATTATTATTTCTTTTTTTACATTTGAACCAGGATAATTTTTGGAAAGTAATTTGTGAAGGAAATAATTCACATATGTACGTACTTAAAGTCTTGCAGTGTTTTTTTTTTGTTGAAATTTGGTTGTTCCAAAAGATTAAATTTAAGATACAAATCTTAAAAGCAGTCATTTTGCCAAAAGCATATGGATTTGACAAACTTTGACTGTTCAATATTGTAATTTCTGAAAATGTCACTTAAGCTCTTCATCTTGTAAGCAATTCAAATATTAAATTCAAAAAATAAACTGCATCTTTAGTTAAATAAAAGTGAAGAACATTAACTCAAAAATTAAAGATTTTAACCAAATTTATTCATTAGGCTAAATTGATACAAGTTTTGTCGAAGATAAGAGAACATACAATTGAAAAGGTTCTAAAAATTTTACTAATTTTTTAACTAGTATAATTCAAGAAACAGGTTGACACAGAAACTTTAACAAAAAAAACTTCGACATCAACAAATTAAAACGTAAACAGCGGTTTTGACATTGATTCTTTTTAGTATTGATAAACTTGAAAAATGTCCCCTTTAAGTTGGTAGTATTTGGTCCATTAACAAACATGGTCTTACGTCAATGTCGATGACGATGTTACTGTGTTAATGTAGCCTGGATCCAAAATAAGTGATTGTCAAAGTCGCTGTTGAAGTTGCTTTGTCAGTCTGTGTCTCGAATTAAAAATTATATAAAAACTTTCTTTCAAAATTTTGGAGTCGTTTCGAAAATCTTTCACTTATACCAGTTTTTTGATAACTTTAGTGTTTATTGTAGGATGTCACTTCTTCTGGAAAAGTAGTAGTTAGAATGCCTCCTAAATGGAAAATCTGTATTCGATGAACTTACCAAATATTGTATACTGGCTGTTCCCCGCGACTTCGTCCGCTTCAATTTATTATTATAGCAATTAAGATTAAGTTTTAAAAAATATATATTTTAAAGTAGTACTTCGTAAAGGATATTTAGGTTTTATTTTATTATGGCTGAAGAATATACGGATTTTCTCTGCAACCCGATTTTGACAATGGAAGATGAATAATTTTCTTTCCTTTTGCAACATTTTCCACTGATTCTTCGCTCCTATTGATAGTAGCGTAATTTTTGCTTAATTATTTAATTAATTAATAATTTCAATAGCTTAAAACCTTCCTCGACAAATTGGCTATCCAACGCAGAAAGAATTTTTCAATTCGATCACGCAGTTCCTGAGATTAGGGTGTTGAAACAAACAAACTCTTCAGCTTTATATATTAGTATAGATGTATACGACAACTGACAAATTAAATTTCAGTGATGCCAAATCAGCCCTATCACGAATTCCATCGTAATCGAAAATTTGCTACAAATCACGATAAAGCTATTGCAAAATCCGTTCGAAGTGAATTGGTAGTGGAAAATCTGTTACGAATTTCGAAATATGGGGAATTTGGTATCACTTATTTCGAATCAAACTGAAATATGACGTCCTTTTCTTTTCGTAGCCAAGTGTAAAACAGTTGAATTCTATTTAAAAAGGGTTTTTGGTTTTTAGGAAAACGGTTAACAGCTCCATTCCACGGTTCCAACTTTCGAGTCTTTGACTTATGTAGTTGATACCTGATTTGAGGGCTGCTTTACTAAGCCGAACATTTTAAATGAAACTATTAAGATTCCATTTGAAAAAATATAAACAAAAATTATTTAAATTATAACACTTACAATTTTGGATCCAGCATATCTGAGTAGTCTTCTACTAATTTTTAATTGTTTTCTTCTCCTTAATGCTTCGGTATGTCTAGCAATAATAACGTAGGTAAATGAATCCATTTCTTTTTTGTTGTTAAATTTGCTGCTTTATTTTTAAAACTTTTTTGCTCTTGTAAATACTGAATAAATAGAAACAAGTTATCGCAACACTGTTTTTATTTGGACAATCAATCATTTGACAGCTGGAATAGTGCTTTTTTATCTAGGAAATTAAATGAGAACAATTGAAAAGTTGAAGAGATTTTCGTTTTAAAAGTCTCCAAACATATTGGTGCCAGTGATGTCAGCTAATTTTGAAATTCACAATCATTTTTTTTATGAGGCAATGCTTTTTTTGATTCCCTTCGGATTTTGTGATTGCTTTATTTCGCGGGTATCGTAGCAGAATAATCCATTCGGGAAAGTTCCACAATGGGAAGCCTAAAAAGTCTGAATGTATGAGTTTAAAAATTATCCTAAAATAGGTACCAACCTCGATAACAAATAATCATCAAATTAAAAAAACAAAAAATTGCAGACCATCGAAACTTTTATTGAATATTTGTAATATTTCTTGATCTGATTTCAGTAAAGATTTTGTAAAAAAGTGTAAATTAAAGTACTAAAAATTTATGAGATTTAAAAAATTATTAAGTTTTTAACAAATATTAACAGAAATTACTTATTAAATGGTGTTTTTTACACCCGGCGAAAACCTGCGACCTAGAATTTAATACACTCGTATTCAGATTAAATACGCTAACAATTATTTTGAATCACGCATTTGAATTTAATCAAAGAAGTATTTGTTTCAAATACGAAATGTACTTACAAAATTAGATAAGTACGTTTCACATTTGAATTAAAAAAATTGTATTCAATTCAAATACGAAACGCAATTGATAAACTCACAAAAGTAAAATATTTTCTTTAAGTTCAAAAAGCATTTACTTAGATATTATGAATTAAGCGTGGCTTGATAGTTAGCTCATAAAACTGTCATGTCAGTTGTCTGGGTTTAATGCCTGCCTGTTGGTGTAATTTTTTTTTTTTTTTAATTACTTTTTTTTCAAATACGTCACGGTTTTGATTTTAAACTTTGGTCCCAAATCCTCTGATTCAGTGTATTTCTATTTGATTCTACAATGTTTTTTTATCAGTGTAGAAAGTAATATCTAAGAGTGCAGCTAAAAAGTCTTGAGGAGTGAAATTGACTTCAAATTGAAAATTGTGGCTCAAATAATTGGAACAGGTTGCTCTCTTTTACTTACAAAAAATATATTTGTATCATGAAAATAGTTGATTCATCATCAAAGTGGGAAATTTGACATTGACATTTTGTACTTCAAAGCATATGAAGTTTATTGAAAATAAAAACCGTCTTCAAGGAACTCAAAACCAACAAAAAAACTTATGTTTTTAAATAATTCACTCCATCAGCATATATTCTATAAAAAGAAAAAGTCATTCCCCCCTTCCCCCTCCTCATCATCGTAACGCCATATTTCATTTGAATCTTCCTAAAAATAAAATTCAAAATTCCTTCAGTACCTATCTCAGGCTCTTTATGCAAAGTATCTACGTGAATTAAACTCCACCCTCAATGTACACAAAAAAAAAAAAAAGAAAACGAAATGAAATGAAAAATTTAACTTTCTCTATAGAACCACCTTGAAAATAGTTAACCTTTTCACATTTAAGGCCCGGCCCGTGGCGACCGACCGACCAACCCCCAATGGCCCCTTTAATGACGACCATGAATTATGTGGCAATCATGTGACTGTCATTGCAGAATAAACTCCTCGAACCTCGACTCCCTTGTCCCTTTCCTGCTGCACGTTTCTCGATACAAATTGCAACACGAGGCACAAAAGGATATACATTCATGTACAAACATATGTAAATAGAGAGAGAGAGAGCAAAAGGACGCGCCGCATGCCGGAAAGGGAGGCAGAAATGGTGTGCCTTGTAAACATAAATTGCTTATTGCTTATTGCTAAATTGTGTCATTATTTTAGCCAGGATTTTGTTTCAGGTGATGTTAAAAGTGGTACTGGAAGTGGGAAGCGGAAGTTATTCCATTTTTATTTGCTGTGCAATTGTGTGGATAAATTTGCACGCGATGCGACGAAAGGCGGCGGCGGCGGCGCCCGGCAGTGGTGGGCGATGATATTATTGAATAATTGAAGCAATGGGAGGGGGAATGCATATTCAATGCAGTCATTTTGAAACAGATGGCTTTAAAATGAATTACTTATATTTTTTGAATACATATTTGAATTTTTATTTTTTTTTAATTTAATGTTTGTATACATTGGCATTATCATGATTATAAAATTTACTTTGCCGAAATTCGTATTTAAATATTAACAAAGGGAATAAAAATGTTTTAAGATTATCATCGTCAATACAATGAAAAAAATTAAGGCAATTTATTAAAATTGTTGATCCCACATTAAAAAATAATGAACTAATTTAAATTCAAACTGTTAACTCAAAATTTCATTAAAAAAATATTAAATTTGTTTTAAGGTGAAATTTCTTTAAATTAGTGTTTTAACACCATTTTCAAATTAATATAAAAAAGTTTACAAGTTTACAATGTTTTATTTTCTAAGTCAACGAATTTCTACTTTTATAAACTCAAAGTGGCAACATTGTCTTCCTAACGATGGCTTTTTGGTTTTAGGGACATTTTATTTTGGTACGACAGTCTTATCACGAGTGTCATCATTTCCCAAGACATTTTTCACATTCATTGGGTTTGTTTTTGTCCTATTTTTTACCACCACTTTTTTCCTTCGCACATTCGAGTATTTTTTACCCTACATGTCCTGCAGACCTGTCAGGATGACAACTCTGAGGAAATTGTACAAAATTAAAAAAAAAAAAAACTAAAAATAAACTAGGTACCCAGACTTGTTGGGAAAAAGATTTCGTACAATTAAGCTCTTGAAGTATATCGTATATTTCCGGATCCGGAAACACGTTAGCCTACATGCATTACACACATACTTATATACACAGCAAAATGTTGCGCCAACACGTTATAAAAAAGGAAAGTACTTACAAAATTTGTTTTCTTTTTCATTTTGTTTTTATTTTTTTTTCCTTTTTTCCCAATTTATTTCACTCGGAGAAAAAGGAAACACTAAATGAATTTTTAAACCCACAAATGTGAGAAAGCTCCGAACGCGCAAGGAGTCAACCGTATCCGTGTCTAGAACTAGAACTACTCCAATTTGAATGTATGTATGTACAACGACAGAAAAGAAAACCTCTTTTAATTGGATAACCAATTTGCGTTTTTTTTTTTTTGAATAAAGTTTTCCTGACACGAATGATGAGGGAAAATACCAGGTTGAATGGGGTCTAAAGTGTTGACGTTTTTTTGCTTTTTGAGAGGAATTTTCAAAAAATTAATAAACCACACAACTGTGTCGCGAAAATGCAGGCCAATGATGCATACAAAAAAATTAAGTTACTGTGCAACGGTTTTTGGTTTTTGAAATGGAAGTTGAAGTGCACTTCTTGAAGTCTTTTAATCGTAAAAATAAAAGAAGTTTAATTAATTAAGTCATTTAACTGAATTGGTTTTGTTAAGAGAGATAATTTAAGAGCATTTTCATGAAAATTAATGATATTAAAAATGGTGAGTTTAAGTACATTGAAACTTTGCATGCCCTCAATAGCTTCACGAATTCCATCTTTGTGGTCTTGATTCAACGTTGGGCTATTGGCGTAGACCTGATCACCAGACAACACGGTCTGGAAACTTTTCCCATTAACAGTTTGATTGTTTTGTTGCTTGTGTGGCACCTAGCGCTGTGAAGTCTTGTTGGAAGTTACCATTGTCCAGATCAATACCATCCAATTCAGTCCATAAAAAATCATAAACCATCTCTCGATAGCGCAATCCATTTACCGTAACTGTTGCTCCAGTCTTGTTTTCGAAAGAGGAAGGTCCAATAACCCCGCCGGACCAAAAACCGCACCAAACAGTTACACGTTGGTGGAGAGGTTTTTCAACAATAAATCTTGGATGTTTCGAACGTCAGTCAAGATGATTTTTCGATGATACTCCGGATCATATTTATAGTGAATTTTAATAATTTCAATGCGTTGTTAAAGCGCGTATTGTTCCATTTTTTTTTTAGTGGAGAAGTGTCTACTTGCCAAGTGTCAAAAAATTACAGCTTCAAAAGTGACAGCTTCAAATAGAGGGCGTTTCAAATTAACAAATTTCTTCTTATTTTTCCCTCTTTAAAAAAATGTAACCAATTGAGAAATTATTCTTGAAAATTATTCGGGAACAAATTGACAACTTAGATGACATTATTTTATTTCCCCACATTTCATTCTGGCAATTCAGGAATTTCAAAAGTCATCGCAACAAAACAAAAATAAATTAAATTTTATTAATTTAGAGAATGAGAATAATCAATAAATTCCCTTAAGCGAGATTATTTAAATTACATCTGCCAACGGAATACTTTTCATATTCAATGAAAGTACCAATTTTTTTTTTTATTTATTTCTTCCTGCCCCTGAAATTCCCGCATTTTACCAAAATCAAACACGAAAAAAAAGTCAACAAGTCTTGAGGAAACACTCAACAAAAAACTCAACGAACCAAAAAAAAAAATATAATAAATTTTATTATAATTACCTGCTTTTGAATCAGCTGCCACGAAATACCAAAAATGAAAAAAAAAAACAACAACAAACCCTGGCAACAGAACTTTGCAAAATAAAAAATTGTCAACATCAAGTTCAAAAACTCGTAGAACGATACAACGACAGCCAAAAGGACGACAACGACAAAAAACAAGAAGGATATCGAGTTTGGTTCAAGTGAAATAAGGTCAAACCCATTAAAGTGAACTTAAAAAGCTAAGCGATTTAACCCCATGTTTTCGAGCTTGCCTCTTGTGGGCCTTTTATACGAATAAGTATAACTTGGATAATACTCATTTTTCCAGCAGCAATCCATTCATCCGTCCATCCATCATCATTCATCGTCCTATCATCGCATCGGAGCAGGGGAAAGATGAAGTGAAAGGAGGAAACTAGCAATGAATGAGGCAAGAGGGAGGAAAAGGAAAATTAATGACACTCGAAAAACACATCAGAAGTGGATAATTACAAGAAAGCCATCGAATTCCACCTGTCAACATTTTTTCTCCCAACAAAACGCAACGCAAAACGAGAGGATTCGAGTAGAAAAAAAAAAGAAACCTCTGCCTGGAGGAAAAGGTCCTTGAACTTGGCATATGACCATGGACATTGGCCACAGGCAAGGCCAATGCCAGTGTGAAGCCTCCTAAGCTTCAGCATGTGTGGTTACACGAGTCCGTTATATAGAGTCTGTTAAAGGACGACGAAGCCAGCAAGATGGTACAACATCCCTAGAAAGGAACCTAAACAGTCTTAAGTCCTGCCATCACTGCCGCAATGGAGACGTTGAGCTCGTTGCTTGTTCGATAATAATATTTGTCCATAGAGGGATTTCCCGACATAAAAAGGGAAACAGTGGGAGTAATTGATTTATGGTCGCTTTGCCATTTTTTGATGTATTCGTGTATCCTTTTTAAGGAACTTGGAACACCTCTCTAACGCTTTATGTTGGTTCAGTTTCTATACGAAAATATAAATATTCTTGTAAGCATTTTAGATTTTCTGCAAACCTACTTAAATAGACAAGATGGTGCAAAATTATTCATCCAATATCAAATGTCAAATATCAAATATCAAATATCAAATATCAAATATCAAATATCAAATATCAAATATCAAATATCAAATATCAAATATCAAATATCAAATATCAAATATCAAATATCAAATATCAAATATCAAATATCAAATATCAAATATCAAATATCAAATATCAAATATCAAATATCAAATATCAAATATCAAATATCAAATATCAAATATCAAATATCAAATATCAAATATCAAATATCAAATATCAAATATCAAATATCAAATATCAAATATCAAATATCAAATATCAAATATCAAATATCAAATATCAAATATCAAATATCAAATACCAAATATCAAATATCAAATATCAAATATCAAATATCAAATATCAAATATCAAATATCAAATATCAAATATCAAATATCAAATATCAAATATCAAAATCATTGACATACAATGCCATTTGCAAACATGACAACAACTTCCCAAATGGAGACAATAATTTTGCACCACCTTGTTCCTTATATTTATGTATGTATATGTATGAAGGCACACAATACCTTCACAAAAGTTCGTTATTTATTACGTGTCCGTAATGGATATACTCGTAGTGTTATGGTAATGGCAATTGTTGTTGTTGTTGTGAATGTAAAACAGGAAGAAAAGGTTGGTGTACTGTAGTTCCGGTTTCCGTTTGTGGCTTTGTTTGCAACTTAACACATATAAAACTATACATTTATTGTGCGCTAGCCATAAATTATTATTTATATAGGGTCTTGGATAAACATTTTAAACCAGGCGCAATAAAGGAGATAAAGTATCCACTACGAAAGCGTTTAAGTCCATAGATTAACTGTTAAGAAATTATAAATAAATAAATATTAATTTTATTTTTCAATTTAACTTAAATTTTATTTCTAGGAAAACTATAATGTGAGTCTTTTAGTTGAGTTGGCAAATTACACAAATGTTCTTAAATAATTCCTAAAACATTATTAGATACGATCCTTGGTCCTTTGGAAGGAAATTTCAATTATCTTTAATATTTACAACTGGATTCCATGGTTTTGGGTTATTTAAAACAAGATATTATAATGAAATATTAACTTTGAATTTACCAGATGACTTGTCAAAGTTGAAAAGACGCAGATTAATCCTTAAATACAGAATTTTTCGACTATGAATAGAGAAACAAAGTTATACCCTTTCCACGTCAATTTTTCAAAAGAAATAGATATATTTTTATCTTAAATATAAATTAAATATGTTAGAAAAAAAAAAGAATTCGTTCGGTCAATATTTCAAAAAAATAAACAAGCAACCCCTTGTGTCTAGACAAATTTAATTTTAATTTTTCTAATAATTCTTTTGTTTATTCAAAATATTTTCTTCCACTTTTATTTTTCTTTTCAAAAAAATGTGTCAATAAAAGAACGAAATGAATGTTTTTTAAAAGAGTACACGTAGAGTTCATTGTGTACATACTTATACTTATAGGTTAGGTATATATTAACATTACGTGTCAGATTTCATTATTTTCACAAATTTAAATGGGAGCCACGCAAGTCTCTTATAATAAAAGAAAAAATTATTCAAGAACAATAAAAATTATGAGAAGAAGGTTAAGACAAATAAACAAAAATAATAATAAAAGAAAATTCAAACTAAATGAAAGTTTTTCTACGTAGTCGCACATTCTTGCTTTGTATCGATTGAAAGGATCTCGAGAACAGCATTCATGATTTTCATACAAATTTCATTTGATTGAACAAAAAAACTAAAAATTATTTTTGTTTTTGACACTAGGTCCGTATTATTCATAATGTGCCTGAAATTGTTATTTTTAATTCTAATTAAAAAAATTCTAATAAAAAAGTAGTTGAAAAACTAAACTCTTCATCCTTATCAAATACTTCTATTTTCCAACAGAGTTTTGACACTAGGTCTGTTTGATTTATAATGTGCTTCATATATTGATTTCCTTCTGTAGGCTGTGCAAATTGTAGTTTTGACAAATGAAGACTAATACATTGTTAAAGAACTACAATTTTTATTGAACACATCTATTTTCCAATAAAGCTGCGACACTAGCTCTGTATGATTTATAATGTGCTACAAATTTATTTCCATCTGTAGACAGTGCGAATTGTATTTTTGATGAATACAGACAAAACATTTTTTGAAGAACTTAAATTTTTATTAAACACATCCACTTTCCAATAAAACTTAGACAATAGGTCTGTTCAATTTGTAGTGTGCCTAAAAGTATTTCTGTTATATGCGAATTGCATTTTAGTGACCTAATTATTTACTTTGAATTAATTATCTTTTTTTTAAACTAACTTTGTGTTAAGCACTTTTAATTTCCAAAAAAGTTTCGACACTAGGTCTGTTTTATTTGTAGTGTGCCTGAGTATAAATCTCTAGTAAAAGTTAAATAAAAAATCATTGCGAGTTTCCAAATGCATTTTCATTTTTTTCCTCAAGTCCTATTTTGTTCATCTAATCACAAAAAGTTCAACCAAAAGTTTTTATTCCAAAAATCCCTAAAAGATCTTTAAGGCACCTGCACATTTCGCATTAAATGATATTTAAGGCTCCCTCGAAGCACACCGAACACTGAACAACCGTTAAAAAGACAAAATTAAACAGTTTCATCCCAAGTAAATAATAACATTAGAGCTTTTTTGGCCTTATTTTGTTGACTGTGTGTGTGTGTGTTAGTAGTGTACTGTATGCCTCCAATATAGAGGCGAGGCGGTGAGAAAATTCAAATGTCGCACTGCGGATGTTGTTGCCATCAGCCTGCCTCACCATTTACTAACCTACCCTACAAACCTATTATCCTGAAGTTCACATTCCACAACAATGGATGTGTGCCTCAGGTCTTTGAACACAGCAAAGAGATACGTATACCTCCCGCTTCCTGGGTTACAGAAGCAGCCAGCCAGTGTCGTCGTCGTCCTCGTACTTGTAGACCTCAGTTCAGTTCGGCCGTGTGTGTTTTGTGTTGTGAAGCAATTTGAAATTGTTTGTTTGTTTCCAGATCCACAAACGGGCACGGGCTCGGGACACGACCGACAGAAGGATAATTGCAATAGTGCGGGACGCGTGTAACCAAGGTCTTGATGAGCGCACAAACGAGCAAATGTCTGGGCCACCGCGCGCCGGCAGCCGTCCGTCCGCGTCCCGAACTAAGGAGGTGCTTCCTCGAAGGATGTTTTTGTGTTTACTTAGTTGTCTATTTTTTGTTTGTTAGCTCTGCCATTGACAATTTAGAAAAATAATTATATTTGACACCCAGGATGTTTTGTTTTTCCACTAGATTTCTGTTGACAAGTTGCTAAGGACATTTTTGCTTGTTGACCTTGGGTCCTGACACTTAAATGAGTGACAGAGAGTACCAATCTTTTATTTAACTAACTTCAAAAAATAAAATAAAAAAGATTTTCAAGTTATGTAAAATACCTTCTCACTTTCAAGGGGCTCCCCACGCACTTTATGAACGTTCAACTGTCAACTGTTGATTGATTAGTGTCAATAAAAATGGTGTCAATTTCAAAGAGCTTAATATTCAATCGCAATCGATCCATTAGAGGGCGTATACATCCCCGTCTTGTGGTGGCGAAATAAATTAATTGACACAAGGACGAATGACAATGACAGTAATATATGTATGTATGTGTTATATGTATGTTTGTGCAAGTAACTAAGTTAATTTATTAATCCAATGAGAGTTACCTTGCGAATTATAACGATGGGGCCGGTATTTTTTGTTGTTGTTTTTTTTTTTATGGAGACATAATTCAAAAGGGTTTGTAATTTAGAAGTAATTAAGATGGAAATAGAAAAACATTTTTATTTATTTTTAGTCTTAAAAAGATGGATGATGATATTTTGGGTTGTATTAATTTTTATCGTTTACTAACACACGGAAAGAATAACATGGGTACAGTTATAAATCAGGGAACAAAACAGAAAAAAGAAGGAGCAATAAATTAGGAGGATATAATTTAAAAAATAATTGTGGGCTATAAAAACGAGGATAATTGAATAAATGAGAAAAAATGGTGCGTCGCGTCAAAAAAAAAAAAATCTCATTTCAAAGGATTGAGAACCACTTGAGTAGGGACTCAGTTAGTTATTAGGGGAATAAATAAGGGTTGTTGCATAATTTAATTTAATTAAACACACTTTTTATAGCTTTGCAGACAAAATTTTTAAATTCAGCTCCTCATTCTTTTCATAAATATTTTCGTGACATTTTTTCAAAATTTTGGTATACTTTCTCGACGATATGGGATGGCTCTGTTTGAATCCCTTAAATAGCTGAATTTTTGGATGGGTAATGATGAAGGTCTTTTTGTCAAAATTCGTTGCTCGGTCCTTCACAAATTTGAGATTTTTGTAAAGGATGTCGAATCCATGATTTATGATGAACTAATTTTTTCGTGATTTTGGTAAAGAACAAAAAATTGTCACACTTGTGTTTTTTTTATTTAAATACTTTGTTGTCAGTAATGATAGATGACATAGCATTACCAATTTTTTAGATTTTAGATTTTTGCCAACAAAAACTTAGTACACCATTAGAATGCTTCTATAACGTATACAAAGATAAATTAATCATTATTAACTAAGATGAAAAGAATAGGCCCCAAATGACTACCCTGAGGAACTTCAGTTCACATTATGAAAGTCATTAAGAAGGAGCTTCTGAATTAAATATTTTAAGTCCTATTTTGGATATAAGGTGAAATCCAAGGAAGGTTATCCAAATGCCTTCTACTTCAATGTGATGATCTGAACTTGAGAACAAAGAATCTATTTTTTCTTCTTCTAAGATTTGAGAAAACATGATCAAAGATATATTTTAATCAAAATTCTCGTCACTCTATAAAATGTACTTAACTTCTTAAGTTATCAAATGATTATTACTTTCGTTTTGCAAAAAAAAAAAAGAGGTCACAATTTATTTCTTTGATCAAAAATAGGTCACAAATTTCCAACTTTTAATATCCTAGATGAATTTTTTCATTTCATTTTTTTCCAAAGTACAAAATGAAACGTTAACCCAGAAAAAAAAACTCAGTATGATAATTTTTGTCAGAATGCATTTATTTATCCATCATCTCATCTCATTTTTTCACACACATAAAATGTGTAGTCTTGTGTAATATATTTGTTACGAATACGTCAAAATGATGAGTTCTTTCAGAGAATGCATTAAATCGCCTGAAAAAATAGGAAACATACATTATGTTCGTATGTATCTACATATGTTTGTGTTTACATAGAATGTAGGTAGGTGCATGATTAAGATTTAAATATAAAAAAAAAATAAACATGGGAATTAATAAGAACTGTACATTCCTGACATTGATTCATGACAACCATTCAACAATGGCTACAGTGTCATTGACTTACATTATAATGGGTGATTTTTTAAGAGGTTTAGAACTTAAAAAAAAAAACACAAAAAATTCGAAAAAATGAATGAAATATTTATTTGAATCGATAGTTTGAACCTTGCAATTTAATGTTTAAAGATAATTTCATGCAAATGTTGACCGCGGCTGCGTCTCAGGTAGCCCATCCGCTGAGTCCAATTTTGACATACTCTTTCACACATATCGGACGGTATCTCACGAATGAATGCATGGATGTTGGCTTCCAGTGCGTCAATCGAAGCGGGCTTGTCCCTTTAGACATTAGCCTTGACATAACCCCACAAAAAATAGTCTAATGGTGTCAAATCGCACGATCTAGGCGGCCAGTTGACCGGCCCGAAACGTGAAATTAACTGTTCACCAAACTCGCCTCGCAATAGCGCCATTTTTTCTCGTGCTGTGTGGCATGTGGCACGGTCTTGTTGAAACCACATATCATGCAAGTCAAGAACTTCCATTTCGGGCAAAAAAAAGTTTGTTATCCACGCTCGGTAGCGTTCACCATTGACAGTAACGCTGCGATTCGCATCATCTTTGAAGAAATATGGCCCAATAATGCCGCCGCCGGCCCATAAACCGCACCAAACAGTGGCTTTTTCGGGATGCATTGGTAGCTGTTGCAATGCTTCTGGCTGATCTTCACTCCAAATGCGGCAATTTTGCTTATTTACGTACCCATTCAACCAAAAATGAGCCTCATCGCTGAACACAATTTTTCGATAAAAAAGCGGATCCTCGGCCAGCTTTCCAAGAGCCCATTTTGATAGTAAAATTCAATAATTTGCAAGCGTTGTTCATTTGTAAGACGATCCATGATTAAATTGCAAACCAAACTGAAGCTGTTTGACAGTGACACAAGGTACTAAACACACGTCAACTGTCAAAACCAGTGTTGCCAAAACCAAACCAGCTAAAAAATCAACCGTTACTTATTTACTCTTTAACTTATACGTTTCTTCTTCATGAAACTGTCAGAATTATAGGCATCCAACTTAAGTTTTTTTTAACTAGAGTAAATATAAATTATTTTAAGTCTCTTTTTTTTTAAGCTGAGATCTCTGAAACATAAAAATTAAAAATATGTTTAGATGCTCTTGACAAAATAATAATCATTTTTGAATCAAACACATGTTTTCTTAATTTTTAGATTATTTTTTAAAAACCTTTAACATTTTTGATTTTTGAAAAAAAAAAACTTTTCCAAAATCTTTTCAAACTTTGTATAGTTATTAGTTTTTAATCTCTTCTTTATTTGAATGCTTGAATTACTTCACTCAATTGCCATTTTAAACTAAATTTTTCTGTACAATTTTTTTTTTAAACTAACATCTTCAAATTAAATTTATTTATGACAAGTTTTTTTAGTTACTCTTAATTATGAAATTTTGATTAGCAAAAAAAAAAAATTGTTTACCAAAAACTGTTGTGAATTACAAAAAAGGCTCCAGATGTCAAATAAGATCTAAATAATTATGTCATTTAAGGAGAAATAAACAAAATCAGCAAATAAAATCTACCATGAACTTAGTTAACTTTAAGGCGGTAATGCCTCCGCCAAGTCGAGCGCGAAGCAAACACTGCCGTACCATCCTTTACTGGAACCATTTCGCCGCATTTTGAGGCCTCTATTTGAGAACTTCTGGATAGGACCAGGATGCAGAAATTTTCGTCATCCAGTAAGCTATAATCACATGCATATGAACATACTTAAAATCCAAAATTTCAAGTCTGTAGGCCATTTAGTTCCGATGTTAAGCGAAAGCAAAGTTTCACATTTACGACACTCACTCACTCATGATCATAAAAATAGAACTACATAGTACTTTCCATAAACTCAGAGAGCTACAATTTGGTACAGAGTTAGGGTTTAATGGCCACATAAAGACACTAAGATAATCGAAGATCTGGGTGATCCTGATTAGAAAACACAAGAGCCCAACCAAACTATTAGAGATATATCTATATGGTAATGCCCCCATCTATTATTGGTTCATACAAAAATCGATTGTCATTGCAAAAATCGAGCGTAGTGGGACACATCTTCTAATTGAAATTTAATCTAGATCAGTGACGGATTTATGCCTAGGCCCGAGAGGCCCGGGCCTAGGGCGGCATGATTTGAGGGGCGGCAACATTTTTGAAATTTCAAAATTTCAGAGACGGAAAAAAGTAAAGACAGTTGCCTTGGAAAACAAGAATGATGCTCTTTACTTTTCGTTTCATTACTGAAATTAATCATATGCTTACAAAGCTTTTAAAAACTACTAAATCTTAATAATATCGAAACTTGCAAAAGTTATTAGCAAAAGTTATTAGGTGTTTATTTCTAAACGTTTTAACAAATTCATTTCAAATTTAAATGTTTAAACAAATATTGAACACAAAAAAGGTTATTTTACATGAACGACGGTAGTAATACTTTATTGCAATTCGTATACATAATCGTCAAAATGTCATTTAACCACATTTGAATACAAATTTTAATGTAAATTACGACCATACTAGAATGTCAATGTGAATTATTTCTTATTTCACTTGAATAGAAAACTTTTTTTGTACGTGAAAATAATTATTTGCTATTTTTTTCATTAAATTAAGTAAAAATCTACATATGAAGATTTTTGTTTCAACCAAACATAACAAATATGAATATTCCCTTGAAATATTAAAACATCATTTTTGTCGCCAATTTGTTTGATTTTATTTCTCACAACTTAAATATCAAGTAGCAACACCTAGCTGCAAGGCTACGAATGACATACCTCCCTTTCGAACATTTTGCGAAATAATTAAACATAACAAATACATCCATGCAACAAACTACAAATTTGGCAACAACGAATCAGTTTTTACAAAAATTGAAAAATCTATCCAAAACGAATTTAGAAATTCAAAATACCTACTGGCACTGGAATTTATTGCTGAAAGCGAAGATGAGAAACCGACTACACGGTCTGAAGCTATGGGATTGCAACGAAAGTTGCAGCATTTAGAAACAGCAATTCTAGTCATCGTTTGGAATGTAATTTTAGATCGATTTAATGTGCTAGTAAGAAGCTTCAAGAATCTCAAGCTGATTTATCATCCGTTGTGCAAATCTATAGTTCTCTGGCTCTATTTCTTCAGGACATGAGAGACAGACAATTTTTTTCTGAATATGAAGAAAAAGCCAAAACACTATCTGGCGTCCAAGATTATTATCGTTATGATATGTATTACATTCACGTAGTCTTCGAGATGTTTACCCAAATGTTGATATTGCTCTACGTATTTTTTTGAGAAAGATCTTTTTCTACTTTAAAAAGAGTAAAAATCTATTAACGTGCCAGTATGGGTCAAGATCAAGATATTGAAGCTCAACTAGTCCAAGAAATTGAGTATGATGATATAATTGATATTTTTGCGCGGACCAAAGCCAGACAAAAAAATTTTAAAATTGATTAATATTAAAAAAAAACATTTATTTATTTGTTTAACGTTTATTACTTACATGACTGAAATATTTATTAGTTATATTCTAACGAAATAAAGTTATTATAAATTAAAGATAAAAATATAGTATCAAAATTAATTTAATTTATTCTAACATTAAGGGCGGCGCGATAAACAGGGCCTAGGGTGGCATCAAGTCTAAATCCGTGACTGATCTAGATTAAAGCGTCCCACTGCTGGGTGAATGCCACCCCTTCTGGTTTTAATACGCATAATGTAACACCAAGAAGTGACCTCTACTAACCCTATCTAGTAGCGAGTAGAATAACTACTATACCCCAACAGAAGTGACCACTACTAACGCCATCCAGAAGCGCGTAGAGTTACTACACTAGGGAATACGAAATTCTGTTGTTACTGTACAAGAATCAGAACCGGAAAAAAAAGAAAAGAACGATTTGTAATAATAAAAAAAAAACTACTTCTAAAAAGAATAAAACTGTGTCAAAAATAAAATCTAATAAAATTAATCAAAAACATTCTGTAAAAAACTACCCAAGCCAAGATGGAGCTGCTTTTTAATCTCTAAAATGTAATGAAATCTAGACAAAGTCATGCCAAGTCTAAGGTTCCTTAATGCGATTTCTTTATTATTTATAGTTAATGTTGTGTGACTTGGCTGTTGACTTGTAGCCACTAACGTATAAAAAATGTTCAAATTAAATTCTCAAGTAACATTCATACTATACGTAAAACTCTGTGTACAAATGTGTTGAACATTCACTTTTATATTTGTTAGATATTTTGTAGTAAAAAGTCTCAGGCGTATTCTTATTATTCTTTATTTGCTAACTACATAAAATTCTGTAACTTGGTAATTGCCAAGTTAGTGGGTACAAACATAACATTAAAGCGACCTTGCCACCTGTTTTG
Organism: Scaeva pyrastri; assembly: GCA_905146935.1. Classification (NCBI taxonomy): domain Eukaryota; kingdom Metazoa; phylum Arthropoda; class Insecta; order Diptera; family Syrphidae; genus Scaeva; species Scaeva pyrastri. Next base: position 21,173,694 of record LR989927.1, on the reverse strand, counting down.
TAACCCTTTTTACTTGAATGAAGGGATTTTGTAACTTTTTGTGAGACTCCCAGAAAACTGGGAGTCCTATACTGAAGTAGAATGCTAGCCACGTTGAACCTGTATAGCAACTGTTTTGGCTAAAAAAGACAATTAAATTCTCATGAACATTTCTCGCGTTGCACTTAAAAATTCGTTTGCTTCTTTCCAGCCTAATCTTTTTAATCGAGTCAACAAATTACCCGCAAGGATTTTGATTTGCAGATCATCCCTAATCAGCCTAGAAACGGATCCCGTGGATATATCAAATTCTCTGGTCACTATCACTATCTTTTGCTTCCGAAATTGATTCCGCCAAAGTCGATCACGTAAGGGTTTTAATATAAAGCACTCGATCTTTGAAGATTCATACTTCAACCCTTTAAAAACTGTTGCAACATTCCAACTTAGGAAATTCATGAAATTGGTATCCTTATCATCACCATCATTTGCATACAAATTGTAAAAGTATCGATCGAACCTCTCTTTTTTTATTCCTTAGTTTAAACCAATCCATAATTGATATCGTTTTCTGCTGAATACGCAACACAAATCGCTATCCCTTTTCCTAGAATTTAAATTTAGTCCTTGGAAAAGTAACCCAACCGACGACGACGACGACGAACGACGACGATTCACGAAATAAAGATAAATCTCGTTCCTTATATCTCCATTGAGACTTTTTAATGTGTTAAATCCTTTAAAAATGCAGTAAGCTTCATCTACTGCCTGTCACGCCCTCTATCGCCGCCGCGCCGTCGAGTTCAAGCATAAGATTGTGGAAAGTGTAAGCAAGATAATGTACTCGTATCTCTAAACCTATTTTTATCGAGTGTCTTCAGTGATTCAACAACTTAAGATACGCGTGAGGACTACAACAACCTAAAACATCCTCTTCCACTTCTGGGGGTAATCTCATTAAGTAGGCCAGAAGAAGAGAGGAGAAGAAAAAAAAAAAAACAATACAAAATCTTAAATATGCCATCAGAAGAAAAAGAAGAAGAAGAAGAAGAGATTCTTCTTGTTGTGGCTGCTTTATACTTTTTTCATTCATGAGCACAAGATTATCATAAGCCAATGTATCCTAGAAGTACCTCCAAAGCCGGGTCTTCATGTAAACGTGGAACTATCAGGCTAAATAAGGATCTAAGTTATTTCCATGCTGCTGAGATCTAAACAAAGATAGTGCTTCCTTAATTGCATCTAAAATATATGAAGAGCGTGTTTTTATATTCTATTAATAAAAGATTGCTTTGTTTGAATTTGGAAGGCGGTGGAGGGAGTGGCGAGTGTGGCAGGCTGCAGAAGCATCATCAGTTTGTTTAATGTATGCCATTCAAAAACACTTTTTCCGACTTCCTATTTCTTCGGCAACATAAATTCATAAAGACGACGGATGACGACGACGATGACGAGAAAATGAATGTGATTTAAAATAAGTTTGATATTATTTTGGTTTAAATTTTAATTGGATCTTTGTTTTGATGAACGACGAGACGCGGCGGGACGCACAACAACGTAAGAGGAGAAGCATTCATGATGTTGTATGTAAATCATTTACATCAAGGTAATAAAAATGAGAAATATTTATGATTTGCCTGTGCAGAAACACAATAAAGAAGGACAAGCATTAACGCAGCTGCTGCATCACAAACAATTTCATTTTAAATCAAATAAAAATATTAAAAAAATTAAATTAAAATTAAACGAATTTTGAATGTAAACGAAGATAAAACGCAACAAATTGATAACCAACTGTTTGTCTAATGGTTGCTCATAAATGTTCATTTTTATCGTTTGTTTTCATTGAGATAGAACAACACTTTTTGACAAATTGTTTGTATTTTAATTCAACTATTTTTTTTTTACAATAAAATGTCACTGATTGCCAAAAATAAAATTCATGCCAAAACGGTTTGTTTGTAGATTTTAAATGCATCCATTTAATTAAGGTTTTGAGAATGTTTCATGTGATTTTATTGGTCTATTGAATTTTAGCCCAACTCAAATTGGAAAAGGCATTTGAGCAAAAAGAAAACACAATGCAGTTCATTTATAATTTAGTTGACAGTGCTCATAAATAAAATTTAGATAACTTATTTTTATGTGACATTTTTATACAACGTAACAAAAATACCGTTATGTGCATACAAAGCTTTAAAAATATTTAAACAATTCAGAAAATAAAACGACGATCGAAATATCTTTATTCTCATGTAACTAAAATGAAAAAAAAAAAAAAAATAGTGCGCATACGCCACAGTGAACTTGTATAAATTAAACTTGATTTTATATTATGTTTAAATTTGTTTTAAATTCTTTTAGTATAATAAATTGAATATTGAGAATAAATGTTAAATTAAATACTTCATTTGGTAGAAAGTCATTTATTAGAAATGTTTAGTGGATTTTTTAAACAGGGTCTTAAATTTACACAGATGCATCTTTATTGCCAAAGAGTTTTAGCTTGAAGTTTGAAATTTTACTAGGGGACAATAGAAACTAATTTAAAAAGTCTTAAAGGGTGTTTAGTAAAAAAGGGATAACCTTATAATTCAGTTAAATATGTAATAATGGGTGTTTTTTTTAGATGTGTGGTTTTCAATCTAAAACTTCTTTTTTTGAAGTTCATACTTTTGACAGATGTCACTTGATTTATGCTTCATCTGGTTTGCCATTTTATGAAAAATAGGAATTCTTCTGAACAACGTTTGAAAATTGTGCAAATCTATTACCAAAATAATGGTTCTGCATCTGTTCAATAGCTCGATAAAAAGTAAAAATTTATTTTAAGTAAAAGAAAGACAATTTAGATATTTAATTGAATATATTTTATTGAACGATGTTATCCCCAGGCGGTATTCTACAAAAGTGAAAGATTGTAGGAAAGAGATTATTTGACAGCAGTAGAATTCAAGTTGAGGATAGGGTAAAGAGAAAAAGAGAATAGAAAGTAGAAAGTAGAAGAATGGTAGGTATTGCCATTTATATAATTTAAAGGTTTAAGTTTCAGATAAAAAATGTAATAGATCTTAAACATACCGCCGGGGAAGAACTACTGTTCTTAAATAAAGATACAATAATTCATAATATAATATATGTACGTTATGTACTAATAGGTATGTATATACAAATTGAAAATTTTAAATAAAAAAAAGAATATGATATGAGCATTTCCTCTCATATAAATAAATGTTTTGGAACAGGATTTTAAGCGCCTGTTACTCGCTTACTGGAAAAAAAAAAATAATAATAATTATTGTTGAAATGAAATTGTAGGTTTGTAGATTGCAAATGCATTAATGTCACACTTTATGTTGTTTATTTTGGAAGGTTAGCTTCAAATGATGGATTTACAGCTGGTGTGTTGACATCAGGAAGTAAGCGTAACTTGGTAATAGGACGTTTGAATTCTTTCCCATTTGTAACCACAGTTGCAACTCTGCATATTCCATCTGCACCTGGATGAACTTCGACCACTCTAGCCAGTGGCCATTTCGCTGGAGGGTATCTTTCATCCGAGATGATAACAATATCGTTGATTTGTATATTTCTCTTTGATCGTGTCCACTTTGGACGTTGTTGTAGACGCGACAGATACTCTTTCTGCCATCTATTCCAAAAATGTTGAAACATCTGCTGTATTTGCTGCCATTTATTCAAACGGTTAGTTTTTAGATCCAATAGTGATGGTTCCGGAACGATATTTGTAGGCTCTCCTATAAGAAAATGGGCTGGAGTGAGCACGCTTAAGTCGGTTGGATCGTCAGTAAGTGGGCACAAAGGTCTGGAATTTAAAGTGGATTCTATTTGAACTAAAAGCGTATTCAGTTCTTCAAAGGTAAGGCATTTATTCAAAAGAATTCGTTTAAGATGATACTTAACTGATTTGACTCCTGCCTCCCATAATCCACCAAAATGTGGAGAGGCAGGAGGAATAAAACTCCATGAGGTTCCTTCATTTTCCATCTGAGAACGGACATCGGGTGAAAGCAATTCGAGAAATTGACGATTCATCTTAATAAGTTCCTTGTTAGCTCCTACGAAATTGGTCCCATTGTCACTATACAAGTGACTGCAAGCTCCTCTTCTTGAAGTGAACCTACGGAATGCAGCTAAAAATCCTTCAGAAGTCATATCTGAGACAAGTTCGATATGCATCGCTTTTGTCACTAAACAGATGAATATACAAATGAATCCTTTGTATGTTTTATTTGATCTCCCTTTAGATGACTTTATGTCGAAAGGACCAGCGTAGTCTACACCGCTGTGTCGAAAAGCTCTGCTTTCATTCACTCTTACTTTCGGGAGCGAGCCCATTAGTTGTGAAGTTCGTTTTTTATTAAAACGAGTACAAAGAACACAACCATGAAATTCTGATCTTGCAATATTTCGTAAATTTGTTATCCAATATTTATTTCGGATATAGGAAATAATTAATTGAGGTCCTCCATGAAGGGTTTTAATGTGCGCATCAGCCACCAAAAGCCTTGACAAATTGCAAGATCCTGATAATATAAGCGGATATTTTGAATCTTCGTCTATATTGGCAAATCGAAGACGACCTCCAACTCGAAGTTGATTATTTTTATCAATAAATGGATATAGATTAAGAATTTCACTTTTGGAAGAAATATCCTTTTTTGATTTAAGGCTTTTTACTTCGTCTGGAAATGATAAGGATTGAGAAAGAGAAATTATATGTTTCAAAGTCGTTTGAATCTCTGTAGCTTTAAGACATCCATTAAAAATTCTCTTCCTTTTTGGACGAATTCGAAGAATGTGTGATGTCACTCGAAGTAAATGTTGAATTGAGCTAAATCTGCTCAGGAGATGTGTTGAAAATTTCAAAAATACATTCATACATGTAAACATTTTTTTTCTTTGTTCAAGATCTGTATAAAAACTAGTTTTATCTTGACTTGGCCATTCTGATTTTGGGCATCTGAGCCAAGAAGGCCCATTCCACCAGAGTGGATGATTTTGAAGATCTTGCGGCTGAACTCCACGTGAGGCACAATCAGCTGGATTGTCTTCCGAATTTACGTGAAACCATTGATGTAGATTCGTTATTTCTTGGATTTCACAAACGCGATTGGCGACAAAAGTATTCCAACGAATTGGTAAGGCGTGAATCCAACCAAGAACGATTGTAGAATCGGTCCAAAAGAATGATTCAAAGGTAGCAGCTGACATTTCTGTTGCAGATAAGAATTTTTTAAAAAGTTTAGTCAAAAGAACTGCACCACACAATTCTAATCTTGGCAATGAAATTTGCTTTATTGGTGCAACTTTAGTTTTTGCAGTGATTATATTTACAAAAATGTTACCATCAGGTCTTTGAGATCTGCAATATAAAACTGCTGAGTATGCATGAATCGATGCATCACAAAAGCCATGAATTTCAATTAATGATGAAGATACAGTACTTAGCCATCTTGGTATTCTGATCGATTGCAAAGATAAAAGGTTAGTCCTATACTTTTCCCATTCAGAATGAAGTTTAGGAGGAAGTGGATCATCCCATTTTAGGCCTTGCAACCAAAGTTGCTGAAAATATATTTTTGCTAGAATTATAGTTGGGGCTAACAATCCTAGTGGATCGAAAAGTTTCGATGCATCCGAAAGTAATGTTCTTTTAGTATAAATATTGCATGTTGGAAGTGATACTTTAAAGAAGAAATAATCATATTTTGGATTCCAAAATAATCCTAAAGCTCTAACAGCAGAATCCGTATCAGTATCGAAAGAAAACTCACAATCCTCTGGTTGTAAATCAGAGAGAAGTTCTGGACAGTTCGATGTCCATTTTCTCAACTTAAACCCTCCGGAACTTAAAAGATCCTTAAGCTCCTTTTGAATTGTTTTTGCTGTTTGAATATCATCAGCACCAGATATAATATCATCTACATAGATGTCATTCTTGAGTGTTTTTGCTCCTTGAGGATAACTTTCTGCTTCATCATCAGCTAATTTTTGCAGAACTCTAATTGATAGATATGGAGCACAAGTTGTACCATAAGTAACAGTCTGTAATTCGTATAAATGTACTGGACTGGTAGAAGTAAAACGCCATAAGATTCTTTGAAAATGTGTCTCTTCGGGATGCACAAGGATTTGTCGGAACATTTTTTCAATGTCTGATGTGAAAACAAAGAGAAATGTTCTCCATTTTAAGATAACTGATATTAAATCATTTTGCAATGGTGGTCCCGGAAGAAGCTCCTCATTAAGAGAAGCTGAATTAAGTGGTTTTGCAGACCCATCGAAAACAACCCTTAACTTCGTTGTAGAACTGCTTTCTTTAAACACTCCATGATGTGGTAAAATGAAACTATTTTCATTTGGAGAAAGATCTTTTAAATTGCATTTAAACATCATATGATTAAGAATTATGTATTCATTTATAAATTTAGAATACTCTTGTTTTAGAGTTGAATTGTGTGGAAATACTTTATGTTCTAAATGCTCAAAACGCTTCTTCGCATTGAACAAGGAATTTTGAAAGAATGGATAATCTCCATTGAGTACTTTGGATTTAAAAGGAAGTCTTACTATGTATCTCCCAGTGGAAGTACGAGAAGTTGTATTTTTAAAGTATTCTTCGCAAGCTATATCTTCCGGAGTAGAAATTTTTGAAACGGAAACTTCTTCAAGTTCCCAGAACTTTCGAAGTGAATTGTCAATTGCGTTAATTTGTGTATGAAATGATTTTGCATTTTGACTAGAAATATTGTTATTTGTATTAATAGGTCCAGATAAAATCCAACCCAACTCTGTGCGCTGGGCCAGAGGTCCGTTTTTAGGTCTGATAACACCGTCCAATATAATCTCGTGGAAAATATCTGCACCTATCAGAATATCTATATTACCCGGCCTTGAATACTGTGGGTCAGCCAGAGTAATATTTTCAAATTCGCTTGGTAAATTGGAGGTAATTGGATATGTATTAACATAATCACTGATGGATGTCATAACTAAGGCTTTTGCTTGTATTTGAAAATTTGAATTTGTACATGATTTTAAAGGAAACTCTACAAAACTTTTGCAGACTGATGAAATTGAAGAACCTATTCCACTGACAATGCAGTTGAAAGGATATTTTTTAAGCCTTAGACGTTGAACACATTTTTCAGTTATAAAGGAAGCTTGTGATCCTTGGTCTAAAAGTGCTCTCAGAAAATAGTCACCAGAATGTGTAGAAATAATTACTTTTGCTGTAGCAAGTAAAATTTGTGGACAAGAAATGAAATTGGAATCAGTACATAACAGAGATTGTGTCATCGGTTTTGATGAAACATTATTAGAAGTACTTGGTACATTTGAAGAAATTTTATTTTCAATATGCATGAGAGTATGGTGACGTTTGTTGCATATTCTACAATTGTATTTAATTTTGCACTGAGGAACAGCATGTCCTTGTATCAGGCAGTTAAGACAAAGATTATTGTTCCTGGCAAACTCAATTTTCTTGTCGGAAGTAAATGCCTTGAACTGTGGACATGTATACAAGTAATGTGCTTCTTGACAGCAGATGCACGATGGAGTTTTAAAATTGTTTCGTTTTGAAGTGTGTAAAGATCTGGAACATACTTGAGTTTTGCTTGAAGTTGGAGTTTTTTCTCTGCTGTGTAGACAAACCTTTGATTCTACAGCTTCTAAAGAACGAAACGAATCTTCAAGAAAAGTGAAAAGGTCATTCAGTTTTGGTAACTCATTTGTTTTGCCTGCGGCACTGGAATTTTTTTGTACCAGAAAATTTTCCCAATTACGTCGTGAAGTCTTGTCTAATTTTTGACAGATTAGAAAAATAATGAAAAGATCCCAAGAATCTGTAGAAACACCGACATTTTTTATGGAATCTAAACACTCTTTTGTTGTATATAGTAGTTTGCGAATTGAAGAAGCAGATTCTTTTTGCATATCTGGTTGTTCACAAAGGTTTTTAAGATACGAATCGATTATAAAACGTTTATTGTCATAACGATCACAAAGTGTTTTCCATGCAGTAGTATAATTGACATTTGTGCATTTTATAGAACGAATAAGAGATTCAGCATCACCGGTTAAACATTTTTTAAGAAAATAAAGCTTTTGAGCATTAGAAATATTAGGTTTTGTATGAATCATACTAGTGTATAAATCGTGAAAAGTTGACCAATTTTCATAAGTTCCATCAAACTCTGGAAGTTTTATCTTTGGAAGATGAATATCACTTTCTTCACGGAAAGTATGTTCAAATGTTTGATTAACAAGACTTGAATTTGCCTCCTTCGAAGACGATGCTTCTATTGAAAGAATTTTATCTAAAATATCACCTTTTGTATTAAGAAATTTTTGTTCGAAATTTTCATACTCAGAATCCGTAAAGTAAGATAAATCAGCTTTGGTTTTCTTGGCTCCTTTAAGGAGACCAAAAATCTTCAAATGATTATTTTTAAAGGATATCATATAAGCTTCGCATTGTTCTAATCTGCTACGTAAGTAGCCCAACTTTAACAAATTTTCTTCACTCGACTGTGTGAAGTTGTTTTGAAAAGCAGAAAAATCTAGATCGCACAAGCGTTGTTCTTCAATTAAAGCCTTAATTTGTTCCATACTTCAACGATTTAATAAACAATATGAGAAAAAAAAAGAAAGAGTAAACTATTGCAAGAATTCAAATGATTAACAAAAAGGCAAGAAAATGTATAAAAATAAAACCAAGTAACTAATATTTTATATATTAATAATAATTAATTATTAATAAATAATTAAATTTAAATTATGCTTGTTCAAAGTACTTAAATGAACACAATAAAGTAATACGACAGCACTGTATTGTATGAAAAAATGAAAAAGTACTAAACGTACTATACTGAAAACCATATACAATTGCGACAGCACTGTATTCTCTTAATCGCAAGAAAAAATAAAAAAAAATAAAAATAATATCAATATTGTGAGAAAGCGATCCACATATGAATGCACTGAGAAAAAATGCCTTCTAATTCAATTATATAATATTTTTTTTTTTTTTTAATTAATTTTATGTGATATTAATTTTTTCATAAGCCGAAGATAATTAAGCCAATATTTTTTACCGTTCTTGCGGTCAAAACTGAAGCCAATATTTTTTACCGTTCTTGCGGTCGCAACTGTTTAATTAAACATGTGAAATCATATTGTATTACAGTTTAAATTTGGTGTTACAAGTACTCACGAACTTACAGTTAATCAAATTCACATCACAAATCACGGTAAATTTATTGTATCACATGTGTACATATATGTATGTATATTTGTATGTATATATGTATATTTTTTTTTTGAATAAACTTTTTTTTGCTCCGTGTAATCTATTTCGATGTAATTTGATCAATCGCAAATCGATCCACTTGTATTATGTATGAATGAATGTGTATTTTGTGTGATAAATGTAAGTTTAAGTTTGACTGATCATTAGAATTAGAATTATTTAATTTGTATATAAAATTAAAGAACCTTAAAGTTTTAATGTTATTTAATTTTCTACAAACCAAATTGAGGGATAATCCAATTACCGCACGCAAAATTATTACCCGTGTACAGTATGTACTTATGTAAATTTATATGTATGTATATATAGAATGCAGAAGGCAAAAAAAAATGAAAAACTAACAAAAACTTTAGAAATTAAATTTGAATAAGAAAAAATATGTAATTAATTAAATTTTAAATCGGTTCGAAGGACCAAAATGTTCAATAGCTCGATAAAAAGTAAAAATTTATTTTAAGTAAAAGAAAGACAATTTAGATATTTAATTGAATATATTTTATTGAACGATGTTATCCCCAGGCGGTATTCTACAAAAGTGAAAGATTGTAGGAAAGAGATTATTTGACAGCAGTAGAATTCAAGTTGAGGATAGGGTAAAGAGAAAAAGAGAATAGAAAGTAGAAAGTAGAAGAATGGTAGGTATTGCCATTTATATAATTTAAAGGTTTAAGTTTCAGATAAAAAATGTAATAGATCTTAAACAGCATCAAACGTCCAATATTCGGCTAACATAATCGCACAGAAAGAGTCAGTAATTAGAGCAACCATGGATCGGTTTCGTACCACGTTTACTCTAGTGGATAATGAAAATCTTCAGACACGCTTGTACACTTCGTACCGAAGACACTATTGCTGCTGTTGAGCAGAGTATCGAAGAAGACCCGAATGAGTCCAACCGCCATCGCTAGCAACAATTGGAGCTGTGCCCATCCACTTTATGGTAGATTTCACAGGAGGATCTTGGTTTGCGGGCTTAAAAAATCCAACTCGTGCAAGATTTAAAGCACGTTCGGTGAATTTGTCCAAAACGAGATGGCCACTGATTCCGATTTTCTCAAGAAAATTTTGTTCAGCGATGAAGCTGCAATGGAATCTCGACTCAACTTAATATTTAATTTTCATGTGAAGTGAATTAGATAAATCGTTCTGATATTTAAAATACATGAATATACAAAAATATTGAGACTCAGAAACACTTCTGTATTCAATATTAAGTAAATATGTCCTTAAACTGAAAAAAAAGAAGAAAATTATATGTAGTGAAAAAATAAATGTATATTGTATACCATTAAGAGGCTCAATGGTCCCGATTGGGATTTGCCACACATCCAACATTGTATCTCAATTCCAATCCACAATCCACATACATACATACATAAGTAATTTTATCGATTATACTCTATAACAAACATATGTACATACTAAAGCCATAAATAAATCTGCCCGTAAGAGATATATCGTAAAATAAAAGGACGAAATAATGAAAAATGATGTTGGCACGTTTAAGTGTATAGTATATGTTGTTTGTACATACATATGTAGGTACAATTTCTCAATGTTCACTTCCATACATACAAACATTTAGACCTAATGTAACAAAATCCATACGTGTCAGTCGTCTTTAAGTTTGATTTGTGACACTGACTGCGGGCAGGAAAAAAAAAAAAAAAGAATACGAGTAAATGCGAAAAAAAACCTACAGAAATGATCCTTGACTTTTATTGCTTCTCAAAGCAAACAAAAAGCAAAAAATAAAAAAAAAAACGAGAAGCACACGTTTCCGTTTCCGATTCCGTGTTGAACTTGAGCTTGAGATGATGTGCCAATGCCAACCCCAACATCATAAGAAAAAAAAAAAAAAACACCTAACCTGCTGCATTATTGTGCAAAATAATTCATTATTCTAGATTCTATCCCGCCTATTTTTATGTCCTTTGCTGCAGGACTAGAAAAAAAAAAAAAATTCCAATGTAGTCAATACGCAGCAGTCTAGCTACGTCACAAGGATAAAAAAGAACTAAACTTTGAGATATACTCTTTTTTCCCATATCTTACTCTGCAGCAATAAATATATTTCAGCAAAAAACAACAACAGCAAAAAACTAAATACATACATATACTGGAAAAGTGTACATTTTCCTGGAGACTCATCGAATGTGCCTGTGCTTCGGAGGAGAGGAAGGGGGGGCTGGCTCTACCTATTCACACAGCCTTGACTTTGTTAGCTGTTGCATAGAAAAGGATTCGAATTCAGAAAGGAAGTGAATGTTTGTTGGGGTAGGTATTATAACCCCGTTGTGATTCCATGAACTCAAATTATCATGAAATCCCCCCCCCCCTTATTTGTTTCCATCCCCTGAAAGTATGTGAATATTTATAATGAACATGCGAGTTTCTTTGACAATTTTCTTTATGTGAAAACTGCGAAAACTTTGACTTTGGGGCGCCCCATCCACAATGATTACTTCCCATTTCCTATTTCATTGGTGTCTTTGAAAATTGACATTATATTTGACGTTTTTCTGTCAAAAAAAATTCTAATCAATTAAAAATTATCAATTCGCAATTTGTTAAAATTTTACCATTAACAATTAATTTGTATACAATCAAGAGCCATTCATTTCAACTTTTCAAATTTATTGCGCTGACTTGTGACACCTGTCAAACTGAGTTGTCATATGAAGTATATTAATAGGTCTGTTCCAAATGTGTGAAATTCGCCGAAAATCACCGAAAATCTGTGAAAAGCTGTTCGAAGTTACACATTTTTCGTAGTTTTTCACAGAAGAGAGATCTCTTGAGAGAGCAAAAAATTTCCCCACCCTGCGAATTTCAGCCACAAAAATTCATGCACAGAAAATTGAAGACTGTCAAACTAAAAAAGAACATTTGATATAGGTATCAGTTTTGCCGTTAAAATAAACGAGTTTTTTTTAAATTGAATTTTAAAATCTGATTTTCATTATAGAAAACACCAGTATTGAGTTCCAAATCGAGTCGTCACACTCTTTTGAGAACTCTATTAGTAACAATTTTAACAAATCCATTTTTTTATTAATTTTAAACAATTAGAAACTTTTGAATCAAATTTGTTGAAATGATTTTTTGTTGACATTTTTTTGACGTTTCATAGAATCTGTGATTTTCTGTGAAATGTCGTTCCACTTCGTTGTGCACAGTTTCAGTTTCTCTCTCGCTGAGAGAATTTTACCCCCACTCCTTAAAAAAATGTGTGCTGTGAATTTCTGTGAACAAAACACTTGTAACAGACTTAATATTAGCTTACATAAAGTATTGATCGCTTAGCAATCGGTGAATTTGTGACAAAAATTGAAGAAAGTGGAAGCGTTACTGATGTTGTAATGATTGTTCCGACAAAAATAATCGGTTTCCCTTCTGTCAAACTCACTATAGGCTATTTTTGAATGTCAGCACCCTTACAAAGTTCAATCTTTACAACAATTGAAGTCTTCTTTTTAAGTGTTAGAACAAGAGACATTTTTCGAACATCATTTTCTTCAGCTATGAGCCTTTTATCTTGCTTAGAAGATCAAGAAGTGATCGAAGAAGTGCCATAGCTTTCAGACAAAGTGACAGTTTCGTGTGTTTCATGGTTGAAAGGAGTCATTGGTTCGTATTTCTTAGAAGATGGCAATGGGCAGATGTCAATATAATACAGTCAATTCAGAGCAATACCTAATCGAATGATACCGATTTTTTTTTGCAGGCAGCGATTGAAGGTCGTCCATGAAATTTCCTGGAGAAGTTTCACGTTTTTGGCGACTTTAAATAGCCACCAAGATTATTCGATTTGACACTGATAGAATTATTTCTGACACCACAAACAGCCAACATCATTCCAGTTATGGCTGAGATATGATTTCTGAAATTTGTGAACAATTCTCGAGACAGCTATTATTTTGTCATTATGAAATTTGGACTTCTCCACTAAGTTTAGTTTGATCATTATTAATTGTCGAGATATTCTAGTGGAAAAACCATTTCTACCAATATTCTCTGTAAATTGTATTTATTGTATTCAAATTTTGATTTTTTTAAAGATTGTCGTGCAGTAAAAACCGAATTGTTAAATTTGTTTGAAAGTCGTTTCTGCACTTCTTGATGTTGAATTTAAAACAAATTTTATTTGAAGTCTATACCTCAGTTCGTTCTTGAGATTTAACAAAATTTTCAATTCGACAACTCGCGGAAGAAGAAGAACTCACAATGAGGAGTGTAAAACATTACTCTAAAATTTTAATGATAGACACAAGCATGATATAGGTTTGTAGTATCTTATGTTAAACAGAAGGTCTTTTATATCCTATCAATCAAACCTCTCGTCTTAATGATTTGGTTCGAATTAAATTAACTTGACAGCAAAAGCCTCTAAATGATGACAAAGATTATGATGATGATGCTGATGATGAATCCACAGACACTAAAACACTAAAATGAATAATGACTCGCCTTATGTCTTAGTTGATGATTTATGTTTCCAATATTGTTACATAGATTAAATTTTCTACATAAAACACACCTGGTCCAGCTTTCCCTTCCATCTACTATACAACAACATCATCCAGAGGTTTCTTCTTCCATTACTTTAATTAACAAAATAAGACAAAACAATATTTCCTTAAAAAAATAAAAAACAAAATCAGACATCATCATTTTGGTAACTTCTGTTTTTCCTTAAAAACAAAAAATCCTTAATCCTTATGAATGAAAAACAAAATCCTTAAAAATCCTTAAAAACACCCCATATCCACCCTGAATGCGTATGAAACAACATCATCATCCAGGACATTCTTTGCCATGGCAATTTTGTAATTTTGCCAAACATCGTCCTTGAGGATCAAATTATTGTTCTCGAAATCATGCTGAATTTATATTCGTCCTTTTTTTTCGCTTTTGAACTCAGTCAGTCTTCAATTCAAATTTATAAAGCTTTTGCCATAAAAATTGAAAAAGGACACTTTGTACTTATATTTGTATATATGTATATGTGTATCAAGATAATATAATACCTTTGTCCCATATGAACATCTGGTCTTGGGTGGACAAAAAACAAACAATCAAAGAGGTAAACATTTGTCCTACTTTAGCTACTTTTTGGTCTCTAGATGTCTCAATAGAAGCTTTAAAAAGGTAATAATATGGAAGAAGTGCCTCTTCCTACCTCGACAAAGCAAGAGCCAATTTCATTTCATTTCATTACCAAATAAGTTTATTTCGTTTTGTTTTGTTGATGTTTTGTTTGCTTTAAGTTGGATTCTTTTTTGTTTTTTTTTTTTGTTTTTGTTGTGTTTGTGTTTTTATTTATAGAAACAACAAGGAGAAAAAAAATAATAAAAAATAGGACTCGAACAGAACTCTGCGGTGCTTGCATTTGGTTACATAGTATCTCTATAAAAAGTATATATTATGTACACTCTTCAACTATACATATACATATGTACTGCACATATTTTTCAGAAATAAAAACTTCAAAGAGGACGAAACTATAAAAAGAAGTACCTACCTACACATACCATAAGGTACATACATACGAATACGAGTATCCTTGCAAAACGGCGTGCATGCACGTAACGAAGAGTCATTTTTGCATTATTTATTAAGTTCAAGTATTGGTTGCTTGAAAATATTCAACTAGCCATTTTCTATTTTTTTTTCTGGAAATTACTTGGTTGCACCAACAATGGATTGTTGGAAATAGTAATAAGGATCAATACCGGCTCCAATGGCAGTGCTTTTGAAGGAAAATTTCAGAAGGTAATATGGATCCAAGGAAAACATGACGAAACTCTTAGCAATTGTTGAACTTAAACTTAATAGAAACAGAAGAAATAAAAGTATTAAAGTATGTTGAACTCCAAAAAAGAATCAGTCAGACCCCACTAAACCCTTGAAGCAACTGTTTTTACTTGATGTTCTTAATGTGGGCGGATAAATTTTATCATTTCTTTCTTGAACGGTACACATTTTTTATTAGAAAAAACGATATTTGTAATGTCCATTTCCCGCGAGTTACTTCAAAAGTTCTTTAATCGAAGAGTTAATAAACCTACTGAGCTTCGATAGACCTTCATGTGCAGATCACCCCATATCAGCCTATAGAAATGGATCTGGTGGACATTTCAAATTCTATGGCCATTGTCTTTTGCTTCCAAAGGACGATTCCGGAGACGTTGCAATCATGAACTGTATGCAATCTACATCGAAGCAGATATCGTGAAATAAAAGCTCGGTAAGACTTCCGGTGGGCTGGAAATGGAAACTTTTGTAGTACATTTTATGGTAGGAGACAACGAGGTATTCCATGCTTACACTGGAGAGATGGCTTAGAAAATACCAGCAGGTTAGGTAAGGTTTGGTTAAGGAGGCTGCTGGAAAGAAGGCCTGCACACTTAGACCATCAATGGTCCATTGTGATACCACATAGATCATAAGATCCTCCTACTCCTTGAACCATTTGGAGCTAACAATAAATGACTTCGTTATTTAGATCATTGGGATCATAGTAGTAGAAGTCTCCGAGGTGTAGTTTACGTTTTTGTGAAAGTGCAGGACAAAGAAGATGAGGTACTGACTCTTCTTCTTCCTCATCCATACAGCTTCTATACAGAAATCGTTTGCCGGAGTTCCAAGTCTCAAGGCATGTTTGTCTTTTAAACAGTGACCAGTAAGGACATCTATGACGGAGTTAATGTTCCGTCTACCAATACAGATGAGTTGCTTTGATCGTTAATCATCAAGCTTTGGCCAGATTGATTTTGTTTCCAAACAGGTCAGGTAATTAAACCACCTATGATTCACCTTCTCAATGGTAGTACCAGCAGGATTATAACAGCAACTCTATTTTATTTAATGCCCCACTTCATGTCAACATATAAGGAACTGATATAAATCTGACATTTTTTTACATAAGCTTAGAAAAATTGTCGACGGTTTTTTTTCAAATATGTTTTTCCAGCAACGTCTGATGCTTGAACTTTTGTATTAATACTTGTCAATAATTCGTTGAGATTGATGATACATTTATGAAACTGAATTTTCTTTTCCATCATAAACTAAAAATTTTAGTAATAAGTAAGACTAAAGCTATAAAAACTACAAGATTCCATCAACTCTAATGTCTAAAAACCTTTAAATAGCATTGACTAACAAAGAACTTCAGTGTTTTATATTTTTGGTTTATAAACGAACAACAAGGACTAAATTTTCCAAGCTCAAATTCATTTTTCGATACGAGTACATTATTTAAGTTCAACAAAGTAAAAGCTAGAAAGTTATGAAGCTTGATCAAATCAATTCAATTATAAGCTAAGATTTTTTCAAATTTTATAAAAAACCCTAATATTCGGCAAGTTTTAAATATCATTGAAAATTGAAACAACCTTAAAGGTCATTATTACGAACAAATGACAGAATGATAATAATGGGTGATTTTTTAAGAGGTTTAGAACTTTAAAAAAAAAAACACAAAATGTTCGAAAAAATGAATGAAATATTTATTTGAATCGATAGTTTGAACCTTGCAATTTAATGTTTAAAGATAATTTCATGCAAATGTTGACAGCGGCTGCGTCTCAGGTAGCCCACCCGCTGAGTCCAATTTTGGCATACTCTACTCTTTCACACATATCGGCCGGTATCTCACGAATGAATGCATGGATAATGGCTTCCAGTGCGTCAATCGAAGCGAGCTTGTCCCTATAGACATTAGCCTTGACATACCCCCACAAAAAATAATCTAATGGTGTCAAATCGCACGATCTAGGCGGCCAATTGACCGGCCCGAAGCGTGAAATTAACTGTTCACCAAACTCGCCTCGCAATTGCGCCATTGTTTCGCGTGCTGTGTGCCATGTGGCACCGTCTTGTTGAAACCACATATCATGCAAGTCAAGAACTTCCATTTCGGGCAAAAAAAAGTTTGTTATCATCGCTCGGTAGCGTTCACCATTGACAGTAACGCTGCGATTCGCATCATCTTTGAAGAAATATGGCCCAATAATGCCGCCGGCCCATAAACCGCACCAAACAGTGGCTTTTTCGGAATGCATTGGTAGCTGTTGCAATGCTTCTGGCTGATCTTCACTCCAAATGCGGCAATTTTGCTTATTTACGTACCCATTCAACCAAAAATGAGCCTCATCGCTGAACACAATTTTTCGATAAAAAAGCGGATCCTCGGCCAGCTTTCCAAGAGCCCATTCACCAAAAATTCGGCGTTGTGGTAGGTCGGCTGGCTTTAGTTCTTGCACCAGCTGTATCTTAAAAGGCTTTACGCCCAAATCCTTCCGCAAAATTTTCCACATAGTGCTGTAACAAAGGCCTAACTGCTGGGAACGGCGCCGAATCGACATTTCGCGGTCTTCTGTCACACTAGCTAATACGGCCTTAATATTTTCTTCACTACGCACAGTACGTAAACGTGTTGGTGGTTTAATGTCCAACAAAGTAAATTTGGTGCGAAATTTGGTCACAATCTTCCGAATAGACTGCTCAGAAGGTCGAGAATGCCGACCATAAAATGGAAGCAGCGCGCGATGAACATTTCGAACCGAGCACGAATTTTGATAGTAAAATCCAATAATTTGCAAGCGTTGTTTATTTGTAAGACGATTCATGGTTAAATTGCAAACCAAACTGAAGCTGTTTGACAGTGACACAAGGTACTAAACACACGTCAGCTGTCAAAACCAGTGTTGCCAAAACCAAACCAGCTGAAAAATCACGTCCAAGGCTTTCATGTCAAAAATTTCATATTTACTATTAAAAAGTAGCAAAACTTTTAGTAAAAAGATGTCTAAATTAGTGAAAAAATGATTTTTCACAATTTTTGAATTATTTTTTAAACCTTTAAAGATCATATCAAAGGTCTTAAAAAAAGAAATCCAGTAGGATACATGTCTTTATGAAAGCAGTTCCTTGATTAGATGAAGTTGTCAAAGAAATGTCTGTAAAGTTCTAGCTTTAAAAATAATTAGCAATGCAGTTCCAAGACTTCGGAAGTCTTATTTTTCGAATCGCATGCAGTATTTTTGTAAAAAATTACTCTAATATAAATGAAATGACGCGCATTAGAAGCAATATTTCCCCTTAACCCACTTTTACTTTGCTGTTTTATTGAGGGAAGATAAAATTGTGGATCATTATGAGGACGTAAATTAGCCACAATTACACGTTTTCTAGGAAGAAAGCTGTTATCTTAAGTCCCCTGGATAACATAGTTGTATTTCCTATAGTCAAGAAGACATTACTCAAGAATTTGGTTTCACGGTAGAGGTGACAAACAATATTGAAATGAGAACTGAAGACACGGTAAACTTAAACGTCAGACGTTTGAAAAATAAGCTTCAACAAAATACGATACACAAAAATAGCAACTTATTCACTAAGAACTTATAGATTAATAACTCAAACTAAACTTTAGAGAAAAAAGTCAAATAAGTATTTTAATTCACATGATCGTGGAAGGCTGTCAATTGGTGAAGACTCACTTGAAAGTCGACTTATATCGTTCTAATTACATAACGTAATTAACTTAGGCCCGTTTGCTGAAACGAAACTTAAGAGTTTATGTTTGTTCGAAGTGAACTTAGATGTATTTTTGATCTGTTACTTACTTAAGTAACACATAGATTTGTATGTGCAACATAAATAGATTTATGTTTTACTTAAAAATTATGTGGAACTTAGCTAATAACAGGATTTATGATTTGAATCAGCAAACGGGCCTTAAAGGCTTAATGTATGTACCTATCAACCTTACGACAAAAATCAAGTCAGTATTTCGATTCCTTGATTGTGACAGCTGGTGTGGTAAGAAAAAATTTAAAAAAATCTTGCAGGAAACATAAGAAGTGACTTTGAAGGAAATTAATATAAAATCAATTTTAGTTGCTTGTCAGATGTCATTATAATTAAAGACTTAATTGGAACTTTTCTTCACAAACTTTTCCCTTCATTTATGTATACGTGCAGAAAGTACTAACAACTTTATAATTTACAAAATTAATGCAGGCACACGCTACAAATCCATTTTATTTGCATTTTTCATTGTAATGAAATAGTATTTCGATTTCTTGTTCCAATTTGACAAGTGAGTAAGTACACAGAGTAAAATAAATAAATCACAATCATTATTTATTTTTTTTTTTTCGGCATTTTGGCCTGATAATTAATAAGGTTTTTCTTGTACTTTTAAGAATACTTGCATCAATTAGAAGTGATTACATAGTATTTTAGTTTGCACCTATTTCAAGCTTCTTTTTGAGACTGTCGAAATGTAGAAATCTTTGAGATGTCTATTGTTTTTGAAAAGAAATGTTACAGGTTTCTGTTATTCAACACAGATATAAAGCCAGAACTCCAAGATTATAACCATTTTTATAAATATCCATAAAACATCAATCGAAAAAAAAACTAACAACAACTTCATACGACCCATGATCAAGATGCAATTCTCGCTCTTCATATATGTTTTCCTTTTAAATTTGTGAATAGAAAGCAAAACCAAGTCCTCTCCTTGACTATATTTTGCCTTCAGCCCCACAGTACCAGTAGCGTCTTGAGATGCGCTTTCACCTCCTTCATTGTTATGTTGCACTTTCAAAAGGCACCATAAGGTACCTATAAAAATGTATTTTATACTCTTAAAATCCGGAGAAACCCCTCAACAGGATGCATATATAGAGTACCTATATAGCTGCATACTGCATCTGCATCACAAGAATCCTCAACACACCAAAGGTATTCAGGTAGTGAAGCGGAAAGTGCATTTTCTTCATTACAAAACAAACAAAAAAAAAAAAACTAAAAAACGGAGAAAAAATAAGAAAATAGCAAAACAAACACATAAATTCTGTATTATGAACACAAAAGTACTTTCCACCTTCGAAAATATTGTATACTCATAAGATTTCGTGCGAATAAGATTTTAAGTGAACTGGGACTAAGATCTGGGGATTCAGGGTCACATCGACTTAGCTATTTCAAAGTGAATCTGTGTTCCTTGAGGGACTGAAGATTTTACCAGCGAGTTTCTCTCAACTCATTCAATATTCAGAACTTAAAAACTAAGTTTCCATAAGTTTTGAAAAACACTCGAATACGATTCTGACCGCAGTCATTTCGATAAATGATTTTAGTTTGTTTCCTGGATAATGTGATGACATATAATGACACCTTAGTCTGTGTTGTATGTTGCGGATCTAGGTAATAAATTTTAGAACATATACATTCAAAGAAGGCCCAAGGGGCAAATGATTTGAAAAAGTCCTACCCAACAGTTTTATCTCACATTTCTCTATCCAACTCCTCCAAGTATCTATTACACATTGTATGGGAGAAACGTGTGAGATACTCCAAGTTGACATTCAAATGTACTCGGATATAAATCCTGCATTACTCGTATCTTGTGGACTTGTGTCCTTTGGGCTTGGAAGCAGACAGGACTTGGACTTGAGTTTAAATCCCAAGATGTGTTGTGTTGTGTTGTGTTGTGTTAAATGTATATGAAAGATTAATTCATTGCCATCCTTTTTGAGTTCATATACGATGGCGATGGTTGTAATTTATGTCAAGTTCTAACAAAGTCCTGTATCTAGGTCTTCGATTATATGTAAGTAGAAAGTCAACTGACTTGGAAATGAGTTTAAACGAGATTCATTGATAAGTGACTTTGCGTGCGGAATTACATCACGACATTTCATTTATAGAAAGATATTGGTATTGTAATGGAATGTTAAGTTTTCGAATCGTGTTCATTTTGGGAGAATTATTTATCTCAAAGATTTGTTGCATGTTTCTTTTTTAATACAATGTAAAGAAGAAAATTAAATAAGATGAATTTTAAAACTAAAAAGGATTTGTATTTGGGGTTAGTTTGTGGAGAATTTAAACGTAGAGAATACTTATTGTCCGAAATAAACCAAGTCATGAAT
This sequence comes from Scaeva pyrastri, assembly GCA_905146935.1. NCBI lineage: Eukaryota > Metazoa > Arthropoda > Insecta > Diptera > Syrphidae > Scaeva > Scaeva pyrastri. The sequence continues at coordinate 21,152,424 of LR989927.1, read as the reverse complement.
TTTAGTTTATTTCATGTTTAAAGTGTGATATTTATTTATTACACATTTCATGGAACTTGCCACAATCTTGTATCTTGCTTAGCTATTCAAATATTGAAACTGAAATATAAATGGACCTTGATCATAAATTTAAAGACAAGAAAATACGCCTCAGACTATCAGATGATACAAAACAAGACATTAATGCAAAGCAAATTGACAGAAAGATAAAAGAACAAACAACAGACACTGAAGATACACTTGAAGGCCTTTTTCCCTATGGGCTTACGGACAATATCAGGGCTGAGGAAAAGCGCCAGCCAACGCCAGTACAAAAAATAGTAACATCGTAAAGTGTATTACTTCCCTTTCTGATGGTCTAGCGAGGTCTGTCTAATACCTCTTTCATAAGTGATCTTTAATGTTAACAGATTAGCTGGAAGCCACAGCGATATTCCCACAAGAAAGGCTACCTCAAAGACTGGACCAAGATATATGCAGACTGATCTCAAAGTTATTAGAAAACCTGAATAACTATGTGGACTCTTGTCTCCCGAGTTATCAGAATATAGCTTCCCGAAGAGATGGATTCCTTAAAACCAGAAGCCTAGTAACCTCAGTGCATTCTTCACTTCCCAAAAATCGTTGACAGATGCCATAGTTTTCAACTGAGAGAAAAAAATCTTCCCACAGTCCTAATGCAAAGTGCCCGTTCCTAACCACTAAATGTTTAAAATTTCTCGTCGCAGCCGTTGGAAAACTCAATTCCTAAACGTTCAAAAGAGCTACTCTAAAGAAAAACACTACTTATGATCGTCACTTACATTTATTTCCAAGGCGGCTAAGTTCTTATCAAAAATACAAAATTTACATGTTACCAAAATATGACGCCAGTCCTCCTCGCTTTTTCGAAAAATATCAAAAATATTATCAATTACTAAATACCACAAAATGTCAACTTTAAATCAACTTAAAAAGTTATTAAAACCATAATTTTATTAATGAAAAGTTCAAAGCCTCCTCATGCTCTATCAAAAGGTATAAAAGCAATTATTATCCTTTTGAGCTCTCTACTCTCACTCACCTTTTGAATTTCCATTGGTCTGTATCGCTGACATCGGTATCGCTAAGCAATTGCCCGCCATTTCGATTTCCTGTGGATCGGATCGAGGACACGGCGAATAGGCGATCTTACTTCCACGTCCTGGCGATGGACTGACACGAGAGTGTCGTCCATTAACTCCCCGCTCGCTCATGATCTTCAGCTTCACAAACCGCAATATAAAACCGAAACCCACAACAACTAAGTACTCAGCAACCAGATCATGAGTTGTGGAATTTGTTTTCTGAAGACAGCAACATTTTTAACCCCCTTTTGTTATGTGTAACGACTTTTTGGAACCTTAATGCACCCCGAATGCATCCACTATTCTATCACTTTTACACTTCACTTTTTTATTCCTTGCTTCATCCTTTTTTTCCTTCCTGTGATTTTCACATCATCTGATAGGAACTTTTCACCTGTTTTTTCCACTCAATCAAACATTGCTTTCTATTCACTTTGGCTTCTCGCACGAAAACAGGAAGGACGACTTTTTCACCAAACAGCTCCTTCGAGAACCAACACACACAACACAACTAGGCTGGAGGAATTATTAAATATTTCCTTGGCATTCAAGGGGATTGCATTTTTCATGTGTAAATCATTGCAGCAATTTTTTTCACTTTAGCATCTTCTAAGTTCCGCATTACGAACTTTCGCTTTCATAAAAAAAAGGATATCACGAATACGAATACAACTTGAAGCTCGCATACACAAGTAGAGAAGAGACAAGACAAAAGGTTGGCAAGGCAAAAACAGAAGACACCAATGAAGATCTCAAAAAGAGACTTCTTTTTTCAAATTGTAGCCACTTAACATTGCACCTCGAGTCGACAGAACAACAGTGACACTGACAGCGACTGCGACGACGGCGAAAGCGACAGCGACAGCGAGAACGTTGACAAACACGAGCTAAATCAGCAACATTCGAATAAATGCATTACACAGAAGAGAAAAAAAAACGTGAAAAAAACAACAAGTATACGCCACCACGACCCAGTTAAAACCGAAATAACCCACAGAAAGGATAATACGCTGGGCGAACAAAAACAAAACCGAAAAAAAAACGAATAAAAAATCTGAATCCGAATAAGAATACGAATACGAATACGAAACTGGAACCCGGATTCGAATTTTGTAATTTTGACACTTTTTTTATTTTGTTAAAAGAGGAACACTCGGCGAACAATACTTCCAATAGCGCCAGCGGTACAAACACCTTCACTCTTTGAACAGAGGAACAAAAACAGTTACACGAATTTTGCCGCGCAGTGAAGAAACAATATTGCTTCCACGAAAATCCTCAGCCGATGTCCTGTTAGCGACTAAACTGCCAAAATGCATGCAACGGGACAGTATATAGGAAATCTGTATCAGCCATCAGCAGTAGGCAGCAGCAGCGGTATAAACGGAACCGCATCGAACTTGGCGAAAATTCAAGAGATGATGGGCTCGAATCTGCGCAGGCTTTTCGCTCAGTAGCGGTGCTGTATTGTGTGTTGGTAGACGAATCTTTTGTTGACATTTTGGGAAGATGCGGCACGTGATGGTACGGGGCAGTGCGCATTTCCTTACGTTAGGTTGTTGATTTGTTATGCATGCGATTTGTTTTTTTTGTTGTTTTTTTTTTGTTTGAATTTGATGAGCTTTTGCAAAAGCTTTTACAAGTAAATCCGATTAAAGTTTATGGATTTGTAATTCAGGGATGTTAAACTCATAGAGCTTCAAGTTTTCGAATTGTTTTGTAAATGGAAAGCTTCGAGTACAATCAAACCAATATTTATGTATAAGAACCATCTCAGTTCTTAATTTTAGGTTAATTTTGTTTCTAATTAAGTACCTTTGTACTTATTAATTTGCAACTGTTAATCAACGTAACGTCCCAAAAAAAACGAATTAGAATTAAAAAGGTGCGTATACGCCCCATTGCCATTTCTTTACTGTCGTTTTAAGAGGGAATACAACCAATGGAAGAATTGAATTTTTTGTCTTATCATTAAATATGAATTAAAAAGACAAATAAGTTAAAGTTCTGCCGTTTGATTTAAATAACGTAAAGTAAAATTTAAAATATGAGAAAAGTGCTTTTTTGATATTTCGGATGATTTTTTTTTGTCAGCTTTTGTGAGATTGCGTTTGGTGCAGTTGTCGTTAAATAGTTAAGCATTTTTTATCGAACGCTGTGGTAAACTAGATCCAGATGAGATTTAAGCACGTTATATTTTTTGATTGAACATCTTTGAACTTAATTAAGATTGTTAAACTTTGAGTTTGAAGTTATGGGAAATGCAGAAAACGTTCACTTAATATAATTTTGAATTTGAATGCCAAGAAATTTACAACAAAATGTTTTGCGTGACGAAGTTTTGGTTTGTTTAGTGAAATCCTCTCCGTGTAATCTTGCAAAAATCAAAACCATTCAATTTTATAGTTTTTTTTCATGTGAATAGTTATTTAAATTTAAAAGTTTCAGTTGTTAAATTTAGTAACGTAAATTATACCAATCGATTCTCTAACTTAAGGAACTTTTTTTTTAGTTCAATATCTGGAAAATAGATGGCACTCTAAATGTTTGAGCTTTTGCTAATATAATGTATTTCATACAAAGTTTATATGATTGGTTAACTCACAGAAGAATAAAAAACTTGAAATGTTCATGGTATATTTGTTGGACAAAAACATGATACCAAACTTTGTATATAAAAATTATAGTACTATGTACTCCTATCATTGTAAACTATTTGTAGTTGAAACAGATGCCGAAATTGTCACTAGTGTCGCACAAGTAGACATTTGCAACAGGATCAAAGGCCGAGAGGAGAGTATTCGACCCTTACCGAGAAATTCGTTATGAGTGGAAAATTGTCCGCGACGCATAGTTTATGGGAAATTTAAATTACTTTCGAGTTATCTTATCGACAAGCAAAATAATACACTAAAGTTTGTTCGGTGCATTTTGTTCCGTGATGAATTTGAGTCGGAGGAAATCGGAGTAAAATTCCACTAAGCTGTCAAAAAAGGCGGGTCCGCTTAATAAATGTCGGAGACAAATACCTTGAAGCAAAATTTCTCCCAATCTTACACAATCGAAGGTTCGTATGTATTTCTTTAGTGAAATGTAATTTATTCTAACTGTTATAAAAACGGGTCCTCTTATTTGAGTTCTCATAAGTCTCCCATCTGAAAATAATGTATATGTATGTATTCTCCACGAAACTTTCAAAGAAAAAATAACTAGATGTCGCCTTTATCGATTTACATAGTACTATAGTTCTTATCAACAAGGAGATGATTTATAACTCCATTCAACGAAACGACGAAAAGAATATTTTTCATTTTTTTGTAATGAATTTGCTGAAAACTTAGGAGCTGATTTTTCATTCATAAATTAAACATTCCGTTAGTTATCAGAAAAATTGTTTAATTTAACATTTTATATTTCCTCTCCTGGAATTTTTTTTAGTCCCAGTCCAAAAATGAAAAATGTTGAGACTTAGAAAGCCACGCCAAAATATACCTACGTACGATTAGCCCTTCAATTCTACATGGTTTTGAAAAATTGGTGGTTGCTGTTCACTTAAGCTTTGTCGGAATCATATTACGAAAAAAGTCGAATTTACCCTTATCTTTAAAGTGAACATTAACAAAACTCTGAATTCATTTACCCGATATTTCTATAACCATTTAAATTTTGCAACAGACAGTAAAAACTTCATTATAATACACTTTCTTAATCGTTATTTGCGTACGATAGAATATGGATTCCTCATATCATTTTCAAAAAATTTTTAGTTACAAACTTTTTAGGTTTCAGGTTTTAAATGCTGCTATTTTTGTTAATTTTTGCCAAAGGTTTGAATTTCTAAACGCAAATTATGATAAGCAAACGTATTGGGTTTCACAATTATGAGTAAATTCAGGGACCGAAATACATATCAAATAATTGTTCTGGACTGTTCGATTCAAATATTTCAGTCACGTATGACTCGACGACTAATGCGGTAATTCGAATTCAAATGTTGCATTTAGGAATTTGCCCTGTGATCAGTTCCTTTTCTTCAAGATTTCAACCAGTAAAACCAGGAAAGTACCAAGACTTTTATGATCTTATTTAAATGTGCAAATGAATTGACGAATACACAATTTATAATCGGTATCGTAAGGTCAATTTCGCAAAATTACTTTGGTGTTATATTTTCGTTTACCTTGTCACCCTCGGAATGTTTTCCTCTCTGGAACATTGTGAATCTTTATGATGCACAGGGATCCCGAGATATCAAAAGAAATTTTTTCAAAGGAAACCAAATTTCCCTTATCAGCGTGTCTTTTATTAACACCAACATTTTTGTTTATGCGTTCCCAATGTAGACCATACTTACTTTTTTATTTCATTTCAACTATAAGATGGAAAATTGTGGTTCCTCTTGTTTGTACTAACTTCGATTTTTATTTAAAGACCACTTAGTGATGAGATTACATTTAACGTTTTTCTAAGTTCCAGCCACGATTGTTAGACCTACATTCCTAAGAAATTTTTGAAGCCTACATTTTACCTATCACAATTTTTAGCCATACAGAAAATTATACTCACCTCAGTTCATACTTATTTTTTCTGGTCAAATTAAAAAAAGAAATGATTTACAGACCCTAGTTTTATAAGTTCATGAGCTTGTATTGTTCTACAAGAATCGTTTCCAGATGCCCTTAAAACCTATATTTCTAAAAACACCACAACAACTTCGAGAAGGTCCTTCATCCTCTATCTCCAAAATTCTTTCGAATCTTCGCTTTTTTTAGACGGAATTAAAAAGATAAAAACTTCTCAAACCCAAAAAACAAATGCGCTCGACTTTTATTTTTCTCATTGAAAGTCTCTCTCCACTTTTGTTTCACACCCCTGTGTTATTCCATTAGCAGGTAAGAGATATCGTTTTATTAATTTTTGTTGTTGTTTGTTTTAATTTATATATATAGTTTTGTTTGTTTTTATTTAAATTAATTTGAATAAGATAATTATAAATATATAGAAAAGAAAATTATAAATGATTTCTGTTGCAATTGATAAGTTGTTTTTTGTTTTTATAATTTAAATAAATTTTGGGTTTGTTATTTTTTTTATATTTTTTTTGTTTGGTTTTGTTATAGCAAAAATTCAAAATGTTTTTTTTTGTCTTTTTGTTAAGTGTTTTTTTTTATATATTATTTTTTTTTAATTTATTTTTATTATTTCTTTGTTTCTACACTAAAAACATTTAAGTAGTGAGTAATAGTCATATAGTTTAGCTATATAAAGGCCCAAAATGTTGCTTAAATATTTTTTGTTTTCTTGTTTACTTTTCTTTTATTCAAATTTAATTTTTTTCCATTTCTTTCATTTGTTGTTAAATGTGTTTTGTTATATATATTTCTTTTTACGAGAGATTTACTCTCAGTATAATTTTTTTTTGTTAGGTAAATATATATAATTTATACATATTCTCATAGACAGAAAAAGGAAGAAACAAATTTATATATATATTTATTTTATTTTTTGTTGTTCTGTTGATATTGTTATGATTTATGTTGAATTTTTTGTTGTTAACTAGAAGGATAAAGTTCAAAAAAGAAAAATTAAGTAAATAACTCAAAGCAACGACATTAACTTGCGTCTTAAATATTCAACTGAATTTGGATAAAGTAAAAATCTTCCAAAAACGTTATGAAAAATTCCTATATTATCCTTAAAAATTAATAATATTAAAAATGCATTCAATACAAAAATTAAATTTAAATAAGAAAAAATAAATTTTATTTTAAGTATAAAAATAAAAGGAATAGTTTTTAATTAGTTTTTTTTTTTTTTTCATTTTATTTTTTTAATTAATTAATATTTTGGTTTATCAGGTGGTGATTGTTAATTTTGTTATATATTTTCTGTTAAAATTAGTTTTGTTTGTTTTTGTGGTATTTTTTTGTTGTTGTTGATGTTTTTGGGTGAGTGTGTGTTTTTCGTATCAATTGCGGGAGCTGGGGGAACGAAACACCTACACCTTCCCATCGTTGCCATTTTTAAATGTTTTGTTTCATTTTATTTATTATTTCACAATACTCGTAAGTAGACGAAACGAAGTTTTCATTTTACCTTGACGGGTCAGGTTAGGTCAGGTGTCAGCTGTCAGATTGTAGTCAGTTGTATGGCCAGGCCAGGTCAGGTCACTCGTCTCGGGAGGAGATAAAATGAGAAAATAATTCAATTTAACAGAAGTAAAACAAAAAACAAATCCGTATATTATGTATAATAATGAAAATAAATCAATGCAAAGTAATTTCTGTTCTACTAAGTGATAAAAAGGGGCGTGAACCATTGGAGAGCTTTTAAGAAAGAATAATAATGTAAAAAAAGGTTATTCCAGGAATGAAATATAGTATAGAGAATTTGAAAATTGGAATTCAAGAAGGAAGTTGTTAAGAATATACAAATCTTTTTGTTTTTGCTAGAAGACAATATTTTTTGTTGTTTTTATTAATATTATTTTTAATTTGCAACTATTTTTGTTTTCTTTTATTTTCAAAAAGGATTACTTTTTTGTTTTTGTTTAAATGTTTGTCGCATTTTATTATTTTTCTGTTGTTGTTGTAATGTGTTGCATATATTTAGTGTGTGTGTTTTGTGTTGTATATCCGTGTGTTTAGCGATTAAAAATATTAAGTTTTGTATTTTCTTCATTCCATTTTTCAAAGTTTTTTTTGTTGTTATTATTTTATTTAAATGATAATTTATAATAATCTTTCTTTTGTTGTTAAATTTACTTAATTAAAATTGTGTTACAGTTTTCATTTTTTGTTTTGTTTTATATATACGTTTGTTTTTTGTTTTAATTCAATTATATCGAAAGTTTTTTTTCTTAGTTTTTTTTTATATATATTTATTTTATTAAGTTTTGTTTTTCATTAATTTTAAAATTGAATTATACAGTAAGATTTTCTTGTTTTTTGTTGTTGTTGTTGGGTTTTTCATTTATATAGACTTTTTTGTATTTTTTTTTGTTTATTTATTTTAAATGTTTCTTTTTATTTAAATTTTAATTAATAATTTGTTTTCTTTTTTTATATAATTTTTTTTTTATATTTTAATGATGTTATCCATAGCAACAGCGTCGCGCGATGTTCTTGCGCACAGCTACAGTCTTCATCAACATCTTAAACAAATAGAAAGGCTTAAAAAGAAGTAAATTAGCAGCTCACTTCGATGTCATCATAGTCACGAATTCTGGAAAAGGAGAGGAAACACAAAATTAAATCATGTTTATAGGGAAAATAAAAATAAGTGTGTTTTTAAAATGAATGACAAATGCAAAAGGATTAACTCTTGAGAAATGTTGTATAAGTTTTTTGTTGCTCCATTGAATCTTGTGGTATGTGTGATGAATTCCTGAAGATTAAATTAGTATTATAGTTTTGTATGTCAGAATATACCCAAGAAGCATGGCCTTATATTATTGTCGGATCAAGGAACACCCTGTGTTTATTTTCTTTCAAAAGACAGTTCTATTTTGGGAGAGTTCATCGACCTAAATAATCATGTATCAATTTTATACAGAAATTTAGAACTTATAACATTGAAAGCGATGTCACTCTTCACTTAGTTTCGATTTGGGTGTTTTGGAGTATTACGAATTTTCCGGTTACTTTCAAGCTTTTGGAATTCCAGGCGTAATCTTTTAATTATTTCAAATGCAATTTAAATAAGAAATTTGATAGTTAGTGATTTTAAGTGAAATACAGTATTTATTTTTGTCGAATCTTAAAGTTTTCTGATAACACCGCGGCTAGACAAGAGTATTTTTAATTTTTAATTTACTTTTAAATGACGATTAAGATTATGACAGTAAAAAAAATCCTCCAGCTAATTTAACCAGTTTTTATAATGTATACATATTTTCGTTCACAAGTTCGTACTAATTGAATAAATTAATACACAGAAAGTAAAAAAAATAAATATATTAATAAATAACTTGAGACCAGTCTATCTCCCAACAGACGTCATTCGTAAATCTGGAGGTTATCAAACAACATTTTTTTAAACAACAAAAACATCGACAAACTGAACAACAAAAGCTGTTTTTAAAAATATCTCAGACATTTTGAGTATACAAATTTCATTGTTTTAAAAAATAAAACAAAATCGTATATAAACTCGAAACATTGTTTGACAATTCATATACACCACAATTTTTATTTACTCATTTTGATATTTTTAAAACGCTTCATCAACCACCTGATTAATCTTAATCTCGTGCCAATTAGACACCGACAAAAAAAAATAGAAACAATTCTACAACACCGTGTAAGTTCAGTGTAAGTATATAAAAACGACAGAAAAAAACACGCCCCCTTTCTGTGATTGAAAAAATAAATAAAATAGAACGAATAAAATTGACCTTAGCATTGAAGCAATTAACCCTTTTTGGCGAGAGTGCATTAAACACATTATTGTTAGTTGATGAGAGTTCATAATTTTTTTTTTATTTTTGTAAGGTGGAAAACTTTGTTCTTGGGAAACTCAATTAAAAGGTTAAGCACCTAGGTACTGGCGCTTGCATTAGGCTTAAGCTTATCTGCTTTGAATTTGCAAAGTAAAACTAAATATCAATGAGCAGATGGTTGAGAATTCTTATCAAAAATGCTTTCAGAAGCGGACAAGGCCATTAGTAACAAGTTCAATAGAACTTTTTTTTTTTTTTTTTAATTGATAGAAAAAATTATACATATTTTAAGAGTCTAGAAATACTCGAGTTAAAGGAAATAACTAAACTATACATAAATACTGGTTAAAAACTTTCAATAACATTCTTGTTGGGAGTACTGGCAGAAATTGAGGAGACCTACTGATCAAACCACCGTTTCGTTGAAAGTTAAGGTAGATCATAAATCCAGAGCTCTTATATGACAGTTCAAAGCACCAAACTAAGGATCCAAAATGAAATAAGAGTATGTCTTATTTTACTAAGTGAAATAATAAATACTTCGGCATGGTTGGCAGAACGTTCATTATTTTTATTTTCTTGATAGTAGTTTCCTCTCCGTAATTTATTTTTTTTAAGTTTTTCAGTCATGGATAATTGTTTTCTTCGAATGTGGCATGTTCTATTTTTGCTCTGTAAGATTTGTGTCTTAAGATACGATCTTCGCGATATCGAATGATGAGTGTTCTTAAGGTGTGTTCAGTTAATCTGCCGCAAAGACAATCTTTCGCTCCATTGAACTCAACGCAATTGCAGCCGTGCTTTTCCGAGGGTTGTAATAAATTATTAATCGTGTATTGTCACAATGCACAAATGCGTTTTTGATGAATAAATGATTTATAAGACATCATCGTCATAATTTTAATCCTTCAAAAAAAGCTGATCACGGTCATCAGATTGTGAACATGCATATTTTTAATTTATTAATATTAATTTGTATTCATGTGGACTTTTTTAATAGATATAGTTCCATCAAGCTCATTATTATGATCAAGAAGTCGTCGTGGTTGCAAAGCCGAAAGAAAATCTTTCCAGACGATAAATCATTTTCAGTTCGCTGATTCAAATTTAAACAGCAACTATTACGAATGTACATACATAAATGAGTACATATTTTTGGATTACTCACTAAATTATTATTGTTAGTTGCCGCATTTTCACATTATTCACACAATAAAACTGGATGAGCTGTTGTTAGTTTGATCATAATGAAAACAATATAATTCAAAATACAAGTTCGTTTGGCTTCACAGAATCCAAAAACACACACATGTCGTGTTTAGGAATATATTTTTTATTTTGGTTTTGATTTTTGATTTTTGGCAAAAGATCACAGTAACAGTCAGGCTGAAGGTATATAAAATTGTTCAGTTTATTGTAATAAAATCAGTCAAACTTTGTAGCGTATTTACTATTCCCGCATTGAATATGAGTCTTCTTCGAAAATCCTCAACACTTTTTGTGTTAGCTTCTCCTTTCTTTTGGAATACACACTTTGAAGTAGATTTTTTTTTTCAAGAATTGTTTTGTTGTGAAGACGACTTTTTTGTATTTCTTTGCTGATTTTGCATTGCAAATTGATGCCATTGACGTCTGTAGGTACAGACACCTTGAATTTAACATGCAAACACACGTCTCTTTCGACGATACTACCACCGCCGACGCCGCCATCGCAAACAAATCCAATTTGGAAGGCAATAACTTGTTCAACTATAAATTTTAATGAAACCTGTGCATGTCCAGTCTTTGCGTCAACTTCGTCTTAGTCGTCGCTGCCGTCGCATCGGGGCCGAAGAATCATCATTTAAATCCAGTACAATTCTTATTTTGGTTTTGTTTTGTTCTTCAATAAAACACGGTATTAAAAAATATGTAAATTCGGATACACAAAAAAAAAACAATACAAAATTTATTCAAAAGAAAACTCAGTGAACAAGTTAAATTGTATACATGTAACTGAAACAATAAAACATTTTGGCACTCACTCAATAATCAAGAGGTTAGTGTTTTGTTGGGGGCCTCGAAAATGTGTTAAAATTTTCCCTATAGCCTTAATAATAACACCCCAAAGTCCGAGTGTGAGATGATCGACGATTTATCACTAAATTTTACGAATACAATAATAACAATAAGACAAGAGAAGAAAAAAGAAAAAACTAGAACACGTGGGCTTTTATTGTAAAAACCCCATCAAGAATGAATTTTTGTCGAAAATGTCTCTGAAAATAGAAAAACAAAATAAAATACAGGAAATAATTTAACCACCACCGCACCGAATGAACAAACGAACGTACGTGGATGTTTCGATTCTGGGTTGAGTTGAGAACTCGAAATTCTGTGATTCGGTTTCCATTTGGAAAATTATGAGGTTGTTGGGGTCAGGTTGTGTTCTTGGGTATATTTAGTTTTTCATGGTGGAATGGAATTACATGTCAAGAAAAAAACAAAAAGTATTTATAAAAACGTTTTTTTTGGAATGAAGTTCAAAAAGTCTATCAAAAAGATGTTGGCTTACATTTGACGAATTTATACAATTCAACTTAAACAGAAGAAACGCAGGGTTGCAGACAAAATTCTTATCAAAAATTGGTATCCCTGTATTTAAGGAAAGTCGATTTCTAAACTAAGGGTCTAAAAAGGCACAAGGGCAATCTAAATTGGCATCAAAACTCGTACAAAACTGAAATTTATTTTAGAATTACTATATTTTCTTCAAATACTAATTTTAAAGGATTACATCATCTATTGGGAAGAATAAAAGTACATATGTACATATTTATTTAATTAGCCAGCTGCTAAATTAAAAATGTGACGAATTTTGCACATTGTATTTATTTATATATCCTTTGTAATTATTTAAGATTAATTAAAGGCACTCTAACCAACTGATAAAGCAAATGAATCAACCGATTTTTTCCTCATGACACTATTCAATGACTACTACCAGCTTCCATCACCAGGTATCTATATGTATATTCATGCATGACTAAAAAAAAGTAGAAATAAAAGATGACTGTAACTCCTACACAACTTTCCAAGATTCCAAGCTAACAATTTACGTCCGAGAAAAATCTGGTTTCTAGTAACTACGTGTTGTGGATATAAATTTACACCCACCAGTTAGTTTTGGATTTATTACCAACTGAATTCCAACACTATCCTTCCTAACAATATCAGACTTCCGTCACAGGGAGAGAGAGAGATTGTCTTTCATTGATTGATATGGAAAGTTTCGTGTTAGATATCGATTTACTAAGAGAAGGGGATGGATAACCATTTAGGTATTTGGCTTAAAGCGTCACGAAATAAAAATCCATAATTTTATTTATGCATGACTTGCCGCAAAGTTGGTATTATTTTAGGTTAATCACACTAAGGTCATAATTTGAGCCGTTATGGTCCAAATGACTTTCTACGGACTTTCTTCGTATACAATTAAACCAATTAACTTTTGTAAAAATCATTTCCGAATACGCCAAAGTAAGAAGAATTCTTGCTTTGAGTCAGTGTCCATGATGTCATACCAATTAACGTACTATTTCAATTCAATGAGCTTAAATTTATCAAAGGTATTGACTATGTGAAACCAAACACACAAATTTGAACCTATAATGTTGGGTGTTTCCTGGAAAATTACAAACTTTTGGACATGTAGCTTGATCTCGACAGAACTTTTAAAGGTTTAAAGGAGTTTCTTAAAAAAAAACATCCTAACATTGCTGTAATAATGATGATTCCTTGAAGGGAAAACAGAACTACATTATGTACACATGCAAACTCAGTTTGGATCCAAACTTACGTTCATTATTTAAATGTAAGTAAATACAATTGACCTTTAGTTCTAATTTGTGGTTATTCACACTTACTGATATAAAATCGATAAACTCTAACAAAATTGTTAAGGCCAAAGAAAAAATGCTCAAGGGCCAGGATTAATTGAATCTGACGACCTTAGAGTTAGAACTGCATAATTGTTCAAACCCTTAGGCATTCATTTTTGAAAAAAAATCTCATTAATGAATATGCAATGAGTCTCAAAACCGCAAATAAAAAAAGAAAACATAAATGGAATTCGATCAGTTTTTTGTTTGTTTTTTTGCTTCTTCTCGCTAATCTTATGAATCATTTTCGCTCACATCAAAAGTCATCAAGTTAAACTATCTAAACGACATCAGAACAATTTATTTAGTATGACACAGAGAAGCAAAAAATTATTCTCACATTGGATCATTTTGTGATTCTGTGCACATTTATATGTACATACGAGGCATATACTCTCAGATACTTATATCCAAACGCAACGATAACGATATGTGACAACAAAAATAAATGATGCCAACTGATTTGTGATTCATAAGATATGTGTTCTAATGAAGGTGAAGTAGTATATCGTCAAGTAATTTTATATCGCTGAGAAAGTAGGTATTAGATATTTTATTCTATATTATTTTATTTATTTGATGGCTAAATAGCATTTGTTCTGAGCTAAGCGATGTTTTGTAGTGGTGATGTGATATATTTGGTAGATTATTGCGATTAAGTGTGTCGTCGTGTGGCGGGATTTTTTTTTAGGTACACTACACATCTATTTGTAGATACAAAAGCGTTCCATGTGTTTCGATTCCCATGGGCATAAGCCCGTCAGGTCAATATGGAGTCATTTATAAAATAACACATCTTTTATAATTCTAACATACATACATAAGTGTTCTCCACTTTTTATATATGTACAGTACATATGTACAGTACATACATATATGTACCTAAATTCCTGCCTGACAAATGTGTCAACTTCATTGCATTTAATCGTTCCTAATTAGCTGGAAGCTCTCTCTCATTTCCTTATGTTTGCTTATGTATGTAGATCTATCGTAGGTATAACGTATTTGGGTCAAGCATTGATTTTCTATTTTCAATATACAAACGTTCGTTCGTATGTGTTTAGGTGGTACTAAATTCATAATGAGGATTGAGGAACGAGCGACTGAACAATTTCGTATATTCAAAATACCGAGTCCTCATTCACGTACGAGTAAATTAATTAAGACGTCATGGTTGGTTGATTCAAAACCAAGAACCGAAAGACTGAAATAAAAGAACAACAAAATCCAATTATGTATGGTCGTTCGGACAAAAAAGAGAAAAATAAATAATAATACAAGTTTGTCAAAAAGCTGTCAACCTGGAATAATATTTTCTTTTTCTAGCCTCGCTGTTGTTTTGTTTCAACCTAGGAACTGCCATTGTACCCCAATTCGATTATCACTAGAATGGGTAAATTTGATTTTCTTTATTTGTCTGATGATAGAACAAAAAGAGAAGAGTTAATCCAATTTGTATAAATATTATTATGCATTGTCATTCACGTAATTCACGAATTAAAAAGAAAAATGCAATACATATGTAGGTATACTCGTATTTACCTTCGTAATTGACCTGACCATCACCATCGATATCAGCTTCTCGGATCATTTCGTCTACTTCTTCATCTGTGAGTTTTTCACCAAGATTTGTCATCACATGGCGTAATTCGGCCGCCGAAATGAAGCCATTGCCATCCTTATCGAATACTCTGAATGCTTCTCTAATTTCTTCTTCACTATCGGTGTCCTTCATTTTACGTGCCATCATTGTTAAGAATTCAGGGAAATCAATTGTTCCATTACCTGACAATTAAAAAGAAATTTAATTAATTTTTTTATTTAGCTATTCACATTAAAAATGGTTTATTTCAAATTTTGTTTATTTTGTTGTTGTCATTGATTGAAATGAAGAAATCTAGATCACAAGCTTTGTGTTTAATTATACAAAAAAGATTTAAGGATTTTTTAATTAACAAATGACAAAGGATAAAAGATAAATAGATTCGGAAATTTTAGATCAAAAGGATATTCGTGACCCATTTTAAAATGAAATGTTTTCACAAAAAGTTTCTCTCCTTCGGTAATCGGGAACGCAAATTGTAGAAAGTTTTCACGAGAATTTATTGGAACCGAGAGAAACAATTACCAAGGAAATTTATGTTGCATTTTAGTCTTAGAGAGGGAAATTTATTTCGGGATGCATTTATGTATAATTTCGGGGGAAACAATTATTTCAAAGAAGATCAAGGGAACAAATATAATTTCGAATGAAAGAAATATTAAAAGGGAAATTAAATTGCATGTTTTTATGATCACAAAACTGCAATTTCAACTCTCTTGGTGGTCTAATTGGAAATTGTATTGTTTGAGTTACAATTTATTAAAGAATAAATTTCAAATTTCAAATTTTAGCCTAATCTTGTACACTTTTTGACCGTTTTGTCTTCAAATTTGATCTTTTTAATGACTTTAATTTATGTATTTAAATATAAATAAATTCCAACAAATTTCTATCACCTATTCGATACTCAAAATAACCAATATCGTAAAAAAAAAGTTTAATGGTAAGCTATATAAAAAATAAAATAAACTGTATAAAGGTAATCATCTGCAGCATAATTTTCCTTTTTGTTTTATTTATTTTCTTTACGATTAAGTTCGAATTTAGTCTTTATGGTACATTCTTCTATTTTTTATATTTTTTTTTCTCTCTCGTTTATTTTATATTCTCGTAATTGTTTATTTAAACGCTTTCGCCGAACAAAGCTCCGTACAGCGAGCATCATTAAACAGAGAAGCAACAATAAAAATAAAAACTAAGAAGAATAAGAAGCATCAGGAGCGCAGCAGTAGTTGGAGGAAGGAAAAAAAAAGAAGAGGAAACCACTGCCGCCATATCCATCCACCCACGCAGTCATTTTGTGTGCAGTGGGCAGTCATTTTGTTCATCTTCTACTGTTATTATTTCTTTTTTCTTTTTTTTTATGTTCTATGTTCGCCATTTGTCGCTTTTTTTTTTTTGTAAAAATTTACTTCGTTTTTTATTTACCTCGGTTTGTGTGTCTTTTTTTTTTAAACTTTTTATTCTGTTGCGGTCCTAACAAGAGCAATAAGATCTGCCCACACCCACACAAATACAAATACCAACACCAGATGAGCTAGTTTTGAAGCCTTGCAAGGCATAAGACAATACCATAATAACAAACAAGGACGAAGGACAGTAATTGCTTTCCTTTGAGGACGGGCTATTTTCTTTTCTTTCTTTTTTTTTTTTGTGTGTGTGTTTTTCCAACATTTTTACTGCCTGTGGATGATGAGTTGGTTGAGGAGAAATGAAATGTGTTGCGTGTGCATTTTAAGTCGCGATAAAATAAAGGGGACCTCATATTTTTCCTTTAGTCAAAATGGTACTTTTTGAAGGATTTGCTTTTGGTTTTTTTTTTGCTCTCTTTGTTTTGTTGTTTGAAGGTAAAGACCATCACTGACAGACAGGAAATTGTTTCCTAGAGTATAAACATGTTGTAGATTTGTACACTCTTATGTTAGGTATGATGCTTTTGACAATGACAAGTGACGACGACGAAGACGACGTTTACATCACACAGGAAAGATCTGTTCTTTTTTTTTCTCTCTGTAAGGATAAGGAGGATATTATGAGAAGAATTTATCTAAGAAGAATGATGGAAGAAAGTATTTTTTGGCAGTTGACTGTATAATTTATTTTCCAGATAAATATTGAGTCCTTGAGAAATGTAGGTACATGGATTAAGCTAACAGCATAACAATGCAAATTTCATAAGTTTACTTGAAAATTTACTTCCTGCATTGTGTAGGTAGGTAATATCCTTTTTGTGATGTAAAGAATTTCAATAGAAATCTCTTTAAATTCTGACATTTTTTGCAAAAACAATGTACAAACCGGGTCTTTTTTAGACATTTTCAAAATGTCAAAGTGATGTAATGAGTTAGAAGGTGTGTTTGATGTGAGAGATTGTGGTTAGAATTATATTTTGAGGGAACTGAGCTGTCAGAAAAAGGACTGTTTCTTTTTTAACTCACATCTGAGAGATCGTCGATGTGAGTGATGTTTTTTGAAAAATCAATCAAAAATGAGCTGATCTTTGTATACGGGGACTCTGCACCATCATTTACTACAGTACAATTTTGGGAAGCTGAACTTCAATGAGGCCGGAACTAATTGGGAGATGATGAACGTTCGGGACGTCCAAAACTACAACCACCAAGACAATGCGGTTTTCATGACGAAAATCCAGAAAGAAAAAAGTCTCGTTTTTTTGTTAGGTCGGACATTTTTCAGACCACCTATATACTATGTGCCATCATCAATAATTAATCTACAAATCAAACCAATAGAGAAATCGTCGAAAATTCTATTCTATGCTCTCTTTAATCAGATTTGACAGTGCAATTTATTGTGATTGATTTAAAATCTTTCAACATTTTTAAAGACGCTCAAAAGCTGCTCCTGAAAGCCAATTTAGATTTATTAACATTACCAAGTTGCTATGTTTTCGAAATTACTTTATATCACAAAAATTGCCACAATACATTTTATATACTACCTCCGCCCACGATATTCAACTCCCACACACACACATACACATTCATCTGTCGAAAACATATACAAATAAATTAATTGAATTCCCATTTACAATGTCAATAATGAATGTTTGCCAAGAAAAAAAAAAAAAAACTTCCTACAATTCGACATGTTGAAAACTAGGATTTCCCTAGAAATTTTCTTCCCCGAAATTACCGCGCAGCTTCACATTCGACGATACCGGTAAAGTCGGAAAAGAAATCGCAGACAACAAAACCTCGAAGAAACAACAAACGGGCAAACATTTTAAAATAAAAATAAAAATAAAAAATCGCATTTATCTCTCGCTAGACAAAAAAAGAACAATTTGATGTTTTTTTTTCTTTTTAATTTCGCTTGATGATCGAAATCGAAATACGAAGGCGGTGGCTGCGACGTCGTTTTCGTCGTCGTCGTCGTCGTCGTTGTCGAAATGTAATTTTGTCGACACAAAATATTTTGAGTGAAATTCTCTTAAAATGTTCGTTTCAATTTTGAATATTTCGCTCTAATTTTCTCGCTTGGAGAAGGAAAATTCAAAAAAAAAAAATATCATGCAAATTAAGGAAAAAATGATAATTAAGTTTTTCTTTATTGTCTTTTCTTCTTCTTTAATTTGTCTCGAGTAACCTGATAAAAAAATAAAACATAAAAAATAAAAAATTACCTTTTGATAATATAAATTAAAAACAAAAAGATCTTGAATATTTAATTCTCGTGTCTTAGCGAAAAGTTAAGTGGTTTGCGTTGAAATTTATGTGATTTCTTTTTTCACTTTTTTAATTTTCATTATTTCTTTTGAATTGATGACAATAAATATAATTTTTTTTGTTCTTTTTTGTATGAAAATGAGTTTTCTTTGGCTGTTGTTTGATTTTCTCTTTGACAAATTATAAAAAAAAAAATCAACTCAAAAATAGAAATTCAAATACGAGTTGGGTACGCATCGGAGGAGGTGGAATATTTTTAAATTGCAACAACATTGTTTTGTGGAGAAAACCACAAGTTGTGTATTTTCGTATATTTCACTCCATGTGCTGTGCATATACATATATGTATATGTATGTACCGACACACACAATGTTTCCTCATGTGAGTTTTTGTATTTTTAGAAAATTCCTTAAATTTTGAGAAACACACAAAAAAAACTTTTTTCACTTTTCGTAATTGTTTGACACGCAAGAGAGAAAGTTTGAAGAATTGAACAAAAAAAAAAAAAAAAAAAACTGGCGTTTTCATTCATTGCATTCTCAAACTAATTGTTTTTTGTTTATTCAAAAAACGAAAAAAGTTTTTTGAAAGATATTAAGCGATTTTTCTTTAACAAACAAACGAATGTTTTTCGTTTCATAGAAAATTTAAATCTTTCCTTCAAGATTGAAGAAAAATTAAAAAACAAAAAGTTAATGCATTTTTTAATTATTTTTTATTTGAAAGTGTTAACATTTGAATATAAATGAATACTAATCTATCAATTGAATTCGACTATAATAAATAACTTAGTCATATTTTGAGAAAATGACGATGACGAACGAGTGGAAAATAAAAATATAAAAAATGTGTTTGGTCATTTGTTGAGAAAAAAAAGAAAAAATTAAAATTAAATTAAATTACTTAAGGCAGTGATGACATGTTTAAAGTTATAAACATACACACCTATTTTGTTCGTGTTTACGATATAATTTATTTTCCTTATTTATAGAAAACAAAACACCACTCCTTTTGGATGTGCGTTTTGTTTTGTTTTAACAAAACATCACGCTTAACTTGAATTAATATATTTTTTTTAATCAAACATAACACATAAATATAAAAAAGGATAAGAGTTATTGTTGATATGGAATTTTTATGGTTTGTTCATAAAATTTTGTTTTAACAACAGTAACAGAAATCAAAACGTGGCTACTGTGCACGGGCATGGGAAATTCAGAAATGTTGTTGGAGAAATCTCAAATATTTTAACCTCTGATAGTAAATTCTGACAATTTTCTGACAAGTCCTGACCCCAGAAACTCGATATGAATTAGATCTCAACTAAGACAAAATTCAGACGCCTTTGAAGTCTAATTTGGATGGTAGAACTTTGATCTATAATTTTGTTTTGCAAAAATTTCAAAAAACTAGAGCTTTAGTTCAAATTTGAATCTAAATTTAAAAATACGATTTAAATTAATTTGAAACTTGTGTTTTTGGGGTAAGTAGAAAACAGCAACAAGATTTTAGTGAACAAAAATAAGTCAGTAGTCAGTAGTTAGTGTTTTAGCAAAGAAAGAGTTTCAGATTGTGAAATGTAGGAGGCAGTTAAGTCGTGTAAGAAATAAATAAATGTTGACAGACCTGAGGATGTGTTCGTTGATATTTATTCCTTTTTTATCACATAAATGGTGAAACTTATGATAATATCTACTACATACATAATATCTACAATTTAATAAGTATGTTTGAATTATCGAGATTTTATGTTCAAACTGACAATTCTGTTCGTTACCCACTAAACAACTTTATAGTTTGTAATTTTTCTAATAAAGTAAATAAAATACATTAACCATTCAAAACGTAAACACACCTTTTTTTTAGAAGACTGCAAAAGTTGAACCATTGATCAAATGTTTAAACAAAATTAATAAACCCTTGAAAATTAAAGTTGCCTGCAACTTAGTTGCAATATGTGTAGTCTCCTTTAGAACATCATGGAATTGAACTTTGAGTTGCAAGTTAACTTTAAATGCTTTTTCCAAATTTCGAGAAAAACAACCGAAATCGGTCAATTTTATTAATTTGACAAGAGCTTTGGGAATTCAATTAAAAGTGAGTTATAAAGTAAATTGTTTGTTGGAACTTGTATTACTGGCTAAGGATTACCAAAAAAAACGCAGCTTAGCTTATTGGTAATTATTCAATTTCATGTACTCGAGTTCTGAGTTATTTAACCTTATCTTAAATCGAGATCTAGGAAAAGTGAGATAATGCTCAAATCATAAAAATTTAATAAGCTCTCTTCCAAATATAAGCCAAGAATTATTAAAATGATTTTTATCTTAATGATGGAACTTTGTTTAGAAACGAGTATAATATGTACATATATTTAGTAAGTGTTATTAAGAAGGAAGCCAGATGTTAAAGGTTATTTTAAATGGCTTCAATTTTAACAATTTCTTGCCTTTACAAGGTAACAGGAACCTTGAGATTGAAACAAATTACATACTTCTTAGTAGGTGTGTACTTAAACACCTTTTTTAAGAACCTGCTAGCTCAAAAGCTTAACGATGCTTGTAAAGAAGTTAGCATTCCTGACAGCAAACAAGTCTTAATAGGTCTCATTACGAGAAGTAATTTTGAACTTAAAACACTTCAGACACTTTTCGGAGTACCTACTATTAATTTTTGCAACAAAAAAAAAAAAAAAAAAGAACAAGGAAAAAGAAGGAAAAGCAAAACAAAATCCTTTAATTCGTTTACGTTTCCTGTAAAATATATTCCTTCAATTTAATGTACATTTGGGATTAAAAAAGAGCTCTTTTTTTTGCTAAGTCCTAAGATTTATTTTAATCTCTGTTTTCAATTTTTTTTAGCGTAAATACTGACGTAGGAATGTACATACAAATAAATTTAAAGAAAACTCAAATACTCCTTAAAATCTTCCTAGCTTAATCCTTTTTCTAAATATTCAGATCTAGTTTCTGATCTCCTTATGGGTATCTACTTTTTCGTTCCTTTTTTTTCTCTCAATCGTTTATTTCTTTTTTTTTCTTAATTTTCTTTGCTTTCTGTCAGAAAGTTAAGCTGACAAATATTTGAATGTCCTGGTTCTTGGTACTTTATCCTTAAAATCTCGTGAGAAAAAGAAAATGTGAGTATACCTATGTATACCTACGCTTAAGTCAACAAAAAAAAATAAGTCCTTACAATGGCGGGGAAGGGGGAGCTATAAAAACACAAATATCATGTACAACAACAAAAACACATTTATTTGAATATTAAAACCTTTTTGCAAAGGGAAACATTTGCTTTGCACTCTTCTAGGATGAATTTTTATCATTTTTTTTAAGTCCTAAAGAATACATGATTTCGTTTTTTAATCAATATCTCCCCCTTCATCCCTGGGTTGTCAAGTGAAAATTAAAAATATGAAATTCTCTTTATGAACATTTTAAATATAAATCGGGTAAATTTCATAAATATTTGAAGAAACTTTCAAATCAGGAGAGAGAGAACAGAAAACGACTCCATAAATCCTGTACACATACAATATTTTTTATCTAACGTACAAATCCCGAAATTTTGAAATTTTCTAAAGCGCAGGTCCTGGATGGAGAGATATTCCTAACTTTTCCTGGGTCAAAGTTGAAAAAGCGAAAAATACAAACTTGTCGACGACGCACGAGAAACGACAAAAAAGGGGAAAACTGCAATAAAGTCAAACGATGAAAATTTAACGAAACATACGTTTGTATGGGTATGGGTATGTGTATGTGTTTGTACGAGGAATAAAGTTCCTTTTTTCGTTTTGCTGCAAGAAAATGGTGCCTGAATTTTATCCAGGGATATTCGGGAACGAAAATGCCCAGGATTTTGGTTGAAAATTCCAGGAACTGCGCAGTAACTCACACAAATACATTTTACTCCTTATAAAAGTCACTGTTGATTTACTTCATTCTTTTTGGAAAAAAATCAAGTGCTCGGGAATAGGAACGAAAAGGAAGCTATATCCAGGTACATAGAGACTTTTATCAAGTGACTCATGATTTTCAATGTTTTAATCTTATTTATTTCTTACGTACATAAGGGCTTAGGTACTTAATACATGTATAGAAGGGAAATTGTTGCTTATATCTATCTACTTCTTATACATGGTACTCACACCAGGTAAATGATAATTAATTCAATTTAATATTCACTTAAATAATCCAGCACGCTCTAAAGCTCCTTCTCAAGGTAAGAATTGTGTAGATAGTTGGATAAATTATGTATTTCTTATACCCTACGTATGTTCCTTGAAAAAGGACACTGAAAGAAGGAAAACTTCAAAACTTTTTCTTCAATCTTGAAAATTATAAAGATTGACGGAAAGAAAAAAACTTGAAGAATAAATTAATTAAATGCTTTTCTTTTGTCATGGAAGAAAATAATGAGAAGTTTTTCATCATCAAAAAAGACGATAGTTATGTGAAAGGAAAGGAGAACTTTCATTACAAAAGTTGTAATTCGATGCAACAACAACAATAAATTGAAAGAGAATTGACACAAATTATTATTGATCATTATGTCTTTTCATAATTTTCACAAAGGCAAATTCTACTTATAACTTTAGAATTGCATATTTTAAAAAAAGTTTCAATTTTACTTTTTATTTAAGGACTTTCTAGACCCTTACTCTATTAAGCAAGGTTTTCAAGATGTCATCATTAGCAATTCAAGAAGAAATCATAAAAATGAAATTAATTGTTGAAAAACACTTGATATATGGAAACTGGCATACGAATGGGGTACTGTAAGACAAAAAACTACAATCTCAGGAGTTCGAGAAGAGGTGAATGACGAAGCTTATTCCGGACGTTCATAGTAAGTCAAAAACCATCGCACATCAACATCAACAAACACATCCTCAAGTCTGCCAACATTTATTTTATTTTTTGTACCACTTAACTGCCTCCTACATTTCACAATCTGAAGCTCTATATCTTCACTAAAATACATACTTTTTACTGACTACTGGCTTATATTTACAATGTAGTACATTCACTAACCAAAGAAAAAAAAACTTTCCCAATATTTGATAGACACAACTTCAATCTTAAAATAAAATTTTATAACAAACGTCCTTGATTCATCCTTAACAACAAACCGCGGCCCTCTTGAAAACTTGGTTCTTTAAAATATGTAATTTTTACAGTGTACAAAAATTGACATTATTGTGTATTAAGTAATTAGAAAATAAAATGTATTTTAGTTAAAACTTATAAAAGATCTATCTCCATCACAAGTGATTATAATTATTATTATTTTATATGAGTATTATCAAAAAGAAAAATAATACAAAAAAAAAAAAAAAACTTCCATTCATGGCCAAAAGAAGACGAAGAGCAACCTTTAGAATTTTTAATTTCTAGCTTAAAAGCAATTTTATCTTCCCGCAGAGAGTTCTTCATTAAAAAAGTTTTTAATTTTTGTCTTCTTTTTTTTTTTTGTTAGTATGTGTGTTTGTATTTGTTGTGTTGGGTAAATGTTAAAAACCATCATCAGATCAGAAGACCCAGGAAGAGTAGCCTTATGGATAGTCTTGTATATGTTTTCCCCTACAAACTAAATATTTTCCATCTACGTGGATGGGATGATGAAAGTTGTTGGTTTTAAAAGTTTTTCCTTTGCATCATTATCATCATCAACATCATCACAAATGGAAGGAAGGTTGTTTCTACATGTACGTACACATTCCACGAGAACTATAGAATCCTTGGGGACCAAAGCAAGTAGCAATATCCGGTTTCCTGTTGTTATGGTTTTTGTAATTAGAATCTTAATTTGGTTCTTTCGTGATTTATTTTTAAAATGAAAGCAAAACTCTGTCGTCACAAAATCACCCCAATGGTGTTTTTTTTTGTTTTGTTTTTTAATTCTTTGAGTACAAATGAATGTTAAAAACTCTGCCAAAATGCTAAAATCTTAAATAAGAAGCTGTTAAAAATGTTTTCCTTCCTCCTTTGTATATAACAAGGGAAAAACTTCATTAGTGTTTTTTTTTTCAATAGAAAGAAAAAAGAAAACAAGGATAGCTTTTTCCTTAATGACGTGGTAAGGTGGATTAAAACTGGAGACTGGAGGGACAAAACTCGTCTGCACAAAGGAAATGGTTCATTAAAGAAGTCTTGTTTGCTAAA
This sequence comes from Scaeva pyrastri, assembly GCA_905146935.1. Classification (NCBI taxonomy): domain Eukaryota; kingdom Metazoa; phylum Arthropoda; class Insecta; order Diptera; family Syrphidae; genus Scaeva; species Scaeva pyrastri. The sequence continues at coordinate 21,127,498 of LR989927.1, read as the reverse complement.
ATTGAAATTCTCAGGCTTGATTTAACTTCAGATGTTTTTTTTTTTTTTTTGAATTTGGTATTTTTAATTTTTTTTGTTAGATTTTATACAAACTAAAAGAAAATCTTTTATCACTTTGGTGAAACAAAAAAACAAATCATTTCCTGTTTTTCCTCAAATATTTGTTCCAAGCACGCAACATGTTTATTTCGTCATAAATTCTTCAACAACAACAAAAAATCAATTTTAATTGTGTATGCACGAAAAACACGGTAATGGAAGATAAAAACTTCGAATAGCTTATAAAGGGGGGAAGTATTTATGTACATACCTACATTCTTATACATACATATTATATATGACTTTGATATTGAATATTGTAAGGACTCTCCCCGGTGCGGTGGTGTATTTCAAGGGTTGTTTCTTTTTTTTTTACTTTAATTCTAGGTGTGAGCCCAAGCTCACCCTTAACAAAAAAAAAAAGTAAAAAAACGGTAACTAGGTCAATTGGGTTTAAGGAAGCATTTGTTTAATAGAACAAACAAATACCACTTCAGAATATTTTTTTCCGTTTTTATTGCATTTCATTAAATTGAGCCAGGAATTCCGATTTTTTTCACCCTCGAGTTTATACGATTTCGTTATGAATTAAATTTGTACTAATAAGGATCTATAAAATACTTTGAACTCGATGCGAAAATGGATCCATATTTAGAATTGTGTTTTTCAGTTCGCACTTTTTCAGCGCTTGATCATTGGACTTCTTTTTCTTATTTTGTATTTTTGACCATAAGACATCCATAAGACATAAGTTGCCCCAAAAAGTTGCACCAAATATTTCAACTTTTCGGTTTTCCAAGAGTCTTCAATTTGAAGTGTTTGGTTTTATCTTAGCTTTTCTTCTTTTCTAAAATTAGCAAAAAGAAAAATCAGAAGAGTAAATTTCAATGTCAAAACATAATAATTTGCTTTCGCTGTCCTTAATTATAGTATTTCTGTATTTGTCGATCTTTCGAGTGTTAACAAATTATATTTTTTAAGAATCCAGTAATACTTTCTCCCCACCCCATAAAAAAACAACAATCCCATAATTTAAGACCTCTATCAAAAGTTATAAATATAAATTTCCATTCAATTTGATTAGCTAGACTTATAAGGGAATAAATAACACATTCTTCATATTATACATGCATATATTTTGTACACACGCCATTATTTAAATATGTATGTATTTGTTATGTGACAAATGGCAATTATCATTCTTTTCAAAAGTTAGAGACCGTTAAAAACTACCCTACGAGTATTTGTTTCGTAAACATAAGATAAAGGTTATATGGTATTTTTATTTATTTTTTACACTAACAAGCTCCTGTGTTATTTGTTATACAATACAAAAAAAATAAAACGAAAAACCCTTCCCTGTTATTATTCTTTTTTTTTTCATAGAAGACAAATTATTATTTCATTGTTGCATGATTTTGTCCTTCTTTGACATATTCGTTTCTTTTTCCTTTTTTTTTAATCTAAATGAAATATGTTAGATTCTTGGGTGTTTTTTTTTTTTCTTTTTTTATGAAGAATAGGTTTGTGTAGCCTTGTAATTTATTTATTTTTATATATCATTTTGGATTTATTATACAATTTGACATCGAACATACCCGATTGGATTAGGTTGAATTTGATTGTGGTTTTATTAAGACACAAATAAAGTAATTTGATGAATTCGTTGACATTTTCAAATCAAAGCCTTATTTTAAGTCATCACTTATGTATATAATTTGAAACCAAATTCTGTTCTAATTCAGTTGAAATTACTAAATTTTGACATTTGAAATTGTCTAATAACGAACCATAAAATAAAATCACAGGCATCACTTTGGAGACTCTTACAGAAGAATTCGATTTCGAGAACATAAACATTCCTAAAGAGCAAATTAAAATCATGGAAACATAAAACTTCAAACTTTATAAGGAAAATTGAATTATGTACTTCAAGTTCGTTATGTCAATTGAACGTAACTGATTTTGACATTTGCCAATGCATTTCTTCTCGGAAAAGTTATTCCACGTAATGCCAATATCTACTTACGTACTATAAATAAATATCAATTCTCCAAAATAACGTTTATGACATTTTAAAATAAACGAGACAATGATATATTGTTGTTTTTGTCACAAACTTATTACATTTTTATGAATGATACATAAATCAAGTCATATTTTTTCGCCAATTCATATTTTTTTTTATTAATTTTTTACTATACAAATTCAAAATATTGATACAAAAATCAAATGTCTACGTAAATCATTTTGCCCCCAAGAATTAGAAAAAAGAAGAAATCCTTAAATCATAATTTTTCCTTCCCTTTTCTTATTGCATTAATAATTCATTCAACTTTAGGATGACACAAATCAAAGCCAATGACATCAAGAAGAACAAGAAGAAGAGGAAGAAGCAACAGCATAAAACAAAAATGAATACATATTTACAAAATGAAAATGAAAAACTATTTCGCCCATCGCATCGTGCCGTCTTCTGATGCACTATGCACTGTACGCATTCTTTTCTAATGAATATTTTAAAATTCTTCAACCTCCTTCTTTTTGTCTATAAGTTTTTATATTTTTGTCTCTTCGTGGTGCAAACTGTGCCTTTATATTCTACCCCCACTGCCACCTCATTATCACCACCATCATCATCATCATCATCTTCCTTTTTTTCTACTCTTCGTAAGAATAAAATTGAAAAAATATAAAAACTCAACGCGCCTCTCGCGCGCCACCCGAACGGACACCGCATTAATAGCAAAAGCAACAGCAGCAAAAAATGTAATGATAGCATTTGCTATTTTTAAAATGGTAATTTATTTTCTCCTCTCGTTTTCTTTTCATTGAAGATAAAAATAGAAAAACAAAGTTTTTCTTTTTTGTTTTAAGCGCGCACAAGACCGGCTATAAGAAAAATCCTTTATAAAACAACTGCCCCTTGAGGTCCTCTCAGTCAGTTAAGTTGCTTTTTGTGGCTACTATTCGAAAATATGACCACTTTTCTTATCGCCCAACGTTACATTTATAGAAAATCCTTTTCTTCTTTAGTGCGACGAACAGCGACGACGAATAGAAAAAGAAATGTCCAAAAATGTTTGCATTTCCGTAAAGAAACACATTTTTGTTTTGCCTCTTTTTTTTTCCTATCGCATTTCATCATTATAATAAAGGCTCACTCATCTTTCGTCCCTGGCTTTGGGCCAAGTTAACCGAATATGTTTGCTTCCACGCTAGTATTTTTTTCTTTTTGTTTTTGTTTTTTGTATTCTTTTTTGAACTGGGCACAATGTATACAAACAAAATTTGAATATGTATTTAGTATCTACTACACTCATCCATAGACAGTTTTCATGTCGTTTTTCGAAAATACGGACTCACATGGGAACACTTCAATGAAAAATATGACCAAAAAGTGTTTAGCAATATATTGGAACTTAGACTTTGATAAATTGACAAAATATGAATGTAAAAGGAACAACTTTTTCCAATTGAAGTTAAATGATAAGTGAGAGTGAAATGAAAAACTTGATCGGAAATCAATTATAAGACTTCGAGTGATAACCTTATTATAGGAGCATAAAAAGATTAAAAATATGACATTGAATATAAGATTATTAGAGCTCTTCTTATCTTTAAACTCAGTGTGCAAAGCGATCAGACAAATTTCGATCAAATTCTTTATTGAAATACCCTTAAATTCGATAGCGTTCGTATTTTTTGTTCACTCCTAAAAAGTTATACTCTTTAACATTCACAGAATATTTGATTTTTTATAAAATTATTCAAATAAATCAAAACCTAAAAAACGTTTTATATTTTTGACAAACAACAACAACAAAACAAAAAACAATGGAGGCACCGTGAATTAAATCTCCCGCAAAATGTTGCCTCTAAGTTTGACTTTGGCCAAATGAAATAAAAGCCAAAGCCTCCTTCGATATCAATAAATTACATTTTACACCTTCCAAATTATTCACACTCCCAATTTTCGAATATGAGGTTTCCAAAGGGAAATTCTTTTCACGATAGCTTTCAATAAATAAAAATGGATTACATATGCATGTATGTATATGAAATTTCTACTTACCATCGGCATCAACTTCATTTATCATATCTTGAAGTTCAGCCTCTGTTGGATTTTGTCCTAGCGATCGCATAACTGTTCCCAATTCCTTTGTTGTGATGGTGCCATCGCCATCTTTGTCGAATAGCGAGAATGCCTCTTTGAATTCGGCGATTTGTTCTTCTGTTAGTTGATCGGCCTGAAAAAAGAAAGTAAAAACAAAAATTAAAAATCATATAAAGAATAAACAATTATAGTTCAACAGATCAGTTTTAGCCATTCATAATAGATTTTATTACTTTTTGATGGAACCAAATATCTGAGATCTTATTTCCTTGAATGAAAACACTTGACACTTTTAAGACCTGTTAACTCAAGATGGATTCAATTGACTTCGTAAAAGTCGTTATATTTTAATATCACGGAATGCGTATCGACTTCACTTGCACTTATTAAAATCTAAAAGAAATCAAGTTTTTCTTTCCTTAGTTCTTTTGTTGTGCTCTAAGGAGCAATCCACTAAGTTAATAAATTAAATGTGATGATCACATTCCTTTCAATCTATCGAAAAGTGATTCCAAACAAATTGAAGAATTTTCAATAAAATTTCAAAATCTCTATCTGCCAAGGTGAAGCTTCAAGTGGCTCCAATAAGATATCGAAATCAAAGAACCAAATTAAATTCTGTGTGACCATTTGAACATTTTCTTACTAAAAATGTTTTATGAAATTGTACCAAATTCATTGCAAAGTGACCGAATTGGTAAATCTTGAATTCTATTTATCGCTTATCAGCTCACCTGGCATATCAGTGGTTAATCAAAATTTATCTGCACAAATACAAATTTATGCTAGAAAAAAAAACTCCATTCACAGCGAAAAAAAAAAAAATTCAGATGGAAATCAAAAGAGGGCGACATTTAATTCAATGCAAACAATTGAACAAGAATTGAAATGAGATAACAAATCCAACATACAGCTGTTCTAATTTTGTAACCATCAGTGATAAGCTCCCTTCTTAAATCTATTTTAGGTTCTATTGAAACACCTGTAGTAATTCTTATTTCCCCCAAACTTCTGAATTGATTGATTTTCTATTCAATTCCCATAATAATAATAAAAATCATTCATATTACTTCCATCACCCAATAATAGATTCGCTATAATATTCCCAAGATGAATATTTCTGATAAGTAGGTATTAGGAGTTTTGAATATTTAATAAGAACTTAGTATACAAATCCATTAAGGAATTATGATTCAGGAAATACTAAGTATATACCTATAGCCACGTAATAGACACTTCAATCACATTTTGGAATAAACTATATGTATCCAAAAATACATCTCATGATTTATTTAAAAGTGAAATAAAACGTGAAAAAGGTTTTTTTTTTTAAACGGAAATTTAATGGGTTTTCTGAATGTGTAATGTTTGGACATAAATAATTTAAATAAAAATGATTTTATCAAACTTCTTTCACAAAAATGAAATGAAAATTTAAATGTGCACTGGAAAAACCTATTCGTGTTCAAAACCAACTACCTATGCACATAATTTCGAATTTCAAATTTCATTTCCTCCTGCGTTTGCTGTTTTCAACAGCTGTAATAATTTTTCGCTTAATTTCAAAAAACATACACCTCAATGTATCTACACGTCCTATTAGCAAAATTCATTGAGGCGATAAATTGAATCACAAGCAACATCAAACAAAAACAAGATCAAATTCCGTGAAAAAAAAAGGTGAAATGAAATGTAATTTTTTCAACAACAAAAAATAGAAAAAATCAAAAGGTTTTTTTTGCACTCCAATGATTCCAATGGTAACAAAAAAATGTTTCTTTCGTCTATCTGCTCCAGAATTTATTCGTTTAATTTCACATTTTTCTTGAAATTGTTATTTTTTTGTTTGGTCTCTTCGTCTCCGCCGCGTCGTCGTCGTTCTCCTATTTGTTATGTGTCTATTTTTTTCTTTTTTTCATTTTCAGGAATGATTTGATTTTCATCTGTAAAATGATTTATCAGATTGAAATTGACTTCACTCTAGTGAACAATACTTTGATTGCAAGAACTATCAATCTCTCTTTTAGAAATCTATTTTTGGAACAACCGAGATTTTTTTTTCTAATTTATCTTCAGAAAATCCCCAAAATCAATGTTGTTGGCTGTCAGTCAATAAAGATTCATTTAACAACACAATTTGTGGATGTATCTAGGCTCGTAGATATATTTTCAAACAAAAACAAAAAAACATAAACGTGAACATAAACAAAAGAGAATAATGTCACCGATAAAATAAATTGCTAAAATGTGCCTTCGAGGAGAATTCCGGAATTAACGAAGAATTGTGAATTAATGTGTCGATTTTTCAGATTTTTCGAAAAATAATATTCGTTGTGCTTGTGCTGAGATGGTTGATTTGTAGGGCTATCATCATTGAGGGTCTGGTTTTAATCCTTGACAAATCCTCCCAGCAGCGCTTCTATGTATAGGTCCACTCAATTCCTGCCATTTATCACACTCAGCAATGGTTTGAGTCTATCTAGGACCTGGTTTCTTAAGAGCAGTTGAATCACCAAAATTGTTTTATTTAAATAATAAATAACAACAGTCCATTAACACCATAGGGTGATGCATATTCAGCATTATAAACCATTACCCTCGCCTGGGAACTATCAGTCAGCTTGTGACAGCAAATTGTGAACATTTTTACTATTTCGCAGGATTCAAACTTTTCCAAAGACACTTTCTCGTACTTGTACTATTTTTAAACCGGCGACACTTCTTGTGGAAGGTTGGCAATACTTTCAAGTCTGTCTCACATTAAACCAACCGTTTGCCATCGAATTAAATATAATTTTTGTATATTAAAAAGATTTATTGCAAATGATCTCTCTTTCTATCTCTTCTAAGTACCTCAGATCAAAGCTATGTATTGGAAATAATTGCCAGATTAGATATTTGTATCTATTTCTAATCCCTGGCAATCTGTATGGACTTAATTAATGATATCTTGAACCAAATGTTTTAACATTTGTGTGGGCTCCATATAACAATAGGCACATTAATTAGAAATGGATAAATCATTATCTATAGCCCATCTAAGTTAATAGTTTTGTTTTATTGAAGAAGCTAATTACTAAAACACACATCTGATCAAAATTCTGTTGGGAACCTACTCAAACGATCCAAAAAAAAAAACTCAAACTATTATCTTATTTTGCCAAATTGTTTGAACATCATTATAAAATTATCATTAATATGTCGAACATGTATTCACAACAACCCACCAAATATGAATAGCAACAGCAATATCCTCGTACATATTTTTACTTATACATTTAATTGAAAATCAATAAATGTAGGGAGGAAAAAAAAACACTGCTTCCGGCGGCATTGCTTATGTCTCCTTTTTTTTTTCTTATAGCCTAGCCAATGAATCATTTACGATTGCCCATGAGCTTAACATTAAAAACGATCGCCATTGCTTGGGGCTATAGGAAAAAGAGGAACGATTACGTCATGAGACCAAAAACAAATTTAAATATTTACCTACCAATAATGAATGACGATATTTTAGGTAGGTACAGTCTAGCAAAGCAAAGCAAAAAAAAAAAACAAGTTCCCAACGCAACACCTCCTGTCCATCATATTCTCTGGCATTATGGCAAAAACATTTCAATTGAGATGGAAGAATTTTGATAGGATCTATTAAATACCAAAGTGTCATTCTAATTGCATCTAAATTTGTATTTCTAGTCGTTTAAAAGATTCAAATTGGAATTCTTTTTTAAAAACCCAAGACCTAGTACCAACAACCGGAACCGGTTTCTTTTAAAGTTCGTTGAAACGGTTGGATTTTGTATATTCAAAAACAAAAAAAAAAAAAGAAGAAAACATTGAGACGAGAGACGCAAACGCAATACGATATTGTGTGTGCAGAGCAATCGGGAAACGCAAGAAGGGCTTTTTTCTGCCGGCCGGCAAATACTATTTTTCACTGTATTTGAATTCATTTTTCTTTCATTTTATTGTATTCATATTCAACTAGAGGGGGGAATACAAAAATACATCGTGGTTTTTGCCGCGGTTCTAAAACAGTCGTGAGAGCGGCACCATGATGTAGCTGTAGTAAAGCAAAGATATAGAAATGGGAATGGCAATGGAAAATATGGAATGGAAATGAAAAAAAAAACGATCTTGTGTCGCATGTTTGCGTCTTTGAATCGGTTAAAGAAAAAATGTGAGTGTTAGTAATAACGCTGGGTTGAAGATCAATTCATACAAAAAAGGGTGTATATCTCTGTCTAGGTAGCGTTTTGTCGCATCCCCTCATCTGCCTCCGGTATCATATTTGTTTTTTACCTTCATTTCAATAATAAATTACATACGTATATCGTGTTGTTTTTGCCGCATATTGAAAATTAAGAATTCCGATCGGGTTGGCAACCGCAAAAACGAAGATTTAACCGGCTTCACTTTATTACCATAGCGAGGGAGGTAATGAAAAAAGGGATAGGAGAGCAGAAGCAGAAGCAGACAAGACACCTCTTCGGCTAGAGGCCATAAATGAAACGATATATTGCTGATGCTGTTGCTGTTGCGTCGTCGTCGCTACCATGTGTTTCTGAAGCTGTGTCTCAATGACGGAAGGCACTTCGATGTTGACTCGTTGACGCTGTCTGGCGGCATTCACCCGGCGCGCGGTAGCGGCATCAACAGCAGCATCGCAGATCACATCACAGAATGTGGAGAGAAATTCATATAATTTTTTTTTTTTAAACATCTTCCAACCTTTCCACCTCTACGATCATGATCTATTTTATCTAAGTCGTAAATTATTATATACTTTGGTTGGTATGTATACATACATTATGTAGATTTTGCTGTTTTGTTTCTGCGGTTTGCGGCAAAAAGTTTTCTACACGAAAAACAAAAAAAAATAAAAACAACATTTTGTTATTTTGCAAGATGTCTGATGTCTGATGAAGACTGCGACACAAAAAAAAAACTTCCATTCAATTTTTAAAGTAAATATAACGAGTAATTGCGCCGGAGTCTATTTTTAAGTAAATCTAAAAGTGTTTGTTTATAATCATAAAAAAATAATTAATGTTGTTCCTGCAGTAGATAAAATTAAGACTCTATATCCATCTCGAAATAAATAAAATAAAAAAGAATATGTACGAGTACATATTTACTCGTAGATGCTCCTTATGGCAGCAAGAGAAGTTATGTAGTTTGATTTGTTGAAAAACCAGTTGTGAGCTTAACTTATAAGGAGAACCATCTAAAAGTCAACAAAAAATGAGTTTTTGAGTTATATTTTTTCGCAAAAAAAAAGTCAGTGACTTCACACTGCGTTTCTTTTTTTTTGAACAGATTAACCCAAATCCCTTGTTTTATCTTAACAAACTTCTTTTAAATCTCCTGCCAAGCTGAGTAACTTGGGTTGTTGGCTTTCTACTGAAGATTAATAATTCCATTTCTTCCGTGTGCTGGTGGAGTTCATTTTGTTTCGTTTATACTCTGTGACTCCTTTTGGCCAGCAGCAAGAAAAACCAGGTAAAATTAAAATGTGTTAAACTTTTGTCCGTCCCTATAATTTGTATCTTCTGATTTTCTTAATACACCATCCATCACGAGCATCTTTCCAATTATTTTTGATGGGTAACGTTTTTTTAGATTGATATTGGATATAATTAAAGGTCGGTTTAAAAATTAAGGATGTACCTATTATTGTTCTGGTTTTCGACATAATTATTCTACATTCAGTCAGTTTTTGTTGGAGAAAATTCTAGTGGCAATTTGTAAACTTGAAAAGGTGGGATGCCTTTTAATAGATAATTCTAGACTTATATCATTTCGCGTTTGCATAACCAAAACGATAACAAATTGTAGAACATTGTTTAAAAAAGTGCGTATACGCCAGAGTGGACAGAAGAAAAAATACTTTAAGGGATTAAACCCAAGGTCCTAGAAAGATTGACCGTTGTTAAATTGTCTTTGCTAATTCTATTCTTGAATATTTTATTAAATTCAATTGAGCTCCAAGAATTTTATCAGATCAATTCTTTTTAATTAAAGCAGACTATTTCACACTAAAAGGATTTGAGTTTCATTCCAATCTATCGTGCAGTGTTACTCAAAAAACCATAACCATAACAATTGCTGTACAAAATGAATAAAAGAGACTCAAATAAGAGGATTCTCCGAAGGAAATAACAATTAATTTTCAGTAATATTTGAACAATACATTTTTGACCTTTACAGACATTCTATTCATATATTTAAAACAATTTCTATTGACTGGACATAATAAATCAAAAGAACAACAACAACCGAAAATAAATAATAAATTCCATTCTTAAAGTAGCAAAAATTGTTTTTATTATTTAAGAAAACAAATAAATAAATACATACGAGCTATTATAGTATGATAACAAAACAAAACAAAAAACTTATTTCCGCTTGGATGCAATTGCGTCAATCAGACAATATTATAATCAGGGAAAGAAGGCGATGCGGTTTTTCAATTATTTTCTCAAGCCAATATCTGCAATCTACATGTGCATAAAAAATGCAACATTACAAAATTCCATATTCGGATTACAATGAGAATTAAAATTAAAATAACAAAAAAAAAAAAATGTCCAGATGGGACACGATGACTTAATGGAAAATAGAATATTGCAACTGCAGTTAATTAATTGTCCCGCCAGTTCACCCAGCTAGCCAACACAGCGCCACCGACCGTCAGTCGTTACAAAGATAAATTTAAATTTGTATGTAATTAAATTGCTGAAGGCGTAAATGCTGTTTAATTATTTTTAATTATTTAATTTAACTACGTACCTATAAACATACAATGTCTATATACCAACTAAAAAAAAAGTAATGACGTGCAAGAAGAAAAAATAAATAAATTGCATTTCTTCAATGCATATGAGTACATACATATGTACATATATCAATATTAATGGTAGAAGAAGAAAAAACAAGCACTTTGGGTAATTAAATGGTTTTAATCGTTTTTTGGGGGTTGTTTAATAATTTAAAAATATGTAGGTATGTAGAATACAATAAAATGATGACAACAATGACATCAATCCATTACATACTTGTGTACCTTTTTATAAAATGTTTTTTTTTTAAGGATTCACAAAAAGCATTTAATTCGAGTTAAAATTCAAAATGGATTATTATTTTAGGTCTATTGAACGAAAATATTGCATAATCCTCTTAAACATTTTAATTGATTATGATCATGATAAAATCTGGGTTGCGATAAAAAATTAAATACCCTTCTTTTTGTTTTTGTTCTAATTGATTAAAAAAAATACAATGTCGATAGGAACCAAACAAAATACAAGTTATTTTTTTATAAAACATAAAAATATGTAATAATATTTTAGGTAGAAACCTATTCGCAGACCATGTGAAATAAGGAAGGAACTTACGTCCACGGATTAATATTTCCATATAAAATTTAATGATGACATTAATTCGAAGAAATTTGTGAAGATTTTTTTTTTATGTTTTTTACTTTAGATTTTTATTTTGGAAAATGATTTTATAGCCACTCAATAAGAGAATTAAAAATTTTGATTTATTAATAAATAAATCGAATTGGCAATTAGCTTTTTAGTTACGTACCTATAAAGATTAAGTGATGAAAAGATAATTTGAATATTTTGAACAGAAAAAAAAATATGAAAAACCGTTAAGAGCACACATAAATATTAAGAATTTTAATTAAGATCAAGAGATTGATATATGTATTTTATGGAATTTTCATTGATAATTTAATAAGACTTTGATTGAGTTGATTTGATTTTATATTGAATGCAAATACCAATTTATTAAAAATTTATGTCTCCATTCTTTGGAAGGTATTCTGTGGGTGGACTCTAAAAGTTTTAACTGTCACAAATGGTGGCGCACGAAATATTGAACAGATTTCGATAAGTTTGTAGGTATACATTTGTATGTATTTGGAAAGCCAGATTTACGGAGGTCTGCAGAATATAATTAATACTTAGAATCTGACGTTTAACTTTGGGTCAAATTTTGGTATTCCACTGTTGATCAGATATTTAAAAGCAAATTGTTTGCGAAATCGAAATAAATTCCATAATCTGAAATCTTCCAACACAAGGTACTGTTGTCGAAGAGAATATAAAGTGTTGAATCGTAATCCATTGATTTTACTATATTTTTCCTTGATTTAATAATAGTTCGAGATCACTGGCATCATTAGTCGACAATGAAGCTTTTACAGGTTTCAAATTCTTTTAAACATCCTATGGTAAACTAAATATTTGGAAAAATAGTTGAAAATTCTAGAACTTTAAGCTTTTTTTCAATTTAGTATCTATGTATCTAACTTGCTTCTTTTTTCAGACAATTGTCGAAATAAATAGGTATGTATGTAGTTACATTTAATTTAATTGTTTTTAAAAGTGTAAACTAAATGTGTGGGTGATTTTCAGTGATTTCATTTTGAAATTATTCGACTTTCTTTTAAACACTTAAGTTCTGTTGTGTTTGATGTTGTTCTATGACTAAAAATTCGGTCTGTGGGTTTTTTTTCTTTCATTAAGTAGGTATGTATGCATGCTAAAAAAATATCAAAAATACAATGTAGGTGTTGGTAAATAAAATATCTACAAGCTGATTAAATGTATGAAATCATCAGGCTGGACAATTCATACAAAAAATGTGTCATAATATCATAAAATGTCTGCGATTAAAATTATTATTTTTGTTAATTTATTCGTGCTTCATACAATTTAAAATTTGAAAATACATATGTACATTCATTTGTATAAGTTGTGTTTTATTCACTGATGTGTAGCTAGTGCAGCATTCAATTGAATGAAACGATCAAACTCAGGTGTATATCGCCAGCACAGCTGCCATTTTTGTTGTTTGCTGAGGGAAATCTTGCTGCGCTAGCTATGCAGCAGTGAATAAAACACAACAATAATTATGTACACATAGTTTGATACTTAAAGATCGTTTAACAAATGGCTATATTTTCAGCAAATTCCTTAAATTAAAATGTGTAGAAAAATGTCTGTACCACGTTGTTCTTAAAATTTGAAGTATAATTTGAAATTGGTTTTGAACTGAAAATCACAAAGAAAAACGATCCAAATAGAAAAAGTAGGCAGTAACTGGTTACTTATAAGATTTCCAGTTTTACTTATTATCACACAAGAAGGAATCTCATATCAAAACGATATTAAAAGATCTTATTGGACTTTAATCCTCTAAAAAATAAATACATATGAAAATGATTAGCATCATCCAACTGAACTTGACACTTTCTAATTGGAGACAGCCGATCAACGGTTGTCGTGTTGAAACTAAATAAGGGTGGATTCGGAAGATTCTTCATAAAATCAAGAAGAAGCACAATAAACCAATATGATTTTATTTGCTTGATTTGAATACGACTTTTACAGTAAACTACATTCTCATGGATTTTGCAATTGTTTCTTTTTTACTGTAGGTAGGTATATATTTATGAATTGGCTAAGCACTTTCTGTTTAGAATACACAACTCAAATATATTATAGAAAGAACTCAAATCAAGAAAAAATTCAGTTCGAATCTTTTTTAACATCGAAACTGGCAACTCCATTCCAAGATCTGTTCACAAGTCTAAACTAACCGTTACACCGGAAACTCTTTTCAAATTAACTTAACATGGCTTTCTTTTTCAACAGGCACCCAGTACCATGTCAAAGACGAAGAAACAAAAACCCGTACAACAATAAAACATACTTTTCCAAGTCAAATTAGGTTAACAGAATTAATTTGCATGTACATAGATAAAACCCAGACATTATAGAAAAAAATTACACCTCACGACCAACGAACATACGAAGGTCGGCTGAAATTTCTTTATCTAACACACCAATTATGAAATCTATTGGAAATTCCAAACGATAACAGTTAAATATTTGAACAGTTCAATATTTTAATTACTGTATATAACTTTTTGCTCATATTTCAGTTTCAGTGTCGTCGACGACTCTCGACTTCGTGTATTCGTCGCAAAAAAATATCTAAATCTCCCATGCGCGCTAAATATCGATAAGAGAAGGCAGCGAAGAAAAAAAAAATGTGACCACAAGCACAAGTTGAAATTCCAATTAGAAAGGAAAGGTGTGGTTCGCAATTTTTTATCCAAATCCAAATCCAATCAAGATTAATGAAGAAAGAACAGAACAAAAAAAAATTAAGAATTGTAAACTTTGCAAGGAACAAGTAAAATATTCGGTTTTCTTTTTCAAATATTTTTTTTAATTCACAATAAGACGAGGTGATAAATTTCAAACAGTTTCCATTCACATTGAATTTGAAAAAAAAAAAAAATAAAAAAAATACATTAATCAAATTTCAAAGAGAACCAAAAAAACAAGAAAAAAAAATTCACCATTTTTGTTTAGCTGGTAGTGTGTGATGTCACCCTTCCTAAATTACACAAAAGCAAGGAATTTACACGAAAACCGTTGTAAAATTCCAAGAAATAATTCTTTTTTAAAATTAATAAATAATTGCAACCAACAACGACACGACAGACGCAACGTTTAATTCACAATTACAATTATTTTTTCTTTACGAAACAAACGGAATGGACGAGGAAATTAGAATTATATTTTTAAAATATTTTTTTGAATATATTTTAATTTTGTATATTCCCAACAAAATCGAAGAGCAATTTCCTGCTTGCGGCTGTTAACGGCGACGGCGGCGAAAAAACTACTCAAACAAAATTGCAAAAAACGAATACACCTCGAAAATCCAAGTCCAAGATGTGAAAATGAAAATTGTGAACGTGAAAAAATCAAGTAGAATACAACTACACCACAAGGGGGAAGGGGAAATTTTGTGAATTCAAATTTCAAATTCACTTCACACACGAGAACGACAACGAGAAATGAAGAAAGAAAATCCGCATCAAAGAAGAGCGAATAAAATGTGTCTCTTTCTCTCACCAACTGACTCTGACACTGAGTCTGACAGTATTTGCTGGCGGGGAAGTTGAATTTTTACCCCGTTTGTGTTGGTATACCTTTTGATTTAATTCGTATCCTCTTTGGTGAATAATTTTCAACCGTTTTGCTGTTGAATATCTGATTATTCTAATTAAATTAACAAAATTAACTGTACATTGGCGCTATAACACCAAAACCGGTTAAAATTACTCATCAAAAGTGCCAAAAAACCAACGGAAATTCTGCTCATGTCATCCATTTGAAATGGAACCAAGCAATTTGTCATTTTTGTTCAAGTTGAATTTCTGTTTTCTGACAGTTTCTCTATTCTTCTCTTCTCTTCGTCTTCTTTTTTATTTGTGTGAGAAATGTGAGTCTCCGAAATACTGAGAAAAGAAGATGCGATAAACATAATCGGAAAATAACCGCAATGCGGCAAAGTCATCGGGTCGAATCGTGTCACAAGCGAAACAAATACACAATCATGCGACTGGAGTAGTAGTCAGACAAGGACCACAATAATGCAACAACACGACACACTTTGCAAAAATAAGGGGAAACATCGCTGAACCGTTTCGAAGCAAGTGAACAAGTTGAGTTGAGTTGAGTTGAGAGAAAAGAGATGTGCGATAAAAAGAAAAAACCACAAAAAGGGGAAAAAAGCAGATAACGAACAAGAAGTAAGAACAAGAAAATTTGTCACCACTCGCTGAAGTTCTCTGTGTGTGTAGATCATTTTTCGAAGGGAGAAGTTTTGGCTTTTTTGCAGTTTTTTTTTTTTTCATTTTTGTGTACTCCCGGATGAGGGATTTTTATTTGGGACACGCACACAAGAATTCCAATGAAGGAAATTCCATATTTAGCACAATTCACAGTGGAGAAAATGTTTTACGTTTTTTTAATAATCCTGCAACTTTACACCACCAACGCACTTTTACGATTTTTGGAAAGAAGTTTAAACAAAATAAAAAAAAAATAAGATAGAAGAAAAATTCGATTTAGCTTATTCGAAAAGATATAAATTAGAAAGAGAAAAGCGTTTTATCGTTTTTATCTTTTGCAGTACTCATTACTCAGATTATTATTTTCAATGTTTATGAAATTTTAACAAGAAAAATAAATACATAGGAAGGTTATAAAAAGATGAATAAATATTTGTCTTTGGATAATTATATTTACCATTTTATATAAAAATTGGTTTGGTTTGTTTTGTTGGGGGGTGTGTGTTTAAATGAATTAAAAAATAATCCTTTCTATCGTGTGTATCGATTTAAACTATGGTGCTGCTAGCTGCTGCAACAACGACAAACGGCGACGACGACGACGACAAATTCACTGAATCTAGAGAGACCGTGTTGGACTCGTTTTGTAGTGATAGTGAGTGAGTCGGTGACTCGTGTCGTGAGTGCGAAATCAGATGGCAAGTCGCAAGTGTTTCTTTCCCGCAAAAGAAACCCACTTAAGCCGTTTTTTTGTTTTTGTATTTTATATTCTTTTGCTGTTTGGCGAAAACCGTTCCCGTTTGTTTTTTTTTCAGATTTTTTCAAATATATTTGTTAAAATTTTAGGATTCCCGCACTATCTAGTAGTTGGTTTGGTAGAGCCTATTGAAGTTAGATTGTTAAGTTAAGTTGTTTTAAGCCCGTTTCGGTCCGTAGCAAGATTGCAACTGAATTGTCTTGGAAGTATCGTCGACGTCTCTATCTGGCGCAAAAGTTTTCTTTTTAAACTGTCCGTTTTGTCGTTTTTCGTTTAGTTTTAAAGTATTTTTTTTTAATGTTTTTTTTTCCTTATACCTACTTTTCCTTTGCTCGTTGTCGTTGTTGCTTATGAATTTTCCGATTTTCCCCAACTTAGTTGATTTTCATTTTGAATGCGTACAAAATTTTGTTGTTGTCAAAATAACGAGATATTATGCATGTGTTTAGTTTTTCTTTTGAGCGAGAGATTTTAACGAAGGAAAAACAGGGGATGCTCTTTCGTTAAGTTGTTGCGAAAAATCAAGTTTACAGTTTATACACTCAGCAGAAGTCAGAATCACCCTACAAAAGCAAAGGAAAGACAGGACAAGGCAATGATGGAAAATGAAAAAGGGCTGAAGGTTTTTGTATCTATGTTTCTGATGGGATTTGGAGAGAGGGGGGGGGGGGGGGGGTTTAACTACAATTCCTTGGACCGTTAACTTTTCTCTCACTTTTTTGTTGTTGAAATATTTGTGGGTTGGTTTTTGGGTGGTTGGGGTTGATGGGTGGATTTTGGGCCTATGGTTTCCCATAGTAGATAAAACACATTGCTTGCATATTGGGATTGTGAATATGTATACCCAAGTGATGTACCTATGTTTGTAGTTGTAAAAGTTGCTGATGTTGGCCTTCGTTGGAGGGTAATTTCTTGGAATTCAACATTATTTTTTGTTTTGTTTTTACATTTGACAACGTAGGGTGAGTAATAATATGTTTTGTAGGGTAGTACAACTTTGTAGGTAAGTAAACATTTTTGGTATCTATTAAGAAATGAAGGTTTTTTGAAACCTAATAAACGTTAAGTTAGACGAATGGGAAGGTAGAAAGCTCTAGATAGTATTAATTGGAGAGATCCCTGGATGTTTAAGGTTAATGTACGAAAGATGTAAGTAAGTAGGTAGGTAGGTTGTACCTTTATTTTTCTCTTGGCCTTCTTTTTGAGCAGATGGGTTGAGTTATTAAACTTGTTTAATAATTATGGAACAGGGATAGGGATTGTACCTAATCTATCTACCTTTCCTTTTGCTATATGATTTAGTGGCCAAGAGGTTGGCTCTTCTTAGGATTAGTGTTGCCATGGTTAAAAAAGTTTGCAATCATGAAAAAATAACGAAGGTAACCCTACTTACTAAATACTTTTGAGAATAGTAAAGTCACATCAACCGTTGTCTGAATTTGAATTGCATGTATAAAGATATTAAAAATCATGTTTTTCAGCTTGAGTTTTTTAGCACTTAAATTAGAATCGTGTTACGCCATAGAAGGATTAGGTATTTCTATCAAATCGACTCTTTAATTCAAACGTCATCGACTCAAAGTGATCACATTTTAAATGTATACAGATTTAACATTGTGTAGTAACAAGAGTATCGTGTAAGCAGGGTGTAAGGAAAGCAAGCAAAAACTTTGTTTTCTGACATATACAGTCGCGACAAAATAAATAGCACACTTCTAGTAGAAATTTCTTCTAGGCTTTAAGCTACAAGTGCACTTTTGATACCAGTACTGCAAAGTATGGATTGTTCTGGGTTTCCAATGTAAATTAACGGGATATTATTTTTTTGCAATTATTTTATAAACAAAGTCAAATGTAAGTCAAATAGTAAAGAGAGTGCACTCGAGCCAAGGCATTTTAAATAGCACACTTTTTTAATTTATACAATTATTCTTACTTTTTTGAAGGTAAGTTAAAAAGATAAGAGTTTTTTTTTTAATTTACGTTATATTGCTTAAATTATAATGATAAAATGTAGTATGGGACGTGACAAACATTCAATAGAGGATTTCAGGCTACGAGTTCTCGATTTCAAGACAGAAGGTCACACTAACTCGGTTATCGCGCTTAAGTTGGAATGTTCCTGGAAAAAAACTTTTAAATGCCCTTCACGATTGCCAGGAAGTAGGTGCTAAAAACAAAATTCGCAAAAATCGATCCAGAAAAACCACCCCACGAACAGATATTGCCATCGCCCGCCTAAGCAAAGCTGATCCCTTCATGACTGCTCCCAAAATAAAAGATGGAATTGAACACGATCTTGGAGTTAATGTGTCAGTAAGCACAATTAATAATCGACTGCGTGAGAAAAAAATATTTGGAAGGATTTGCAGGAGAAAACCCCACGTTTCTAAGCGGAACCTTTTGCGTCGATTGAAATTTGCAAAGGAACACATTTCAAAACACCATAGTTGGTGAAAAAATGTCTTCTGGACCGATGAGTCTAAACTCAACGGCTTTGGATATGATGGTAAAAAATATGAACGACTTGGGATCAAGCAGGCACACATCCCAAAATAAGCAATATAGACGGTGAAGCATGGTAGAGGTGGAATTCTGGTTCAGGGGTGTTTTTCTTGGAAAGGAGTGGGTCCTCTCGATCGCATAGAGAGTATTATGGACCAAATATAGTATAAGGAGGTCCTTAAAGACACGATGCTGCCGTATGCTGAGGAGGCAATGCCACTGAAGTGGAAATTTCAGCAGTATAACGATCCGAAGCATACGACTAGGTCTGTGAAACAATGGTTATCTACCCAAAAAATCGATTAAATGGAAGGGCCAGCCCAGTCTCCAGATCTTAATCCTATTGAGAATTTATGGAATGAGGTAGACAAAACGATAAACAGATCAGCTACTTCAAATTTGGACAAATTTTGGGAGGAAGTTTAGCGAGCGTGGTATTCAGTACCTGTTGAACGATTCAGGAGTCTCATTTTGTCTATAAATGGCAGGTATGCAGCCGTAATTCAAAATAAGGGTTACCCGAAAAAGTATTGACGATCTTTCTGTAAATTATGATAAGTTTTTTGTTGCTTATTTATTTTTCTTGTTATTATTAATGAAGTGTGCTATTTATTTTGTCCTAGTATTATTTGAACTATTTACATTATTTTGTTGTTTTTTTTTCCTATGGATTCAACATAGATTATTTTTTCTATAAAATGAAAATTACCTTTGTTTTTAGCTATTTATAAATAAAACAACTTTTCAGGCAGAAGAAAATGCAAACATTTTTCATTTAAAAAGACTTTTAATACATGTGCTATTTATTTTGTCGCCACTGTACATATGTCTGTACATTATGCCTGAGTGGTGCTGAACGCAAGAAAATTGGCAGCGTACAGTTAGAACATTTTGTTTATACACCTATTCAAATGCCACAAAAGTTTAAGAATAAAATATGCAAGTGTTTTCACTGGATCACTCAGATTTTTTTTTTTTTCATTTCGAGATATATTTTGACGTTTGATCTGTGACAGTACTTGATCAACATTTAAGGAGCCTCTGTCTGAGGGATTCTTCTACATTCGGTATACAAATCTTAAAGGTATTTTTAAATTGTAAACTTGAAGATTTTTTCACCTACGGCCGACAGTGCTTTGAAAATTTAATGGCAACAAAAAACATGATATTTACACATTTAGGAATTCTTGGTTCAATGAAACCATTCAGGCAATTAGATTCTTAGGAGGTTTTTTATAACCTCGAAAAAGTGAATTAAGAGGTTGGTGAAAACGTAGTATTAAATCGTTTTTATGAATACTTTTTCACCGGACATAAATAATAACTGTCATAGTCAAATGTCATAATTTCAAGAGTTGCCATGCTAACTTTAAACTTTTTATTATGAAGCCCATCTACCCTATACAGCTACAACTGTCAAAAAATACAATTGGTTTTGAATATAAAAGGACATGAAGTTTCGGAAAAGACCAGCAATTTTTACTTTACACCAAGCCTTTCGTTTTTTTTCCTCAAGCTCATATTCCCCGAAGCCTCCCTATAATTAGACCACCTCTAGAAGTTAAGTGTTACTGTATGTTTTTTTCTTTTTCTATTTCCGTACAAAGTCGGCATAACTATTATTCCGTTTAGCAATGAATAGGAAATCAGTTAAAATGTCCTCTTTTGAATTTTGTGCCAGCCAACAACTGCTAACTGGTATAACTGCCATCTGCCAAAGCTTTTACCTACTTTACAACCATCAACCTCTTCCCCCCAACTCAAGTGTTATGATGTGAGTAAATTTATGACGAGTGAATGGAGTCCTTTTCCTCTTAAAGTTTGTTTGGATCTTATTCTTTATGTTTTTTTTTTTTTGTGTAATAAGAGGTTATTAACATGCAAATAGGCTTTGATAAAAGGCGGTATGTTTGAAGGCAGAAAGGAGCGTCGCATTTTCAAAGTCGGTACGGTACACAATGCATACTTTTCATATTACAGTTTTTCTAAGGGTTGATTTTATTAACGGTACATAAATAGTAACAAGGTTTTCATTATTTTTTTTTTCTCTTCTTTTACAGAACTTTTCATGCAACCCTCTAACAAGGAAGGCAGGTGGCGTGGGTTTAGAAGACTTATTACATGCAGCAGGTCTCATTTAATTAAGCCCATAGTCCGTAGTGGCGCTGGCTACTGGTGTTGGTGCTGAACATTGAACAAGTGCACACGGAGGCGAAATTAAGATTCGCCATTTTTCAAAATAGGCAAGGCAACCCAACCAGTCGAAGCCTAAGTGCCCAAGCCCATATCGACAGACTGGATCGGACCGGACAAAGTGATAACGATAACAAGAACGAATATGGAAAAAAAGCAAAGTCAGTAATAAATATTTCCCTAAGCCCCCCGCAGTCCGAAGACTAAAGCCCGGACACGACTCGCTTCATTACAATTACAACATGTTGGAGTACCTTGTACATACATTCACACATATATACAAGTATGGGTGGGTATGGGTGCGGTTTTTTGTTTACTCCTGAACTTTTCTTGCTTTGCTATTTCTGTTTCTGTTTCTATTCTTTTTTTCGTCGTTTTCATTTTCATTTTCGTCTTCGTCGTGTCGCGTTGTTGCGCTATCTTTGGTGTTCTGTGTTCTGATAAAGTTATAAAATTTCACACACAAATTATGTTCCCACTTGACCATCAGCTAAACCTGGCTACCGTTAGTCAGAACCAGAAGAAGTTTGTAACGGAATAACAAAAAAGAAGAATAGAAACACCAACAAAAACAAAAGGAAACAAAAAAAAATTAAATTACCAATAGAGGGGAGTTTGCGCTTTATCGATTCCACGGTACGCACCTGCAATGCGTCAACTTTTTCCCTTGCTGATGTTGGGGATTTTTCTTCTTCGTTGTTCTTGTTCTGTTCGTCTTCTTCTTCTTTTTCGTGCTCTTCGTCCACTGTTATTCTCTCTCAATTCTGTGTGAAAATTCTCTCTTTTTCTATGCTATCATTTTCCCTTCACCCAGAGCCAGAGCCCCAGCAGCCACCCAACGACCGACGACGACGCCAGCCCCAGCACCCATCAACCAGGACCAATAAATGGTCACAGGAGGAAAATGAAAGACGATTTCTTAAATTTTATTCTTCCCATGTTAAGAAGAAAACGGAAAAAAGAGGAAAGACCCAATAGAACCACACTCGTATAACGGTTTTGTGTTTGTTATTTTGTTGGCACTTTTGTGTTTTGTCTTAGGAACAATTTTAGGCTCCAACTTGGCGCCTCCTTTCCAATTCCAATATTCCTGGCTCAGGGTTCGGGTTTTGTAAATCATAGTTCGTGGCTGGTGGTGGCTCGTTGCTTGGGCTTGAGCGAGCCGATTCTGTTTTCTTTTCATTTTGGTTTTTTTTTGTGCACTTTTGTTTACCTTAATTTGTTTCCTTTATACATACCTACCTATCGGTTATCTTTTGTGTGTATCGGTATGTGCAAAATATAGAAGGACGAAGAATGAATAACGAACAGGTAGATTGTAGGTGTAGTACCTATACTTGTTGTTGGTGGTTCTTCTTATCGTGTTCCATTGTGTCTCTCGCACATTCGTAGCTCGTAGGTGAAAAAAGGAGTGCAACAAAACAGAAGTAAGTATGTATGTAGAAGCAGAAGAATAGAAAGAAAAAAGAAGCAATAGCATCATAATTGCTTTTACCGCGTACGAATATGATGAGGAGCTGATTGAGTGGCATGTTCGAGAAGTTCATGTGTGTGCTTATGTGTGTGGGGATGGGGACGTGTGGTAGTGGTTCGTAAAACGGTACCTACCTTACCTTCTAAGGATGTAGGTAGATGTTATTCTCTTGTCTTGTTTTCAATCGTTGTTGTTTCTTTTTTTCCATTTTCCTGCAAAATCAGGTGGCAAGGACGATAAAAAAGAAAAAAAAAAAAATTCAGGGAAGGTTGGATACGAAAACTTACATATACATACCTACACATCTCTACCCATCTACTGGTATGTCTTACATGGTTCTACCTTTTACCATTTTTTGTTGTTTTTGTACCAATCTAGGACGAAAAATAGAAATGGGAATGAGAATAGGTATCCTAAGTAGATTTTCCCAGGGTCAGGTGGTAACTTTTTTTTTGTTTTTGGTTTTCTCGTTTTTCTTGAAGATGATTAAAATGAAGGGCCCCAAGAAGTATTTTAATTGAACTTGGCTTTTGGGGAGATTGAGATGAAACCGGAAGTAGGAAGAATACATGTAACTATAATAAACCTACACTAAAAATGTTGGTATAGAATGCCCACATTCTCTCCTGGGTCATACCTACTTGGAATTAATAGATAGTGTTTTGTATAGGAATACACATATGTATATGTACATATGTATGTACATACATCTAACTTCGGAATTTAAATCGAGAGTGATTTTGTTTCATTTCGTTGAATTTTTAAAATGCCTGCATTTTTTATAAATGGTTTGCCAAAAATAAACCAACCACTTGGTTTGACTTAACTGAACTTGAACTAGCTGACACGGTAGACGTTGTTCTAATTTTTGAATTATGTACATATGTATGTATCTATGTATGTTGTTTTAAAAATAGAATTAATAAAAAAGTGCCTATACGCCCAAGTGTACCATATTACATTTTTATTCTTTGAATGAATAAAACTGCAAACAAGTTCGAATTTTGAGTTTTATATTTAATGTAAGTACCATTTTTGACAAATTGAGTTTTTCAGATCACATTATTCTTTGAAATATTCTGGGAAGATAAGAAGTTAAACAATTTTTTTTTATAATACTTGCCTTTGTTTGAATTAAAGGACGAATTTTAAGAAAATTAAAACTTTTGAACTTTCGGCAATTGAAACCCTAAAATTATGTCGAAAGTAAACAATAGTCTTTTGTATTATGTTATTTACAAAGGAAAATCTTTAAAAAAAATGCATCAACTTATGTAAAATTTCTTTATTCGTAACCAGCAAATATGAGAAACAAAAAGATTTGAGAATCATAAAACGATTTATCACAAGACTTGTGGTAGTTCATTTTTTGTGGTTTTTCTCATATTAAATTCCATGGAAATTAGTCAACAAGTCTTAAATATGTATATTGTTTTTAAATTCAAATAAAATTTGAATCTTTATCACTTTTTCAATCTTTCAATCGAATACAAAATAATGAATTTGGTTAACTATATTTATATGTAGTACATACATAATTCATTAGAAAATAATTGTATGTTGTACATACATACATAGATATATTAATAGAATTGATTAAATAATAAGATATGTCTATGAGTGCTTTACCTCGTCTGTGGCCGTCATGATAAAGCTGATGATAAGATTAATATTATTATTGTTCTGTTTTTATTTTTTAATTATAGAATAATTTTTTGTTAGTTTATTTCTGGGAAATTTAACTAATACATATGAATGAATGAATGAATAAATGTTTATTCTTATGTTCTTATTCTGGTATTTTTTTTAGTACCATTGAAATAGGGGCGATTTTTGAATTCAACTTTTTGCAGTAGAATTGAAATGTCTATATGGAGTTTAAGTTAAGTTTAATTGGTTCTGAGATTAGAGCAAAATGAAGTGTAGGTACTTATACATAAGTTATTACATACATATAGATGTACGTACATTTATTTAATTAAACAAAACTGGACCCCGTGCTCCTCGTGCTCAAATATTCGTACCTACAGCAAACTTCAAAAAATAGTTTAGTAAAATTGTTTCCCAAATAAAAATGAATTCATGAAAATAGAAAACTATTTAAAATTACAAAATTTATGAGATTTTTAAAAAGTGTTTTAAGAAAATTTTACATAAATTTGTACACTTGACAACACCTTCATATATGTCAAAAGGATTCATTGCCGAAGTAATGTCATGTAATCGAAGAAAAATTACATTCCATTAAAAAAAAATATTCTGTTTTAACTCATTGTAAATTTGTATGATGTAATAATGTGTAGAATTATATGAAAGGGCACTGTAAACTAAATATCCTTAGCCTAGCAGATAATGCCCATTGCAGTGTGAAGTTCTCATGCACCAAAGGAGAAGAACTAAACCTTCCTTCTCTGACGGTACCCCAAATATGTACTCAAATTCCTAATGGGAATCAAATTAGAGGACAAATTGTAAAATGGGAACCTCCCCCAGTCCTAGTTGTCACTATATTTCATGCAGTCTGTGAAAAGTTTTTGGTTGTAGTTACCAAGTAACATTTTTGCTTGATGCCTCATTTTAGGAAGTTCTTTCCAGATTTTTGCTCTGTTAGCTTCCTCTTATTTTTTGATTTTATTTTTAATCACATGTTCCCCTATAATCCACTGTAAGGTGAAGGTCCTGGTTCTAAAAGTGGAGTTGAGGCTCCTATCTTCGCTAAGGAGTCTGCCTCTTCATTTCCATGAACTCCTACATGTCCATCAGGTACCCAATAGAGCGTCACAGTGTTTACCTTACCGAGTTTATTCGGTGTGTCAATACAGTCCCATACTATTTTTGAATTAACAGTGGAGAATGTTAGCGCTTTTTGAGCAGCTTGAATGACTGACATTATGGCTTGGCTATACTTTGGTTACGATAGCTTCTTTCCAGATTACGTTCAGCGCATTTAGCAATAGCATTTACTTCTGCCTATAAAATACTTCTGAACTGTCCCATTGGTATCGAAATTTTGGTTCTTGGCCCAAAGATACCCTGCTCCAGTCCCATCGGACGTTCTTGATCCATCAGTATACTAACTGACGGCATTTGTATTTATGTTGTAGTTGGTAGCTTCGCTTACCCAATCTTGTTTACAGCTTAACTTTGTTGAATAATTCTTTTCAAAGTTAGATCCAGCTCTAACTTCAGAACTAATCAGTTCAGGAACTTTGAATTTTCAGCATTACCGAATTTAAGACCCATAGCCAAATTAGTTTCTGAGATGCAGCACATTCAAAAATCAAAAAAAAACCCTAACTGACTGGACCGTTTAATGTTTTTGGTAGGATCAATTTTAAGTCAATAGTTGTGACCAACCAAAATGTTCATTTTTTTAAAATTACTATATCCAAAAAATAGGGTGACTTAAAGGTATAATAAGGGAGTGTGGACCTGGACTGATTACAATAACTTCCTATGAGATGTTAAAAATACTTTCCCTATCTACAAAACAACAACAATGAAGAATGCTCGACCAAATCTTTCATTTATTGCCATTTTGACAGTCCACAACTTCATTATTGATGTCCATCGAAATCTGTCTTAAAATACTTCCTCACTTTCCAACAGAGCTCATAGTACCTACACTTCTTCAGTTATTATACCCTAAACTTCAGTCCAAACCCTTAACCTACTTTCCAAAAAAAAAAAACACCCTCTTGAACTGTCTTACATATTTTAAAACAACAATGGAATGCAATTACTTCCTCAAATACCTACTAATTGTTTCTGAAAAAAAAAAAAATCCTCAAGGACGAAATTCCTCAAGTCAATATGTATTTCCAATATAGCTTTCGTCATCTTCAATCCTTCCCCTAAAATTTCAATTAAAAAGTTCCGGATTTCAATACTCTCATTCCAGATTGCACCTGCATACATAAATATTTTTGTTACAACTTAATTACTTATTTACTTGTTATAAAGCCCATTTATCGGTTTGTATAGCTGTTATAAAAAAAAAAAAAAATAAATAAAGCCGTCAATCATCGCATCCGAGGGAACGACTTTCTGGTTATGACTTTATTCCACTTTACTTTTCACACATACACGAGAGTGTTATCTTACACACATGCATAATGCATACGGTATACACCCAATTATAGTAATCACATGCCTGTTACCATATACACCCTTGTCCTCCCCCTCACCCTTCACACCATCCCTCACACTGACTGTTAGGAGCTAATTTATATACATACATGCCTGCCGAGAACCGAAGAATCGACCCCCAATGATAAACTGTATTCAGTATGAAAAGCTCTTGAAAATGGAAAACTCTTGAGTGAAGCTTTTGTGCCACTTGGGAGTTCAAATAACGGCATAACACCACACCTGGGCGAGAGTACACATGTCCCCTTTAAAATGGTTCATACACGACTACAACAACAATTATTATTGTGCGAGTGGAAGAAAGGACTCGATTTCAAGGGTACACACAACAGGTACACAATTTTCACCAACCATCATCCACTTCGACGTCGTCCACACATCATCATCGCTCTGGCAGAGCATGCAACAATATAATGATGTCGCTGGATGATTCCCTATCCCTGTCCTGGACGACGACGACGATGACTCCACTGAAACAAACACACCACCCAATACCCATGATGGCACCATATGCGAATGCGAGTGCCATGCCATTGGGGCTTGGCATGGCTCGGTCTCGTCCAGATAAGGGGTCGAAATGATTGTATCCAGTTTTCTTGTCAGGAACAGAAGACATAGAGAACGCAGAGCTCCGGAGTGCGGAATTCTGTGAAGTGAATATGAGAACCGAGCAAGAGAGGCAGCAGCGCAGTGCATCAAGGGTATCTGCTACTTGTGAGGACCAACACATCACTTGGAGAGTTCACCTTGTTCTCGTTTCTGGTCGGGTTCCATGGACAAGAGGACATTCGGATGGCACCTGGCAGCTATTTGTTCGCAGTGGTGACGCAAAGCCAAGCCATCAGCTAGCGCGAGCTCCAGGCTGCAGTACAGCTTGAACCACTTGCACTTGTACTGCAAACAACAGACGACGATGAGGACGGACGCCACGACTGCCATCCTGATGCACTTGGCTAAGTGATATGTTGAGAATAAGAAGTGATGGGACGGTGAGGTGACGACGCGGTACGTGGGATTTATTTATAGGACTCGAATCGGGGTGGTGCTGCTGCATAGTGCATACTTTGTTGTCAGAAGCTTCTGCTTCGCTGCTGCGTTGCAATGCAGTTGTTGGATCGCCATTGCCTCGCCACCACCTCACCGTCTCTGTCTTCGTCTTCTCTCCCTTGTCAACCTCTCACGTCTCACGTCTCACGACTATGGCTGATTGATTAGCCTGTGCCGCTTGAAGTTTTCTATCTTTTTTCCGTTCCTTCATTCTTTATGCTGACGATGACTGCGATGACAACGACGACGACGACACCCGTCTGCATGGAACGCTAGTAATTACCTATAAGTGGGCAAATCAATGGAAACATGCGGGGAGGGGGCGGGGCGGCAGAAGGTGGTGTGAATATTTTTGCCGCAGGTGAAAGAAGAACCAGGGGATGATAAGCAGAATACCGTACTGCAGAGGCTAGAGACGATAAACCTTGTGTAGTATGGAATCGTTCATTTTTTTTTTTCTTTCTTTTCGGTTCTACTGTTGTGCGCTCTTTATCTGCAGATATACTTATTTGTCCGTTAGTTGTTTTTCTTTTATTGGGGATGATTTTTTTTTTTTTTTTTTGCAAATGGGATTATCTACAACTTTAAGGTATCTACGTTGTAAGGAAAGGGATTTGACTGCATGTAGGTAAACAGTTTTTTTTTTTTTATTTGAAAAACAACTTAAATTGTGAAATTTTGTTCGGATTCTCTTGATAAGTTATAAGCCGCAGAACGTTATCCAAACGGGATTAAATTATGACGGGTAATTTATGGAAGGGGGGGGGATTAAGAGGAGATAATGCCCTTTGAAAACTTCATAACAAATAATCCTTTAAATTCATTACAAGAAAGAATAAACGAAATAGTATGGGACCAAGATGGCTTCTTTGATGTACCCCAGAATGAACTACATAACTACATTTAACTCTTGATTACCATTTAAATAAAAGGGGCACTTGGACGATTCGGGATCACTAAATTTTGGTCTTTTTGTATATTGCCTTTCTCTGGCAACTTCAGGAAAGTGAGAGAGGCACTAAAAGTTAACCGGAAACATACAGATTTTAAGTTAAGTAAGAATATCAAAACATAGTCCTTCTTTTTTCTATCAAACTGTCAAAAATAAAACCAAATACTCTTACAGCTTGAGGGTGTAAGTGGGGTTTTACGTTTGAGGGAACATGTCATTTTTTGTTAGTAACGAAAAACCTCAAATGTCTTTTCTGAGAATTGAAGAATTTTGACTTATGATAGTTTGCTTTTCAAGCTACTTAGTACGCACCACGCTTTCTAATATCTAAGCAAAAAATATTGCGAATTTTGTGCAGTTTCCAAAATATAATACTCAGGTTTCCTGAACTAAAAAAAACTTATGACTTAATTATCAAAAATATAGGAAATACCAACTAAGTCAAAAAATTTAGCTATTCTTCAAAGAAATCTGACAGTTGTTTATAGCCTGATGAGGTTTAAACAAAAAAATAAATGTAATAACAGACCTAACCGAACCTAAGCCAACTTAAGCGAGCGAGCCAACACACTGTTTTATTGTATATCACTAACCATAATAGAGCTTCTACTCAGTTTCGTTAAATTTCGCTAACTTTCGTGAAATTAAGCAAGAGCCATTGGATTGGCTCGAACTTATATAAATGCCAAATTTGAATGACATTTCAACTCAACGCATGTTTACATGTTGTTGTCTCTTACTGTCTTACTAATAATTTCTGTCCCTTGTCAGTTTTGCTTGTGACATTAGCCATTATCAAAGAACATTTGCTTAAGTAGCCAAACTTCATAATGGTTACTTTATGTTTTAACGATAACTTTCGGAAACTTTTTGTTCGGTTTTGACATTAGCTGAAACTCGGTTAAGTCTATTTTAGTTGGCCATTAAGGCTCTTATTTTAACTTCATGTCAACTGTAAAAGATCTTCTTGTGAACTCGTTTTCATGTTCGTTAAACGTCAAAATATTTTTTTTTAATGTGATGGTTGTCATTTTTGAGTCTAATTTTAGTTTCAGTCTTAGTTTGATTAAATGTTAAACTCATGCAACTTCAACTTTTTAGAATTAAAATTCTGAGTTGGAATTCTCATATTCCGTTTCACTATAATGTTAATTTTGACAACTGCTATAAAAAAATTACAAAACATAACTATTTGGAAATTTTACGATTTTTTCTCATTCGAAGATTTCCTCTGAAGTGAAGTTTAATTTTGGATTATATTGCTTACACCATTCCGAAGTTCGGGTCAAAGAGCTCCATTCTCAAAAACAAACATGACATTTTCTATAAAGCAAGCTGTCAAAATACGAGAGAGCATTGCTTTCAAAAGCCAAAATGAGTTTTTCTTAAAAAAGCTGTGTTATATTTTGCACTTCGTGATCCAAATGACTTCTCCTATTGGTTAGTTCTACTGGGATTACACCTTTAATTTACAAGTCAGAAGAGTTGCACATCTCTGTACGGTTTGGAATATATTTTGTTGACACCAAAAAATGTTGAATGGCTTGAACTGTTTCTAGAAATAGATAGTCTCAATAATTTCGTTGGCACGATATTTGATAGATCAGCGGATGTCGTGCATTTTAGGTTCCTGCACAGATGTTTAAATTTGACAAGAATGTCAATACCAAACTGAGCTCTGTATAAATGATCTTTAATTATATGCAAATGTGGTTATTCAGACTCCCAGAATTTCTTAAGGGTTTCTGAAATATTATATTTTATAAAAAATTAAATAACTGAACCAATAAAATGTGATTACGACTTCCATAAGTATTTTTTGATTAGGTATGTCACTTTTAAAAGTGTCAGTAACGTCTCATTCGCATATTGCCTACATCATTGAATGAAAATATGAATACACAAACATAAATACAAAATAATGTCAATATTTAACGACGCCACAACGACAATTAACAGAAACAACAGAAAGAAACGCTTATCATTTAATACTTCCCCCGCAGCTTATGTCAATAAATAATAATATTCATAATAATGAAACCATAGGAAAACCGAAGATGAACAAAAACATCTCACAGAAACCTCACACCCCCTACCGCCCCCTCCAAATTTATTTTTGACTATAGGAATACATTAGGTTTGAAGCTTAATAGAAATTGTCAAAACAAAAGAGCTAGAGAGTGTCGCCATCTAACAAGCAAAGCAACGATCTTCTCAAACACAACATCAGCATCTAAATAAACACCATCAGCCACACTAAACCATAACCATAACCGTAACCGTAACGGTAAATGAAGACCAAAAAAAAAAAAACCGTCAGCAGCGTCACCAAAAACACCGCACAAAGTCAAACAGAGAACAGCAAACACCAAACGGCTTTATAAAATTTCAACAAAAGGGGAGGGGGGAAGAGGAGGAGGAGGAGGAGAAGCCAAAACAAATCACCGTTATATTTTGCAAAAATCCTTGTCTAACCCAAATAGCATAATGCAGAGGCGCAGCAACCCATTGGTTTTCTGCTTTTTCTGTTTTTGTTTCGCTTTGTTTGCGGTGATGATGATGGGGGGATGGGGCGGGGGCGGGCGGTTGTTGGTTGAAAAGTGGAAAAGCTATAAAGCTGAAAAACCATTGGTGGCGGCGCGCCGGGATGAGGGACGGGGGGATGACTGAACCAGCCAAAGACTATACCCATATCGCCTCGCTCTAGAATAGCACACTCTACTGCTACTATTTTCATCGCATCAGGCACACCATTAACAACATGGATAAAAATAACAATAACCGTTATGCAGTACGTTTTCGCGTCAAATAAAAGTTCAAAACACACAAAAACAACAACAAGGAAAATAAGAAAAATGGCGAGTTCCCCAAAGAGAAAATAACAAAAAAAAAAAAAAAAAAAAACAAACAAGAAAACTGCAAGAAATATAAATGATTCGTTTTTTTTTTAATGGTGGAGCAAAAAACAAGATTTTCTCATTATGAGCAATAATGCCACCCCGATGCCACGTACAAGCTCGAAATTATATTCCATATCCTTTCCTGTATGTGCTCCGCTGCGCTGCTGTTCTCTGCTGTGCAAGGATATGAAATATTTTTCCTTTAAAAATCATTAGTAGGTCAAATGTATAAAAAAAAAAAATAAAATAACCAAGATGGGGGTCGGTCTTCTTTATTTAATACCGCTGATGGAATAAACCCAAACCCCAACCCCAACCCTAATTCAAACCCCGATCCAAACCCAAATCCAAGCCCGAGCTTCTTGCATGGTTGCGCTGCTATCGGAGTCGGAGCTCCTGCGGCGTGATAAAAAAGGATACCTTCTACCACCACCACCAGCACACATCGAGTAGGTGTGGGGGACTTAGATAAACGAGAGTATATATGGAGGAGATGATGCGAATATCACAAGTCTAGCATCAGCCCCTGGCGCCGAGGCCGGGCCGAAAAAAAGGACATAAAATAACAGCAGCTACATTTTTATCTATGTATACATTCATTCTTTTACAAAAGGACGAGGGAGATATGTATGTATGTATGTAATATGTGTGGTGTGGACCTACAAACAAACAAAGTTGGAGGATACATTGACGACAAGAGGTGAACAAAAGAAACCTCCATGTCGAGCCAAAATGTCTGCAGCTAGGATATAACATCGAAAAGCTTAAAGAAAACTTATCGTCGTCGTCGTCGTCGTCGTCGGCGGTCGGCTGTCGGTCGTCGTCGGTCGTTGGTAAACGCTGATGATGATGATGGAATAAACTGTAACTGAAACGAGCCTTTTTTCTGCAAGGACATAAAGAAGTATAAAAGAGAAAGCCCCGCAGAAGGACATCAAACAGAGCATCATCATAACGAAACAAACACAAATACACACCGTGAAGGAGGAGAGTATAGAGTAATGGGGAACGAAGCTCTGGGCTCTGCAAAATGTTAACATACCCAACAAAAACAACACACACACAATCAACGAAGAAATTTAATTCAATTTCTGTGAGTTCTTCCAATTCTTTCGTTAAATTTTGATTCTTCTTCCTTATCTCGTACTCGTATGAAATATGTCACTGACAAAATCTCTCATTCTGCGGTAATTCATTCGTCAGAAAAGCGGAGAAATATTCTTCTGCTTCTGTTCTGAGCTCAGAGTTCTGAGTCTGACACAGCAGATGACACTGACACTCTCTAAATTGTATTTTTTTTTTACACTGAGATTTCGTTAAGTTTTGCTTGTTGGTTTCGTTAAATTGTTTTGCGCCATTGCCGAAGCATAATGCAGCTATCCTACGCATACTCTACGACTGGATTTTACTTGTTGCTGGATTTCGTAGTAGAAAAAGGGCAGAATAAAGAAAAAATAAAAAAAAAGAACAAGACAATACCCGGGGATGAGATGAGATACACAACCTAACGAGCATTTATATCGAAGGGCTCCAAAGCGAAAGGGAATACAACAAATGACTAAACGGGGCGATATGAAAATCGCATTATGTCTCTATACTAACAGAGAAGAACTATACATATTCGACAGAACAGACAGACAGTCAGAACGAGAGAAAAACAAGGGATGGAAGAATGGAAGAATAAATTACAACAGAAGATGGAAAAAAAGTACGTATACGCCACGTTGTCCGTTCTGTGTTCGCATTTGTGTTGTCGGTCGACGCAATCATCATTCTTTTCGATTGTCCCTTTTTAGTTTTTTTTTTTATCTATGGCCCTCTTAATTCCGTTATATTTTCTTGTGCTTCTTTTGATTTCATCAGGAAAACGGGGACGGTGAGTTAGGAGAGAGAGAGAACGTCAGCCGCCATATCATGCGACAAACATTTATAAAATTCACAACGAGAAGAGAACACGAAAGTGGACTGCAGAAGGATTTTTCGCACTTTTTATCAACCAGGCATTTCACTATCTCTCATATATAGTATGTAGGTAGTTGTGTGCGGATGGATCTGTGTGTGTGTGGCTGCTGTGCGACATATACAGTCATTCTGTTGCGACACAGAAAGACAGAGAGAGAAAGAGAAAGAGAGAGTGGAAAAACAGATGAGAACTAAAAGAAAATTCAGATTGAATTATGCAAAGTTGTGTAGTTTTGGGGGTTCCATTTTCCTCATCTATTCCACTATCAAATTTTCCCTTATAAATTAATTGCGATGGAGCAGGGGGCGGTGGTGGTGAAGGGGCTGCAGTGTTCGCCTCTTAGAAGGTAGAGTGCTTGAAAGTACTCGCTCAAAAACCCACACCTCCCTAAACCTACTTATATATTACTTGTTGGCGCTTTTGAAAAAGGTGCGAATGTGTGCGTTCTTCTTCGTTTTTTTCCGTGTGTTAACTTTGTCCTTGTTTTTTTCGTTCTTTTCGTTTTATTTTTTCGACTTATCGTAATTTATTTTGCCTGATTTATATTATTTTAGCGCACATTTCACATCACATCACAAATTGCCAATCAATCGGGGGAACTGTTTAAACAGAGAACAAAATGGAAGTCAGCAGGGCTGGCATGGTGGTCCTTTATTTGACTTGATGAAGGCTATAGAGGAAGGTAGAAGTTTACAGCGCCAAGCGTTGGCAGTGGTGGAGGTATTAACTACCAACAATTCTGTCATAAATTGACGTTTGAATTATTATTGATATTGACTGCGGTTGAGTATCTATGGCAAGGTGACGACGAGGGTGACTGAAGAGAGTATATGTATATATCACAGAACGGCACGGAACGTCGGCGTTAAACGATTAGTCTTGATGATGGTTATGATGGCATATAGAAGTAAAAGATGGCAGGTATAATGTTTAAACACGGTATATAGACACACAGATACGAATATACATAGATATGGAAATTTGTAAATGGAATCGATTTGATGAGGTAAAATCAAGAAGTGGATAAATTTAGTTAGGTAATTGCTCACGTTTTCGTAATTCAAAATGGCAATTGGATTTATTTTGTTTTGTAGGTTTTCATTTCAGTATCTACATACATATGTATATGTATATGGAAGCGAGTGATTTGAATTGTGGATTATATTTAAATATCTTCACACACCTACCCTAACCAATTTTGTATATACTTTTAGTAATTATTGGTGGAAAATAAGGGGAATTTATGGAGTAAAATTGTGGAAGAGGGTATTAGGAAGAGATTTTGAACAAAGTCATTTAAAGTTACTTTCTATTCCGCTATCTTTGGATGAATAATTTTAATTGGCTGTATCACTAAGGAGTTCAAGATTTCAGCGAACTCTTCTAATAAATGAAACACCCAAG
This sequence comes from Scaeva pyrastri, assembly GCA_905146935.1. Taxonomy (NCBI): domain Eukaryota; kingdom Metazoa; phylum Arthropoda; class Insecta; order Diptera; family Syrphidae; genus Scaeva; species Scaeva pyrastri. The sequence continues at coordinate 21,092,330 of LR989927.1, read as the reverse complement.
TGTTTAATGGTTTTTCATCACAATTCTTAAAAAAACCTGACCGATACAACGTGTTGAAATAACATCATCAAATTTCTGTGAAAAAGTAGTTCGTTAAAAAAAAGTGTTTTTAGTGCAAATCTGGTAATTTCTGATATGCAGTTTGATTTCCGAAAAAGCCCTAACCAATGCATGAGTTGTGGCAGTTTCTACAAGACATCACCAAAGCCCAGCAGAGTAATTACGCTACTGTTGGATGTATTCAGGTTGTCAAGGAAGCATTCGACAATGTAAGGATTGATGATGTATTTATCTTTTGCAGAACATTTTTCGAACATCAGAACAGAACTTTAGAACTGCCGAAGATTTAAACGCAAGAGGTTGATGAATGATGACATATTCCCAATTTATCAAAATTAATTGGAACTTGTTCTCAAGCTTCCGGGCTTTAAGTTGGCTGCGAATTGCTGGGGTTTAATCCACTCTTAAGAAAAACAGGACTAAGCCAACAGGTTCTTTATAAAATAATTACACATTTTCTAAAAAAATGTCTCTTAATTTCGTAAAAATGTTCTTTTTATCCTTTGACATTTTAAGTAATTTTATTCTTCCGATATTTTTGAGTTGACTAATTTTATGCTTTCCATACATATATTGTCAGTACCCGTGGCGTGATTGTTAGTGCGTAGAACTGTCATGCCAAAGATCTGGGTTCAATCCTACCCTGTAGGTCTGCTCCCATCCCTGACATCTTTACTCGAACACAGGAATGGTTAAGAGTTGTAAGTCACTATTTTTATATATTGTCCATGCAAAAGATTTGTTCTATACTGACTTCTACCTCAAGGTCAAGATTTATGCCTGTATTGCTGTTCAAAAACAAGGAACATAACCCTAATTAAACTATCGGATTTTTCAAGAATGATTTCAAATTGACATTTCAAATGTATCAAAAGTTTTTATTATTAATCGTGTTTTATGGGCAATTTTTAGCCAGGGCATTAATAAAAGTTCCAAATCTTTGAATCCTTAATTTTGTATTTCTATTTAGAAAAAATTCTATTAAATATCTCAGGTTGAGTTGGAAAATGCATGAAAATGTAGATCGAGTTGAAATATTTATGGAAATGCAAACCGAATTAGTTTAGAAATTTCCTCCATTATTGAATTTGCACAGCAAAACGATTTTAGTTCTGAGGTCTGCTACCCACAACTTTAAGTTGCTCTCCCGAGTATAAACTAAAAAAAATAAGTTGCCAGCAACTCCTAGGGCCAGTTACTTAATTGTGGTTTTATATTTTCTATGAATTATGATACAATTAATTACGAATGACATTTATTCGAGGAATAAAAATTCCTTTTAATCAATGATAAAGACATTAGTCGACAAAAGTCAACTTAAAATTACAATTTAAAAAAATCCGGGAAGTTGCTTTAAGTTGCGATTATATTAATAGTAACATCTCGGAATTTTCAAACCGGGTTTATGTTCAAAAACTTCATCCTCTTATTCTACTATTATTCTAATTCAAAATTTTGACAGTTTAATTATCGGTTTATGGGTGCGTTAATAGTGAAAATAAAAAAATGTTTAATTCCCAATTGGAAAGTCATAAATTGTCTGAATTGACACTTGAAATCTTTTTCTTATTTTAAGTTTCATGCAGAGTTGTCCTTAAATCAAAGTGAAAATAACCCACACCATCACTCAAATTAAGCTGGACATTTCTGTCACACATATGTACCTATTCATTGAAAATTGAACCTTTTCCGGGTTCATAACTCGTTTGTCATTTGATCGATGTCATATTCGATACATAAAATTATTTATATTGCTCACTTGTCATTTTTGTGATACATCATTTTTACGAACGTCAAATTGCAAGCTGTCAAATTCTGTTAACCAATACTCGCCCGTTAATATTTTGGGACACCTTTGACAAAGTACTTTAATAAAAATCCAAGGATCCCAATGTCATTGGACTTAGGAGGCCATCAGTAAACAAATACATAACGTATATATACAACCTCATATTTAGGTGTTAAGTGTTATCGTTACGTTTTAGTTCGTGTGTATAACCCAAACAACTACAACTGTCGTTTTCGTCGTAATAATGAATGAATGAAAGTGTCAATTTCGGATCAATGCGGTAAAAATACATATCTAATGACACATCCTTCCCCATTCCCCTCGAAAACCGTCACACACAGCCTCGTTTATTGCTATTGTATTTTTTATTTTATTTTTCATAGTTGCTGCTATACGTAACGTAACGTGTATGTAATATACAAGACATAACGAAGTACTAAAACTCAACACAAAAAAGGACATTTTGTATTGCCTTGGGGATGTTTCTAACAACGCAGTATTGAAATAAGAGCTCCTTCTTACGACCAACAAAAAAAAAAGAATAATACATATAAATTCCTGTCAGCTGATGATATTAACTTCTTGAGAATAATACGTGACACAGTGCTCCTGGCTCCTGTGTGGGTCAAGTATCGTTTGCGTCTTCCGTCGTCGTCGTCGTGCGTCGAGAGTAACATAGTCGTTGTGTTTAGTCCTTCGTCCGTCATATCCGTTGTAGTCATCGTCGTTGGTTGGTCGTCCGAGACCAAAAATGAGAACACCCAGAGTGGAATAAATTCCCCTGAGCGTCACACAATAGCAATTTAAGGAAACGGAATATTGTACCGCACAGTTTGTTGGGACTAAAGGAGAAAAAAAAATATATAATAATAATTGTTTTCTGTTTTTTTTTTTCTTTTTGTGTATAAATTTGTTTTTATTTTATTAGATCAAACATCAACAACATTTTTTCTGTTCTAATTTTATGTCATATACGGCTAGAGTCAAGGGATTTGGGTCCAACGGAGGGATCAAATTATATTCCTAAATAATAATCATACATATAAGTATGTATAGGTATTCCAGAAATAAGATGAAGTTATTTTTTTATTTGTTTCTTTCGTTACGGACATAAGTTTTGGTTACATAAATTAAGATAATAAAATTTTATGACAGGTTTATTTTTGATTCTTACTTGGATATTGTTTTCTTTTGTTTGCAAGTGTATAAGGCCACGATTTTCTACAAAATTGTCGAATTTAGTAAAAATATTCGGATCTGTAGAAAAGTGAATCAATTTCTATTGAGCAGTAAAAGTCGCACTTAACTGTCAGGCTTAGTTGCGAAAATATTGGCAAAAACTTCAAATTTCAAGGGCAGGTTCGGAATTCTGTAATTTCACTTTGGATTGAAATATTTTGGAATCTGGACCTTGCAGAAGCTTCGGGTTTGCAGCTGTGAATAGAACTTGAAATTACCACTATATTTTGAAGAAATCCGAAAGGAATACTCTTTTACATTAAGTTCCAGCTGCTTGCCAATAAATGACTCTTTGTAGACACATCTACATTAACAAAGTATACTCAAATGATAAACGAAACATTTTGACACATTAGTGATTGGTTCTGTCATTTTGAGAACAGTGATTTTGGTTTTAACGAAAGTTCACGTGGAGAAAGATCAAACATTTTGGGAAACAATGAATTTAAGACATTCTTTGATGAAGATCCGTTCAAATTTCAAGAACAACTTTTTTTAACACTAGACGTTCACCATTTTCAAGCGATGGCTTATTTAAGAAATGATACAGAAATTGAGAACTAAGGCTCCTTGAAAATTAAGACCAAGGGAAGTTCAATTCGAAATGAAAAAGTGAATTGATTTCAACAACTCAAAGAAAAGAAAGTCAGGTTTGAATATGTCATTTAGCAAATTTTGACATTGCTAATACAGGGCTTTCCAAAAAGAGGTGTTGTATTGATATTTAAAGAAAAATGGTATTTTTTGAGATAGATGAACGGTTCTTTATTTCAATGTAAAGAAGAAGTTATGCCATTAATGGAGAACAATATCAGTCAATTGAACGCCTTGGCTACTTATCCTTTTCATCAAATTTTCCATCACCAAATCACAAAGTATAACTACTTTATGTCTTCAATAGCTTAACGAATTAAATCTTTGAGGTCTTGAAACGACAATGGGCTGTTGGCGAAGACGTAGTCCCAAAGGAAGAAGTCGCAAGGTGATAATTCACAAGATCTCGGTATCCAATTGTGATCACCTCTTCGAGAGATAAACACGGTCCGGAAACTTTTCCCGTAACAGTTCGATGGATTCGTTACTTGTGTTACACGTAACACCGTCTTGTTAAAAGTAAAAGTTGCCCAAATCAATACCATCCAATTCCGGCCATAAAAAAATCAATAATCATCTCTCGATAGCGCAATCCATTCACCGTAAAACGGTTGCCACCGAGGTGGAAGTCGGTCTCATCAGTCAAGATGATTTTTCGATTAAATTCCGGATCATTTTCATATATTTCAAGGAACCAATCAGCAAAGACAAAATGCGTCGTTGAAGTGTGTATCGTTCCATTTTTATTAATGGCGTAGTTTCTACTTGTCAGATGTCAAATAAATACAGCTTCAAAAGTGACATCTAACGAAATTGCGGGCTATTCAAAATTATAACTCTTGTTGGAAAACCCTATATTTCCAAGCGATCGATGCTCTTTTTTAGAAATGATTCAAAAATAGGAAACTTGGTCTCCTTGAAAATGTAGGCTAAGTGGAAGTTGAATTAGCAGTAAAAAAAAAGTTAATTGATTTTAACAACTCAAACAAAAGAATATAGTAAATTTTGACATTGCTAATTTTATGCTGTGTATTTTGTGGGACCTTGTCACCTGTCAGTGCTATTTAATATGAGTTGTTAAAACCAAGTGAAACTATGTATATCTATGGAACAGAACCGTGAAACACGATGAAGACATCCTACAGCATGTCATGAGCTTCCTTAACGTTGCTAAACATTTCGAAACACTATTTGAAAACGTTCTAATGGAAAGTTACATTATTTAAGCTCTTCCCGAAAGATGGCAAAAAGTTGTACCTATCGATGGGCAGTAATTTAATGGTTCTTTTCCGTTTCGTTCCTCGTTTCCACAAAAAAGTTCCATTTGGCAACATCTTAAATGAACTGCTATTGACTGTCAACTTTCGAAACTCTTCAGTTGTATTAAAAAAATCCATTCTCTTGAAAACCGCACCATATTTTTATTATGATTTTTATTCCAGCAAATTTTCTTCCAAAGTCCTTCGCTTCATTTATCGTCGTGTTGTTATGATAAATTATTATTATATGTTCCTTATTGTTAAAACAGTTATGACACAAATATCATTGTCTATTTATAAAGAACTTAATCTTTTCAATCAAGAAAACCCAAAAAACTATAACCTCTCAGACAAACTGGAAACAATAATCAAATAAATAAGCCAAAACATGACTATTTTCGTAAATATGTATGTCAACGAAATTATGTACTATCATAAAAATTTACCATATGTACAAGTTTATGATTGAATGGCAATCAGCTAGAAAAGCATAATTTCGTTTATTTTTGTGGCCCTTATATAAAACAACAATCTTTAATCTTATTAATAAATCATCAAAGCTCAAACACTCCTTATCGACCACAAAAAAAAAACAAACATGTGTGTTGTTTATCTACCATATCGCATCAACCGACATCAACATCGACATCACAATCATAAATATTATATAAAAGTCGATGGAACACAATAAAATAATATCCAACAAAAAGAAAAAACTTTTCATTAAGCTTTCCCGTATAATAAAGGACTCAGCCAGCAGCAAATAATGACGATTATATTACACTCGTCTATCTAATTCCATGAGGATCTGAATTCTGAATGCGTATATGTTTTTTTTTTGATTTATGATTCCCGATTTACATATGAATGGGATATAATTTTATTCTTTATTCATTTATATATTTACTCAGTCATCCATTTGACCTTGTTCCATAGTACGACAACCGCCCGCCCATTTGCACCCACACCAGCTAGCCTCTTATCAGCAGCGAGTTTTCCATATTCCGCAATCCCACTCAGAAAATTCATAAAAATTTTTAAAAAAAAAGAGAAAGAAAAATTTCAATTCGATTGCTATTTTCCAGTCGCACTAAAATTGTGGTTTTATTTTTTTAGCAATATTCTATGACGACTAAAGTTAAAGGCCCCCCTCAAGGACGTTTTGTGTGTCTCGAAAAGGCTCAGGACGCGAACAAGAAAAACTATCAAAATATGCAAATTGATTTCCGCTAAAATATTCCAAAACTCTTTGCTTTTTTTTGTGTTTTGTCATCCTTGTCGTCGTCGTCGTCGGACATGATAAAGTAAAACGGACGATTACGACAACGACAGCAATAACGACGACAGGATTTAGTCCAATGGCGACCAAGGCACCAAAGAACCAAGGATACTCAAGCGTTGATGTTAAAATTATTATAAAATAGATATTTTAGGTCTTTCTTTTTGTTAAAGTCATTAAGGACATAGGAGCTGAGGATATTTTTATTCCTTCTCATATTCAAAAGGCAGTTCTGGGAGACTGTGTGGAAAAGTCCCATTAGTGTCGGTCTTGGGAAATTTCCAAATCGAGAGGAAAATGTTTGATGGAAGATTGTCCTCGATTGGATTTTGTCAAAATGTGTCCTTTTATTTATTTTGGTTCTTGGAGTTCCATGTCTTCCATCTAAGTCTTTTCTAAGTCACAAAATTTACCTTGAATTCCTCAGTGTTCAAACTCCAAATTGACAATTAATAAAGGGAAGTTTCAATATGTCTAGTGCACATTTTTTTTAAACAACTTGAATTGGAAATTGAAAAAAGGGAAATTTCTCTACAACTTGTGGGAAATTTATTATCAAAACACTCCTCAACACTAGACACAAATACTTTGCTTTGAACATGGAGGAGATGGAAGTTTTCTCATACACATACATTTATACATTTATTTTCATGCCAATTTGCATAGATTAGTATGCAAAGTTTAAGTTTGTAATCTAAAAATGAGTTCACATAGAAATTATCCCCATCCATATATAGTACTCGACTCGTAGTCGTTACACACATCACCATAGACAGGCATTTTGTGCAAAAGAGAGAGATATACGAGAATACATATGTATACAAAAATAAATTATGCATAAGAGTGAGATAGCGGATGTGACAAACAATAAATAATCCTTATACTAAATTAAACTAAGAGTCATCTAGACTAGATCCATTGGCAAAAAGGGAGGAAATAATCAAAAGGAAGTTTTCCTTGATGCTGGAGACTGTGACAATAATAATAATAATTATTATTCAGATTTAGATTTTTGAGAGTGAGAAAGAGAGAGAGAGAGAGAGGAGGAAAAACTTATTTGAATTTTGATTCATTTGAAGACAAAGATTCTAAAAGCAAATCTTCTAAAGGATGTCCTTAATACGTATGGAGGTGCAGGAGATGCAGGAAATACATGAGATTATCATTTGAATTCAAACTGATTTGTGTTTAATTTAAAGTCTTTCAAAACATTTGAATTCATTATTTTAGTTTTATTCATGGTTTTTAGATACGATTTTTATATTTGTTTATATTAAGACTACTCGGACACTCTCCTGTGGAGCAGAGTCTGGCAGAAGAAGACCTGAATGAGTCCATCTCCATCCACCATCGCTCTCAACAACTGGAGATGTACCCATCTACTTTTTGTGCGGAAAAATCCAACTCGTGCAAGAATTGAAGCCGAATGACCGTCAAACGCGTTGCACGTTTGGTGAATGGGCCCAAAACGAGATGGCCACCGATCCCGATTTTCACAAGTAAATTTTATTCCGCGATTAAGCTCATTTTTAATTGAATGGGCAAGTAGGCGTGGCCTCCAAGATTGTGCGATTTAACACCGCTGAAATATTTCTTCTGAGGTTATGTGAAGTCGCTTGTCTATGCAGAAAGCCCGAGACTATTAACGCCTTGGAAGAGAAAAATCGGTAAGTTATTGCCCGAATTGGTTGAAAATTGGGGCCCTTACCTGGAATTTATTTGAACCTGCCGCGGTTGTCACTCGCCCAAACTGATATTTAGAACATAATGGCAAACTCTTATCTTCATTATAAAGATAAATTCTTCTCCATAACATTAAATTATATGCATTTTATTTTATCTTGAAAACCACACGTCTAGAAAAAAACACCCTTTACAAAATTAGATACATTTATTGGATGGGATTGTCTGATGCTTGTTTGCATAATCCCGCATTTTCAAGCTGTCCAAAGATATTATTCTGGAATTCTTTATTATATTGACCAAGTCGGTTATAAAGGCTCTGTACGGTAACAGTGACGTCCCCAAAAAAATAGAGATTCAGCTGAGAAAGGCAGAGCGGCAGACCATGCTTACTCTGGAGAGATGGAGATGGTGGGCGTAGATCAAGACGTCAGAAACCTTGGGCTGGAGCAACATAATAGCGTGGTCTGCAATCGGGAGACTTGTATGATGCCAGGGCCAAAACCTGGATGTCGAGTCGATGATGATAATAAGATGCTTAAAGGAGAAATGTACTTCGGCAAACAGTCCTTTTCGTCGTTGAGATTGAGGATGGCTTGACAATAATTCACAAGCTATTTATTGTTGGATTGTTTGTTTGTTGAAGCTATCTAGTTCACGTCAAATTTCAAATACCTGGCTGACATAAGATGTCATTTGAAAATTGTGAACATCTTTCAATAGGGTAATTTATTTTACGTAACCTAAAAACAAAAATGTGCCCAGTAAAAAATAAATTCAATCAAATTCGTCATCATATAAATTTCATAGGAGCAAGTTATATTATAAGCTTCTACAGGTAGGTACCTATAGTGAATAGTGCTTAAGGATCTTAAGCCATTTATTAATTAAAACTCTCATCTTTATCCATTGTCATCATCACACCCAAGAGATAACACTACATTATGAGTACTTCCATCAACCCAACATTATTATTTAAAAAAAAACTCTTAATTAAAAATAAAATTAAATAACATCCCCCCGGAGTCATTCACCTGAAAACTTCAGCTGTGTAGTTTCCCAGGATACATTCCCAATAGGGATTCCAACAAAAACAAACAACAAAAAATAATAAAAAAAAATTTCCTTCTCACACATTTGCCAAAAAAAAGGAGGGACAAAAAATAAAATACATAAAATTTAAATCCAATATCCCATCGCATTTAAAGGCGCAACCGGACAAAGTTTAACAACAAAAACAACAACAACAAAACATAAACTTAGCGCGATGACGAAGCCCCATCGACTACAACGACCGACGACGACGGACGAGGATAACTTGGACGACTTGGATGGACCTAAAGTCCATGGAATATTATAAAGGACGATGGAACCCATCAAGGAATTGGATCACCGCTTATGTCTGCCAACAAATTTCCAAAACAGACACACGAACATAAGGAAGTTGTATATATCTGTGAGCTTGCATCGATGGAGCCGGTCTTTTGTGCTATTTTAAGGATGTGTATTAGGCTGGTGTTTGTGTGTGTTTTGTGTGCCCTTTTACAAGCCAAATACACTCAAAATATTTCCTTCAAATCCATGGCCCTTGGGTGAATGACATAAATCACAACCAACAGAAGCAGAAGCACCGGCAACCATCATCCAGCGACAAAACTATGGAACCAGAACCGGTACCAAAACTAGAGCTCCAAGTCTGCCCAGACCTTTTATCCAATTCATTGCTTCCTTCTACAATGTGCAATGTGCATTGTGCATAGTGCATAAGGGACAGGGAGACAGAACCCCTTCCCTCTCTTGCAAAGAGTGGATCTATATAAAGTGGACATCAGGTAACAAAGGAGGCTATTTAGGGCGACACACTTTAAACAGAGTGTTTGAAAAATAGATCTAAAATTAGTTTTACTCTTTTTAAAACTAAGCAATCATGAAGAAGGAACTCACAGCCGCTGTACAGTCATTTGTCAAAATGGTCTCTGGTGAATGACGTCTGTCAAATTATTCATTGTTATCTCTTTACTCTTTGTGACTATGACTAAGATTAGAGAAAAAGAAAGACAGAATAAGTGGACAACATTTTGTAATTTGTGTCAATTATTGTTTCAAACTTCATTCACTGAGAGTTTGACCAGCGTTGCCATAGTGTAAACATTTTTACAATTATTTGTACTTAATTTTTAGATTTTTTAAAATAAATGTTTTTTATTTCTTTTTCAGGATAACTGTAAAAAATCAGTGATGAGCCTCAAATTCGAAAAAAAAATTAAATTTGAAAAAAATCCACACTGAATATAAAAAATTCCCAAAATTCAAAAGTTTTGAAAATCAAAAATAGGAAAAACTCGAAAGCTAGAGAACCAAAAATCTTAATAACCCATAATACAAAAAACTCCGAATCATAAAATCGATAGAAAATCTCTCAATTTCAAAGTCCAGAAAACTAAAAACATGGAAGACCTAAAATCTTGTAAAATACAATCAACCGAAAATCTTCAAAACGATTCGTAATTCCTGAAAATTGTAACCTAGAGAACCCAAGACCAATACGCTGAAACACACAAAATTCAGACAAATCAATATTCCTGTAAGCTTAATTTCTAGAAAATCTTGTAAAATCTCAAAAACCCAAAATCCTAAAAATTCAAAATCGAGAAAATACAACGTCTAACTGAACCGAATCTAGGAAAACATTTAGCAAACTTGAAATATACCAAAAATCTGTAATTTTGAAAGTCCAAAATCTTGAACAATTCTGAAAACAGAACTATCGGAACTCAATATTCAAAACATCCAAAATTGGAGCACATTTTTTTTACAAAATTAGGTTCTGAAATTTTGATTTTTTGAATTAAGAGTATCCGTTTTTTTCTAAAGTCGCTTTAAGATAAGAGGCTTTTCATTGTATTTCGGGTGTTTTGAGGGTTTTTGTACTGAGAGTGTAAAATTTTAAAATATAACGTTAATTCTCCAAAACCTTATACTGAAGGATATTGATTAAATACAAAAAAAGTTCAATATCAACTGCCTCTGGCGGTCACAAACGTCCCCAAACACATGTGACAATTATGTCAGTCAAAAATTAATAAAAGGCAGTAACATTTTTTGACATCTATACGTCTAATCCCTGGGTCTGTTTTTCAATTTTCCAAAATTTCTATTAAAGTGTCAACTCTGTCAAGTTGTGATTAGTAACACTAAAAATGAGTACTTTTAATTCTTGAATTCAATACTGACACAAAAATGAATTCTTAAAGTATTATATTTTAAATTAGGGTTTCAGAATAACTCAATATTATGACAGATAGATTTTGAGAAGCTTGACTAGTTGTCTGTTTCGTTTGACCTTTTTTGACATTTTATTTATTGAAGAAATAAGAAAAACCCTATGTGAATCCATGGTTTATCAATTTCATCATATTTTTATAAAATTTCAAAAGTGCTTCTCTTGAGGGCGCCCTCAAATTTCCAAATCCGCACAGTTTCTTCTTTTTTTTTTGGATCTTCGGTCTTCGCCGCCACCGTCCATTCAATGGATTTCACTTCATGCTAAATGCATGTGCAAGCAGGCTCTGCACACAAAATGTCAAATGACGAACTTTGCCAAAATGAATTGGACCTTCCAAAAGTTTATATTCTTGTGTATGGATTTCCTTCTTTTATTGTTTAGTTTTTGAGTTTGTTTTTTTTTTTTTAATTCTTTTCTATGTTGAACTTTGTATTTTAACTATTTAACGGTATATTTTCAGTAAAAGAAACGTGCCAAAAACTAACTGCAAAAGAGACATCCATGAAAGACGATGAACTTTTATATTAGATAAACATAAGGATATATGTATAAATATGTATAGGCAGGTTTATAAATGTTGTATTTTTGTGTATTAAAATGGAAAACATGGAAATATGGCCAAAAACTAAACTACGAGTAAAACCAAGTACGAAGGATATGTAGCGACTGTCATGTGGTTTCCTTTAAGGGTAATATGTGTTTTAGCTTTTTGAATGCATATTTACACATATCCAACTTACAGTCCTGTGGCGGTGGGGGATATAGTCCCTCAGGGTTATGATGGTGTGTGGTTTTTTTGTGTGTTGTTGTTGTGTCCTTAGGAAACCACATTCGAATCATCGGCATTCAGGCATTATTGTAACGGTCAAGGTTAAACCACATTGCCACCGGAGGATATGCATCTGAAGTTTCGAGAAAAACTTTGTAGAAACTTTTGTTAATTTTCGGGTCAATTAAGTATACCCACCCCTTTAACTGCACCATCGAATAAGATCCTGTTTCATTTCTAACTTGTCAGTATACAGTTGCTGGAATGGAAACTGTTTTGTCTGTTTTACCAGAGGGAACAGTTTTCACCAATTAAGTCATCAAATACATTCAAATTCTGTATTATTAGGGTGGGTACTCACTAGATAGACATTTTAAATGAGTTTTCAGAATTAACTCTTCGAATGTTTACTTATGATGGACTAAGTTTCCCAACTCAACTTCGAACTAATATCGGGTGATTCATTTTGAGGTTTGATTTTCAAAAGGCTTTTTTTGACAGATCGCACGTGACTTCTATCAAACTGATTTGTCATTTTTGTTTAATATCGTTTGGCAAGTTATCATGAAAAAACTCACACTATTTACTATTTCGAAAATCAGAGTTCTGTGAGTAATGTTTTTCGCGTAATTCTAGCTAAACTTAATTAAATTAAAATAAATTAATTAGTTCCGGGGAATATTTATTTATCTCTTTGAACACAATTTCTTATGGTATTCCAAAAAACTATATTCAATCGGTTCCCAGTTGCAATTTCTTTCTTCAATCGTTGATATCATTTTTTATAGCGAATATTGATTAAAAGTGATTCACTTCAAATTCATTGACCTTTAAATTCCCATTAATTTTATAATTCATTTCATTGAGATGTATACTTTGGCAATAAATTAAATAAAGTTCAAATATAATGTAAATAAAATATAACTTCCAATTCTCGAAACATGAAAAAAAACCTAAACCAAATTGAATTCTAATTACAGTGTTTATATAAATAGAATGAAGGGGGTGGAATGGAATGGAAGAAGAGGGAGATTGAAAATCCTTTTGTAAACATTTAAACAACTTGTTTTTTGGGCTCGGAACGGAAGCTTTTAGTTCATATCTTCTTCTTAGTAATGCCAAGAAAATATGTATACAAAAATTTCAGATTCAATTAGACGAAGTTACCATCCTTTAAACGTATTCAAATTAAGTTAAGTAAATAGTACAGAGGTGGATTTCGAGTAATTTTTTACTCGGGCCCTTCATTTTAATTTCGTATGCGTTGATTCAAAAGTTAAACTCACTAAATGAAGACAACATTGTTAACCAAAATGAGTTTCAAAAAACTGTTTGCAATTTAAAAAGTTGCGTTTTTTAAGATATTAGAGATTTTGACAGACGAGCTCGTACATCAAAAAAATCCCATCACAGTTAGTCCGCCACTGGGACAAAGACCACTCCCAAACCCTTTGTAACTTTAATTACCAGAATACACCCAAAACACGAGAGACCAAACTGCCTCGCTTACACATTCCTATTGTGTTTCCATTTGTGCTAATGACAGTAGTAGTTCAGAAAACGCGTCTTCTTTTAGCTCACATGACCACAGTCTGACAGTCATAGTTTCTAATTTACTTTTAATTACTACCAACACTATAATCGTACATTGACGGTAGACGTAACGTAATGTAACAAGAGAATAAAGAGAATATCACGTTAGGAATAACGGGAATGAAACAAGGAATCCAAAAATAATAATAAATAAAACGTCTTTATCAACACACAACACCGTGTTGGCCATCAGGAACCGGAAACAGGAAGTATAATGTCTCGTGTCTCATGGTTGTCGTGCTTTTGTGTTCTCAATTACCGTTAGCTTTTATTTGTTTTCGTTTTCGTTTTCGTTTTCGTTTTTTTTTTTGGTTATTTGAACTGAAGTGTCATGTTGGATTTATGACGTCTGACAAATTGCCATCATAATTTTTATTAATTTTTGATATTTTCTTCTAAATTAAATTATAATTTGACAAGAAATAAATGACAGAGTCAGACGAAGACACATCATCGTTTGGTTATTTCGAAGAACTGTCAGACATACTTCAATCATTTACCTTGAAATTCTTCATTGTATTTGTGTGTTTAGTAGCATTTTTGAGTTTTATATAATACTTAGGGAGTGTTCATTTACATTGCAAATATCTACTTACCTATAGAGGTCGCTACTGAGGTTTCTGTATAAAAAAGATCTTTGACAGTTTTTGCATACATTTTGGAAAGTTTGTTATAGATAATTTAATAGAAAGATATTTGTTTTTATCTTTCTCCTAGTTGTGTCGAAGAACCGAACTTCCCGAGACTTTATACCGGTACCAGAAATTTTCAACAATTTTCTAGCTTCGTATCCTTTTGTAAAGCAAACAATTTTGGATGAAAAAATATGCGTTAAAATATTCTCAAAATCCTCTGCGTATAGAAGTAATTTTTGTTTGTCCTTCGTGTCCTGATCCAATTCCATTTACTCTCGCTGCTGACTGTATGAGTGCATGCACTCTATAAAATCCAATTTAGTCTATATACATAAATGCACATACTATATAGATATTGACTAAAATTGATGGTGTGTGATTCTATAAAGGATACGATAGGAAAGGATATAAAAATATATGCAAACTGTATAAATGCATTGTACGTGCTAAAAGGGTTTCCTTTTGTATTTTATTGTTTTTTTTTTGTTTCATTATTCAAAGCTTATGTATTTTGCATTCCATACCATGCAATTTGTTCAAATAAAAAATAAAATAAAACGAATTCACGGACACCATAAAATGCCAGAATCATGCGATTTTCCGACAAGGGTACCAACCAACTACGAATACGAACCCTTATATAGGAGTGCATCCAATTGTTCCTTTCTCGCAAAATCCATTAACTAGAATCCAAATATAGGAGAAGTACCTCACATACACTCTAGATCCTTAATGCATGCATTTTTGCAGGACAAAAAAAAATACATACACAAAATGCGCGCAGTAATTAAATGCAATTAAAAATGAGTCTAATTATTGTCCTTTATATACACTCAGCTCCGTTCCTCTGGTACTTCGTGGGGTGGGGGAGGAGAATGTTATGGGAGGGTTTGAGGTTAAAGTAAAACAGTAAATGCATCGTTAAGCTTAGTCTGCATGTAAGTCCATAAAACTATACACAGTAACACTGTACACACATTGCATTTAATAAAAATGCAGCATCGAGCTTTTGCAGTGGCATTTTCCGTGGAACGACCGACAGACCGACACGGCGACGACGCAACGTTGGATAGGAATACAAACTGCAGCGCAGGACATCCGTTTGGAATTTTTGAACATGAATACAACGTGGTCGCAGAGTCAAGTCAGGCCCATTGGGATGTAGAGGAGTTCCGTTTGTGTGTTGTCGTCATGCCTTGACAATCAGTCATGTGGATAGCAAATATGAGCCTAGCCTAGAAAAGCGTTAACGATGGAGAGCAGGCTTTCAATTTTACACTGCTGTGACAAGAATTTCAAAACTGTCAAACACAAATGCAAATGACAAAATTGTACGGTGTCATAATCGTTCTTTCTAATTTTGAGTTCACTACTGACGAAACTTAAAGTCTGTCATAGACTTCATATCGTTCTCCATCAGAGAATGCAGGCGATTCCGAAGCAGTGGATTTCTCAACGTCAAGTATAACTTGATTTCTGTGTCATGACTTAGACTTCTGGCAGGTAAAAAATAATTGTACTCATAACTTCTTTAAATGGAAAATTGAAAAAATCTTTTCTAGCCATTTTTGGACAAATAGGTTCATTGACAAATAACTGTCGAATTTTAGACGTTAGCAGTCAGCTAATTCACATACTGTATTCCAAAAACAATCACCGGGCTTGTGGCTTCGTCGTCTTGGTAAGTTCTTAAGGCAGTTAGTTGCCATCTTCCTTTGACCTGAAGATGTGGAAATTTTGTTCAACCGATTTTAAGTCATGGTTACCTCAAGTGGAGGTGGTGTGAATTGCCCATTGAGAGCATACATAAAAGCCACATACCTAAAAGCGGTCCTCAGAAGCCATCAAAACGTAACCGATGATGATAAAAGGTGTTTTTTTAAAAGTGTGGTTTTCAATCTGGCAATACTCTTTTCGAAGTAAGTCTTTTTGACAGCTGTCACTTGACTAATACGTAATTTGGTTTGCCATTTTTATTAGAAATAGACTTATTTCTGAACAACGTTTGCAAATCGTGGCGCGCTGCTTCCAAAATTCGGTAGACATAATCGCACAGCAGAGTCGGTAATTTGAGCAACAACGTATCGGTTTCGCTCCACGTCAGAGACGTGTCGGTCGTACAGTGCGCACCGAAGACACTATTGCTGATGTGGAGCAAAATATCGAAGAAAATCCGAATAAGTCCATCCAACATCGGGCGTAACAATATCATCAAGTGCGTTGCATGTTTGGTGAATGGGCCCAAAACAAGATGGCCACCGATCCAGAATTTCAGAAGAAGATTTTATTCAGCGATCATCATTTTTGATTGTTTGGGCGTGGCCTCCAAGATCTTGCGATTTAACACCGTTGGAATATTTCTTGTGGGGTTATGTGAAGTCACTTGTCTATGCAGAAAAGCCCGAGATGATTGACGCTTTGAAGGAGAATATTCGTTGAGTTATTGCTTTACGGTCCCAATTGATCCTCTCTTTTTTTTTTTTTAAACATTATGGCAAACCCTTATCTTTATAATGAAGATTTAAAGCTGAGTTCTTGGCCGTTATTTTAAATAATGCGTTTTATTTTTTTTTGAAACCCACACCTAAAAAAACACCCTTTACTTGATTTTATACAAATTTAATGAAAGGAAGATCCCTGTGAAGAATATTTCCCATTTAAATTTTCTTCCTCAACTTTTTTCAGTAAGTTTTGTATTAAAAAATTATGAGCAAATTTTATAAAAATAATTTTTCTTATTTTCTCAGTTTGGTTTTCGTTAAGTTTTTCAACTTAGGTGTGTTGACACAATTTTATAAGCTAACTATTTTGATGGCAAATATTATTTTACAAAATAAGTTACTTAAGTGAAATTCGCAAATTTGGCTTAGTTTCCGAGTTATTGTGTGCCAAAGTCATTGAGCGATTGGGGTGACCATATTCTTTGATAAACACGGATCCGAATTAAGTTAAGTCTTAGGTTTAAAAAAAAGTTCAATGTCAATTTCTCATGCAGAAATTTCACAGCTCTGTTAAATTTTACAGAGAACTGCAAGTTAATATTGTAATCCTTGTTTGATGAGGGATGTGAAATACATATACAAAGTATATATTCCTTTTATTTTATTTTTAAACTATAATTCCATTGTTTTGTGTTTTTTTGTTTGTTTCTTTTGTTATGTTTTAGAACAAATGCAATTTAGATTGAAACCATGGAATAAATCTTTTGTGCGTGTTCACTAACAATAGTTCCGTCTAGTTGGATTATAAAGCTAACTACGTGTATATGATTTATTTATATGATTTATGATGACAGCGTCTTTGATGGCTTGTATAATTCGCTCTAACGGATGAATATATGATTGCAGCATGCAAAGGCATTTTATTGAAACAAAAAGGTCAGCCGAGCATATATCCAAATGAAGTGAGGCTCTGATAAGGGGATTTAAATTCTAATAAATCATTCTATTTATAGTTGGAAGCTATACACAACACATACATACGTAAGTCGATCCTGTTGCATTTTATTTAAAGGACATGGCCATTAGAAAACATGCATGATTAATGATTTTTCCAACAACAAAAAAAAAGCCTCAAAATTAAACTTTGTTCGGCATTTTTACGGCCTCTCTTTAACCTTAAAAAGCCCACAATTTGACAATTTCATAAAAAAACTTTAAAAAATTATCAATACAATAATAGAATCCGTATCCATCACTCAGAAATAAAAAAATTGTTGACAACAATGTCAAATTAATCATTTAATATTACATACCATCCCCTCCCCCCTCGCCCCCTATCAACACTTTCTTACTGTGACATTTGCATTTTGAATCAATTTCACTTTGCATAAAAAATATCCTCCTACTCAAGACACTCAGACAATCTGTCAGTTTTCCTTTTGTCGTCAAACATCAGGACTGACTGATTATATAGTTGACTGCATTATCCTTCTTCATATCAAACATAAAAAATGGAAATACATTAAATCAAGAGGTTTAATATAAGAAAAAATATATAAATGACTCCAGCGTCACTTCTCATACCTCGTGCCTCATAGATCATTTATAAAAAAAAATACTTTATGCAATTATTGTTTAGTACTTGATATTTCATAGTCTAGAGCTTGATGTTGCAGTTTTGATCAGTAATTTGATAAAATTTAATGACCTTTGATAGTTGTTGATAAATCATGAAACCATTACTATTTCTTTTTTTAAATTAAGTTTTTAGTTACCGGCAACTTTTAAGCACGTTGCTCCAAATATTCGGCAACAGCGAGCAATTAAAGTTGCTACATATTGGGCAACTTTAAGAAATTCTCCAGACTTTGTTTTGAAGATCAAATTTCGGAGAGCAAAATGTATTTAGTGGATGAGAGAATGCAACAAAAAGTCGATCTAAAGTTGACCGAAACTTAGTAAAAAATTGATAAAATTTTATACTTATTTTCCATAACTTTTTATAATATATAAGACAGGTGTAGAATGACAAACCAGTCACTGTGTATAAAGTTTGAGCACAAACACTCTTGTCGACGAATTTCTGTCAGTTCTAATACGTAAAGTTTCAAAACGGTTGCAAAACAATTTTCTACAACTTTTCTGATCAAAGCTAAGTTTTTTATTTATTTGACCATTTGATGTGGCTTATTTCAGGAACCATATTGTTTTTTTTATAAAAAAACTTGTGTTTGAAAAATTAGAAACTAATTTTTGACTAACTGAATATGTATTTTTAAAAATATTATTATTTGTGTATGATTTTTAATTGTCTATTTGAGTTGTCAAAGTTGCATATTTTTGACAAATGAAATAATAATAATAATAATAATAATGTAGCCTGAGAGTTGGATTCAATTTTCAAGTTTTCTGAAATGTCTCTCTAAAGTTTTCTGAAACTTAATGAAAAATTGCTAACATTTATTATTTAATTTTCATATGTATATTTTTAAAATAGAAAGACATGTATAGTATAGAATGACACACCAGTAATCGTGTCGAAAGTTTGAGCTCGAACTTCAGTAACACTATTGAGTCGAGAGATTTCTGTGAGTACCAACTAATAAAGTTGCTAAACGGTTGCAAGCAAGTTACTACAACTTTTTTTTTATTTATTTGACCGTTTCATGTGGCTTTTGCATTTCGGGAACCAGTTTAACATATCTATATTAAAAACTAGTTCTTGAAAAATAAGAAGCCATTTTTGATTAACTGAGTATTTTAAAAAATGGTAAGTTTCCTATTTTCTTAATTTTTTTATGATTTTTAATTGTCTGTTTGATTTGTAACATATGAAATACTAAGGTAGCCTGAGAATTGGTTTCTATTTTCCAAGCGTCTTTCTTGAAAAAAAAAACTACTTGTAAACACAAGAAATGATTGCGTATACGCCTGAGTGACTCAATTAACATAAATCATCGTTAAAAAGTCAAATTTAATCAGAATTGAACTTTATTTTGAAAAAATCTGATTAAATTAAAAATTTTCAAATTTGAATGATAATCCCCTAAATTTTTCATTGAGTCATTCATTTAAAAAAAATTTAAATATTATAAAAACAATTCGAGTTTTAATAAAAATTAAAAAAAACTATACGCTTTTTTATTAAACTTATTTAACTTTATAATTTATAAAAAGTTTTGTCCTGAGAATACAGGAAGTATTAATTTGAAACCCTACAGACTTAGACTCTTATACGCCAGAAGTCCGTAGACGCATAGAGAGTGACGCATTGCAATAGATTCAGTCGCATTAAAGTCATTCTCTGACTGTAGTGTGACGCGTTGCTGTTGTTGCTGTCGTTATTATTTCTATATCAGCCAAATGCTCCTGAAGGACTCTCTAGACACACACAAACACTCACACATTTACTGCTTTCTGCTAAAATGACATGAAAGTGTGTGTGTATGTGAGTGCTTTGCCGTTGGTTTGGTGTTATGCGGCATTAAATGCGTTTTAGTGTCTCATATAACATTTTTTTTCCCACACTCGTATCTCTTTCGTCCTTGCTGGAAGGAAACATATGAAGTTTAGGTATTTATGTATATGATACTGATACCGTTACCGTACCATGGGCTCATTCCGAATGATTTTTATTGATTTGTTTTTTATATTATTTTTTAAGTATAAAATGTCTCGCCATGCGGATGTTCTTTTACTGCAAATATACATTTGCTTTGCATTGTAGCCAAAGCCAACCACTACGACGACAACGACGACGTTAAGGATATTTTATACAATACCAACACAATAAGACCATCATGAAAATTACATTACAAAACCATAGGAAACCATTGTGGTTTCAGTTGACGTACATACATACTTACATATGTATACTGTTGGTTTGGTATGTCTTCATTTGGAAGATGGCAATGTTGCCATCGATATGCTTGGAACGGAACGGAGATGGAAATTAATGCAATAAGAAGATTTGATTACATTTCAAGAAAACCCGAAGCTTAAGTGAAGTACTTGGGAAACTTGAAATTCAATTAGGCTTGGCCAGTTGTTGTTGTTGTTGTTGTGGCTAATATCTGTCTCTATTTCAAAAAAAAAAACAAAAAAACACAAAAAAATAAGAAACAATAATAAATTAACGTCTAATTTGATTTATACGGTAAAGCCAACTTTATTCCATTTTCTAACTCAGCAATAGCGGTATAAAACTGTTTTGATGGATATATACTGTCTAATTAAATTCAGTTTAGTAGAAATTGAGAACAAAGTGGTAAAATAATTGAGTTTGTCTTTTTGAATCAGAAGATTGGTTTCATTTATTTCTTTCGTAGTAATGAGACAGTAGACACTAGACAATCACTAATTTGACACTATTCACGAGGAAAAAATTTATCATCATCAAATTAAATTCATTTCAAGCGCAGTTTTTATAATGAAGCTTCTTTAGATCCGATAATCTACTAATTTTATAGTTTAAAAAAAAAAGGAACTCAAATTAAGAGATTTTTTTAAATGAATAAAAAATAAAGATAATTGAAGGGCTGCATCCTGCATGGTTATAACTGCTGCAGGTAAAAATGCGGATAGTTTGTAAAGTGTGTTTTTTTTTAGACGTGTGGTTTTCAAGATAAAATGAAACACATACAATTTAAGAGTATGGCCAAGAATTAAGCTTTATTTGAAAGATAAGAGTTTGCCATTATGTTTTAAAAATGATTTCGGGTAGATGGCCATTGCGGCTGGCTCCAATAAATTCCAGCCGGGAGGTTCAATTTTCGACAACTTATTACAGCAATAACTCGCCGAATATCCTCCTTCAAGGCGTCAATCATCTCGGGATTTTCTGCATAGACAAGCAAGTTCACATAACCCCACAATAAATATTACAGCGGTGTTAAATCACACTTTCTTGGAGGCCAAGCCACAAGTCCATTCAATTAAAAATGAGCTTCAAAATATTCTTGTAAAAATCGGGATCGGTGGCCATCTCGTTTTGGGTCCATTCACCAAACGTGCGATGAGCTTGATGGTCGTTCGGATGCAATTCCTGCACACTTGGGTTTCTTTTCTCCGCAAACCAAGATCTTTTCCACAAAATCTTCCATAAAGTGGATGGGCACGGCTCCAATTTTTGGATGGGCAAGATAGGTGGATGGCCTCATTCTGGTCTTCTTCGATACTCTGCTCTACAGTAGCAATACAGTCTATGTAGTGGACTATGCGGCGTCTTTGAGGATGCGCATTATTTACTAGAGCAAATGCGGTGCGAAACCGATCCCTGGTCTCTTGAATTACCGACTCCGCTGGGCGATTATGTCCACTGAATGTTGGACTGTGCTCGTTATGCGTCACCTGAACCGAACCAATTTTGGCTATAAATTTACACTATTTAGAAACATTCTTCAGGAGTAAGTTTATTAATTATGAAATGGCAAACAAAATTGAACATAAATCAAGTGACAGCTGTCAAAAAGTCTAACTTCGAAAAAAGTAATGTCAGATTGAAAACCACACGTATAAAAAAACACCTTTTATTAAGGACATTGGAAATTTGAATTAACTGGGATTTATTTTCACTCTGAAGTTAATCTGAAAGCTTTAAATTGGGGTGAGACGAAGTTCGCCGGGTCCACTTGTTCATTAATAAATAAATACTTAATTATGTACTTGTCCTTCTGTTTTAAGTTGATTCTAAATGACTTTTCTATGTTTTAAATAAACGTTACTACCTAAGGTAAGATCCTTAAGGAGCAGTGGCGTAGTCACATTTTTTGTTCAAGCTGAATAATTGAATTAAATTTCTAGAAATAGTAGACCACTACCTTTCCATCTCAAATTTTGAAAACAAATTCTTAACTTCTGACACAAATTCATTATCTAAAAGCAATTACTGCGTTTGTCCTCAACACAATCGAGGTTCACAAGATGACCCATTAAGAGGTCAGTAAATCAGTAAATATATTTTCCAATTTTCCAACCAGCAACTTGTCGATTAGTCACTTTTCTTCCATTTCTTCCCTACTCTTCTGTCCTTATCTATCGTCCTTTGTCTCTGTTTCTCACAATGTGATGTGATGTTCTCAAAGAAACACGTGTCATGTTTTCAACTAAACTTAAAAGTCTCATCAATCAATTTAGTTTTTCCTCTCTCCATCTCTCTCCGTCTTCACACTAAATTGCCTCCAGTTTTCAGTTCAGTGCTTCTAGCTTTTGCTCCTTCCCCCCCCATCCATCCATCCATCATCCTCTTTATTGAAAAACAAACTTTCTCAGAAGAACAGAAAAGCAAAAATCAATTAAAACTGAAGAAAAAAAAAAAAACAAGAAGTAGGTTGGTACCTATCTTCCAGGGAAAGCGTTTTATGAACAAAGGTACGTTTTTTCCTGCCTCGTCAACTCCCCCCCTCCCTGATGGTGCTCCTTAAAAAGTACTTTCCGGTATTAAATTGGCCAAAAGAAGACGAAACAAGTGTTAAACTGCAACTTCGTCTAAAAAAAAAAACAACAAAAAGTTTAAAAAAGCTAAGGACACAAAAAACACCGACAATATCCTTGACAGCGAGAGAGAGAGAGAGAGAGAGAGAGAGAGAATGTGTTCCGAAAAATTAATTTGCAAACTTTTTTCCATTAGACAAACAGCAGCAATACGAGTCCATTAGCCAAAAGGGAAAACTTTTTTCCCATCACCCGCCACCGTCGTCGGTCGCCGCCTAAGACCAACCGGAAATTACCTCCATTCTCGCTTACCAACTCGTGTCCCATCATCATCAGAAGCGTTTAGAAGGAATTCAGTACCTTTTGCAACACCTTCAGTTACTTCGGAAGGATTTAGTTGCCAAAGTCCAACTTTCAATATCCGCACTCATATATCACATGAGGGATTGTCCAAACACGGGACACAAGGAACGACTACCTGACGGATTTTTGAGGATATAAGGAACGAAAGCTCCAGAGCTGATCCTTCTCATACGAGTCCGCCCAACCTCAAGCTCGATTTTGTGTTCCTTCTGGGTCTTATATCAATAGGATACTGCAGGACACATGAGCCTTAATAGTCCTGCTGCAAACAACGATGACGATGACGACGACGACGATGAATGACGTTACCGCAAAAAAATGCGCAACACTGACAGCGCATTACTGCCTTGCCTTGCAGACAGACCCAGCGGTATCTCTGTTGTTGCAGCTAAAATTAGCAGTAAAACCAACGTCGACGACACACGGCAGTGCTACAACCTACAACCCAAGCAAGGAGCCGTTGTAGTAACTTAGCGCTATTGCTGCCGCATCCCAAAAACACAATACGAATCCCCTTCGAACTGCCAACTGCCAGGGCGGCTAGGCTGTCCGTTGGAAGGCATGATGAGGTACAAGGTGGAAAGGAAGGTATCATTGGCCAAAAGTCTCTGACAGTGGTCATGACACCAGTGAACTACACAATTTCAGAGTCGGGTCTATGTATGTAGATAGAGTGAAGGGTGTGGCATGGGAACTGGCAATAGGATCTGAGGAGGCGGTGGAGGCCTGGTTTGTGGCAGTGGCAGAGAGTAAAACTTTTTGACGGAAGAAGGTAGAAAAGTATGCAGAATATTTTGTCATAACTAAGTGACTGCCTTTGTTCGGGTCGAGGCAGGCATTGTGCCTGAATGGCCCAGGGTCTGGGCCCGCATGCTGAGCCGAGTCATTATTTTTTTTCTTTTTTCGTCCTTTTTTATCATTTTATTATTGTTGGGAGACATAGAATGAGGGAAGAGCATGGGAGGGGACACTCTAAAGCAAACTGGGTACTGTTCGGTGGTTGGTGGGTTCTGACTCCTTATGACGACCACGAGGACGATGATGAGAAGCAGTGGTGAGAGGTGTCACTGCGGGTAATTCGCCGCTCTGCGGTAGGAAATATATTTCTCATGGGAATTCTTTTTTAAGGAGTTTTGCGAGTTCTGGGTTCAAGGCGAGCATAGGAGCAGCGAGAAGTCAGCAATTGGAATGTTGATGTTGATATTTTTGGAATGGCATGAGGCATTAAGCAAAGGGAATTATTTTTAGGTATTTTTCTTCTCTCTTTTTTTTTGTTCAGGAAATTATAAGAAAAGACTTAGAATTCTAAGTTAAGAAGCTTAGGAAATGAAGGAAAAGCTAAGTTATTAATCCTGGAGTAGGTTGGAATGAATGGGAGTTTTTTTTTTTTTTTTTTGGGGGGGAGGGAGAAAATATATACCTATTACAAAAGATTATAGAGAATTTTTAAGTTCTAGAATTGATGTTTTTATGGGATGGGGTCACTGGGGCGAATGAGTGTTATTTTTTTTAATGATAGACATTATGGGGATTTGTTGTTTGTTGGGTGGGGGTTTGGCATAACAAAACAACTTATTTTGGTAATATCGACAATAATCATAAATAACTTAGGTATACAATAATAAATGAAGGGGGGGAGGGGTGTAAAGTGCTTGAGTTTGCATAGAAATAAGTTTTTGTATGGGAAATTTGGTCTTATGGTTTGGTTGGGCTTTTGTTGGAGTTTTTTTTTTCTTTTAATAAAACAGAAGTAGGTAAAAAGTCTATTGTGAATTAGATTTAATTGAATTTAAAGAATATTTAAGTGGAATTAAAATGCTCTTAAAAACCAATGAAAATCTTATTAAAAAAGAAATCATGTAAAATACCCTAAAAATTCACAGCCTAAAAATTCACAGTACCAAAAAGTACGTCGTGATAGCTTTAATAGATGGATATGAAGACTTTAACAAGTTTGAATATTTTGTGATGCCATTGAAATGAAAGCGATACCTAAGAAATCATAAGCATATAATTAAAGGGTGATTCATCATCAGGTTTAATTTAAAATTTAAAAATATAAAACATTTATTTTTAATATAAATGATGTATGTATATGTTGACTCACTGCTACTTATCTGAGGTGGTCCCATCGGGAGGTTCAAAATGTTGGGTCATTCGAGCATAACGACTATATGTGTGAGTTTTTCCATAATGACTTGACGATACTGAATAAAAATGACAAAGCAGTTTGATAGTAGTCACACTTGATCTGTCAAATCAGCATTTTTAAAATAAAACCTTGCGATGAATCACCCGATATAACTTTAGAGACTTGTCAAAACCTTTGAATTAAAAAAAAGCTGACCATTTACGATTACTTTCAATGGCAAGTTTCTACACTAAGCGGAGTAGAAAACCCAGGGCTTATAACTCTTAACCATCCCTGTATGTGAGTAATGACAGGAATGTATGGAGTGGACATATAATTTCTTTTCCTAATGTAAACATCTAGATTTAGAAGGTTTGACATGAGTTGCAAGTTGAAAACTGGGAATTGGGTGATTGCAGGCAAGAGATAGTGACCCTGAAAAAAAAAATTAAGTGGTTTAGGGTTACGATGAAAGTCCTTCGTAGACCACACTGTCACTTGGCCATGCCACAAAATACATGAAAATAATTCATTTTAGTTTTTAAACTCTTTAAGTTGTGATTGTGACGTTTGTGAATCAAACCCAGGGATGTCATATATCCCACCAATTGATTGAACAACCCTGATGCACAAGTAACAGAACTTTATGTCTTTGCAATCATGTCCGTGTAAACAAAGACATTTTCGAACACATCCAAAAGATATACAGATAATTCAAAGTAATAACATTGTCTTTGTTTGTTATCTCACAATATGTTGAAAAAATAAAAAATAAAAATATATACAAGTGTTCCAATAAAAAAAATTATAAGTCCTCTCAAAAGAAATACAACAAAAAAAAAGAAGAAAGAAATAAGTAAACTTTGATTACCTCAACAACATCATCGGTTCATGTTTATTCTGACTCTGAGCAGGTTATGTACACAAACAAACACACACACACCTTTTAAAGATCACATTATACATACATTTATATAACAATTTTACAAGCACAAATACAACCAACAAAAAACCAAGAACAAAAACCAAGAAGGAAATAATATCCTTTCCTTCATTGTTGGTTTTATTGATTTCCAAAGAAGAGAAGTAAACATTCATAAGAAACACAATACATATGCATCTATATGACGTATACTAACGGTACATAGGACATAGGAGTAAGTATAAGTATAGATAAAAGAAGAAGACGAGTGAAGTGATATCGATAAAACAAGGACTACGTCTCTCATCACTCCGATTTGTCATTATTATTCTGTCATTTTGTTTATCGTGTCGAATGAATGTGAAAGTGATGAAGGATGTTCCTTGTGTTTGTATTATTTTCTTTTTTTGCTCACTCATATTTGTATATGTGTTTGTATGTGTATTTGTATCCTGTGATAGCCAAGTTTATATAGCGCGATATGTATCTCATAACTCATTGTGTCATCGAGTTCGCATTTAATCGATCGATGAATTAAAAAGATTTCATGCATCAATAGGACGATGGGGTGAGTTATGACAAGCAGCAATTACCCACCATTCATCCTCCTATACATCAATGTTGATTGTTATTAAGGGAATAATAATTATGAAAAAATGGGTTGAGGGAGGAGGTGAAAAACAGCCACACCTGTTGTTGTATTTTATAGCTCACATCAAGGTGTATCTCTGCTGAAAATCCAATATAAGATCCGTTTATAGGCGATGAATTCGACCCCCCCCCTCCCCCCACCGTTCAGGCATCGATGAATTTTGATTGATATTGCTGCTGAATTTGAATAAGAGTGTTAACGGTTGTGTTTGACACTGGATGTGTCACCTTGATTTAATGGAAAAATGGATTATGAAAATTGAAAGATTTACTTACACACTTTATATACATGCATGTACATTTTTCTCTCAAGGATATTTTTTATGATTGTAAGTAATTTTTTTTTTTATTCTTTTGGAAGGAAATCCTTCAACTCTATATAAATGGAAATTTTCAGCGAATTCACATTTCAAAATTCACTCAAGGATTGACAAAACTATTTAACACAATGAGTTTTGAAAAAAAAACATTTGTTTTAAGCAGGTATTGAAAGAAATTCTCGACTAAAAACATTTGTCTCAACATCTTCAAAGTTTGATTTTTGATCTTTGTTCTTACATATTTCTATTTTTGTAGTTTGTTTCGAGTGACGTGGATGTGTTTCTTGTGCTGAGCAGGATTGTACAAGAATGCAATCTTTTATGAATGCAATCACTTTGCATAGTTCAATGATTAAGAATAAATGAATGCAATCTGTTATCAATTTTAAATAAAACTCAGTGATGGGACAATTTGAAGTTTCAGTTTAAAAGTGCTTTTAATTAGAGACCCCGACAACACTTGTACCGGAGTGTTGTCAAAGTTTCTTCTAAGTCGAAAAAATGCCAATCTCGTCTCGGTACCGGTTTTCATCTCGGAATCTGGTTCCAGTCTTGATTTCGTGGTTTCTGGTGAAGAGTCAAATTTTGAAATCTGACCTCGACTCGAGGAGTTAAATTCGACATTTTCATACGATTTGAGTATTTGACACATCTGTTTATAAATCTGTTGAATTACCCACATTCTTGGTAATGTTATAAAATAAGAATTTAATAATTACAGGGTTTTTGAAGAAGAGGTTTCATTTTAATTTCAAAAAGAGGCTGGGTGCGACCCACACTGATAACTTCCAATTCTGCATACTTTGAAAAACTTGTCATTCCTGATATTAATTAATTAAAAACAATATTTACCATCTTTTTAGAACTTTTCATTTATTGTAAAAAAAATTGATATTCGTCAACATTTTATCATATAGATATTGAAAAATGCATTATAATGAAAATAAAATACATTTTTGAAGCCAATACCTATACTGTTGTGAGATATTTAAGTCGAAAAACAATTTTTGACACTTTTCGGTAATTTTCAATTTTTGTTTTTTATTTTTGTAAAATCAATTCGATATTTGTCAAAATTGTAGCATATATATGTATGTATTTCAAATTATATTTTGTATAAACCTAAATAAATTTGAAATCAATATCGTTGTCCATTCTAGAGATATTAAAGTCGAAAAATATTTTTTACCAACTTTTTATAGAATTTTTAGTACTTTTTTATTTTTTGTACAAAAACTGTCAATTGATTTTTTTCCAAAAATTTACCAGATATCAAGGACAGCATTTCGCATAGTAAAACAATTTTCTAAAGATGATATCATTTTTCCTTCATTGCATATTTAAGCACAAACAATTTTTTTCAGTTTTTAGTTTTTAAAAAAATACTGGTTTTAAACTGCTATATTGAAAAAACAGCTTGACAAATTTTTATAAATGTCCTTTCTGCATCTTTTAAAGTATAACCTGTCTAATGAATTTTAATTAGAGACGATATCTTTACCCGTTCTTGAGATACCTTGGGCGAAAAAGGGTATCTCGAGCGTAGGAACGTACGTACAAACGTACACACAGACATCTCTCTAGAAATGACGGATTTAGATTCTAGGAACCTTGAAACGTCCAGATTTATCAAAAATTCAAAATAGACCTTATCTTTCACGTGGTCTAAGAGTCATACTTACTTAGGTCCTCAGACCTACGAAGTCCGTTGGTGTTCCCTAGCGGGACATAGGGTCTCAAGAGTAATAATCACGGTGATTTAATCTTCTAGAAATTTACAGTCAAGAAACTTTTTTGAAATATTGCGATTGTTACTTGTGTGACACACAGCCAGCACCGTCTTATCTATACTAATATATAAAGCTGAAGAGTCTGTTTGTTTGAACGCGCTAATCTCAGAAACCACTGGTTCGAATTGAAAAATTCTTTTTGTGTTGGATAGTCCATTTGTCGAGGAAGGCTATAGGCTATATAACATCACGCTGCGACCGATAATAGAGAAGAACCAGTGGAAAATGTTGCAAAAACGGCGAAAATTATTATCTCAAAAACTACGTGATCGAATTGAAACATTCTTTTTGAATAGTATAGTTTATTTATCGAGGAAGACTTTAAGCTATACAAAATTACGCTACGACCAATAGGCGAAATATAGGTCACTGGTCATTATTGGTCTTTGGTCATAAATGGTCATTGGTCATAAATAGTCTTTGGTTAATATAGGTCACTGGCCAATATAGGTCATTGGTCATTGGTCATTGTACCTTTGACCTTTGACCTTTGACCTTTGACCTTTGACCTATGACCTTTGACCTTTCACCAATGACCAATAACCTAAATGACCTATATTGACCAATGACCATTTATGACCAAACACCATTTATGACGAAAGACCAATAATGACCAATGACCAATGATCAAAGACCAATAATGACCATTCTCCTATAATAATTCATAACCAATGACCAATGACCAAAGGAGTCTCTCATTTATCCCTATCGTGACGTATTGAAAAATTCTTTCTGCGTTGGATAGCCAATTTGTCGAGGAAGGTTTTAAGCTAATTATATTATTAATTAATTAAATAATTAAGCTAAAATTACGCTACTATCAATAGGAGCGAAGAATCAGTGGAAAATGTTGCAAAAGGAAAGAAAATTATTCATCTTAAAGGGCTTCCGTTCCATTGTCAAAATCGGGTTGCAGAGAAAATCCGTATGTTCTTCAGCCATAATAAAATAAAACCTAAATATCCTTTACGAAGTACTTTAAAATATATATTTTTTAAAACTTAATCTTAATTGCTATAATAATAAATTGAGGCGGACGAAGTCGCGGGGAACAGCTAGTTGAAAATAAACGTCGTCATCCAATGTAACAGTTTCAGTAGCCTTGTAACACTTCCTATTCAAAAACCATACCAAACAGTGACACGTTGAGGATCGAGGGGATTTTAAAAATAACTTTTAGATTTTCCGAACCCCAAATCCTAAAATCCTTTTTTATAACGTAGACTCCGAGTTTAAAATTCAGCTCTGAAAATGATTATTCGCCGGTATAAATGCGGATTAATTTGATGAATTTTAAGGCGTCAATCAGTGAAGATGCGAAGTTTGCTCGTGATCGACCGCCTTGAGTTCTTGTGTAAAGTGAACTTTAAAAGCCTTAAGATCTAAGATCTAAGTCAGTACTAAGAGCCACAGCAGTAATATTCTCAGTTGTCCTTGAGCGATGTATAATGTTAGCACCAACTTGTTCCAACAGCTTACATTTTTCCATCAGGCTCACTTTTTCACAGCGACCCACAGTGTGGAAAATTTTCACAATTTTTTTGGCGAATGTTTACCAATTGAAAGCACTTTGAAGTGCGTATTGGTTCCCTTTTAATAATGGCGTAATTTTGACTTGCCAAGTGTCAAAAGAATATAACGTCAAAAGTGACAGCTGAAAAAAATATAAAAGCCAAAAAGACTAATAAATCGATGAGATTCGTCTGGATTTTGAGACAGTACTATCTCGTATCGCTTTCACGAGGCGAGACTAAGACCTTTCTAGTCTCTTGGGTATAGCCCCAACTTTGACTCTTATGGTGATATGCTAAACTTTATGTCCGTATTTTTATTTGAATTGCGTTAAATTCATTTTAAATCCTCTTTCTTTCTTTTTATTGAAACTTTTTTTTTTTGTTAATAAAAAATGTATGTCAACTTCATGTCAATCCTGCCTCCGTCTTTCACATTTAACATGAACAGAACATAATATTATATTTGTTTTTCATTTTCATTCCTTTGATGACATTCTGAAGACAAATTAAATAAAACATCACATCACATTCTTTTCTTTTTATGTTTCCTTTTTCTTTTATTTGTTGACAATGTCACGATGATTCAAAGCTTAAATTGACAAAATTCACTTCTTTGAAAATGATGACAATTTTTGAAGTGAGGAAAGTGAAAATTTTACAAATAACATAACTTCACATTAATTTGTTGTGATTTTAAAACTCCAACACAAATTTTGTCAAACTCAAAAAAACTGTGCCTCAGAAAATTTGAAAACCAAACAAAAAATATACCACATACGCCACCGAGAACATTTCATAGAATTTTACTAAAAAATTTTATTTTGACTAAATTTTGGGCACTATTTCTTTTTTTATTTAAAAATGTTAGTGATATCTTAGTTCAAAATTGACCAAAAGACATTTTTTCTTGACATTCTCGTAGATAAATGCGACAACTTATAGTTTTGTAGGTCATATACAATCTTTGATTCACTTTTAGGGTATTTTTCTTCTTTTATCTTATCTTTCTTCTCCATCATTCCCCGGATCCAAGTCCTCAAAATTTGTATGAAAATATCTCTTTAAGACTGCATCCACATCTAACCTTATAGACTTTAATCCTGTTTATGACTTTGTTTCATACATAATGTATGTATGTATGCCCTTTAGGGTATTGACATAAGTAGACACGAAATCGAGCAAATACATACATATAAGGAAAACCAACAAGCATTCTCCTATCCCCCCTCTCTCCATGGACCCGATCAACCATCATATCATAAGCTGAAATCAACTTTAGTGCTAAAAGTTTATTGTAGCAACAATTTCCCTGTTAACTTTAGCGAAAAGCCTTCATTAGGTGCCTCGGAGTATCTGATAATATGGCCAGAAAACTTTATGAAATACTACGTCCTTACCCCCCGCCCTCAAGCCCCTGAGGGACACATCTGCTCCATTTATCTCCAGAACTGTAGATGTTGGAGTGTGTGGTAGTGGTGGTGGTGTATTGAAATAACCCCGGATTATTTGAAGAGGCTTATTTTTGCCCAAAAATTCAGCCTCCAGATAAAGGCGGAGGAGGATGTTTTCGACGATATATGGACTTGTACTTGGGTTGGGGTTGACATTGGCACTGGCTTCGGTAGCTGGTAGCTGGGTAACTCGAAAAGTGACTATGTTTAATGACATTCAAACAGTAAACGCGACGTTTACATAGGATTGCAATTATCCTTTACGAGGGTACTCTCTGCCAAACGAAGAAGGGGCAACAACTAATAACCAAGAACAAGAACACACAAATACTCGTTTCTAGTTCCATTCCCGCCTTCCATGCCATATCAAAGTCTTGGCCTGGTCTTGGCTCAAGACTCCTCCTGGCTGGGTATTTATATATGTATATATCCCAATGAAAACATGTAATGAGCATTTGCCTACGCTTGTCAGACAAAACAGTATTGGAGCCAGCCAGCTGTGACAAATGGTCTGTGCGAGAGGTTGTTATCCTTTCGTCCTTATTTTTGTGTTGGTGTCTCCATCCTCCGTCTGCCTTGGGCCTGGAATGGAATGGAAACCGTTCATTCAACCGAGTGTTAATATTGCGTGGAAGAAGTCACGTTTTGCTCTTAATGGGTATTTGGCTAAGTGAGTGTTGTTGTTGTTGTTTGTGTTGCATTGAGCCTTGAGTGTTATCCTTGTCATTGTGACCCTCTGTCAACTGACAACTCAATAATAAAAAAAAAACGGAGTAAGGCAGGTGAAGGTGCACATTGGTCTATTCAATTTGGAAATTTTTCACTCCTCGTGAAGTTTTTTTTTTTTTATTTTCTCCAATTTGCGTGACCACTCTGGAGGAAACCCAAACTCCATCCTTGGGCCTCATCTCCAACGGTCCAGCAGCAAACTCAAAATTTCTCCCCCAAGGAATTTCAGAATCGAATATCTTACTTCAACGCCACCCCTCCTCCCAAAAAAAAAAAAAAAATAGCATTCAACTTGAAGAAGCTGTGAGGTGAATTTTAAAAAGAGGTTAACTTTACAAATTTCGACGAATCCACTTTTGGAAAATGGTTTTTTTTTTCGGTCGTCATCATCGTTAGCTTAGCTGGTGGCTTCTTGGTTTCGCGGTGAAGGGTGCCTGAAGAACGTTGTGTTTTTTTTTATTTTTTTTTTTGTATAATTTTATCATTTTAAAAGTGCGGTTTCCGTTTTCGTGACTTCATTTTTTCTTTGTTTAATATAAAATGAACGAAAGGAAAATGATGTCAATGGGAATTGGGTATAGTGTCATCAATTTGAGAATTGGGACATTTAGTGAAATGTATTGTGCCATGGGAGTATATAATTCCAAACATCAGGGTTTGGCAATTTGTTAGGTTTTTTGTTCTTCGTTTTGTTTTTGGGTTCATCTCAAGTTCGTTGTTTTTTTTTTAAATAAATTGTTTTTATTTAGATGGAAGAAAGTAAAAAAAAAATGGACTATTTGTTTCGGAAGGTAAAGATATTGATCTTTTAAGAAGATGGTACTTTCAGTTCAGTTCATTTCACTTGTTTTTTTCACATTTTATCACGATAACAATATTTTAAACTGAGGTAATTTTGTGTTTTTTAAGCAATATATACTCACAATAATGTCAGAGTACAGAGGAGTACGTAAAAAAAAGAAATGGGGGCTTAAGAACTCACCATAGATACCTATCGTAAGAAATTGAAAGTGCAAATAAAATTAGGATAACTTTTTTGACAGTTAAATAAGATTACTAGTATTACAGTAGTTGTTTTTTTGAGTCATGAACGGCTTTATATTACAGTTAAAATAGTTTTTGGAGGCAGTTTGACACATAAAAGTAAAGGAGCACTTTACCTAAATTATTATAAAACAGGTTGAATGAATGTTTGCTATTATTTAGAATAAAATTAAGGAAACAAGACTAAATTAAATTACTACTAAACCAAGGTGTAAAAAAACAGTAAAGGCAACGTACAGCTGAAAGGAAAAACAGCACACTTGTTCAAGAGAAAAGAAATGTCACAATATTTTATTATTACGCCATCTACCGGGTTGTAGCATTGTTAACAAGCACATCGCCATCTGTTATTAACTACCCATAGAATGTTATTGTTATCGGTAAGATTTATTAAATTGAAAGTTTAAGCTCATTAGAATCTAAATCCGTCATCGGATGTGTGGTTTTCAATTCAGAAATACTTTTTTTGGTGTTAGTCTTTTTGACAGTTGTCACTAGATTTATGCTCAATTTGGTTTGTCATTTTATGAAAAATAAATTCAATTCTGAACAAGTGAGTCGCACGTTCGTTGAATGGGCCCAAAACGAGATGGCCACCGATCCCGATTTTCACAAGAAAATTTTGTTCAGCTATGAAGCTAATTTTTGGTTGAATGATCAAAATTGTAGTATTTGGAGTGATCATAATCCATAAGGCATTGTTGAGTTGAGACGCCAGAGTTACATCCTCAAAAAGTCACTGTTTGGTGTGTTCTATGGGAAGAGGGATCCATTGATCCATATTTCTTCAAAAATGAAGCCGGCCATAATGTTACAGTCAATGTGGAACGCTATAGAGCCATGATTAATGACTTTTTTGTGCCTGAATGGGAGGTTGTTGATGTGGAAGACCTGTGGTTACAACAAGACGGAGCTACATGCCATACAGCCAACGAAACAATCAATTTATTGAAGGGATCTTTTGGTGAGCGCATTATCTTGAGTCATGGGCCTGTGTTATGGCCTTCAAGGCCTCCAACACCACTGGACTATTTTTTTTAGGTTATGTGAAGCCACAGATAAGCCCGAGACGATTGACGCCTTTTGGTAGAGAATATTCGGCTCGTTATTGCTGACATAAGGCCTCAATCTTTGCAAAAAGTGGTCGAAATTTGGGCCTTTCGGCTGGAATTTGTTCGAGGCAGTGCCGCAGTGCCCAATCGCTCAAAATCGTCCTTAAAACATAATGGCAAATCTTCATATTTTATATAAATCTAAATTCTTGCTCATTACATTAAACTATAATCGTTTTATTTCTTCTTAAAAACCACATGTCTAAAAAAAGCACCCATTAATTTGAAGTGTGCCCGTGGTGTTATTTGAAAACGCATTATATTTACAAATATGAGGACACCCTTAAATAAAGACAAAAAATATAAATTTAAAACAATTTTTATAAAATTCCAAAAGAACGTCGAAATAATTTAACCAAAATAAAAGATTTCTTCGTTCTCAAGGCACAATCTGTCTTTCACAGAAGACCGACAAACAATGAAAACTAATTTCCGGAAATGAAATAAAATAAAATAAAATAAAATAAAATAAAATAAAATAAAATAAACAATCCACTAGTAGTAGGAAGATGACGCCTTTAATTAAATTCATTTCGTCACCACAATATCTCGTAACTATAATTCCTTTCCATTTAAATAAAAAACATTAAGAAAAAAAAAATAATAAAATTAAAACTCACACAAAATCCCATTTCTCGAGAAATGTCTGTCTGTCCTTGAAAAAACTATTATAATCATCTCTTTCATCATACCCAACTTAAGATCCTTCCTCTCGCTCTCTTCTGATGGCTCCTATCTCCTCCTGGTTGCCGTTTCCTTTCATTGTTGAAAAACAAAACTAAAGTTTTTCTGTGCTTAAAAAAGTTTTCCAAAATCAACCAAGTAAATCTGAATTTTATTTACTATCCCAAGTCCCAGCATTCCTCGTCCTTCCTTAGTATCCGTATACCTACTTCATGGCCAAATAAGAATCAAGTAGGTAACTTCCTTTAAGACACATCATAGCCATTCAACAAAAACAACAACAACAAAAACAACAAAGTCAACAAAAATACAAAACAACGAGTATTTCTGAATTTTCCAACCCGATCTAAATTTAAAAAATTAAAAACCAAAAGAAAAACACAAAACTATTTTCCTTTTATTGCCAAAGTCTTCCTTGATGTAAACTTCATGGCTTATGCCGAAAGATTTCTCGTCCTTTTTTGCCATATCCTTGCATCATGACCGAACAAAGCTCAGGATAACTCGACGACTACGATGACGACGACGATGACGTTGGCTCTTGATGGTTCTTGTATCTTGTAGTAGTGTAGTTGTTGTTGTTGTTGTTGGTTTTGTGTTGAGACAATTCGTGTCCTTGTGCAGTGTAGAAACAATTAAATTTTCCCCAAGGATTTGCACAAAGCAACTTTTGTAATTATACAATTTTTGCTTCATTTTGTTGTTTCTTTTTTTTCTTGTCTTGTTTTTCTGTTGGAACTGGAAGGATCTATAAGTTTAGCGTTATCCTTGTCACTCTATCTTTATCCGATTTGATGGAGGAAACTAAAAATCAACTCAAAGGATAATTTTGGTCGTGATGGAGGATTTTATCTGTTGGATCTTTTCATTCCACCAAGTCTTTGATTAAATAAGTTCACCACAGTGAATTCACGAGGAGCATGCATCAAGAGTTTCCTCTTGGCCGTCCTCCATCGTCCTTCCTTCCTTCCTTCCCATCCATATTCTATATCCTTGTTTTGATTCTCCCTCCCTAAAACCCAAAACCCAAGTTGTTGAGGGTTTTCATCGTGTACATTTCGAAAACCATTTATTTTGTATAATTTGTATCTTTTTTTGCAATTATTTTCAGAATGAGGTGGGATGGGTGGAGTAAAGTCCTTTTTTTATTTTTTTTTGGAGGTTTATGGCAAACAAAAATAGTCCCAAGGGCATGGGGTTGTATACGTTGGTTTATGTACATGTGGGGTGGGGTAAGGTTTACCTTCTTGGGGAAAACAAAAAAAGAGTTACGACTTCGAGCTCACGGTTAAGCGCAGTAATTAATGTTGGATTGCGTGCTCAATGAGTTTTAATTATCGCAACCGAAAAGTGTGGAAAGCTTATAAAAGTGTTTCACTTATTATACTATACTTTTTGTTTTTGCTGGAATTGCTTTAATTCAGAATGAAGGGAGGTCCTTTTCTGAATTTTATGGATGACTAGGAGGAAAAAACCAACACAACACATTCCTTATTTGTTTGACTTTTCGTTGCGGAACCTTATACCTAAAAAGTCTCCCTTGTCAGGCTTTTAAGATTCTTGCTGCTTACTGACCCCAAGTGGGCTTTTTGAGACGACGCAGGAATTGAAACATTCCTTATTTGGGTGTTATAAGAATAAGTTTTACTTCTTTGACATTCCACGTCAATGGATTTGGTTCTTCTTATAATTGAAAGAAGCAACAAAATGGAATTTATTAAAACGTACTAGAGTTGTATGTCATTCTAACTGGAATAGATGGGAATGAAATAAGACGTCAAGTGTTGACATTATGATGCTTTACATTGACACAAGTGCACATGAAACTTGAAATGGAATGATTTTCAAGATGAAGGAAAGAGATGGGTTGGCAAATCAATCACTCATATCCCATATCGTTCCTCCTTTGACAGATATTTTTTCATTTTCATTTTGTTATCGATGTTCCTTTATAGAATCTCTTTCTTCCAGTTTCTTTAACATTTGGATTCCTAGTTAAAGTTTCGTTATGTTTGAATAGAAACACTTTTTCTCAATAAATATTTAAAAATAACATTTCGCTTTCAATCCATTTCTCAACTGTCAAATAATTTCATCCACTACAAGTAAGAGTGATGAGACCCAACCCTGTGGATTGTCGTTGAACTTATTAGCTCATTTGACAATAATTATTATTGTGTTGACAAGTCCTTTTTGCAAGTGTTATCTACCTGTCAAATTTTTTTGTCGAAATTTCATAACATCTTAGAGTGATTCGGAGTGTATAAAAAAAATCTAATACATCAATTCATCCATACATAACTTTTTCTTTGGCCATTAAGAGTGTAGGCCTCCAACCTCCCAATTTCCTATTTGTGTCAAATAACCGAATGACGAAAAGAGGTGTGGTGAAAGTCTACGACTAAATAAAAAAACTATATACTTATTTATATATAAAAATATCTTAATGCGTTATAATGTATTGTTGAGGAGAAAAATACAAATTTATTAGTTAATAGCTTTGAAAACGAAAACCACATGCGACAAAGGGGCGGAGGAAGGGTGAGCGTGTTTGCCGACTTATGGGAGCCAAGATTTAATGTATTTGAGAATAAATATTGCTTAGAATTTTGATTTACATACATATGTATATTGTGTATAAATTTATTTAATGGTTTTATATTAATTTTTTTTATTGGAATTTTTATTTGTGGTTAAGTTTAAGGTCAAAGTTTAAAAGAAAGACGTTTTTAGTGACAAAAAATGAATTGAGGACTTATTTGTAACATGGAAATATGCCTTAATATTGACAAAAAGGATAAGTCATTACATAGTATAAAACAACTGTCCCGCCTGTCTGTCCACCCTTTGTATGCTTAGTTCTTAAAAACCACGCAACGGATTTTGATGCAGTTTTTTTTTATAGATAGAATGATTCAAATGGAAGGTTTTATATGTATGACTACATAATGCTTTTTTCAATTAAAATTTAGGTTTTAAAATTTTATTTTAGACTGCGTTTCATTCCCTACTTCATTTACTTCTAAAAGCAAAAATCCAATACATTATACAATAGTTGAGATTTGCAAAGTGGTACAATAATCTTGTTTGTCTCGCTAAAACTCAAGAACGGCTTGACCGATTTTACAGATTTTTTTTATTTTGAAATAGTTGTCGTAGTTCACGATTGATTTAAAAAATGAAAAAACATGGAAATATTTGTTCTACCTAACCGTCAGTTTGTAGTCAAATTTTTATATTTCAGTCGTTTGTCCAAAGTTACCACATTCTGTCGCTATTATACAGTTATTAAAGTCTTTTATCATCAATTTGTCAGTGGCAGAGATTTACTGGTCTTAAAATGCCAAGGAAAAGACGAACTTGAACTCGATACAATTCAAATAATTTTTTTTATAGATACACTTGTTTTTGAACGTTCCCAGTGTAATGAAAATTGTGATCGGTTGGTGACACCTCAAGCAAACAAACAGACAGACAATGCTGATTGGCGGGACAAAGTTCGCAGGGTCCTCTAGTTAACAATAAATGTTTTAAAGAATCTACTCTCAGTATTATAAAATTGAGAATAATTAATAAGAAAAAAATGTTTCTCTGAAGAAAAATATTTTTAAAATCTTGACTTTAAAAAATTAATATCGGTAGAAGACTCCTTTGGGTAGATAGCTCACATGACCGAAGAGGAACCAGCTCGGAAAGCTCTTTGCAAAACACATTTTACAATAGGCGACACCAAAAATGAGTTTCATCGCTAAATTTAATTTTTTGTAAAAATCGGGATCGCTGGCCATCTCGTTTTGGGCCCATTCACCAAACGTTCGACGCTCTTGCTTCTGCTTCAATTCTTGATCCTTGAG
Source organism: Scaeva pyrastri (assembly GCA_905146935.1). Classification (NCBI taxonomy): domain Eukaryota; kingdom Metazoa; phylum Arthropoda; class Insecta; order Diptera; family Syrphidae; genus Scaeva; species Scaeva pyrastri. The sequence continues at coordinate 21,052,706 of LR989927.1, read as the reverse complement.
CAAAAATCTTCCAGAAAATGGATTGACACAGTTCTAATTGTTGCGCCTGATGGCGTAGGGTCTCATTCTGGTCTTCTTCGATACTCTGCTTCACAGTATCAATAACTTCTTCAGTGCGCACTGTACGGTGGTGACGTCTGACGTCTCTGGGAATGCGAATTATCCACTAGAGTAATATGATCCATGGTTGCTCAAATTATCGACTCTGCTGAGCAATTCTGTCGACCCAATATTGGACGCGAACCATTATTTTAGTATTTTAGTAGATAATAAATTTGCACGATTTGCAGGAGTAAGGGTATTCATTATGAAATGCTAAACCGAATTGAGCATAAATCATAAAAGTATTGCCAGACTGATAACCACAAGTCTTAACAAAAAACACCCTTTACAATCAAGTTTCTGTCAAATTCAAACACTTAAAATTTATCACATTTAAATTTAACTCAAAAAGAATATTCTAAAATAGAAAATTTACATCAAAACCAATAAAATATAACAATAATTATATTACCCTTAAAAAGCAAATAAATTTCCACAAAAAAACGTACCTTAAATTTTTTTTTTATTTGTTTTTGAAATTATGCATGTCTTCATTCTGACAAATATTGAATTTTTCCTTTTTTTCCTATTTTCAATTTTCAATTTTCAAAAGAGGAATCCCAACCAAACCGAACTGAACTAAAAAAAATGTCATTTCCCTTCGAATTATTATTTCGACGTCGACAAAATCAATTCCCTTTTTTTCCATTAAAAAGAAAAAAGTTAAAAATAAAAAAAAAAGGATTCCAACGCAATGAAAAATACAAACAAGTTTCCTAGCTACCTCTGGATACGATATTCTATACTATATATTCCAGTCACTCAATTCAATTCAATTGAATTCAACTCAACTCATATCTCACCTCCACTATACATACATACATATGTATACAACTTCAAGCCCGAGGAGCGGGCCAAACACGTTCGTTTTAAGTTAAGGTAAAAATTCCCATAGTTCCAAACAACCAACCTATACTCTTCGTCTGCGTCTGCGAATGCAATCAATTCCAATTTCAATTCTGATTCAAAAATTTTTTTTGTTGGTCCTTCCTTCCTTCTTCCTTAAAAAAAAAAAAACACAACCAGAAAAAGAATCTCCTTAGATTTTCTATTGAAAATTCATTCACATATCCTTCGCAGTGTGCGAGGATAAAAATAAAATGATGGAAAAGAAATCCTTTTTTTTTCCTTTTCTCTCTAAATTTTATTTGCACAAAAATACCAAAAAAAAGGAAGAAAATAAAATAAAATCAGAACAAATTCCTTTCGTCCTTGTTGAAGTTTTGTATGCGATTTAGATGAGTGCTCGCTGAGATATTATGTCAGTGGGATATTATGATATTAGTGATGTTGATGTCCTTATTCAACTATGTGCTCGTAGATGGCGGCACACAGATTTTCTTTGTTGTTGTTTTTGTTGCTGAAGTGCAGGATTACTCTTGTCGTTCTTTATCTCCTTATGAGAAGAACAAATTCTTAAAGTTTTTTACTTTAAGGAGATGCTAAACAAATAAAAAAGAAAAAAAAAAAAACAATAACAATAACAAGGAAACCCTTTGTCCTTAAAAGCCCCACCATTCTTATAGATAAAAAAACATGGATTTCCGGTTTAGTAAGTCTATCTTATGTGTAAACCCAGATAAGGTATTTTTAGTTAGTCTTTTTTAGAAAGAAAAGGAAACCAGTCACAATGCAAATTAACTTTTTTTAACAAAAAAATTTACAAAAACGATATCAAAGGCTCGGATCGAAAAATGTTCAAGTGTTTTTATCTCGTCAAATAATAATTCTAGAGGTGTCAAACTTGCACTTTATTGTGACACATATCCCGCTAACCCGGGCCACCTACCAGGGCTGATATTTCAACATTGTAATTCAGGAAAACTCCTATTTCCATCTCGTCCTTGGCAATATCTCTTGGCTCATATCTTATATCTTCTAAGTGATTAAAGTCATTTACAATTGCTGTCCTAATTACCGCCATTTTGAAATATTTATTCTTGTTTTTTTTTTGATAAGATCCTTGAAGGAAAACCTGCATCAATTTTGTTAAATTAACCAACACACCAATGAACCCAAATCAAAACCAGAATTATTCAGGAGTATATCGGATGGAAGCTTGATGATTTCAGGAATAAAAAATTCCTGTATGCACAAATGCCTCCTCCTCGTCCTTAATTTTACTAAATCGTATTACAGCTTCTCAGGCTTTGTTCCTTTTACCAAAATCAATATCCGATTTTCATGGTTGATTTACATTGATTTGGTTTATGCATAAGTGTGTGTATGAGTGTGTGTGTGTCACCTATGTATGTGTGTGTTGGTGTGTTTATAAAATTATTTAATATATAAGTCCTTCTGGGTGTGTAGGTGGATTATCAAAGGATCAACTGATTTGGTATCTGAATTGAATTTAGATTTTCCAATATACGACAGTTATTATACAAAATGTTTGGTATATCCTGGATCCTGACGGCTCCTGCTTGTGCTTGTGCTCCTGTTGGTGACACCTTGCACAAATGGGGCACAACACAGCAGAGGTGACCCATTTATGTGTACGAGTACCTTCCTATACCATGTGCCATTAGGTTTGGGATTAAGGATTCTTCTCCCTATGGATATGGACTTCTCTCCTTGGTTCCTGCTCCGTATATATGTATGTAGCTTCCCACAGGCAAGTCGAAAAGGGTAGGTTATGGCTTATGGGTGATGGGTGGATGTGGGTGTGGTTGTTGTTGTTGTTATTAGTGATGGTGGTGGTGTCAGTTGGTACACTAATTTATTGATAGGTTTCACATTTGGAAATTCGATTTGTGTCTTTGTCGTGTTGTCGTTGTCGAGGACGACGACGACGCCGATAAGGACGAGGAAAAGAACTTCGTTTTTTTTTTCTCCATATAAACAGTCTTTCTTTCCACCTCTCTTTCTTAATCCCCTGTGGGAGAAAAAAATCAAATAAATTTCATGGTTTTGTTCCGGTATTTATTATTTGTATGTATGAGTCCTTCGAACATAAAGGCTTTCTTTTTGCTGCCTTTGACACTGACATTAGATTAGATTTTATTAGATAATGCTGTCGGTTGGCTTGAGAGTAGGTTTTGGGACATGTTATTGGGACAATAACTCTTTGATTGCTTGGCTTAACTTGGCATGAATATAGCATGGCTAGGCCATGTTGATTATACATATATTAAGTTGGAGGTAGGTTGGCCTATTTATGTATGTGGTTGGGGGATGATATATGAGTTCATTTTGATGGTTAGAAGAGGTTTCATGTTTTATACTTCCATGCTGGTTAAGTATATAGTACATAGTGTCTTCAGCTTTTTTAAAATTCCTTTTCAGATTTATGTACATCTCCATCAAATTTGATCTCCATAAGATTGTTCAGTGGGGAACCATAAGAAAACATGATGTCTCCCATTCAATAGTCGTACCTTAATGAATGCTCATCAACTTTCTTTTTAACCTAATTTCAGAAGAACCTTGTAGAGATTCAAAAACCTCCTTCAAAATATTCCGAAATAAGTTTAAAAATTAAAGTTGCTGGCATTTGCGATGGTACCCTATTAAAATCTAAGAAATTGACAGCTGTCATTTGAGCATGATATGAAAGGACAAAAAGGGTTTCATTAGGAGTGTCTTCAACAACAGACTCAAGGAGGCTTCTAAATAGTCAGTCTCGTGCCCATCTTTTTCATATTAAAAAAACGTCCCGGTATTGGTACCTCTAATTTGACTTAACTAATTCTCATTCCGATGCCTCGAGTTTTGACAAATTTTAAACTAGTCTTGGCTTCGTTTCGGTTGCTTTTGAGGTACAATCGCCTCATTTAAGTTTTACTAGAGAAGACTCTTCCCAAGACTGTCCAATAGCTTCATATGTCAACATATCAACACAGCTTCTATTGGAACTCGGAATGCCAAAAAACTGATCCTGAACTGATGGAAAAATTCCATAATTAAGTATACGACCTGTAAAAGCTGTACCAAGATATGGATGCAGTTAAAGAAGCCAAATCGAGCAAATGGACAACAACTCTGTGATATCTCATTACAAATTCCAGCTAAAAAAATATTCGAATCTCAGACCGCTCTTGGTCTTGATGACTGCCAGGGAGCTTGAGTGGAACAGCAACCGAAAGAAGACAGCAATATCTCAGGCAGAGATCCTACATGGATCAGTAATCGGATAACATTATCAAAACATCAAGTCTAAAGTTCGGATACTTGAAAAACTCTGTTTAGTAAAATTCTTGTGAAAATCGTTATAGGTGGCCAACTCGTTTCGGGTCCATTTACAGAACGTTCGATGAGCTTGGTCAAAAATAAGTCTATTAATTATCAAATGGCAAACCAAATTGAGCATAAATAAAGTTACAGCTGTCAAAAAGACCAATCCAAAAAAAAGTATTGCCAGATTGAAAACCACACACGTCTAAAAAAACACCCTTTATGAACATCAAAGTAACAATAGTCTTCGTCCTATGAATTTTTGCATACGTATGTAAATATCTAAAAAAAAAAACACACATTGTTAAATTGCAAAAATGCTCCTTTTATTTAAACTTTCTATGTAAAAAAGTAGAAGGTACTACGTTAGTATACAATAGAAAAAGCCCTGAATTTTTTACAATTTTCAGAACTACGAGGTACCTTACCTAAGTTTAATCCGTTATGAATATTAAATTGAAATTTAATTCCAATAGGATAAAGTTCCCCCCCACAGGTGTTTCAATTCGCTACAAAAACAAAAAAATAACTTTATTCTTTTGTCACCTATGCAAGCCAGGTTATCTGAAGTTGACAGTTCAAATGTGAAATAAAATTCATAAAAAAAAAATTGAAAAAAATGAATCACCATGAAGTTTATTGCAACATGCACAGTTTTATTTTTTTCCACAAAGTTAAATATTTTTTTCATAATGAACCTAAAAAAAAATACAAAATAAGCGAGGACGAATTTATGTTGAAAAAAAAAATCTTTCCCTTTGAAAAGAATTTTACCTTCTCCCTTCTACTCGGGAATGAATGCCGCTTTTCCCAAAACTCATCGACCATCATTGATTTCAGCCATTCGCATCCGCATCCGCATCCTCATCCTCATCATCTGCATTCCGCTCTTCTTCTTGCGCGGAATAACGCTTATCGATCAGAATATGGGAAAATTCGCATTGCAGTGAATTTCTCTACCGCACTGACACTCCTCGCCACCATCATCATACACGTTTGCATTGCATTGAACCATCATCGCGGACGAGGACGACGAGCAACGACGTCATCTCCTAGTTGTGGACTACAGCGAGTACATACATACATACAAAAACAAGGATGTTTAACTCCCAATCTCATCCCTATTCCAGGCCAGGCACCCTTAAAATAGTGACATGATTCGAAAGGTGATGCAAATGTAGTACAATAGTAGTATATTTCGGATAATGAACATCATCATCGGGTGATTCATCCTCAGGTTTGATTTTAAATAGGCTTTTTTGACAGATCTTTGAAATCAAACATTTTGAAAAATTGCCTTCGAACAAGATACTAGTTTATGAGTAAATGTACTTCTGACAGTCCTTCGCCAGCACTGTTTTAGTAGTATTGACATTTTCTATTCCTTATGCAACGCCGATATGTATCCAATAATTCTCCACTATGACATTGATACAAGTTTCATATGTAAGAGTATATTGCAACCTGGTGTCCCTGTTTGACGTTTGTTTGTGTGAATATTGGAATACATATATTTTGCGCAATTTTGATACAATTTTTACTTCTTATCTTTTATATGCTCGTTTATGTGTTGTGCACACCTTCCCACCTTAATCGTACCTTACTTCGAAGTTCGAGTTATTTTTATTTTTTTGTTTTTCCTTTTCCTATATACTGCACAAAAAAGAAAAAAAAGTAATAAAACATGCAACAAATATTTATGTGGAAAAATTGTTACATTCAACAGTTTATTGGAAGAAAATTAAATTCCCTTTCCCTGTCTTGAGATTTCCTGTCAGATAGGAATTTCCCACTCCACCCACATACACACACACACACACAAATAAAACGAGAGTATAAGGAAAAGGACCCTACTAATAAATAACAATATTTTTTTTTTTTTTTGTATATTATGTCTTGTGTGTGCACAGCAGAAGCAGAACGTCATGCCAGAGAGTCATAGTGTGGAATCCTGGATCCTTAATATACAATATTGCGGCCATGTTTCTTCTTTCTTGTTCATGTCCTCCATGTCTATTGATAGAAATCGTGCTTATGGCTCCTTCTATTATTTTTTTTTTCTATTTGAGGAAACGGAAGGATATTGAATTTCAAATTAGCGGTTCTCTTTTTTTTTCTTTGGTTTGAATTGAATTTGAATTTTTTAAATGTTTAATAGAGATATGGAAATGTTTATTTGAAAGTTGTGTGTGTATTGTTTAGAAAAAAGATTGACATTCTTATTCTTATCCAAAACGATCAAAGTATGTGTCTTTTAGGTTTCTGTGAAAGGTTAGAACTTTCAAGGCAAGATAATCGCGTGTCTGTTGAATCTTGAGAATAGGAAAAAATCAGAGGTGAATTTTGGCCAAAAAATTGTCAAAAACTTTTGAGGTTTTTAGTTTGACTTAAAGGGATTAAGAGGAAGAACAACAATTTGAAATTTTGCTTAGGAAAGGAGATTTTAGTGCTTTTTAAGTACTTCAAGTTTTTCAAACTTTTAAATTTGGAAATTTACTTGAACTTAAAAAAAATGTTTCTGTTTTTTCTGTAACCTAATTTGTATTTTACAAAAACCTCAAAGAAGATCTTAGAGCATAGACGGAATTAGAGTATTTTTTTCCCTCGTGGAGAACCAGATCCTAGTAACTTACAATTCTCAACCATTCCTGTGTCTGCGAGTAATGTCAGTGATGGAAGGGACTAACAGTTTTTATGTCAAATCCGAAGGGCAAATTTTTGAGAAATCACTTTTCATGACAAGTATTACTCTTGGAGGTATTTTCAATTCCTTGCAAGGCTCAGATAGGGATTGAACCTTAAAGTCTGGCATATCACAGTCCTACTACGCACTAACTATCTTGTCACCGATATTGCATCATTACAATTTCAAAATTTGGTTTTGACATGTCAAAACCGAACCCATTGAGGGCGGGTCGATTTTAAAATTGATCGATTTTGTCATCTTTGAAGGCCGAGACATGCGATTTAAGAAAGCCCCACAAGAAAAAGTCTAAAGGGGTAAAATCACACGATCTTGGTGGCTAATTTATGCCGTCTTGGCACCACTCGTGCAGAATATAGATTGTGTCTTAAGCTGTGTGGTACTTATAGTGACATCGTATTCAAACCATATGTCTTCGGTGTTCATATCATGCAATACCGAACACAAGAAATTGGTGGTCATCGACCTAAAGAAAGTGATCCACGTTGATGGTTATGCTCTGGTCGGCATCATTTTCGAAGAAGCGCGGAATGATGACGCCTCCAGCACAAAATCCACACAAAAACAGTAACTTTATTTGGATGCATTGTCACCTGGTGAAAATCGTGTGGATTGGTGTCTTCCCAAATCCGACAATTTTGCTTATTCACGTACCCATTCATTAAACCAAAAATGGGTCTCATCGCTAAAGATGATTTTTTGACTAAAAATTAAAGAGCAAATTAATAGTAATGTTTTATCAGTTGAACGTGTTGCTCGACGCTGAACTTGCAATGATGATTTGTCTTAAGTGACTAATTAAAAAGCGATATTTTAAAAGAAACAATATGGCAGCAACGAGCTGTCAAAATCAACCCGTTCTTATTGGAAGATCCTTTATATTTAGTCAAGAATAAAATAAAAAGAAGTGGTCCGAAATGCTTCCCTTGAGGAACCACAAATTTAATGAATGTATTTAATTACTATTATGGTTGATAACGAATTTGTTGCGCTACTGTGTTTTTCCTCTTTTTTCATGTTAGCTTACTGAGGGTCTATTTGATAATATTGACAAATTGCCTCTTTGGTAAAATAAAAATCAAAATAACTAAAACTTAAACAAAAAATATGATATAGAATTTAATAAATTTATTTCGTTAAATATGACAACTACACAAATGAAAACGTAACTATACATATCGTCTTCCCAAATTGACTTATAATTTAATTCTCCACAGCATACATCTCCCCCCTTCACCCTTTTATACCACTTCCCATAAATATATCTCTAAACAAAATCACATACCTACGTCTTCATCAATCATTTATTATAAAGTACACTTCTAATTGTAGCACGCTACCTAATTAACGAAGCATGATAATTTAATTTAATTGTGCAAATCCAAAAACGTTAATAAATTCAAATCCTTTCTGCCTCCCCCTCTATATCCAACTTTAAGGTATTCAAACATCAAGTACCTCGTCATCGTAGTCGGCCTGTACACGCTAAGAAAATTTATAATTTTTACACTGAAAATAATATTTGATGACAATAAACAAAAATTTGTAACATGTTTTTTTTTTAACCAGTTGAGAATTTTGATTAAGTCAAGAAGTTAAAAAAGCTTGAAGTTAATTTTTAAAAAAAACTCGCTCGTCTTTTAAAGAAATTGTCAAAATTCATTAATTTACACCGAAAAAAGTTTACACACCCGTTATAGGTGTAAAATAGATCTTAAGTAATCAACCAAACCTTAGATCAACCAAAGGAAAACACTTCTTCCTTTAAAAAGAAAGTAAACCATTAGTGGTACACCTAGGCGTATACGCACTATTTTCTTTTATTGATTTTATTACCTTTCTTTCGTTTACTTATACCGCGAAACTAAGTGTTTCTCGAAATTACTTCAAAGAACGTACTTAAGACTACTTGAATATACATACATGTACGTACATACATACATACATACTCAATGTACTCAGAGCGAGATTTTCAATAGAATTTGAATAAATTCTCGATAAAATCAAGGAACTTAGATTTTTTTTCATTTTTTTGTTACAATGACAAACTCTGAAATGCTTTCTCTCTAATTGTCGCCATCTTCATGGTCGTTGTTGTTGTTGTTGTCAAAGTCGTTTTGAATAGCTTTATAGGTGTCATTTACGCTGTAGTTATAGTTATCGTTATCGAGATATTGCCATCGTTAACGTTTTTGGTTATCGTTATTTTGGTCGTTTTAGTTATTGTTATGGTTCTTGTCATTGAAACTCAATTTTGGGTTTTTGTCTTTTATCTCCCTCTATTTTATCTTTTGCAATAAAGTTTCAGTTTCCTTTTCAATTTCGTTTGTCTTTTATCGATGGCACCTTCAACATTTAAAGAATTCTATTTTACCTTAAGAGTTCTTTTCTTGTTTCAAAATTTAGTGATTGTGAAAAAATTGTGGCAACACATTGAGGCATTTGGATAAACAAATTTTTGATAAGTATCTACATATCATTATACCTGACTTGACCTACATTATTAGTATTTTTTTTTTTTTGTATAAAAAAAGAGAACACCTTCCCCGAAGCGAGTTACCCACTAAATATTTGTTTTTATATTCCACAAAGCACGTAAAAGCCTGATTCGAAGTTGAAGAAATAACATCATATTCAAGAGCACACATCGCCCCCCATCATCGACCAAAAATCCAAATAAAATAAAAATAAGTCTCATTTTACCCTCTTATAACTTCCCTGCCTATAAAAATAGAGTGGGGTTTTATATGTGCATAAAATAATATATAAACAGACTCTGAGAGAAATTAATCCTTTTCTAAGCTTAATTCCGGGAAAGATACACTACACACACGTTTATATCCGTCCCACTTCGTCAATCACATACCCACCACGGTGAGAAGACGACGAGCGACACCCACTCCCCCTGGTGACAAAAGAGTCTATGTTCTGTGCCGATAGTGAGTTGGGTTGCTGCTTCTTATGCCAGAAGCGATATATCAGCATACAATCTTAATCTATAATGAATATCAACCTGAATTCTGTTATACTAGTCTTCCTATACCTGGTGTACCTGTACGTGTTTTGTATATGTATGTATGGTATGTGGAAAATGGATATATCCTTGAAGAGCATAATCTCATCGTTTTTCTATGCTCTATACTCGACCGACATTTTTCTCAAGGATAATTCTCGAAGCAAAAGTAGTAGTTGTAGTTGTTACCTGGTACCTGGTACAGCAGCACTTTAGCCAAGCCAAAACCATATAATACCATAAACCAAGCCAAGGTCTCTTCTCCCTCTAGGATGTTTATGGGAATTGTGTGATGAGATGATGGGAGGAAGGGGGAGGGGGACGAATGGGTAGGATAAATGATGGTTGTATATTGTAGAGGTCTTGATGCCATTCAATTTGTTCTTTTTTTTTAATTTTTTGAAGGTCAACATATTGGTATCATGATTAAGGAATTAGATTTGATTTGGTCTTTACTGATTTTTCATTCGATGTTTTCTATGTTTTTTTATTTTAACTCAAAAAAGTTATTTCATACATAAAATATCATGTTATATATTGTTTATTAATTGTGGGCACTTCTGCAATGAAAACAAAACAAATAAACATAGAAAACATAGAATAACAAACAATATAACAATTCATTGATTATTTAAGAACAGGATTTACAATTGTATTCAACATGAAATGTTTTTACATTCCTTTAGAATTTAATTTTATATAGAGAAGATAACATAGAAAACATTGCACAGTGAAATTGACAGGTTATTAAGTAACAATGCAATTAACGAGAAAAGAACACTTTAAACAACTTTTTGGTTGTTCTTCTCAAGTTTAATATCAAGTAACGAAAAACAAAACATAGAAAACATAGCACAACAAAATTGAATTGAGAATGTCCCAAAAAAATTATTAAGACAAATCCTTTAATATTTAACATTTTATGATTTTTTTCGCGGATGTTGCCAACTTAGATTATGTTGATGAAAATAAATATAGAAAACATAGCATGACAAAATATACAAAACCAATGACCAAAAAAATGTGAAACCACGACTTTTTTAGTATTTGAACTATGAAGTTTCTCAGACATTTCTAGGTGCATTGTTTATTTGGAATTGAACTCTGAAAATAACATAGAATGCATTTTAAAATGTAACATTTTAGTGACATTCATCTCAATAAATAATTTATGATTGAGAAAAAAAAGCAGAAAAAGAAAGAGAAAATTCCCATCGAAAAATCTTTCATCTTGACCAGAAACACAAAATAAAAAAAAACATAGAAAATGTTTTCTCAAAAAATTAAGACTTCCCTAGAAAATAATTAGGAAATAAATTAATCCTTACGGAAAATTATTATCAAAATTATCGGATGTGGCGTGTCTTTAGCTTAATTGCAATTATTAATATAACATAGAAAACATAGCAAAGTGAGTATGTAGCAATTACTTAAACCCTGAAATATAATTTAACAAAAAAACTTTCAAATAATAAATTATAACCTTAAACCTTCTTACCCAGCGAAGTAGTAGAAAAAAAGAAAACATCGAAAACATAGAAAGCTAAAAATGAAACTGTCAGAACGAACTAAAGATCTAGACGTATTAATTTTGATTCGATGTTTAATTCTCAACTAGCAGCTATTCCATTCGACCAAGATTCATGGCCCTAAAGATTATCCTCGTTGATTAAGTTTTCGGGTCTTTTCTTGGCTGAAATTTCATCATCTCCCGCATTTAAGTTGCATTCCATATGAAATGTTATTCCTTCGAAACTCAGCTTGCCTTTAATGGATGTTTTTGTGTTTAGCATCGAACAACGCCAACGATGATGATGTACTCCTTGACACGTAATTACACTCACAATTTATTCACGTCTAAAGAGAAGGATGCTATACCAAAGTTTATGCCGACTTGCAGAGTGGCAATAATTTTCTCTTCAAGTACCTATCCGCACCTTCCAGACATCAATGACCTCCTTCCTTCCTTTACCATAATAACTAATGTTAACCCTCCAATCCAAACCCATCTACCATTCCGCCAAAGAACCAACCAACTTAATAGATCCACTATACCATTGGCAGCCTGGCTTATTCATCAAGGCTCAAAGGAATTGTCGTTTATTATGATGATTCCTTTTACCTTGACGAATCTAATAACGAGAGTAATTGGCCCAGCAGCAATTGCAGAGCAATGAGCAAGTTCTACATTCGTCCTTACAAAATAAAATACAAAAAAAACACAACACAAAAAAGAATCTAACTGAAATTTTCATTCGCCTCCTGTGTGACGTCCTTCGAAAAGGACGAAACGGGCAAAAACAAAAGACGGTATTTTTGAGCAGATAACGAGTAAGGAGACGAGAGTGGCGGACAGGCATGAGGCATCATTCCATCAAGATAGAATCCCGGCTTCAGGATTCAGGAAGAGCCGGAGCAAAAGGGTGTTCTTTCGGATATAAACACTCGGCGGCGCGGCCACCCGGCGGCATGTTGGTGGGAGGGCGGTCGTAAGGATATCAAATAAATTTCTTTTATTCTATTTTGCATAATTTTCCTTATCCTGGGCGTATACTATAAAGTATCGCTGCTAAAGTATGCATTACGGAGTCCTTCTCGGATACACACACAAACACACCCACACACTCACATGAACATGAACATAATATATTTGGATGAAAGTTTTCGTTAGTTCACGTTGGGTTCGTCGTCGTTGAGTTGATGGAGGGGATTCTGGGTGCGGGCAAAGGGGCGATCATTACTGCTCCCAAGATTGTGCTTAGAATATATTCGTGGTGTGCTTACTTCATGAATTTCATATACATATGTACATCAGAGATGGGTGCGGGGCCGAAGTCGGCATATGAGGAACTGGCACTGGAGCGGAGCGGAAGGGCGGTCGGTGGAGTGGCATCCACTCGTATCTACTAACACTCTAAATGTAAGGTCACCTAACCTCAATTATTTTTATTTAATTTTTTTTTCTTCAGTTTTTTATTTTGTGAAATCTCGAGGCTATTCCATACTCGGATGTCCCTGGTACTATGTGCTTCACAGTGAGGAGGGGGAAAGGGGGGAGGTATGGAGATGGAGCATGTGTGTGGAGACTGAAGAGAGAGGAAAAAGGACTTAAATTATTTTAGGATAAAAGAGTGCTGAATGTTTTGGGACATTTTTGTGTTAGTTCAGGCGGAGAATGTTATTTTTTTATTTGTTTGTAAAGTTGAATCTGGCAGTGCATGCACTATGTATTAACAAATACACACACATATCTATTTATATAGCGAACACAGATGGCAAAGTGGAAATAAATTTAATTTTATTTGTTTTATTTTGTCATGCATGTCTTTTTCGGCGGCGGCGACCGGAAGTGGCGGAAGGAAGCAAATAGATAGAGTTGGACTAGTTTATGTTGTAAGCGAAAATTTACACTCAAAAAAATTATTTGGCCAATTTGACATATGGTTGAAAAGTGAACTTTCATCTGTCAAAATTTTCTATATATTTTGATTCAAATCTTGGTCCATCTTTTGGAAAATGAAAGTGACATATCGTGACTCAATTACACTGCATATAGAAAGACCAAGTAGAAACACTGCATCTGAACGACTGAGGCTATCAGATGATACAAGAGTAATTGTCAAAGAACAAACACCGTAAAAAACACTGACAACAATGTGTTGTGTACTCTGAAGGTTTTTAGATGGTATTCAATGAAAGTGAAGAGTAAAGGGACTAAATGACTACCTTGGGGGACAGCAGAAGTGGCTAGAATCCATCCATTGTTGAAAGCTTTCCTAAAGTCAATTGAAATCATGTCAATAACATTCCTCCATTTTCAATTTTTGGGACACACCAAATCTGTACGAAGTATTTTCCGTGTATAGTTTTCCATCTCTTTAAGCATCATCCTCTGAAAAATGTTCCTTTTTTTTGTTGGTCTCCAATGGATTTTCGGGGAAAAGGATATTTTTTCTAACCTGGTTTTTAAATATGTGTATATGCATGTGAATGTTTATACTATAATGTATAGTTACTGGGTCTTGTTCCCTTTTTAATCAGAAGCCTGGGACTTTACACAGAACTCTCTGTGGTGTAACAGTAGATAAATAGGTATAACCACATTTACCATCACATCACCATCACCATTACGAGGAAGAAGATGAAGATCCCCTTAAATTAAATGTTTTCGTTTTTTTCTAAGAACCGACCGACGTTGTGCTTACCGAAAATGTTCTAAATATTTATAATGTATCCAATCCATACATTACTTTCTATCTCTACAAATACTTAGAGATGCTGGTTTTGGTTTTTTTTTCCCACAAAATCCGTTGGACAACCATTGCATCGGTGAAAACATTTTTGAAAATTCTTAAAACTAGATATACAAAGGGTGTTTTTTAGACTCGTGGTTTTCAATGTAATGATTACTTTGTTTGGAGTTGGTCTTTTGGACAGCTGTTACTTAATTTGTGCTCAATTTGGTTTGCCATTTTAACAGACTTATTAGTGAAGAACGTTTTTAAATCGTGCAAATTTAGCACCAACATATTGGTACGGTTCTCGCGACGCATTGCGCTCTTCTTCCAATATTCGGTCTACATAATCGACCGGTCGGTTAAGCACCTTGTTTACTCTAGTGGATAATGCGCATCCTCAAAACACCACACACCTAAGACGCTATTGCTGCTGTGAAGCAGAGTATCGAAGAAGTCCATTCGCTATCGCTCGTAACAATTGGAGCTGTTCCTATTTACTTTATGGAAGATTTTGTGGAAAGGATCTTAGTTTGCGGGATTAAGAAACCCAAACCGTGCAAGAATTGAAGCCGAATAAACATTAAGAGCGTCGCACATTCAGTGAATGGGACCAAATCGAGATGGCCACCGATCCCGAGGTTCCCATGAATGGGTACGAGTTGAGTGATCATAGTCCACAGGCCATTGTTAAGACGCCGACAATAATCCCGAGATTAACGCCTTGGAATAGAATATTCGGTGTGTTATTGCTGACATATGGCCCCAAATGCTGTAAAAAGTGGTCGAAAATTAGGCCCCTCGGTTGGAATTTATTTCAGCCAGTCCCGGCAGCCACTTGCTCGAAATCATTTTTAAAACATAATGGCAAATCCTTATCTCTACAATAAAACTAAATTCTTGACCATAAAATAAAATTATATGCGTTTTATTTCATTTTGAAAACAACACTTTTAAGAAAACACCATTTATAAGGATGTCGATATGTAATAACATTTTTTTTCAGAAAAAATCAGTTAATAGATATACACAGGGCTGGTACTTAAATTGAATGACTCTACGAATCCATTTGTCTTCAAAAAATGGCGCCTGAGACAGAGACACCTAATAACCACTCATCTGAAACACTTCTTTGGTTTCTATAGATAAATAATCCAAAGTGCAAATTTCTTCTTATGATTTTAATGTGAATACTTTACAACTCTCAAGACATCTGTTGTAATTTAGAATACCCTATGTGACATAAGTTTAAAAAGTTTCTCACAAAACTTTTATTATAAATGACTTAAGAAATGATTATGTAGGTATTGTATCTTCTTTATATAGTTATTTAAAATGACCACTCTACCCACACCAACACAATTAATGATGATGGTCAAATTTTATGCTTCCAGCTTAGTCCTTAGTCCTATTTTGAGTACTTAACCTAGAAAAGTTTGAAAAGAAAAATAATTTACATTAAGGTTTATATACCTATACGAGCCATAAGGCATCTTTAAATTTATCTCAACTTTTTTTGGAAACTTTAAATGTCCTTCCAAAAAAAAAAAGGTCACACGGAAAGAAAAATACCAAAAAACAAATTAACCTCATTCCAGATTTTTCCATTTCATCCCTTAAATACATCACACAAAGTACATTATGGCACATACTTAAAGACCCACATTCTATGAATGTATGTATAAGTATAACCCACCTGTGTGTGTGGTGTGTAAGTCCTTAAAGTTTGCATGTGATGAGATTAGACCTTTTGGTCAGCACAAGGCTCTGTTCACACCTAGATTACTTACTTGTATTTTTTTTGTCTTGTGGAAGGTTGTTTAAAAAAAACCTAAAAAATGGGATTGGCAATCAGATTACCGAGTTTTTTGTATACCCACACATAGATTCACCTATATAGAGGATAGGGAAACCCTTGAAAAGAGACGACGTGGTGTGTGGTAAGGTTTTGATGTCCTTACAAGTTGAAAGGATGAAAAATTAGGCAACGATATGTGCTTCAGGTAGACCTTCCTGTTCCGAATCATCGTTGTCGTCGTTGGTCGTGCACTTGCATATTCTTCACCCTCAATTTGTTCTACTTGTCACTGGCTCCTGTCGTCCTATATGAATTTATCTTATCGCCCATAGCCACCGACTACGACCGACGACGACGCCACCTTCGTGGTTTCCTTTGATTACAACTAAGAGCTATGATGGAGGCACGAAAGTGTTGAAAATCGTGTTTACGAACAAAAATAGGTAATTTATTGCACTTAGGATTTTTATCAAATTAGAAAAATCTTAATGGGGATACAATTTGCATAGTTTGGGCATTTTTCATAGATACAGAGGGCGCTGCAATCGATATAACTCGAATTGGAAGAAAAGTATTAAAAGAATTGCCAAATGGGTACTGGAAAAGTTTTGTAATCCAGGGGTGTGGAAAAATACTACAATAGTAGTAGAAAGAAAGAAAGAAAACAGCCCTGAATAATTATTTTATTTTATTTCAAAAAACTGTCAAAAGCAATTTTCTTTGACATGAAATAAAAAAGAAGAAAAAAAATATTGAATTTCTATCTTAATTAAAGTCATCGCTCATCCTCCAGTTGACTGACACAATATAATTGTCAACAATTCACACGACTCCTCTATCTCACCCCCCCTCTCCCATTTCAACTTGTCATTCCAGAAAAAAAAAAAAAACAAAATTACATTGTTATAGAGACTTCCTTTTTGGCGTTATAACCATTTCAATTGCCAAGTCACGAAATGTCAAAGTTCCATTTTCAACCTTTTGTGTAGGTATACAGAGCTATACAATAATTTTGTCAAAGGGAAAAAGGAAACGTCAGATATAGGAAGGTAGCTTAGGTACCTAACTGTTTTTGCAGGTATCCAATTATATATGTATGTATGTAAAAGGAATATCCTTTTTTAATCAATCATTTACATCTTTACATAATATTATTTTGCCTTTGAAATCATCTCCATCTCCGACCGACCTCGGCGGCGACCGACACGATAACGACAGCTACAACAACGAAAGGAAGGAAGGTACGGTACTAATTTGGTTTCAACTTCCGTTTAATCAAAATTCCATTGATTAATTTAAAATAAATAAAATACAATCTAAGGACAAAGGCTGAAGGCAGATAAAGGCGATGATGCTTCGAGGTACATAATCGGCTTGTGATTATATTGATTGCACTGAATAACTGATGTCCGGAAGAGGTTTAGTTCGGATTCGGATTCGAATTCGAATACGATGAAACTTTTTCCAAATTGCCAAATTTAACATCTAATCCGGACTCCACCATCATCGCATCAATCGCCAGGTCGCATAACAACGCACTAAACTCACGACGACGATGGAAAGATGTACATTTTGGGACGAATCTCATTAGTTAAGCTTAATTCGATGCAGATTCCTTTTTTGGACAGACACTTAGGGAATTAATTTTTACTCAATGGAGATGCTTTAATCAGGGATATAAGAGTCCTTTTTTTGTCGAAGATGAAACGAACATCATTAAAATTGGAAGCTCGAATCTTTTGGGTTAAAATTGGAGAATTTTCAAATTAATGCTTGATGGGAAGATAATAAGAAACCATCATTCATTGGGAAAAGCTTTCGATTCTGATTTATTCATTTTATTTTTTTTTATTTTATGTTTTTTGTTTGTGTTTGTATTTTGTTTTTATTTAAATTCGATTTTAACCTATAGAAGGACCTTTGCCTTTGGAATGCATTAAGGTGGTTGATGCGTGTTCACGCGCGTTTCATGTTGACATAAAGTCAAATCCATTGGGTCCATTGTTAAGGTACAGGTAATAACATATAGAGGGTGTCCCAGAATTTACTCATGATTTTAATTTGATCTTGGACAATTGATAATTTTATTTAAAGAAATGTATTATTGCTTACTTCTTTAAGAGGAAATCGTTGGAGCCGCTTTGTAAAATTTCAGCAAAATTGAATAACAGATTCTTGTTCCAGAAAAAAGACTTTTTCTAGTGTAAGATTATTTCCAATGAAAACAAAGTCCACAAATAGAATGTTGCTTAAGTTTTTTTTTAAGAATTCCTCTTCTACACCAAGATAAAGAAGATAAAAAGAATTGACCCAAAATGACTAACCTCAGAAACGCCTGATTTGGGAATGAAAGCCTTTAAAAAAGTGCTTCTGAATTTAAGACTGATGTGTCTTGGATACAAGATAAAGTCTAACCAAGGTATAATGGAGATCGCCAAAAGGAAAAATGGGTTCAAATAAATTATTTAAAGAAAAATATCAGATGAGACTTTTGCCCGTTTCAGTCTCGACAAAATTGAAAATTTGTATCCCTATTTCGGTTTTCGAACAATTTAACTATAAAAACATTTTTTGAGTTGTGTTTTATTGGTAACCGTCAGCTAGTGCAGTAAAAAGTTGGTATCACTGCACTACTTGTCAAGTTAAAAGCAACTGTCGTAGTACAAGGAGTATGTTCGAAAAACAAGTTGAAAATTCATATAAACGCGGGTCGAGTTCAAGTTTTCATCGGAATGGATACCGAGTTGGGTAGTTTTTTTTTCACCACTTTATTTGTTTCTAAATTCAGTAATTTTTTAAGAGAAGCAACAAGCTTTATTTTGACACCCATAAAATATTCCGTTCCAAATGTCACTCTGAAAAAAAAAATTTGATTCCTTATAACAAAAACTTTTAGGAGATTTTTTTATAAAAAATTTTGTTATTTCATTAAATGTAGATTTAAATAAAAAAAAAATATAAGTTTCAATGAAAATTTTCTTTGACATATCAGTTCATCTTCTACTTGGTTTACCATTTGCCCGTCTTGTTTAATTGATTCATGCCAACTACGCCCCCTGTACTAACTGTCAAATTGTTTTCTTTTTCAAGATTTCTCAACACTTTTCAACATAAATAATGACAAATTCATCTTTTCCGCTCATTTTGGAACACCCTTTATAAGAGTTTATTAATATTCTTATTCATTTTCATTTCGGTTTTTGTTTTATTTTTTACCTTAACTGTCAAAAAGTTGATAAGTTCAACGTGCCTGTTATACGCCGCCGTTGCATTCTTACATACACAACAATATGCATTACATTGACATTTATTTATTTATGTAGGTTTCATGAAAAACATTTCACATTCCATATTTTTCATAAAATCAAAATCGTCATTGTTTGTGAACTTTGACAGTTCTTGTTTCACGTTGATTGACAGAGAATCCCAATAAACCATTAAAATTCCATAAAAAATGTTTGAATTCAAGAAAACGAATTCAAAAAATGGGAAAATTAAAGCATAACTTAAATATTTGTATAGACACTTTCTTGTCAACTCCGTTTTTACTATTCAAAAGGTTTTTGAAATTACATATCTGAAAAGCCGCTGAAAACCCAGAATATTATGATCCTTAATGTAAATCCAGAAATGTTAATTTTTAATAATATTGATTCAAAGTAAATGAGATTGAAATAAAAATTTAATTAATTTTTGAAAACTCTTAAGAAAACATGCATTTTTTTGAATTTTAAGAACTTTTCTTGTATCGGGTGTTTTTTTTGGAAAGAGGTGTTTATATAATAGATTGTATCCACCGCGTCTTCAAGTTACATAGGACATTCGATCAGTCTAATTTTTCACTACGTTTTCCAATAAACCTATCCAGGCCATACAGCATCAATGTTCTTCAAAATTGCCTCATGAAATGTTATCAAGAAGCGTTAAGTCACACGAACAAAGAGTTCCAGTTAATAGAACCACTTCTGGAAATAAAGGTGTCACCAAATTGTCTTTTTGGAACCAAATACTGTCAATTTCAACAACCAAAATAGTCAATTTAAAATGTAATGGTGATTCTTTAATGGTTTTAGGATTGCCTTCACTTTATAAATGTCAAGTTTTTGTTTTTTGACGAATTCATTTAACCAGAAATAAGATTTTTCAATGAACACATTTTTTTTTGTTAAAAGTGTTCTATGAACTTCGTTTACAGATTTATTTTTTCAAAGTAAATTTTCAGCATTTGGAAACGTTGTTCTGGCGTTAAACGATTAATGGAATAAATGTAACGCTTACTCACAGTTTGACATTCTCAACTGTCAAACCATTGACAACAACCATCGAAAATTTTGATGCATCTTGCAAAACGAAATTCTGAAAAACTGAATTTAAATTTTTGACAGGTTTTATCTGTCAAATAAAAAATACTTACACAAGCTTCGTTCTTCGTGGAGAACACT
Source organism: Scaeva pyrastri (assembly GCA_905146935.1). Classification (NCBI taxonomy): domain Eukaryota; kingdom Metazoa; phylum Arthropoda; class Insecta; order Diptera; family Syrphidae; genus Scaeva; species Scaeva pyrastri. The sequence continues at coordinate 21,032,239 of LR989927.1, read as the reverse complement.
TATTCTGCAGATGTGATTCTTTTTCTGAAAAGCGGAAAAGAAAGTTTCTTAAAGTCGTACAAGCAACTGTCAATTGATTTTTATTTTCCTATAGGAACTTATTGTAACTAAAATGACAATTAATCTCGATGAATTGAAATTGAAATAAATACATTAAATCATGGAAAGTAATTTTCGATGAGTAGCAATCTTGTCAGGTATTTCTATTTGGGATTAGTTCCTGAATAATTCGTCCTTAAAATCCCTTTGTATTACCGGAAATAATCTCATTAATAAACAAATAATGGTCAGAGAGGGATCAATTGTCAGTATCTGTAGAGAACTTTGAAATAATTAATTCATAGTTAGAAAAGTCTTAAACTTACAGACATTTTCTCTACATCTTCCAAAAATAAAAAAATCATCAACCTTAATACAATTTTGATTTCAATTTTTCCGCTTCATTTTCAATCCCGCAAAGTAATTTCTTTTCAAATAACAAAAATGGAAAAAAAAAATACAAAATAGAAAAACATAAAATCCAATATGAATCTTGATTACACATTCGTTCTGTTCTGATTGCCTGCAGGCTCCAGCTGCTCCACCATTACGCCGCGCCCGTTATATGAACAATTCATATATTTTTATTGATTCAGAATTCCAATTCCGCGTCTCTGACCATGAACAGTGTTTTTTGTTTTTTTTTTTTAAACTACTCGCAGTTGCTCTGGTAACGGAAACGCATATGAATTCTTTTTTTTTAAATGACTTCTAATCATATGCGCCGCCTGCTGCCAATCATAATTTAATCGATTTGATTCTTGGTCTTGATATAAGTTCAAGCTTTTTGTAAGACTTGTTGCTTTTTAACCCAAAGTCGTCACTCACACTCACATACTCGTGAAAAATAGAACAAAAAAAATCACTGAATATAAATTCAATAGAAAACAAAAACAAAAAGGTTCACTTACTTTCCACCCACTTCCGGTTCACATGGACATGGACATGGATGGATGGATCCATAGTCCACACTCCACCCAACATAGAAATGACACTTATAACCAATAAACTGTTATTTCCGTTTGCCTTATTTGCAAAGTTTGCCAGAGTCGTGGTATAAAAAAGAACCAACAACAACAAACTGAAAGTGGGACTGGAACTGGGACTGGGACAACAACAAACATCAAAAACTCTTAAGTTTTGACCTGCTAAGTCATGGAGCAGTGCAAATGGAAAACAACGAAATCCAAAACAAAAAAAAAACATAACACAACAATGTATAACAAAAGTTGCGCTTCAACGTCAAAAACAACTCGCAAACTTGGATGTACCCAAGTTTCAAGCTTCAAGCCCTAAAGAGCCAACAACAAAAACCATCTGTGTGAACTCAGTCATTCCAATTTAACACACCGCTCACCGTTCCACCCTTCCTCCGAGTCGGACGGGAATGGTTATAAAATATTAACAAAATAATACAAAAATGTGGGCGGGTGTCGGTGTATCTATGTATAGTTTGAGTGTGGGTGTGTTCAAGTACTAGGTACCTTGGCTTTTCACCCTCAACAACAACAACAACAACACCCAACTACTAACGGTAACGAACACGAAAAAAAAAGTAATAAATTGCACTTGTTTATTTATTTCGGTCTTATTTTGGTCATGTTCAGTGTTTCCCCATCTCACAATAAGGGGCGTGGGAGATTGTTTGTAAGTCAGAACGACACAACATAGCACTTGTGTCAAAATAGTAAAACTAAAAATGATGATGAATTTTATACATACATATATATTTTTATGGTAGAAAAGAACATGAGAACACGTAAATAGTGAAACACTTAGAAATTATTTTAGATATAACAAACTTTTATAATCGTATTTATTTTATATTTCTAAGAACACTGCTGGATAGTTGACACATGACAGTTTTAATAGTTTGACAGTTCTTACAAATATTAAGAAATAGAATGTTGCACAATAGTTGTGTTTGAATGTGTCTGTGCCTCATTCATTCACTAACATGCCTGGAATCAGTCTGTCAGTTGAATAGACATAATGGGTGCGTTCAATGCAAACTTAGGTTATAAGATCTTTTCACTGCTTTTTAAATTGAACTCTTTTGATTTTTGAAAGGGTTTCAATGACAGAGTTTAATGCCAAAGTAAAAAAAGAAATCGATGAAATTTTGAATAAATATAATGTCTCGTTGTTGTTATGGTCTTCTTTACTAAAAGTGACAAGGTTTAAATGAACTGTCATGTGAAGTAAAATGTTGGCAACCCAAAAAAAAGAAACATTTTCATAAAATTTGATCTAATAGGGCGGCTTCATGTTTGGTGGTTTTCTTTTTAAGCTTAGAGCAAACTCAGCTGTCAAGAAAAGACAGATCAGACTGACACATCAGTACTCTTCCATTCAATTGAAGTTAGAGACTGTGTTTGACAGTTCAAACCAAGGCTTTAGTGTGTTTCATAAATAAGATCAAAATCTTCTCAGAGTGTACTCGACTTGTTCAGGTTTTATACAGAACTAAAAAAGAAAAACACTTTTAGTTGAAAATTATGTATTTAAAAATAAATACAAATCTGACATCCACGACACGAGTCTCGACAAGACTTTTACTAGTCTCTATCACTTGTCAAAATGTCAATCTCGTATTCAAGTCATTGTTTTTTCTTTATTAGTAGGATTTGAATTTTCTTAAAGCTATGTTCACATTTGAATATTTTGAGTGACTTATTTTGACGTTTTATTATTTTATTTCATTTAAACTAAAAGTTAGAAAGAGATGGAAATGCGAGGAAATGTCAAAATGCGTATGATGATTTTTTCCGACCATAATTTTTTGAAGTTGGATGATTTCCGGTTTCATTTGTACACAGCTACTTCAAGAGTTCAAAAAAGAACTGTCAAAAAAAAATTATGAGATCCAATGACAATGAGGTGATTTCAACTAATTCTATGGCCCGGTTAATACGTAATGTAACCTGAGTGACGCGACTACAACGACGACAGCGAAATATTTGTTTAACTGGTGAAACATAAATTAGGACCGAATGGCTCAAAGAGAAGCCATCAAGGAAGGAGAAAAAATCCAACAAATTAATACCAAACTTTCGGTTATTATTATCAGTGTCCCTCATTTTGTAATTGTGCCTTAATATTTTGAATTCTGGAATTTAAAGTCACAGATTTCGGAGGTTTGATTTTTAACTTGATCTCCCGCTTCTTAAAGTTGCTTCTATAGATAACTTGTTCGGTTTAAACGTCAGACTCACTTACTAACAAAATTAGATGAAAACGATTATTTAAAACTTTGAAGTTGTAATTTGACGAGAAGTATAAGCTGGAAAAAACTTTAGGGCGATTTCCAGTTTATCGGATCATTTTTTTTCATGGACATTCAAATACCTTTAAAACCTCTTTAAGATACCACACTAGTAAAGTTAAAGAAAGCACATGCACATGGAACAAAAGATTCAACCTGTTTCCAACAAACACAATACACTTTCAATATCCTCTCCTGCCAACTATAATACAACTATACAGATGGTGTTTTCCCCCAGCTTATTAGGTACAAATTATATACTCAAATGTATGTTCCCTAAATCCTCGAAAGTACATTAGGAAGGAAGGTAAATCCCATTCCCCTTCGAATTTATATGAACCCAAATTACACAAACATAATGAAATCAAATGACCATAAGGTTCTATTCTCAAAGTATCCAGATAAAAGAATCTGGAAAAAAACTAAGGAACAAATCTTTATATATGTATATCAATGGCACTGTGCCACTCTGCCATTGCCAATATAATGTAACGTTAATAATAAGCGCATAAATTTATCCCTCGATGAACATTAAAGAATAAGATATGGTTGTTAGGTAGTTTTGTGTTTTTTTTTTTTGTTTTTGTTTTTCATTTTATTCAAAGCTTTAGACGATCCAAGCTTCTATTACTCTCTGTACTCAATTTAACCCATTTCATTATAAGGACTCCCTTGGTTCATGTCAGAAATCATCAACCAAGACCAAGAGAGATATTCAAAGAAAGAGACAAAGATGGAGGAAGACGACGACGACTACGACGAGGATGGGACCAACAAAAAAAAAAACATCCAATCTTCTACTAAGACTCGACATAATACACACAATCAGCTTTAGCATTCAGAATTCAAGATTTTCATTTCAGCCAATTTCACATCACATCCTCCTCCTTATAATAGTTGTATATCCTTGGTCCTTACTGTGTATACGAGTATGGGTACACAAAGGATCCAACAGAAGAAGAAGACGAAGAAGCAGCAGCAGCAGCTATTTCCGGAATCCTGTGTCTCAAAAGCAGTGCACACACAATGAGAGCCGAAGAAAGAAAACCATCAACGCTCTTACGCAAATTATAATCTCAACTTGGGAGTCGTTTTTGTTGATCCCTAAGTCCCAACTTCACTATACACAGACGCAGGGATGAACCTTAAATGCTTAAATGTGCTAACAACCAAATAGGACCTTTTGAAATACATAAACCAACTCAACTCAACTCAACTCAACTTAACTCACATATACATAATTCCTGTGTGTGATGGCTTATGATGGGGACTCTTTACGTTTTCGTTCATCCTCATCCTCGTCCTCGTCCTTCGTCTTTGGCTTTCTCGAGAAAGACAAATGGAAGAATCTCTGTGATGAGTTGTTCCGTGAGTGTGTGCAGTGTGTGTGAATTTAAACGCAAAGTTCCAATCGTTTAATCAAACTTCAAAGTGTTTCCAAGAGATTTCCTCATGTAAACTGATAATTGATGTCGGAGGGATGAGAGATAAGGAATGAGGATTCCGGAATGAGAGACTTAAGGTATAGTAAAAGGTTTCCAACCATGAATATAAACGGGACGATGACGACGACGAACGTGAGGGTATGATGTTTGCCCGACAAACTTTTCGGGTTTTGTTTTTCTTCAGCTCGGCTTCCGCCTCCGCCGCCACCGCCGCCGCTTGAGGGTTTGTTGGCTTCTGCCATCCTGTTAACATGTAGAAAATTAGGACATGAAAAACAATGGACTTTTTTTTATGATGTTGGTTTTGCTTTACACTCTGACTCTGACTCCGACTCCGTATACACTATACACAGCCAGTGAACTTTCATCCCCCGGTTAGTGAAGTCAGTGAGCTTCGGGGGTGCCCCGGCTGCACCCTCCCTGTGAGTTGGATGCCGAACAAATTTCGACATCAAACAAAAGCAAAAATGAAACAAAAACGTTAACAGAACGAAAGAAAAGCATTTCACGGGCTTCGCACGGCCCGGCTACAGATCGAGGCTTCACGAGTATCTAACCCTGTTTTTTAGTTCGTTTGTGTTTTTTTTTTTTTTTTGGAAAGCCCTGGCAGAGGTACAAGTAGAGGCAGAGGTGGAGGCAGGGCAGGTAGGTACATAGTGGGTTGGAGCGATGATGGTATCTAAGTGAGGCAGGTAACATTGGACTTATTTAATCGATAAATCCAGGTACTGTTATACTCGTATGTGTGTTTGTTTTTTAGCCAAGTTTTTGTGTAGCAATAGAATAGTGTAAAACGGCAGTGGCAGAGGGGAGGAAAAAAGAAGAATGAAGTCAAGCAGGGGTAGAGAAAGGAAGGGGCATAGGGTTTTGGTTGTGATGAATTAATCTGGGAGAGCAACAACACATTTTTAATTTATTAAAAAAAAAAATCCCATACCTTTGTTATGTAAGCGAGTTACATGTTGTTTCCATAATCTTCTTAAATTGGACCAAAACATGTCAAAAAGGAAAACAAACTGATTGTATATATGTACATAGGTATGAATCAATAAAAAAGTAATTAAACTTTGATTGAAAAAAAGGGGAGTATCACATTCGACCTAAATTCAAGACTCAAAAAGGTTATGTGACAATTTTTTGAAAAATTTGTCAGAATGAAAAAAAAAATGTCATGAACGAATATGAGTCCTTAAATATTTTGTAAGTTGTTTCTTAGTTAAGTTTTGGGGTGAAATTTGTAAATTTTAGATGTTTAAGAAAGTTGAATTGTAATTATTTCCTCAGAAGATTTTTTTTGTGAAAAATTTAGACCACACGAACGGTTTCTATATAATATCACCTTGAAAGTGTTGTCTTTTTGACTTGTCTTTTAAATTTCGAAGAACTTCAAACTTCGGGTTTATTAGAATATTTTTAACTGGAGAACGGCTGAAACGATTTCCATGGTTTCTGAATTTATTGTAGTTGTTTCCTACTGGACAGCAAAAGAACTCAAAAATTGACGAGAGAATAAAACAAAGGAAAAACACATTTTAGTAGGTCATCAACTGAAAACAGCTGGACTGCTTTCGCTTAAATTCAGTTTTCTTTTAAGTTGCTTGAATGTAAATAACAGGTTTTTATGAAAGACAATTTTTGAAAAACCTTCCTGAAAAGTCGGGGCATTTGAAAATAGAACATTGATGCATGAAATGTTTTTATTATTTTTTGAAGAAATTTTACATGATTTTGTGACTACGATAAAAGATTATGTAAATAAAATGACTATAAGATGGCGCTGTGTTGCGATCATTGCCACAATCTGATAGATGGCGTGATGAGTTAACTTAAGTTTTGCGCAATTTGACAGGTGTGCTTTTCTCATTGTCATTTTCTAATACTATTTTTCTTTTCGTTGATTTCAAATTTTGTACATTATTTACTGACTCCGAATAGTCGTACTACAAGTATTGTAATTATTGCACAAAATCATAAAACCCTGTTAAATGTGAGCGGGACTAGCATTCAAAAATAAAGACTTTGATAGCTTGGATTTCAGTAGTCAAATTTAAATTGGCTTGATAACTGCATTCTTATTAGTCCTATGGATTTGATTGATAATTTTCGACTTTGTTATTTTAAGAAAAATCCAATTTATTTCAATTTCTTAAATCTAAAAATACAAATAATAATTATAAATTTTGATACCGACAAGTGGCTAGTGCAATGCTGTGCTTGTAACAAGAGCAGGAAATCCAAGAGGTTGACTTCAGATTAAACACTTGCTTCAATAGATTTTTATGAGTCGAAAAACAAATATGAATGACGTTTACTGAGATACTAAGAACAGGCAATTTATTAATCTTGCAATGAGTTGTTGGAGGGCGCCACAGTCCGTTACAAATCTTACAGCTCCAAGATAAGAGACGATTCGCGGTTGTCCTTCAAGAAAATGATAAAAACAATATGATTCAAGTGACTATCCTCAATGGAAAATCCAAAGGAGAAGAACTGATCATTCATTCCCCTTAAAGGGGATTCAGTTCCTCAATGGAAATTCTCGAAATTCCCTGTTTTCGGCGGGGTGTACTGATTTGTTTTTAGTTTTATATTATTAAAAAATCCAATAAATTAATCGAAAATATTGAATTTATGAAATAATTAGAATTTTCTATGTTGCATTGAACATTTTTGTCATTTGGAAATTATCGTTCATACGAACACGAATCGGGTCCATTAAAAGTCGAATGTCAATCTCTCTCCCTCTAATTTATACTTTCCAAAAAATTATATAAAATTTAGAAAATCATTATATTTAAAATAAAAGTATAATCTAAAGTATATATGAAGCTTTTTGACAGATATCTCAATTACAGCTTTAGTTTGTAAGTCCAGCTGTCAATTTTGTTCAGTTATCGATTTTGATAATTTCAATGGAAAAACTAACAAGAAAGTTAAAAAAACATTTTCTTTAAATAGACTTAAATTTTAACCTTAAATTACAAAAATATCATTCTTAAAGCCCTTAACACAATTTTCGCACCACTTGACGCATCTTTAACCACTCCTTTTATTTCTTTGTTGTCAAAATATCACACATTATATTTAGCCTCTAGATGATATGGCTATAAAGCCCATCTGCGCGGTTTTTATTTGATGACATGAACATATGAACACTGTCACTGTCACATGAGTGACTGCATACAACACTATATAGTGTACCTAACCAAATTTATATAACACCAACAATCTTTTTATATTACTCACCAACAAAAAAAAAAAAACTTTGAATATATTAACACAACACACAATGACAATAAGAAAATTCAAAAGTTATCCATACTTATACAATCCCTTTGGACATTTTTTGTTGTTGTTTTGTAGCAATGTCAAAAGCACACAATGTACTCATTATGGACGTTTTTTTTTTGTATTTTTTTTTGTTGTCAAGGCTTTCCAAGGGCGCACACACATTAATCCTAATCGTGCCGGTACATGCTACAATTATTTTATTATTATTGTCATCGCATGACATGTCACAAAAATGGCATCATTCTAAGAAAATGTTCATAAAACTTTAATAGGAAGACAACCCTGGAATATGTAATATGTCTGCTATGGTTGAAGTTAGATTTGTAGTCAAATGTCAAACGTATTGAAGAAAAAGTTAGGTCATAGTGTGAATGGACCATAATTATTACAAATGGCGTCAAGTCAACTTTAAACAAAATGGTGGATAATTCTCAGTACTTACGTTGGACGTTCATTTTTGGTTTAACATTTAATCCATGGTTCGGTTCTTTAGTCCTTACTTCCAAATTTTGATTATTTAACTGAGATTGACATTTGTCACATGTTCGAATATTGAACGAAGATGAAATTTAAAAAATCGATAAGTATACAGTATTGAACAATCTCTATGCAACTGGCCTAAAAAAGTTAAATAAAATAAAAATTTTGAACTCAAAGTAAAATATTAAGTGTATAGTTTTACTCTATTTTTAAATCTGCTTATTTGACTTAGTATTCTTAATTCTAGATGTATAAGGCCTAACCTGTTGCATGGAAACTCTTTGAAATTGAGTTCAACGTGCTTTATCAAATTCAAATTCCAAAATTTTCCACCTGAATTTATCTGTCACATTTCATAAAACAATACACACTTTGACACTTAAAATTTTGACAACATCCACTTATAGTCTTTGATTTCTATTCTCTGCCTTCGGCCTATATCCGAAGTTGGACCAACATCATGATGGCCTTTGACCATAAGCATACCTACCATATATCCATTAAATTGTATAAAATAAAAAAAATGGAGTCTAAGAGAGATACTTTTTCGGATGAAAAAAAATAAAAAAAGAAAAGTTACAGCACCCAAGCTAGCCCAGGATGTTGACAAAGGAACACAACTAAAATATGAGCCCAAAGATGACTTGACTACGACAATGACAATGTCGACGATGACGTTCTATATATGGTAGATACATGAATACCTATACATACATATACAAAATTGTTAGACGCATACTCGTAGCTCTGTGAGTGTAGGTATGCGTATAAATTGAGTTACGGTGCCGGAGAAATTGCAAATTATGTGAGAATATATACACTTATGTGTGTATTATATGAAATTGAGCTGTTTCCAAGAAACATAACTTTATATATACTTACAAGTATACATAATATGTGTACATTTTGTGCTATAAAGTTGAGCTATTTCTATGGCAGGCTTTTACTGAAATCATACAAGATAGATGTAGGTTAGGTACATGAACATAAGACTAGAATTTTAATGGAATTCTTTATAACAAATGAAAAAAAAAAAAAACGAAAAAGAAATACATTTTCTTGGGGTTTCAGATTTATTAATAATATCTATTCTTTTCTTTTTTTTTGTTACGTGGATTTTTATGATGATTTGTTGAAGTTATTAATAGAAATGTTGGTGTGTGGATAATTTTTGAATCCACCTTTCTCCATTTATCGCTCATGATGATACAATTTTTTTTAAATTACTCTTTATTCACTTACGCATTTTTGTAAAAAAAAAAATTTAACTCCGTTTCATTTAACATAGCTAATATGGGCAGTGCATGATGTGAAGTGAATTGGATCGAATTTTATTCGACAACATTAAATTTTGAGATAATTATGGTCATATAAATGGGAAAACACGAATTTTTGACAAATTTGTTCTTCAATGTACACCAAGGCGTATACACACTTTTTTATTTAATATAGTTTCTTTTTTTTTAATGTTTCATTCATATTAAGGGTTTTCCAATAAGAGATGTTATTTTGAATAGCCTGCTATTTCAGTAAATGTCACTTTTGAAGCTGTAATTTTTTGACACTTTGACAAGTAGAAAATACGACGTTTATAAAAATGGAACGATACACGCATTTTGTCTCTTCTGATTGGATCCTTGAAATGTATGAAAATGATCCCAAATTTCATCGAAAAATCATCTTGACCGATGAGGCCTATCTCCACCTCGGAAAACGCAAGATTTATTGTTTAAAAGTCTCTCCATCCTCAATGTGTAACCAAGTTATCTCTCGAAGGGTTGACCACAATTGGTCATCGAGATCTTGAGATTTAACACCTTGGGACTTTTTCCTTTGGGAATACGTGAAAGATATGGTCTACGCCAATAGCCCATCGTCGATTCAAGACCTCGAAGATGGAATTCGTGGAGCTATTGAGGGCAGTCTCTTTGCAATTTGGTGATGGATAATTTCATGAAAAGGATACCGTTCTGTTCTCTTTGCATTGAAATAAACATCCCATCATTTATCTCAAAAAATTCAATTTTTTTTTTAATATCAAAATAACACCTCTTAGTGAAAAACCTAGTTTCGACATATGGCCTCAGCTAATGTGTAGTTTCCGGCTATGTGTCCTTACTTCCTCCAGTTCGTCCTCAATCACGATGGTTCGTCCATCACTGTTTTCCATCAGGTTCTTCTTGGTCGAAGAGTGTCGCCATTCCACTGCCACTCGCGGATAATAGTATCAATGGGTTCCTATACAGTTCTTCGTTGGAAATACGATTGGGCTAGATATAACCCGTAAGATGTTTTGTAGAAACTTATTAATGAAGGTTTGCAGTTTCCCCAGGGCAGCTGGCCATATCTTGTTCGATTCCCCACCTTCAATAGGGACAATGCTTCCAAGTTAATGAAAATTCTCTATTCTCTGCTCTCTCTCTCCCTTAATGTTTATCAGAAAGTATGACTGCGGACTTCTGTGGACATCGTAGTTTTGGTTTTCCCATATTGATTTTCACAGCCCTACGATTGCTGCCTCTCTTTTCACTCTTGTTGTCATTTGATGGTGATTCATGATCTTTTGTGAGAGAATGAAGCATATTTACATCGTCTACGAATAGTTTAGTTGTCAAGGCTGTTCCCAGGGCATCACTAGTCACTGATAAAAATAGAATTGGTTCCAGTGTGCCACCCTATCTGCTCCCACTATGAACTCCAAACTCTAAATCGTTTCTTTCTTCTCTTTTCACGTTTCGAAAGGTGAAAATACTAGTTGGGCTGTCCTTTAACCAATGATGGACCAAATTTTCCACAGCTTTCAAGAAACACCTACAATTCTATAACCACCTTCTATCGGGTTAATAAAACTTGGAATACCTACAAATACATTATGGGATTTTTTGTGTGCAACGTAGTGTGACCTTTCCCGTTGGAACCATAGTTCGGCCAATAAATTCTAGAAATTCATACTAGTGACAACGCTGTCGCCGATAAATTGAAGGAAGATGACTTTTTTGGATAAACTCGCTTAATTTGAAACTAAAATAACATTATTACATTGAAGTGTCAGAATTTGTCGATTTTTATTGGAAAACCATTTGCATTGCATTTCATATTTTCCAAAAGTCCCTTTTTAAATTTATTTTTTAATATTCAACGCCACTCCACACATCCCAAAATTTATTTCTTCTGAATCTCAAGTTGAATAAAAAAAATCCATATTCACCAAATTGAATAACTTAACTAAAGTTATAATTTAAATTCCCTTTTTATTTCGAAACGGTTTCAAGGACGACTTTGAAGGTTCTTCTTTAAGTTTTTTAAATTCTTTTTTTTTTTTAAACAATTAAAAACATACCAAGTTTTGTATAATTATATTTCAAGTCCTCACTCTTGAATGTGATAATTTGCTTGTTATACATTTTTTCTGTTTCCAAAATTAGCTTCATCAAATGGACTTGTTCTTAGTCGTCGTCGTCGGTCGTCGTCATTCTACTATAAATGACCTTCTAAGTACACTTTTTGTATGTTTGTGTGACTTGCACTTAAATTCAAAAAAACATCGACCACACTTTTGCTTTCTGGTTTTCTTCTTTTTTTTTTAAATGTTTTCCGTTCTTGTTTACCAACTAAAATTAACTCCTGTTTAATATGCTTCCATCATTTCCCATAAACGCTATAGAGTTGGGAGACCTGCTTTATGCAAAAAAAGCCTTATTATCGTCGAAGCTAGAAGACTGATGGTTGTGATGTGGTCTGGGGGATGTGGTCGATGGTGGTGTTGGATAACTCTACTTACAGTTGAAACGGAAGCAATTCAATATTGGCCAAGAGTGTAAGAGTACATTTTTATGCCACACCGCACAACCAACCTCAGTTCAAGGCTTCTTCATAACGACCGTCGCGTTGTGTCATCGTCGTCGTCGTGTCGCTCGTCGTCGTCATTTGGCCGTTTGGCGTTGTCGTCGATGTCGATGTCGATGACGATGACGATAACGACGATGTTTGAGAGGTGCCTCGAAACTGCCTCTATCACTGCCTCACTTCCTCACTGACAGCCTATTTGCTTCATGCTGCCGCACGTACACTTCCGGGTGAATTGAATTGTAAATGGGTGTTGGTTGAGGATGGAGTGCCATGGCGTGGTGCTGCATAGAGCTGCTTCCATTCTAGCAAGGAGCACGTTTCATATTATACGACGACGATGACGACGACGACGATGATGGAGCAGAACTTATAGAGAACACACACGTAACTCATAACTGAATTTTATTAATGCAACATTACGTCAGCCCATTTGACCTAATTTGAATAAATTGTTACCAAATGGGATATCTCCATTTATATCTTCTCAAGGATATGCCGCCGCCGCCGCGCCGTTCCTTGGAATCGGAATCCGAATGCGAATCTAAATCTAAAACTGAAACTGAAACTGAATCTGAATCTGAATCCGAACCATCACCATATCCAACACGAGTGATGATTATCTCTCCCCCCCCCCAACTCTCCCTCTCATGGTCGTAAGTTGTTCCAGAATCAAGAATTGGAGCATAAATCTCTAACGTGACGTCTTAATGAAGTTTATTCGTTTATACATTCATATATCTAGAAAGCTATGTATATCCTTTGATGCTGTACGCCCGACCCCTTTCCGTTTCCCTGCTGCCATGGATCGCCTCTTATTATGGGATGGAAGGATGTGAGATGAAAGGCAAAGCCAACAGAAGTAATTATCCTTGCATAGGTTATGTGTCAATTTGCATTTGAAACGGAGGCGTTATAAAGATGCAATGATCTTCAACGTATCCTGCTGCAAAAAGGGGGCGGCATTCCGCCCACTTTGATGTATAGATATGGATTACAGTTGTTGTTATACTGTAGTCACTCGCTTGCTCTCATCATTGACATAACCAAACTAAACATCCTTTTCCAGAATGGTTCTATATACCAATAGAGTTGGAAGTATGGTGTGGCGTTCGTATCCCTTCTGCAAATTATAATGAAACGGTACTTGATACACACACCCACACACACACACTCACAACACACATACATATATTTTGCATGGTCCTTTAGAGCTTAAGTGTGCGAATCCCATTTGCAATTTGCAGGTTGTCAACTTACAAACCAAAAATGTGAAATGCATTTCGATTACAAATGGCGAATGATGATGGTTTTCCATGGAAAAGCTATTTCGGGTTTTTTTGTATTTTTTTAGTTAGATATTTTTGGTGGAAATTTGTGCAATAAATTACAATTTATGTGTGCACTTTGGTGATGGTGGTGGTGGGAAATGGAAATGTTTTATTTGCGAGGTTAGATGGAAAATTTATTGTACAAGTTTGTAAGTCAATTTTTCACAATTTTTTTATATGTTTTATTGTAGTTTTAGGGATTTTCGTCATTTTCTTTTGTTTGTATTTGAAAATGTGTTTGAATTTAGAGCGATTACATAACTTCGATATTGGTTTGAACTTTAGGGAGTTTAAAGTTGGTACATATGTGATCTAAATAAATTGCTAAAATCGATGCGAAAATACATATCAGCAACCAAAAAAAAAAACACTATTCCTTTGAACGATTTAATAGCGTTAATTTAGGAAACCAACAATTTTTGACGAATTTACAAATAAAATTAAATGTATATATGTAAGTACCTACATAAAAATGAAGCCCAAAAATTCCTCTGGTCACGCCATAACTTGAGAACCACTTGACCGATTTCATCCATCTTTTCTTTATAAGGTTTCTGATACATTTTAAGAGGTTTTTACGATAAACAAAAACAAAAAGTAATGCACTAAATTACATCATTTAAGAAATAAGTTATTTTAGGGAATGTTCTACTTAGTATAAAAACTTTTCTGATATAAACTTAGAGCGTTTGAGATATTTGAATTTGGGTTTCTATAAAAATGTCACCAACCAATGGATTTTTTGCATTTAATCCAAATCCAGCTGTATTCAATTATAAAGTGGAAATCTCTTATATATGTACGTAATTTTAATATAAGTTGTCAGTTTTTAATTTAAATATTGAAATGTAAGTTTGTAGTTCTAAAGTAAGTGTATTTATTTGATAGAGATATGACAGTCCTGTCTAAGTTTTCCTTCATCCATTAGGTTGTAAAATTACCTTTCTTACATTTCTGTTTTCCTTGCAGATTCAGTCTCAAATATATTATCTAGCAGGCTCTTTATTGCCAACGCTGGATAGAGACTACAAATTTTTGGAAATTTATTTTATGGTCAATTCAGCAAGATAAGTCGTTCAACGCTGTGTATATACAACAATTCGGTGAAAAGACCAATTATGGAACAGTTCCAAATATTTTCCCATTGTCACTACGAATTGGTTATATTAGTCACGTTCGAATTGAATAGTAGATACAGGACAACGTCTGTCGGGTCAGCTAGTTAGTTATAAGTCCTAACCACAATTAATTAAAGAAACTAACAGAGTCGGACCCAAAATGGTATCTTGAGGCATTCCATTATTAAAAATTATAAGAGATTCGATGATTGGAATAGGTCATTACTTTAAGCTAGATTAACTTTGATAAGATATTTAGGTGCTTATTTAACAATGCTCTTACTTAGCATCGATGGTTTGATTTTCTTTAAGTACTTATACTATAGTATTTATGAGCGATGTATCGACACTTTTGTCAACTATGGTAGTAACAAATATGAAGCTTTAAAGAGCAAAGTGGCAAAACTGATTTTTGTGTTAAATTTTAAGTTATCAAAACTAATATCTCCTGTATTTATTTAACACTACTTCTTTAGACAATATTATCGGGTTAATTTGATCGAGAGAGAGAGAGAGAGAGAGAGAGAGGGAGAGAGAGAGAGTCACAAGAACTCAAGTTTAGGTTATGTTTTGAAAAAGGGTTAATTACATCTGCTTCCTGATAAATACTTCCAGACGTTTATTAGATTTTAGAGAAAATATTTAATCTCAAAAATGGCTATAGATCAAAATTCTTTAATGATTGTCTAATAAACAAAAATGGATTTTGCAAAACGGACCTTTAGCTTGAAAAACTCGAGAGATTTTATCCAAACTTTGAAATCAGTTTTTAAAATAATTCACTTGAGGACGAAATCATTTTTTGCGATCTTCAATAAATAAAACAAAAAATATTTTTTTGTTCCTTTCTAGAATACGTTTGCCAAGTGGGAGCACCCAAGTGTGCCTTAGATAATTCCAGACTAGAAAAAAGTTTCCTATGTTTCTGAGATTTGAACTTAGGGGAGAGGTACATGATGGGGTAATCCCAACTATGTTCCACATTATCAACACAGACTTAAGTTTATGAATTGATATGAGGAGTTTTGAGAGCATACATTCTTACTTATGGTTTATCATAATAGTCCGATCAATTTAGACATGAAAAAGTGCAAAAATTCACAGCCAGCATTAAATTGGTAGGATTGTTCAAACCACCGTCATATGTACATATTTATGTATATGGAATCTAAAAAAGTCCTCATCGATCTGATAAATAGAAAACATTGACTTAAAAATGGGTTTTTCTTGATTTTCAGCAAAACGGTAAGTATGAATTGTTTTACCTTCAATATTAATTTTTAAATTTACACCTTCTATCTTTAAAAGTTCCCAAAGAAACCTTAGGAATTTGTAACACTTCATAAGTATTCCAAACTGTAATTCTACGAGTAATTATAAACAATTCTCTCCTCCACATAGTATATTAAGTTTAAATGTTTTGTTTTGTAGAGTGAACGTATCAAGTTAATTAAAGTAATTTTTTTCTCCAAAAATTCGCTTAAAAATAGATCAGATTCAAAATAGGATCATTCTAACACAAAGATTAAAATTTAATTTAATTCTCTCTTTAAACACGTGGAAGAAAAAAAAAATTCCCGGAAGTGTATTCCTTTATTCATGACTGTCAAAAAAAAACATCCCTTTCAGTTTTTTTATAAACTGACATTTATAGTAAAAGCTTCCTCTCTTTTTATCACATGAATAAAACATCTTCATAACTCTGCATTCCATCATTGGCTGTCAATCATCTGATACATAAATGTCAAATTACAGACCTTTTCTTGTGTCAAAAAACAACACACACACACACAAAAAAAAGAACAAAAATCATCTTTAAATCTGCAATAATTTTCTCGCTGTCATATTTCTTAATTTGATAAATTTAAAAATCATACAGTCATACATTAATCCTCATTCAACAAAACGAGAACGACGAAAGAAAGAATACAAAAAAAAAAAAACGAACACACTCAACTGTCATTTTTATATCAAAACGATAAGCTCATAACCACCACATGATTTGATAAAACTTTCTTCTCTTCTCTCTCCTCTTCCCGTCGATTCTGTAAAAAATTCAAAACTTAGACATGGAAAAAAAAATCCTATTCATGTGACAGCGGGATTTGAACGAAAAACACATAAATCTTCCCAAGAATAATTACACTCCTTTTTTTATTTTTTATTTTTTATTTGGAAAATTTTATATCCTTGTTCGCCAATTTCTTTTTTTTTCGTTTTTCGTTTTTACGAGCAATCTTTTCATTGCATCGTTTGGTTATATCCTGGATTTCGTTTTTTTCTTTATTTTTTTTTGTTCAATTTTCATTTTTGTATGTTCCTGGATGTTATTGGTAATTTGTCATTTGTTTGAGATTTTTATCAACGACACGGTGGAATTTATATTCATCCTGTGTGAGGAGAATTTGGAAGACACAGACTTCGAAAACAGAAGAACGAGAGTCTTTATCAGGATATGTCCAGGGATGGAATGAGTTATCTTGAAGTTTATTCATTTTTCAAAAATGAAATGTCAAAATTGACTTAATTTATCTTTCAATGTCAAATTGGTGTCAGATTTTATCCGGGTTGAACATTTTGAACTCTTTTAATCCAACTCTTGATCAATTCTACTTTATTGGCAGTTGTTTATCCTTAACCCGCGTGCTTTTTAAACTTGGTGGATCATCAAATAGACTTGTTAACTTTTTAATCAAGCATAGTTTTTAATCTTTGGTTAATCAGCCGTTTTGGGATGATTTGAGTCTTTAAACTATAGTTTGGGGGAAATCAACCTAAGTCAAGAACAAAGTGTCCTTTAATCAGGCTTAAGAGTTCAATAAGATGATGGCAATAACGTTGATTAAATATTTTAACCTAGGAAGTGACTGGATTAAGATCTTGATCCACGGATTAAATGTTGGTACAACTTAAACTCAGGAGCCTTGGATCATTCTCAAAGTCTAAACCCATCAATCTAGTTTTTCTAAAATGCTGTTGATTTGAATATCGGAAATTTTATTTGATTTTCAGAAAAATAAACAATAAAGGTCCAATGGTCTCTCCTTAGGAACACCATTACTTTGTGGTGTATTCTATCAAGACAAAGCTATAATTTTATAACATAATCCGGCACTGTGTTATCACCTATATTTTATTATGCACATTCATGATACTTATCCTTATGACTATAAAATAGGTACATGGCTCAAGGTAGGTTGGTAAATTGCAAAATATAAAATTTTATATATAACATGACACGTGTGAGTTTTGAAACAATAGAGTTCTATTAAAAATGAGTTGTGTCATAAATATTAAAAAAATTTCAAATAAAATATTTTATGGGTTTTTTTATGTTCATCATTTTTTTATTTTTTTATGATGTCGAATTTATTTAAGGTTAAGGGTGGGTGTTAAATTTAATTGAAAGTCTTATTTCAAAGGGTGGATCAAATTTCTCACTGGTTTACTTTTTCTTTCTTGAAAATAAAATAAATGTTCTTGTTCTTGTTAATTAATAAAATCCAAAGTATCAAAGTTTAAAGTCTTGTGGCTCTATGGTTAAAAGGATGCTTGGGAATGGATTAGGATCTTGTAGCGCATATTTTACTAATTTTTTTTTTTTTGGAAATAGAACTTGTCTTTTATGGAAGGAGAGGTTGTGTAAAGAGTAACAGAGTTTCCTGATTTATAAATTCAAGTTTTTGATGTCGAGGGTAAAACAACACACGGAAAAAATCTGGAAAACCACGAATTTTCCTCATTTATTTTTACTTCAAGTCGATTTTTAAAAGCTTAAAGTTCCTGATACGGCGAACGCCTCGATTTCGAAGTTTTTCACCCCAAAGAGAATTTAGACGAAACCAGAGGTCCGAATGGTTATACTTTGTCAAATGGTGTAGAAAGTATTATCGAAAACCTCAAGGAAGACCAACAAACTTGTCACGCTGAAAACTTTTTCAATCTTGAAATTAATGACAAAGTTATGGTGTCGTAAATATGACCAAATGCGTCTGACAAGTTATAGACATTTGACACTCTTTTAAAGTATATAAAAACCATTTTTAAAAAAACTCTTAAATAAAATATTTGTCACTGATTTTGCTATACAGACGAAAATAACCTCAAAAAAAAAAAACACCATCGTTCTCTAAAAGCCTATATTTCATAATTTACAAAACCACTTTCCATAATTGGCTTCCTCTTTTCCTGTCTCGGTCTAACTGTCTTTATCTTTGTCTCTGGCTCCCTTTGTAGGTTGGTATTTCTTTAAACTCATCTTTCCTGAATGACGACGACGACGATGATGTCCTAGTTTTGTAGATAAATAAGAAAGCAAAAGATTTATTGAACCAACATGCCATCCCCATCACCATCGCCATAGCCATCTTTGAGTGTATAGGTATGAGAATATAAATAGAAGAACACATAATAATAAAGGCAATTTACTGTTACTTTGTATATGCATTCTAATTAATTTCTTACTTCGTCTTCATCATTATCATCATCGTCGTCGACGTCGTCGTATTCGTAGTCGTCGTAGTTATGGAAGTCTCAGTCGACTTCACCGACATCGTCCTCGTCGTTGGTTGGTGTGCTTTCAATTTACAAGTTCCGCTTTCTTTCCTGCCATCATGCAACATTAAATCCATGTTCCTTCTCCATCTTCATCCCCATTCCCATCCCATCATATACCCTACCGACCCACCTCCTAAGCTTTGTGTCCTATTTGGAAAATACATACCAGCGAGTTCCTGTGAGCCATTGCCATTTCTATATTCCCATTCTCATTCCACGGGTGGATAGCGGGCGGAGCCGTCCTTAATTATTACCACAGGCACGCATTAAGTATTCCCTCTATTTTCCTATTCTCAAGGCACAGAGCCCAGAACACGGAGTACATTTATAACAAAAGCTCGCTCGGTCTCAGCCTCAGACCAGCTACGTGGAACGTGGATGTAACTGAATACCCAATGTTCCAGGACACGCAACTTGTACGAGTACGAGTATTATAAAAATCAATAAACACCCTCTAAGCTCTAAGCCTGGCAGAGCTAAAGCTGATGGTCTTCTATGCCATTGTTCTAATACCTACCCACCGTTACGTCGGTCGTCGTCGTCGTCATCGATCCCCTTGCCCGTCTATACGTCTCCCGTGTGTCTCAACTATTCCCAGCTTTGCTTGTTGCCTTTGCCTTTGCGTTTGCCTCGGTGCCCTGTCAATTTCCATTTGGAGAATCTGTGCTCAGCTCATAAGAAAATCCTGTTTATTTAAGGTTAAAGGACTACTGGTGCTGGCGCTCTGGTGCTGGTGCTGGTGGCTGGTGCTGGTGGTGCTCCTCTGCTGCCTCCTTTGTGTCCCCATGGTCTGGTAGTACTGGTTTTGGCATGCCTCAGAGCAAGTCAGTGCGTTGCTCGCTCGCTTATCAGATGCCGCCTATCAGCCGCCCTCCTGCTAATTCGGATTTAATGGAATTCCTTGCCGCCGAGCACACATACACGACAATACGAATGGTTTTTCACTTTACTCTACTCCGTGGCGACACAATGATGCCGGGGAGCCAGCAAGCACCGAACAGCAATATGGAACAAGTGAGCGTGGCTGGGCAACTATGCGTAGCGTATATACCCACCATCCAATGCCACCTCAAACCCAGGAGATCCTGTTGGGAATCTCATGAATATTTAAGGAATCCAATTGAATAAAAAAAAAGAAAGCTTGACAAGCACCACAAGATTCACGAATGGAGTCTTATGGCCCAACGCTAGCTAACGCACGTGAACCTAACCTGCGGAGAGTTGTTTTTTGATCTGGAGGTTAAAAAGAGGAAGGACATTTTTTTTCCAGGGAAGAAGAAAAAACAAATGAATAAAAAATAATGATAAAAACTTAGTCCTTATTGTTCCACCAGGAGAACCGTATTTTGTTTAAATCTTTTTCATGGGAATGGTGGCCGAGAAAAAAATTAGGAATGCAAACTTAACTTAAAACAAGAAGGTGGGTCGTATGAACTTGACGAGGAAGATTAATTTAAGAAGATGAAGTTTGGAAGGCAGTTATTCTTAGATGTCATTGTGCATCTTTTGAAAAGCTGAGTCATAATACTATAGTCAAACATGGGTTGTCAGCAAGTTTTTGAAAATTTTTAAAAACGATCCAACGTTTTTAGCCAGCATTGCTGCTGTCAAAGCATTCTGTCAAACAATATTTAATCATTTGGCAAATTTTAATCCTGCTGTGCTATGATGGAATGTCCAGTGACCATCTTGATAAAACTGTCTTAGATGTTTATGAATGACGTCTTGACATCTACTTGACGTCTACTCTTTTGTGTTTAAAAAAAATTGACGCCACGTGACGAAAAGTTTTGTCAAAGGCAACAAGGTTTACTGCGGTATTTTCTGTTTTAATTTCTTAGACTTTCGGAAGTTATTTGACTTAACATATTCTGTTATGAATTTCTTTCTGAAAGCATTTTATAGTCATTAAGTGTGTTTTTTTTCGGGAAAATATCCGCAGTTGGATCCTACTTCTACTTTTATCGGCAGCAAGAATGTTGTATTCGTAATACGTGTAAAATCTATCTTCATCATTTCTGATATTTTTCCCAATAAAACATACCTATTAAATATAAGTGGTTAGGAAGAATGATTGTTAAATTTAAGTCAGAAAGAATTGTAGGTCTTTTACGTAGAATAATAACAGTTAAAAAAGAGAAAAAAACACTTATTTCGACAAGATAAGCTAATCTGTCATTCTGTCATTCCGCATACACAGTATCTTCAAAATAGAGGTCTTAAAAGATCAAATTTAAAAGCTCTTCATTGATTTCTTTGATTGCCAAATTGGGGTTCCTTAAGGTTGTCATTTAGTTCCACTACTTTTTATCTTCGCTACTTTTTTATCGCTATAAGTACCTTCAAATATTTTACTCATTTTTTGTCTGGTTCCAATGGCACTTCTCGTATCACTTTTGGGCTTCCTCAGACCTAGTGAAAAATGTGCATCATCGCTGAGCAAAATTTTCCAAATCCAAAATGACAAAGCACTTCAAATGACAGCTGAACTTGACAGGTATCAAATGCCAACTTAAAAGCACGAACTGAATGACTCTTTTATGTATGATTAAGATTTTTTGATGAAACCAACACCTGTCCCATAAAATGTAAAAAAAAACAACAAGCATAAAATCAAATAAGAAACAAATTTTAGAAAAAGTTGTAGTCAGTGTAGTCAGGTGGTTTTTAATTTAAAAATACGACACACAACGACAATGAAGGAGTGAATATTCAAAAAATGTATACCCAACACACACATACAAAATATAAACCAAACACATACATAAATATGTATATGCTAATATGAATCCTTATCCTTAAGGTAAAATAATATATTTAAATAAATCTGTATTTTTTTTTTTCCTCAATCAGTTTTTATTCTCAGAAAAATTGTCAACTTGTGTGTCTTTTCTTTATTAGTTTGGGACTTTTTTGTTTTTGGCTAATTCAAAAGCTGTTCTTTTTTTTTGTTTTCTTAACTGTTTAGGATTGGATTGGGGGTAGCCAATCAATCTGATTTGTTGACAATGCTTTTTGTTGGTTCCGGAAAGACTTTCGTATAACTTTGTCCAGTGGTTTTGGATACAAAAAAAAAAAAAAAAAAACAACAAAAAATTGGCAAATAGAGATGAAATTTTGTTGACTTATTAAAGATACATTTGAATTGTCTTTCAATTCAATTTGATATCAGTCAGAGATAAAAGTTTGAGAAAAAAGATTATATTGATTTTGGTTAAAATAGATTTTATATAAATTATTATTGAGATTGAGATGAAGAAGATGTTTTGAAATTGGATGGGAAAGAGATTTATTAACAAAAATGGACTTTATTTGTAGTTTATAAACTTTTAAGATAAAGAATATTAAATTACATAACTGATTTATTTGTGTGATATATCGAATATAACTGGAGCCAACGGATTTCTAGTGTGACCATTTCAGAGTCCTTGTTATAATTTTAAGGCGAAAAACGGTAAGTACAAATTTCTCCTTCAATGATTTAACTCTTTGACTTTAAATTAACATCAATGCAATAGATGGCATTGCTTTTTTTACGTATGATATTCCTTTTTATCAATTTTTTTTATAACAAAAGTATAAGAGCTGTCAAATTTATACAAGTATCTTTTGAGGTTAGGACTAACCTAAGATCATATGGATTTCTTTTTATTGCTAGAAGCGCCATCTATGTGTCAGCCTACGAACAAAAAAAATGTATTTAAAATTTACTGATTATAATCGCCTTTGTCATTCATGACGGTCTGGCCAACGTGTTTTTCAAAGAAATATAGACCTTTAATACAAAGGCCCCAAAATCAACACTAAATATTTACTATTTCTTGAATGATTACACTTTTGTTATTTTCGTGTGGATTTTCAGTGACTAAAATTCATAAAAAAATGTACTGGGAGTTGGTCTTCACTGAATACGAGTTTTAAACTTCTAATTCCTCCAGAGCACAATACCTTAGCAATTTGGATAATCCTGTACTCACTTACCGAAAGCGGCGGCGGTATTTTTATTGTGAAAAGTCCTCCTCTTAAAATGGTTAAAATATTACTGATCAATAACAACCAATTTGACAGATATCCATATTCTTAAAACAACCCATCATCTACATGTCAAAAATTGGAAGTCCTAATAACGAATTTGTTTTTTTCTTAAAATGCAGCCAACTTCATTAACATTATTCAAATACAGATGTCTTTCGTGATTGTTAAGCATCACGCTAACTGACGTTTTACGAATGACACTATATTTCTCGAGAACGTTTTTTTCTTTAAAATTCCACTTTTTTACTTTAAAACCTTAAAGAACTTCAGTAATTTTATACTTTTCCGTGTTTTCTTATTTTCTTTTTTTAAATCTGAAAATGTGAGTATTTTAAATTCAAAAATTAAGTTATTAACAGTACAACAATAAATAACTTGTTTATCAAAGTAACACCTTTATATTAAATTATCACGCTACTTAGACTTTTACTTTGGCTAAAATATTCATATAAGTCCCTATATAATAACTTAAATAAATAATTATTGTTGCGTGAGTTGAAACAAAAAAAAAAAAAAAAAAAAAAAACGAGGAAGAAATTCCTCTTGTTTTGTGTTTTCTTTTTTTTCCTTTTATTTTTGTTAAGCAACAAGAATGTAGATGTTGGTTATATTTAAATTTTATAATTTAAGAAACATTATCAAGGAAATACCTTTTGTATAGCGTTTTTTTTTTTTTTTGTAATCATGCAAGGATATAAGTACAGGGGTTCTGACTTAAGTGGTATTTAAATGAACTTTTAGGCGATGTTGTAAGATTGTTGTTTTTTTTTTTTTACTTTTTCAACAAGTTTCATAAAAATTAATGCAAATCAAAACTTTCACGAATGGAATGATTCATTTTTGAAATAGGAGTTTTTAAACAATTGGGAAATCCCTCTCACCGTCGTTTTTGGTGATCGACTGGCTTAAGTTCATTTGACCCAATGTCTTAAATTTATGAAACAGTTTCACTATTACCACCCAAAAGTGCTTAATCCTTAGCGGTCACGCCTCATCTAGACCTCATAGCGGCCACAGGGGGTAACTCAAGCCAAGAAACTAACGCTCATAGTAGCGCCATGCAGTTTTTTGGCTTACTATGCAGTGGAGTCACTTCGCATTGTGTTAGTTTGAAGGGTTTAAGACCTCTACTGCTGCTAAGGGTTAAGTCCGGTGAAATGCATTCTTCAAGCAAATATCGTTCCACTTTTAGTATTGACTTGTCAACTGTCAAAATATGGCAGCTTCAAAAGTGACAGCTACCCAAATAGCGGGTCATTCAAAATAAAACTTTTTAAACCCTTTGTGTTTATAAAATTGTTCAAAGAAAAAAAATGTGAAGATTATAATCATCAACGAAGAGTAACGGCCCAATGATAAAACCTGCAGGTATCTCATATTATTTTGTAGATGAAGTTGAAGTGCCATAATTTGAACCAGATTTTTGACCTACTTTAATATAACACTTACTCGAAAAATATGATGCAATAACTTTCTACAAAAAATTACTCATACGCCCAAGTGAACCATTTTTGTAGACTCAACGTTTCGTTGGTTTATATTATTTAAAGATGGTGTTTATATTTTCATGAATAGAAAAAAATTAAACCCTATTCTCTCCAACATCAGTTTCTTAGGCAAGAATGCCCAACACGTAGTAAAATTAACTTTCAAAACCTCAAGTTCTCCTGAAAGTTACTGCTAACTGCTGCATTGCACATCACAGTTACCAGGTGGAACTTTCCCGCATAAGAAAACCTTTCGAGATGATGATGATTTTTATACGAATCACATCTCATTACTCAGAAATACTTGTGTGAAGTTTTACGATCCTCATTAAATGTTTTATAACGTTCTATAAGATCTTTCCCCCATTAGATAACACTGAATTCAAATTGTCAGTGAATTGAGAAGAGCACAAGCTCAAGATAAAAAAAAACTTTTGCCATTCTAATCGTAAAAGAAATAGAATTCTATAGGAATCATATTATAAGTATTTCCTGGCGCGTATAAAAGTTGGAGGAAAGTTCAAGAACCGACAACGACGAGCGAGGAGCCAGAACCAGAGCTAGGACAGGACGAAGACTCAGGACGAGGAAGACGATAGCATTTAAGTGCTTTACTTTTTGATTTATTTTTATTCGCGCGTATTCCACCTCGAGGATGAGAAAAGACCAACTTCAGCCGAAGGCGGAGGGTTATGGATGCTCCTACGTATATATGTATATTCCCATACTGCCGCATTGACTTATATTCCATTAGAATTATAAAAATAAAATAAAGCTCGGGGTTAGGCCAAGTCGAAGACTATGATGCCGCCAGCGAATTTATGTTACAAAAATGGATGGCCAAGAATCTTGAATGGCTGAATGGCAATAATCTTCCACTTTGTAGGGAATAAAAACGCTCGTTAAAATTGCTCGAAAATATTTTATTATACAGAAATGGAACTTTTTCGCTTCCTGATGGGGATATTTTCTTCCCATTTTCTTTTTGTTTTTTTTTTTCTTGCAGTATTTAACCCAAAAGATTAAGGTTCAATGTTGGTGGTTCCAAAGGGGGATAGGGAATTCATATACATACATAAGAAGTCATTGAATCGATGGAACAAATCCTAAAAGGAGAGAGAGAGGAATGGGCTCATAAAATTCGGGGTATAGCCATCATTTTAATGAAACTTTATGCTTCCTACTATGGTCTTATGAAGACAGAAGGAGAGTACGAAGGTGGTTGGACAAACTTGAGCATGAAATGAAGTGAAACTTGTAGGTATTGGCTGTTTTTATGGATCATTATGCTTCGGCTATGACTTTGGATGAAAGATTCGTGGAAAGCAGATGTTAATAGTTGTGAACGCCATTTCGTGTTGATTTTGACGGATATGCTTTCGGTTGGATGACGAACAAAAAGTAAAAAAAAAAAACGCCCTGCCAATAACTCGTACATTGAAGTTTAACAGCATTTTGGAGTGAAGACATTCATGTATACATAACTCCGGAATGAGAGGTTTTCAGTGGGAAAAAAACTACCGCCCAGTATTTGAAATTTTGATATGATAGGAGTTTTGACGTCCATAAAATGCAAATCGAAATTTAATTGGGAGATTCAGTGGATAGACATTTCAAAAGTCAGTTTAATGACTTGATTTAGCAGTGTTTTGTTTAAATTTAAAGTTATGATTGCACAAAATATTAAACTCCACACCAATGGAATTCAAAAATAAATCCCCAAAAAGATACCGCAGGAATAAAGGGAACTAAAAATGTTTGACGTTTCCGAATGATTTTGATCTTTTACACAAGAGGCATTACCTGCCAATAAATACTTTAAGGTAGTACCTACATGCAGAAATTGAACGCAGACATGTCAGACGTCAATAGATTACACTTACACCTTAGCAGAATCCATCTCTGATTAATCTTTCAAGTGAAACATTACGTACTCAAAGTTTTTCTATAGGAAACTTAACTATAACAGCGGAACAATGACAGCTTTCAGTTTAACACCAGTACCTCGTTACCAAAAAAATAAACCACATCTGTCAATTTTACATCAGTACCAGAGTATCAAAGAAAACATCTCGAAGTTTTCATAATCTGAATTTAAAACTAGATAGCGTCACTTATTTTTAAAGCTGACATAACGTAATTAACTAGTTAATTGACAGTTTTTTTGAGTGTTTGATTTGATAAATTGTCAATTTACAAGAAAATTTTTAAATCTAAAAGTCACATGTAAAAAATATACATACATATGTACAAAATAGAGTTCCTTCATTAAAAAAAAAACTGTCTGTCATGAAAGGCAATGACATTTCTCGTAAGTCATTTATTTGTAGTTTATAAGCAGTGAAAAAGGAATGCCTCTTTCATTTATTAAAACTGTCCAATTGTGTGTTATCACATTTTAAACGAACACAATGGTTTATTCTGGACAAGCCAACTGAAATGTCAAAGTGTAGTTTCGTCTGTCTATCATCCAATAAGTTAAAATTAATAAGTCTGTTTACTGAAGCTGTTCCGAACAGTTTGGAACACTTTAAAACAGCATTTTCTACATTTGGTTTTTAGGTAGAACAGAATTGTGGAAAGTGTCAAAATTATCTGTCATCATTTGTGATTGATTTTCATTTCGTATTTTGTGCTTTATGTATTTCTTTTGTGTGAGAATAAAGTACAAAAAATATTAAATTTAGAGCAGTTTTAATTGATTTTTATATCGGAAACTAAATAATTGGTTTATTTATCAAAAATTGGTAATAAATTTTCAAAGCAAAACAATTTTTTGTTTACAATTGCAAATGTCAGATATTTGATTGTTCTAAGTTGTCTGACATTTATTGTTCTATTCTATACTACGCTGTTTTATACTGCTCTAAAACTCAGTGAATAGACTTAATGAAAATTTGGCATAACAACTTTTTAGAAATGTCAAAACTGTCTGACTACAAAAATGTCGTCTATAGCAAGTAACTCATACTTTTTTAACTTCCTGTCCTATTCGATGATGTCCTATTGTCTTAGTTCGAAATAAATCGTAACTTTTTACTTAAATTTATTTTGACTTCACCAAACGTCGCAGTCGGTTTCGTTAAGTTTAAACCCGAGCGTTCACCCAGTTGAAAAGTAAATAAAACTGAGAACTTGAACGCGTCTTGGTTAGACACCATTTTGTATGTATGTATGTTATTCTGTACATTATCGATAGTAATTGTCATCCAATCACTAAATTTGCCCTACGTCAATTAAAGTTCTATCTTTATTTTTGCCTTTCATTCTGCGAATAGGTTAACTAGAAGTACTTCAAAGTGAAGTCGATTAAGTCATTTCCCATGAAACACCGAACAATGTCAAAAACCAATCTCAGTACAAGTGGTATGACAAGTGAAAGGCTAATTTTCATTTTTGACATATCATTTGACACATTCATAAAAAGCCTGAAATGTTCAAATTGCATTCGATGGAATTCTGTGAAAAGTGAAAACAAGTTATCAAGGATGTCCCCTGCAGTTGCAGCTGAATTTCTGCGTCAATGTTGTCACTCATAGCTTCATGCTTCTGCATTTGCAAAAACTACAAAACAAAACAAAAATCAACCGAAAATATACAACACAGTTCTTGGAAAATCACTCTTGAAAAAAAATCCAGGTTATGGTCATTCATGAGAGAGAGCTAGAAATTTGGGTCAAATTGGGGCGTTGGTTGCAACATCATGCAACTTAATAATGTTTGTTTTCGTTTTTTGTTCTTTCATTTTTTGACTCGAGAGTCGAGAGTAAACCTACGCAAATGCACCTAGACAAGCACCCAGCACAGCACAGCAGCAGCAATAATGTGTTGAGGTGAATTGCGTACATGAAATGGTGAATTCACCACACCACCCGCCTGACAGTGCTCCTGCGTTCGGCTTACCTCGCAATCGCAATTTGTGAATACAGGTTAAGGTCAGCACAGGCGTGTAAGCTTCAAACAGATAGATGTCCCGTTTTGTGTGCATAATTTCGTGTGTGTGTGTGTGTCTGTGTTTTGGGGTGTAAGCAAATGATGCACAACAGTTATGTGGATTTACCTTTCACCTCACTGCGTCGTCGGTTGATCCTGACGATGATGGTAGATAACTCGACTCCCATCTTAATCTGGTGATGGCTGTTCCTGGTGGTGTGATGATGGTGTACGAGTATTGGAAGGGCTAACCGTAGTCGTGGTTCATTCATCTGCACGCAACTTGAGGGTGGTTTCGCGTTGGGCGCCATCTATTTCCGAGTAAAGCCCATGGAATTCCACCATACCCCCAGCAGCTTCATCGACTGGATGGTGCTGGAAATGGAGGTGGAAGGGGTAGTTGCCGTTGCATTATTAAAAGTTTTTCTAGTTGTTGCGGTGTGGACTAGTTTCTGCAGAGCAAGAGCTCATTTCGAGAGATTGTATAGTGCTACATGGTGTATGTGTCTGCTGCACTGGTCTGTGTCTATTTATAGATCAACTTTTCTACATTTTGACCTCTTTTTTCCGTCCTCAGTCCTCTCGTGTTTCGTTGTTTCTTGGTTTGCTTTACATTTTGTTCCTGTTGTTGGTTTTTAATATAGAAAAAAAGAAGAAAAAATTAACAAGGCAATGCTGGGCAGGAAGAGAGTGGAACCGTGGTTAGCCTTTATTGTTGATGGATGGTTGATGAAGACAAAGGAAATAAGGGATAGAAAAGCAAGCAAGGTCTTTCAAGTGGATTTTCTGTAATACATACATATTTTCCTTTCTTTCTTCATTTTTAATTTTTTTTTTACTTCTTCACATTTTCTAGTGGTCACAAGGGGATGTTCTTCTGCCTTCTTCAAAGAGCATACAAAGTGAACAGCTTATGAATAAACGAGTAACATAAAGTTGACATTCGACGTCGTCGGTCGGTCGTCGTCGTTGTTGCAGCAAGCAAATTGTTTGTTTTTTTTTGTACCTAGGTACACGTAGCTTCTTTACCCCGACTAGTTTCTCATTTTTATGTTGGGCTTTAGCAGAAGGCTGGGCAGGCCAGGCCAGGCCATATAATGGAATCAAGGTTACTCGATGCACTCGTAAGAAGGGTAGATAAGGTGTACTTAAGAAATTGTATTAATCTACAAGAGGGTGAACTTGTTTCTATTTTCTGGGACAAGGTTCTTTGAGAACCATTTGCATCTCGAAAATTAATAAATTGATTTATTAGCGGAAGTAAAATCAGATTATAAATGTATGAAGAGCTATTAAGGTAAATTTAATAAGAAATCATTTTCGTTGAAGCCTTAAATGGTAAATGGGTACTTGGGTAAATAATAAAAAGAAAAACATTAACATTTAAAATTTAATTTCGTCTTTAAACGGAATTGAACTTAAGAACTTTAAGTGCTAAAATTCGAAATTTGAAGGAAAAACTACTCCGACTATTTAGGATGTCTGTTTAAGAACATGAATTTAAAGAAAAACAGAACAGAATTTAAAGGACGAAAAAATTCCAAAAAGTGCTTTTTACTTCTCCAAATTTACATTTTCGTCTCATTCAATTCATTTTTTTTATATTCAAGCACACATACCAGGCGAGATGATTTTAAATGAGTTATATCAAAAAAATTCTGTCAAACAGGCCCTCATGTCAATGCGGTGCGACAAAAATTGTAGGATTCAAATTCACGTCCAAAAAATGACAAATGACAATTCAAAGACAATCATAGAATTCACTCAATGGACTCAACTTTGTCTCTTTGACAGCCCAAGATATTGATCATGTTTTGCAGATTTTTTTGTATGGTTTCTGTAATCAAAATATAAGTATGTACATACTTATGTAAATATTTTTTAGAAAATTTACATCATTGAAAAGTATAGTTTCATGTGAAATCTTAGCCACAAAAATGGGTTTTCCACATAGAAATATGTAGACAGGTATATCAGAACCCAAAAACTTCAAATAGAATTTTAATTACGAATACAGATTTCAAGTGTTTTCAATACTCTGTGCTTTATGACGTTTCAGAAGTGGATAATTGTAATAGATGTTTAGTACAATTTTTTTTTAATTTCTCCACACTTTTTTGTTCACGATTTATCTATTTACCTACATTAATTTATTGTTTACAGTTTTTTCACAGCTTTATTGTTTTATATTGTATATTTATTTGGAAAAAATAAGAAACTGTAATAACAGGTAATAAAAATCTACACAGACTTTTTCTCCGCTGTGTTTTAGTTTATGATTTCAATGTAGGGTACTTTTGTATTTTTGGTTATTTTAAAGAATTTAAAAAATTCTAAATCTCAATAAAAAACTCTGAAGCTCTAAATTCTATGGTGGTGCATTTTAGATTTTTTTTTAATCCACTGGCCTTACATTTTTATTCCAATAAACCCACGATGGACCATATTTAGCTTATGCAACCACATTTTGATAATATTTTGAAGTTTTTTTCTTAAACCGATATGACAATTTTTAACTGAGATACTGTATTTTTAAAAATCACAAGTCGAAAAATGTTTTATTTCCTTAATTTTGCATGTGTACCGAAAAATCATTAGTTATGTATTTAAATAAGGTTTTCAACAATTCGTACGTTTGAACATACATATGACAGTTTGGAGGGTTTTAAGAATCATTAGTTACAGAGATATCAGTCATTTCAACAAAACTCTCCACTAATAAGTCTTTATGTACATTCAATAATTCTACATCGAATAGATTAAGACAACCATTTTATGTAAGTGCCCAAGTCAGTCAATCGATTAAAATGCTTTTTGAAAAACATTTTGCATTTAAAAAATCTTTAATTTCATTCATTAATTTTCTATAAAACACCATTTCTAATGTCTCAATTTCCACAAAAGTCTTATGTCAAATTTAGGCTTGAAGTAAAGAGTAAACCGGTTCTCTTCATTGACATAACAGGCCGACTCCACTAGATATCTGTATCGCCAACTAAATCTCTGACATCTATATATGTGAAATGTCTTCTCTCTTTGCTGGGCAGTTTATGTCTTGACATTTCATTCATGCAAAAGACTCTGACTTGGAAGTATCTCTGGCAAACGTCAAATAGTAGATACTTCTTCGTCAAGCTTTTTTGAGAATATCGTATTTTGCATTGTTTGTTTATGTTATGAAAAATTAGAAATTCATTTTATGAATAAATTTTGTTTTTTACCTTTATCTCCTCTGGGTTATTAAAAAAGTTGAAATTTTTTTTTATTTCATACTCGACAAAAATTGTTTTGGCTACAAACAAAACCTGCCCGCATGAGAATCAAAAAATTATGAGATGAAATGTCAGCTGCACACAAAAAAGCAACAAAATCAAAATATCTGTCAAATTCATGTCAGACATCTATATCAAGACAAAACCGCTGACATAGATCGCTGACATCATGTCATAAGATGAGATATCGCGACTCCATTGGAGATTTCATGTCATGATCGGACCACATGAGATAAATTATGTCCTATGGAGTAAAAACATTTAAAACTTCGAACACTACCACACACGACACACTTTGAATCTTTACAACATCAACGAACACACCCCAACTACACTGTCATACAAATCGCCCTCCCCTTATCCACTTGTCATTTTTCTGTTTTACTTTTAGTGCAAGCGCGCAGCAAGCAGAGAAGAAAAAGAAAAAATTGAAGAAGAAAACAGTCCAAAAACAAAATGTCATCAACAGCTGCAGAAGAAATTGGTAAGTCTTTCCCCGAAAAAATCTTTTTATTCCCGAAATTAATTGAATTAAAATCATCGAAATGATTTCAATGCAATCAGAATTTCCCAAGCAAAATGAAATTCTTCAAAATTCATTGTAAAACCAGGAAATTCGTCTTTTTTTTTGGTTCAATTCATTTGAGTTTCTTTTGTTCTGTCTGTGAGATGAGACTGGGAAAAAATCAAATTTAAATGTGAAAATTATAAGTTTATTAATATTTGATTGCTTCTAGAGCTCCTAGAACGAGTATTATTGCGTCTAGGAGTTGCGGATACCGATGAAAAGCTCGAGGCAACCGTTGGCCGGTTCCTGACACCGGTCATCATCAAGATAACCTCTCCCCATGACAATGTCCGACTGAAGGTAACCAAAATTGGCATTTTTACGTAGTCTTCTGCTTAAATTTCAATCCCAAATAGGTAGTTGAAGTGCTTACGCACATAAAGAGGCGTGTGACCTCACGGCCTCTCGTCCAAATCCCAGTGGAATCACTATTGGATCAGTACAAAGCTTCTGGTGAGTCACCGTTCCTGCAGAATTTCGCCATCATTTTCATTACCATGGGATTCCCGAGGCTTCCGATTGAAAAACAAACCGAATTCGCAGCCAAATTGATTGCCTGCGAAGACAAATTGGAAAACTATCAGGATAAGTATGTGGACGCTGTTTGCTGGAGAAGACGGACTTATCTAAGTATTCTTTGAATTTCAGATTATTTATGTTGCTGTTGCCATTACTGGGCGATATTAAAATATCAGATGATCCCGCTAAAAGGAAAGATCTCCTTGCCATCGACGATAAGCCAGCAATCAAGAAGAGTTTCTTGGGATTGCTTCAAGACGTCCTCCTGGTTCCGTATGGGTGAGATTCATTTGTACTATTCCAATTGTATTCCATTTATAGATTCTTTGGGATATGGTTTCAGGAGAAACGCTCAGAGATTCTTCTTAATTTAAATATAAAACTAAACTCTCTTGTATTTTCAGTTCAACCAACGACGTCATCCCGGCTGGTCTTAGTGCGAGTTCTTTCAAAAGGATAAACGCCAATAATTGGAAGGCCGAACAACTGGAAAAGGTTCACACAATAGTTCAAATTAGGACTCAACTAATCAACTTTCTCCCCTATATTTAGATTAAACAAGGGATTGTCCGCTTTATTTGCTCCGGGATCTTCTCGGACTTGGAAATCTTCATTCTGCTGGTGATTGCTTCCTCCGATACTCGCTTCAGTGTGGCCACTCCGGCGATTGCTGAGCTGAGCAAAGTGTGCACCATGCTTGACTTCACAGACAGTCGTGTCACGGCTCCATTGTATACACTTTTCTCGGGCAATAATTCCCCGAATCCCGACCGCAAGACAACTCCCTGCTGTGCCAGAGTTCGTCAGAAGTTGTTTCAGTATCTGATCAAGGCCCGTGGCAAGGGAATCAACACACCCAAAGGCATCCAGGTCATCTTCGAGGGTCTCTTCGGGGAGTACACCAACCAGAAGTGCCGAGTGTTGGCGCTTCAATTCTGTGAGATTCTAATCAAGGAAGGACCCATTGAGATTGTCTCCAAAGTGGCCAAAGTCATTCTGACTGGTCTGTCGAAGCTGATCGGACGGGAGGCCGACGAGCCGGTGGATGTTCAAAATGCCGCCTACTCGGCTTTGGCGCAGCTCTCCCGAACCTGTCCGAATGTCATCAATCAGGATCTGAAGATTGTGCTATCGTATTTCAATCATTTGGCCAATACTCAACCTGAGTTGCACACTTCGATTCGAGAAGCTTTGGTCTCAATGGCTCCGGCGTTCGCCTACAATTCAACTATGGAGACTGACAACAACAAGGACGACTATCAGCTAGATTCGCAGCAACATCTTTTGTTGGCCATGTTGGCCGACAATGCCGAGTCCAAACTGAACATTGTCCAGAACGTAACAAGTGTCTTTCTGACAACTTGTTTCCCAGAGCACTTCGCACCGGCCAGGTTTCTTCTGCTTCTCATTGCTGGAGAGAGGTAAGTCATGTAAAGAGTTTTTGTAATTTTTCTTGAGATCTTGTTTTTTATAGGAATTCATTGAGAGAGACAGTGACCTCCTACCTCTATGGAGTGTCCAAAAAGGACCAAGTGAACTACAACTATCTATCCTCGATCGACTTTCCGGAGGGAACTGTGGATGATTTCAACAAACTCAGCTCCGAACAGAGACGAGTGGTTATCCCTGGATTTAAATCAATGATGCGTCATGTCGCCGAAGTTGCCACGAAACGTCTAGCTAAGAATACCCAGTGTGTTGTGGTTGCACGAACTAAGTTGGCATTCAATCTGAATGTTTACGAGGAGGTGAGATCCTTTAAAAAACCTTAATGAAAGGTGTTAAATGTTCCTTTTCCAGATTCTCGACTATCTGAGAGTGTGCCTTTGGTATTCGGCTGGAGTCAAAGGTGGTCCCGGTGATGAGAAGAACACCATGCAGCTTAAGAACTACATAATGCAGAACTTCGCAGAGAGCGAGGATAATGAAATTCATCAATACTTGCAGCTGGTGCAGAAATCCGTCAAAGCTAAGAGGAGTAGGAGCTTACCCAGTGCTCGAAAAAGGACAACATTTTAATCCCAATCTTTTTTCCAGGTGAAGGAAATCTCCTTTGTTTGTATGATCTCCTCAATGCTGCCCCGGAAATTCTATCAAAACCTCAAATGCATTTAATGGAATCCTTAGCCAATTCCCTCAAAGATGTCTCCGAGACAACGAGGCTCCATGTTGCCCAAGTCTATGGCATACTTTTGGCGTATGGCACAGACCAGAAGGAATTTGACTCACAGATTTCGGAGATTCTGGCTGGTTTGCCGCAGAAATCTCTCGAGAACCGCCATGGATGGTTGTTGGTGCTGGGACATGCGTACAGTAGGCGGATTGAGTCCTTGAAGAACGTGGACGAGAAGCGGGAATTCAGCAAGGCACCACAGTTCATTGGAAGTGTTAAGGTTCTTGGTGGGTATTTAAGAGACGACTCACGTTTGAATCTCGAAGTAACTTTCCCTAAATTTCAGTTAAAATGCTCTGCGAGACTCAGCCTCTGTTGGTGTCGGCTGCCATCAAAGGTATTTCCATGATTGGCAGGACTGTTGAAATCCCAGACTTTGATGTCGAGATACCTGTGCAAAAGGACGACGAGAATGATAAAGCTATGGATGAGGACAAAAGTTTGTTATTTTCGCAAAGAATCATTGCCAAAAACCAAAGAATTCTTCTCTCTTCTTGTAGCTGCATCAGTGTCTACAAAATTCATCATCTTCGGAGTTATATTTGGCCTGCTGAGAAGTTCCTCAGCGAGAGCTAAAATCCGTGAAGATGCCTGCAAATGTTTGGGCTCCCTGGCTATTGGTGATGGGCTGCACTTTACCACCAAGAACCTCGATAAATTCCTGTCTTTGGTGAAAGTTCAGAAAGATGCTGCTCTGAACATTGCCATCTCGGAGGCTATTGTCTCCACGATCAATGGATACGATCCAAGTTGTGGTCCACCAAGTGTGGGTTTTGTGAATCCACATTGTGATGATAAGGCTTTTGAGAAATTCTTAAATTCTTTGGTCAAGATTGTCACTGATCCCAACCCGAATTCGAGACAAGTAAGGAGAATGGAAGAAGTTTCTTGACAATTAATTTAAATTTTATGATTTTCCAGGCGAGTGCCGTGTGGCTCTTGGCTGTTGTGAAGCATTGTAGCAGCAGGCCCAGTGTGTTGGCCAAGAAAAAGTTGCTTCAATTTGCATTCACAGAACTCCTCTCGGACGACAGTGGTAAGTTAGAGGTTCATTGGAGTTTATTTGACATTTTCTACATCGTTCTGCTCCTAGAATTCGTCCAAGACGTTGCCTCTCGTGGATTGGGGCTGGTCTACTCGCTCTCTGATAGTAACAGCCAAAACGACTTGGCAAATTCCCTGCTCGATCAGCTGATCGGTGGCAAGAAGAAAGTCAACCAAGTGGCTGAGGACACGGAGCTCTTTGCCGAGGGAATGTTGGGAAAAACTCCAACCGGTGGCAACATAACAACCTACAAGGAACTCTGCAGTCTGGCCTCCGACCTCAATCAACCGGAGATGATTTATCAATTCATGCAATTGGCCAATCACAATGCCACTTGGACCAGCAAACTGGGAGCCGCCTTTGGTCTGAAATCGATTTCCAAGGATGCCAAAACCAAAATGCAACCATATTTGGGAAAAATCATTCCCCGCTTGTATCGTTATAAATATGATCCGACGCCAAAAATTCAGAATTCCATGATTTCCATTTGGGATTCGATTGTGGCTGACTCCAAATCTGTGGTGGAGGAGTACTATTGGGAGATCTTGAGGGAGATTCTGGATAATTTGACATTCAATGAATGGAGAGTGAGGATAGCTTGTTGTTTGGCTGTGAGGGATTTGATACGACGACCAAATGGGCTGAGATTGAGAACAGAGGAGGCAGCGACGAGAAAGAAGGCTGATGCCATGGATGTTGGTGAGTTTAAGGACCACATTTGAGAATGACAAACTTTGGAACTCAAATTCTATTCAATTTATAGACAATGAAGTTCCCGAACCCGAGTTGAAGGAGCTCTGGTCGCAGTTGTTCCGCGTCATGGATGACATCCACGAGGGCACACGTCTGGCAGCTCAAGGCACAGTATTAACTCTCAGCAAGGTGAGCTCGATGATGATATTTCCAATAAAATACGATATTTATCTTGCGTTTCTTTCCTAAAAGATTTGTGTAAAAGCTTCGTCCAGTGATCACGGAAAATCTGGTTTGGCTGTTGCGTCTTCCATTTTACCATTGCTGTTAGAAACTGGGGTTGGCCATACTGTTGCTGATATTCGAAAAGTGAGCATTCAAACTATTTCCGAGATGATTGAATCCTCAGGATCACTGATTACCCCGCATTTACCTTCGTTGATTCCGTGTCTACTAAAAGCCACGGGGGAGTTGGAGTCTTCGAAGCTTTCATATTTATCCACAAGACTAGGAGCCGAAGCTGAAGCTCAGGAAGCTGTTGATTCGATCAGAGCTGAGGCGGCAAAATCTCATCACACCACCGAAACAACGGCTAAAGTGAGTTTCAAAAATAATTCTCTGATTTTTTTGTGACCAGAGATTTCGTGTGATTTTTTAGTGCATTCGTTATGTGGATTATGCGGCTCTGGAAAAAATGACCCCAGAGGTTCTGGAACTCATCAAGACAAGTGTGAATTTGGGAACTAAAATTGCTTGTGCTCATTTCGTCTGCTTGGTAAATTCGAGTTTTGTTGAGAAAATCGGTCTCATTTCATAAAATGGCTTCCTCACTTTTAGATAAGCATCCGTTTGGGTAAGGAAATGACTCCGCTTGTAAGTAAGTACTTGGGTGCTAGTTTTACCGGCCTCAAGGATCGCAATGCGACCGTCAGAAAGTACTATGCAAGTGCACTTGGTCATCTAATGGGAATCGCCAAAGTAAGAGTTTTTAATTCACTTGATTGCTGGACATGATTCTACTCGTTTTTCTCTTTTTCGTTTTTTTAGGAGCAATCTATAAAGAATCTCTTTGTTAAGCTTGATGAACTCTACACAGAGAATCCATCGAATCGGTCGATTGCTCTGACAATTCAATCGATCAACAAACGCCATCATGAGCTTCTTAAAGACTATACCGACAGCACTATTCCTCTGATCTTCTATGCCATGCATGAGGAGCCGAATGTAGCGAATAAGAGCACCATTGAACTGTGGAAGGATTTGTGGAATGAAGTGAGTCCAGGCGATGCTGGAATTCGACTGAATTTGAACGTTATTATACCCAAACTCGAGAAGTCACTCGAAGATCCCAGTTGGCTGAGAAAGGCGCAGAGCGCTAATGCGATTAATACCATTGCCAAGAGATTGAATACAACCCTGGAAGATGCAGAGCGTTTGAGACTTATCAACTTGCTCCTGGTGGCACTTCAAGGTAGGACCTTCCAAGGCAAGGAACGTCTGTTGCAAGCCCTGGCCGGCCTTTGCAAGGGCTTGGATAAGAATCACGAGATTTGCAACAAGATAATTGATGCAGCTTTGAAAGAGTGCAAAAAAGAGGAACCTCAGTATAGGACACTGGTCTTGTGTTCGCTGGGCGATATTCTCGAAGAACTAGAAGCCGATCGGTTCGAGGAGGTTTACAATATGATTTGGTATTTATTAGACCAGAAAGATCTCAAAAACGACGAAGACGATGACATGGGAGAGCTGAATGCCGATCAGCGGAATAAGAGAGCAAATCTCTTCAACAAGCTCAAGGAGACTGTCTGCGAAACACTCGGTAAATCCTGGCCAAAGAACTCGGAGACGACCCAGGCAAAGTATCAAGTTCAATTTGCCGAACGTTGCTCTCAGTGTCTGAAGGATAATACTCGTCCGGTTCAAGTAAGCCTGATGGTTGCAATGATAAAGTTTGTGGAGAGATTGAAAATTCTGGAATCCGAGGGGACTGAGAACATGGAGAAGAAACAAAAGGTCGATTCTTCGAATGATTCCATCAAGGAGAAAATATGCACCGATGTTTTGGGAGCTGTAAATTATGCATCAGGTTTGAAGAGTTTTTTTTTTGTTTTTGAATACTTTCTTTTTAACTATTTTTTTTAAGGTTTACCGCACACTGGCTTGAAGAAGGAATCATTGAATATCGTCCTTGTCTTAATTAAGAAACTCTCCGAGGCACATGATGAACGTAATCTTGCTCTTGTTAAGAAAATATTCGATGAGTCATTGCAGCGATTCGAAAAAGATTCAGCTCCGGAGGTGCGTTGTCGCATTAAGGATATCGAAGATAAACTCAGTAAGATTAAAAGTTAGACGTTTTATTTGGTATTACTTGTGAGGTGGTGTGAGTTTCAACTGCATAAACCCGTTAAATTGATTCAATGGATACATTTAGCTAAGAATCATTTTAAAAACAAGAATAAATATTCGTGGATAGACTCTGCAAAAAACTTGGATCGTTTATTTTTTTTTTAATTTTTCATTCTCAATTCTCAACAAACAATGGATCTCTCACTAAATTGACATAAATTCCTCCCTTGGCGCTTAGGAGCAATCCTTTAGGGTCAAGTTTAATTTTTGTGTGGGATTGGTCACAAGGTTCCACGTAATGGCTCTTCAGAAAGTTGACAATCCCCATTTTGGACTGGAGTGCTCCCAATCGTTCGCCAATACAATTGTGTGGTCCCACACCAAATGGCATGTAGGAGAAAGGTGTCATATTGGGCTTGTTTTCTAGGGAGAATCTTTCCGGATCAAATTCATCGGGGTTCGGGAAGAACTAAACAAAATTTCAAATCATAAAAACTAATAGGTAGTTTAAGAAATTCTATTTTTACCTCGGGATCTCTGTGAAAAGCAAAAAGTGGAAAAAGGACTGGCATTCCATTAGGAATACTGAAGTCTATGTGGGGTCTTAACGAGAGCTCCTCCTCTCCTTTGGCCAAAGTACATATTCGATCCAGCAATGGTTGAGGAGGATACATTCTCAAGACTTCTTGCACCACCATATCCAAGTACTTCATCGCATGCAAAGATTCATAGGTGATTTTGCCATCGTTTTCGATAAGTGACTGCTTGATTTCTTCTCGTAAACGCTTCTGCAACTCGGGCTTCCTCGATAATTCGTGCAATCCAAAGGAAATAGTCGAAGACGTTGTCTCGAAACCAGCAATAAAGAAGACAGCAGCTTGTGCGATCAACTTGTTTTTATCAACAGATTCACCTTTACTTTCTGAAGTTTCTTTTAACTTCACCAGAATGTCAATTAAATCATTTCTTGTTTCTCTGGTCTGGGCTCTATCGGTCATGGCAAAACTAATTGAGTCTTGCAAAAATTTAGTCGCTTCCTTACCGAAAAGTTTAACACGAAATAATCCCACAAGATGAGGCAAGAAGAAAATTACAATAAACTCCAAGGCCCGAAATGTATTCCACGCGAAAATTGTTTTGCCATTCCGCCGAAAGGTACAGTTTTTATCCTTCAAACTATTTGCATGCATTCCAAATGCTACCGATGCAATTGTGTCAGTTGCAAAGAGAGCGCTTATTTCCTTAATTTCTTGCACAGAACTCATTTTGTCTGTGGTCAATCGACATAGATATTCATTCAACTCGTATCCTATCTGGAAATAAAACAATTTTTTTTGTTATTGAGTATCAAAATATAGTAACCAATCCTTGGAAATAGTTTTGAACTTACCTCGTCAATTAATGGAAACATCTGCTTCATTTTTCCACTGGTAAAAACTGGTGTCACCTTAGTTCTCATCTCCCTCCATGGGGCACCTTTTGCAAAGAAGAGGTTATTGGCTGCCAACGGATCACCATGAGGATCTGCCGATGCAAAGCGATTTGCGAACTTATTGAATTCCTTGATTAGAATAGTTTTCGCCAAACTAGGATCTCTTACAATAAGCACAGGTCTGTTGAGTATGTATATTCCAAAAGCAGGATGGTTTTTGACGCTTTCGTTGTTACATAATTTGGCCAATTGTTCAGCAGGACAGCTGGACATCGTTAGAATCCCCTTTAGGCTACCGAGAAACGGAAAAGGTTCAATATAAGCCACATTTTTTCTTTTCCAATAAGAAAATTGGTGTTTCATCCAAATGTAGAGTACAGTAAGGACACCTATCAGAATCAAGAGCCAAGTAGTAAGAACCATCTTTGTTCGGATTCGGAGTGAAAGTGAAACTAAGTGGTGACTAGTCTAACATTATGCTGAAGCTCTGTAATTAGTCAAGAGCAGTAATTAAAGTGAGTGGATAACGATTACGATTTCAAATCGAATTTCGTGTCTAAAATTAAGTATAATAAAAATAAGGCTGCTTTAGTATGCATGTGCCGAATTCAGATTAGATTTGTTTTAGGACCACAATTTATTAAAACCCTGCCAATAAACTGAATGATTCAAATCTTATGTGTTTTTCCCATTCATAAATGTAGGCACCTACCTTGATGATTGGTTTATCTTATCTCTGTGTTAATGGTCTTTCATTTCTATGTAACCAGCGTCATAGGGATGGCAAACATTTTAAAAGAAACTTTCCAGGGACACGGGGCGTATACGCACGCGAATGGTCCTGCATTTTCATTAAACAAATTTCAATGTTAAAAAAGTGTTATCTATTGTTTTGGTAAACAGAAGGTAACAAGGGGGTTCACAAAATGACTCTGAGCCTGAAACTAAACAGTAGCTGGACTTAATGGATGTTTCAATATAAAATTTTTTTAATCAATGATTGGGCTTGAATCCTAACTACACTATCACAAACAATGACTGTTATCTCTGAGTGGCCTGAGTTTCTACCCCATATCGAGCGAGCCACTTTAAGATTAAGGAAACTTTAAATAAATTAATAAATAATAATTAAATTTTAAAGAAAATGATTGTAAGCATTTTTTCCTTTTTGTGTCCATTTGCAGATTTTTCTTCAAACTTCAAACAAGTTAATTGATTAAATTAACAAAATACTTCGAATTTTAATTTCTCAAAAAACTAATGGATCTCTCACTAAATTGACATGAATTCCTCCCTCGACACTTAGAAGCAATCCCTTAGGGTTGAGTTTGATTTTTGTGTGGGATTTTTCGCACGGTTCCACGTAGTGATTCTTCAGAAAGTTGACAAGTCCCATCTTGGACTGGATCGTCCCCAATCGCTCGCCAATACAATTATGTGGTCCCACACCAAATGGCATGTAGGAGAAAGGTGTTATATTGGGCTTGTTTTCTGGGGAGAATCTTTCCGGATCAAATTCATCGGGCTTCGGGAAGAACTAAAAACGAAATTGCAATAATAAAAACAAATATATAGTTTAAGAAATCCTATGTTTACTTCGGGATCTCTGTGAAATGCAAGAAGTGGAAAAAAGACTGACATTCCATGTGGAATATTGAAGTCTATGTGTGGTCTTAACGAGAGCTCCTCCTCTCCTTTGGCCAAAGTGCATTTTCGATCCAGAAACGGTTGTGGTGGATACAATCTCAAGACTTCTTGCACCACCATATCCAAGTACTTCATTGCATGCAGAGATTCATAGGTGATTTTGCCATCGTTTTCGATAAGTGACTGCTTGATTTCGTCCCGCAAACGCTTCTGCAACTCGGGCTTCCTTGACAATTCATGTAAACCAAATGAAATAACCGAAGAAGATGTCTCAAAGCCGGCAGCAAAAAAGATAGCAGCTTGTGCGATTAGCCTATTTGGATCCATAAATTCACCTTCGGCTTCCGAAGTCTCTTTTAACTTCACCAGAATGTCAATTAAGTCATTCCGTGTAAACCTGGTCTTGGCTCTTTCAGCCATGGTAAAACTTATTAAGTCTTGCAGAAATTTGGTTGACTTTGCGGAAAATAGCCTGGCACGAAATAACTTTAAGAGTTGTGGCACGAGGAAACACACAATATACTCGAAAGCCTTGTACGTTGTCAAGGCAAAGATACTCCTGCCATTTCGACGAAATTCACTATTTTTATCCTTCAAACAATTGGCATACATCCCGAAAGCAACCGATGCAATAACGTCCGTTGTAAAGAAGGCGCTTATTTCCTTGATCTCTTGCGTTGAACTTTTTGTGTTTGCGGTCAATCGACATAGATATTCATTTAACTCGTATCCTATCTGGAAATAGAAGAGTTATTGATTAGAATCAACTTAATGTTTGAGGAACAAAAACTCACCTCGTCAATTAATGTAAACATCTGTTTCAACTTTCCACTCGAAAAGACTGGGGTCATTTTAGTTCGCATCTCTTTCCAGCAGGCACCTTTGAGAAAGAACAGATTATTGTATGCCAATGGATCACCACGCTGATCTGCCGAGGCATGGCGATCTGCGAACTTATTGAATTCCTTAACTAGAATGGTTTTCGCCAAAGTCGGATCTTTTATAATAAGGACAGGTGTGTTCAGCAGGTAAATTCCGAAAGCAGGATGGTTTTTGACACTTTCGTCGTTACACAAAGCAGCCAAATATTCACCGGGACTACACGACATCGCTAGAATCCCTTTTAAGCTACCGAGCAATGGGAAGGGTTCAATATAAGCCACATTTTTTCTTTTCCAATAAGAAAATTGATGGTTCAGCCAAATGTAGAGTGCAGTGAGGACGCCTATCAGGATCAAAAGCCAAATGGTTAGGATCATCTTGTTTTAAGGCTAAAATGACAAAAACAGGTTCAAAATCTAAAGCCTGCAGCATAGGAAAACTAATAGATGATCAAATAACGATTAAACATTAAAATTCCCGATTGATTTATGTTTTGTCATGATGTATGTAGGTGTGTATTCTCAAACGTGTCGATAGTCTCTCTAGATTCTAGACGAAAATAAAGTTTATCGATTTAATTTTTTAAATTAGGCAAAATAAATGTTTGTTTTTTTGACAATAAACTTTAATTTGCTGGCAAAACATTTTTAAGGGACTTGCCATCAACAATTTTAATTGTACATTATATCTGTTATAAATTTTGTTTAACTTAATTTGACTGTGTTTTTTTTTTTGTTCAATTATTTTTATTCAAATATAGAAGTTCTTCAGGTGAATTTAACGGTACATCAATTTGTTCTTCTTTGACACTTATTCTAGATACAAGAAATAACACCAACACAATGATAAAAAAAATCAATTTAAAATCATGTTCCATTCGTGAGGAAAGTTTTATTTTTTCAAAAGAAATTCAACATTTTCAAAAAAACAAAAATCCCATTCACAATAACGGGTTTTACCAAAAAATTTTAAAAATTGACTTTTAAATAAATGAAAAAAAAAAAATTATTATTAAAAATTTAATATTGTACATCTTTCATATTTGATTTTTTGTATATCATCTGTCAAATTATTAAAACTAATATATCTCTTCCGTCCTGAAATATGAACGGGAAAAAAAGTTGTCTAGAAGGATCATTTAAGTTAGATGTGTATGTTGAATTCGTTCTCAATCTTAAATAATAGAATAATTATTGAATTATCGAAAACATTGACAGCTCACTACATGCACCATAATAAAAATAAAAGACAGAAATTTAACAAATCAGAATTTTCGCAATATTTAATGCTGCTAAATGCGAATGACTTTGGAGAAATGTCACTCCAGAGTGATACATAGCTGTCACTTTCTATTAATAAACTATTCACAAAAAAAAAACGGATATTTTCAAATTTTGATGTTAAAGCCGTTTTATTTGTTTGTTGCTTACACAAATTAGAATATAAATACGCTAGAAAAAAAATATTTGAATGTCACTTT
This sequence comes from Scaeva pyrastri, assembly GCA_905146935.1. Taxonomy (NCBI): domain Eukaryota; kingdom Metazoa; phylum Arthropoda; class Insecta; order Diptera; family Syrphidae; genus Scaeva; species Scaeva pyrastri. The sequence goes on along the minus strand of LR989927.1, from coordinate 20,987,352 downwards.
CAAAAATTTCACCAGTTAACAAAGAAATTTATAGTTCATAATTACATTTTATTATTATTTTACATATTTATTTAAATTTGCTGTTAAAGTTTTTTAATTCTTATAATTAGTTCTTCTATTTATGTTCACTATTAAATTTAACAAAATAATCTTTTTTTTTTCAATATTTTTAAAATTTTTTCATTGGCAAATAAATATTTACAATTATTATATTGTTAACCCGAACTCTTATGAGACGGCAAAGTCACGAAAATAAAAGTCAAAAATTGTGTAGTAATTACTTTTATATGATTTTTAAGTCTTGTAGGTCTGATACAAAAAATTCTATGAAATTTTGTTATTATTAAATCTTTGATTGATATTTTTTTTTAAATTTATATATTGATTATAATTACTCTGATATTAAAAAGGAACTATACTAATTAACTAAATCTTTATAACTACAACATTGTTCGTTATCAACGTCTATCTAATGGTGCATAGTCCAAGTTTAGTGGAAATCACACAAAAGTTTAGCACCTTTTAATTAAATCTTAAGAAAAAGAAATGAAAGTACTTAATTAGGACATTGGTCAGATAAACTCACAATCAAAGATAAATCATAATCTTGCGATCCGTCGTCTGTCTGGCGAGCGGCGTTAATGGGCGTTTGATCGTATTTACGATCTATGTTTGTCTCTAGTCTCTACAATTTTTAAAACAAAATTAAGCTTTAAGCTTTGACTGACTGAACACACTGGGGTAGGAACTTAACGAACCTAAATTTTGTCTCAGAAGCTTCATTAGAAAGAAAGTTAAGGATCAAATCTAATAATCTTATCGTATCCGTCAAATTGACATTAGAACTTCAAAAGGAATTAAATCTCGGCTAATATCGTTGATAGTGTATTCACAATTTAATTTTTATTTATTGTAAATTCACCATCAGCGTGAAAATTTTATATTTTATGAAATTTTTAAATTTTAATTATTTGGTTTATTTTATTAATTCCATTAACATAATTTAATTAAATTATATTTTGTATACATTTTGTTTATTGCAATATTTTTGATTGTGCCCGGTGTTCCCCTAATTTGAATGTCATCAATAAGTTCCTTCTTATCTGAGTGTCTGATTGTCTAGCTCTAGTTCGATTACAGTAAATACCTAATCAGTGATCCCATAATGATGACGTTTATAAGACGAATTAGCTTTAACTTTAGTAATATTTTAATTCAAAGTAATTACATTAATTTTAATCAGTAGAAATTACAAAACAAATTAAGCTTTTAGTCTTCATTGGTAAATTGATTCACTTTATAAAATTTAATGCTAGGTGATTGCAAATTTGAAGTCACAGTCTTTAAGTGCATTCAATGAAAGCAATCTTTAGAATAAATTCTAATGAATTATTTTTGAAATGATTCATAAAAGACTACATTCTTTTACAAGTCCACCATTTAGTGGTAAAAAACAGCTTATGAATTCATAATTCAAAACAAATATAATTTTGTATTATAAAATTGTGAGATCAAAGTCAATTTCCGGTTTAATATACAGTCAAACTTCTTTATAACGAACTTCTTTATAACGTAATTCTCTCTATAGCTAATTTCATTTTGTTCCCCTTCCCCTTAAAAAATATCCCATACGAATTAGGTTCTTTATAACGAAGTTCTCTATAACGAAATTCTCTTTATAAGGAACTAATTTTTTTGACCCAAAAGCAAATTTATTTCTTTATAACGAAATTTCAATTTTCAAATTTGAAAACTAAGCTTACTAAGATTTTTTTTTCCAAGATTTAATAGGGAACTCCCCGTTTTGGCAAGAATTTTCTAAAAGTTAATGTATGTAATGTATGTATGGGTATGGGTGCATGAAAAAGGGTACATGTGTTTGAGAAGTTTTACGCACATAGACAGGTGAATCGCTTACAAAAAAGCAGATGACAATGCTGAAATCGAATTTGTTCGAAAAAAGCCCAGCGATATTGAGATGAGAGCTGCATTCGATAATCTTCGAAATTTTATTGAAACAAGAGATGAAACCTCAGATGATGCATATTTTCATCTTTCAAAATTGGAAGATTTTTATAATAAAACAAAAACCAAAACTGTTCATGTTCAATCAAAAATTGATATGTTTTTAACTAAAAAATAAAAATTACTTAATTTCCTTTAAATGAGTTCTTTTTTGTACCATTGTTTTCTTTAAATCTAAAAGAATACTTTGAGTGTTAAAAAAATTAATTTTCTATATAACGAATTTTTTATAAAACTTCTTTATAACGAAGCAATTTTTTGTTCCCTTGAAGGTTCGTTATAAAGAAGTTTGACTGTATTTGAATAAAGTTTTAATTTTGTTATCTTAAAAAAAAAAACACTCGATTTTATATCAAATCAAAATAATTTAAATATAAGATTATTTAAATTAAATTTTGTTATATGAAGTGTTATCAATTTTATACAACAATCATTTCATATCATATCATGTTGTTGTTTTTTGATAACGATTAAGATATTTACTCGTATGTATTTATAAAATTTTTAATTCTTATGCAAAAATATTTTTTGTCAAAAAAGATTATAGCTATTTTATAACCACCTAGCAACTTTTATACCTATTTATATTGCATCTAAAACGTCAGTTTTCTTATGTAGTGACAGTCACATTTTGTGGTGATAGCTTTTTGACTATGACAATGTGACCATCACCAGACCGGTATTGTTCGATTGTGATTTGTGCACCGAATCCAAAGATTTTGTTCGATTAACTATAGTTCCGAAATGAAGACTTTTTTTAAATCAAATTTGAGAATTATACATTTTATTTCTCAACAAACAATAAATCCTTCACTAAATTGACATAAACTCCTCCCTCGGCACTTAGAAGCAATCCCTTTGGGTCAAGTTTGATTTTTGTGTGGGATTTTTCGCATGGTTCCACATAGTGACTCTTCAGAAAGTTGACAAGACCCATCTTGGACTGGAGTGTTCCCAATCGTTCGCCAATACAATTGTGTGGTCCCATACCAAATGGCATGTAGGAGAAAGGTGTGATATTGGGCTTGTTTTCTGGGGAGAATCTTTCCGGATCAAATTCATCGGGATTTGGAAAATACTAAGAACAATTCAGTTATCAATAAGAATTACAAAACAATCTCATACGAAGTATAAGTAGATACCTTAGAATCTCTTTGAATCGCAAAGATAGGAAAATAAACTGCCATTCCATTTGGAACATCATAGTCAATGTGTGGACGTAATGAGACATCCTTCTCTCCTTCGGCCAAAGTACATCTTCGATCTAGGAATGGTTGTGGTGGATACATTCTCAAGACTTCTTGCACCACCATATCCAAGTATTCCATTGCATTTAGAGATTCATGTGTTATTTTGCCATTGTTTTCGATGAGTGACTCTTTGATTTCTCTTCGCAAACGCTTCTGAAACTCGGGTTTTCTGGACAATTCATGCAGTCCAAATGCAATGATCGAGGAAGATGTCTCAAAACCAGCAGTAAAAAAGACAGCAGCTTGTGCAATTAGCTTATTTGTATCCACGATCTCACCATCAGCTTCGGAGGTGGTTTTTAATTTCACCAGAACATCAATCAAGTCATTCCTGGGAATTCTAGACTTTGCTCTATCAGCCATTACAAAACTTATAGAGTCCTGGAGAAATTTTGTTGATTCACTCGAGAATACCTTGGCACGGAATAACTTGACCAAATGTGGGACGAAAAAAATGACTACATACTCGAAAGCCTTGAACGTGGTCCATGTGAAGATTGGCTTACCATTTCTTCTGAAGTCACTGTTCTTATCTTTCAAACTATTCGCATAAATCCCATAAGCTGTCAAAGCAGTAACATCGGTTGTATAGAGGGCGCTGATATCCTTAACCTCCTGCACGCAACTCTTAGTGTCTTTTGTCAATCGACAAAGATATTCATTCAATTCACATCCTATCTGATGGAAGACAAGTGAGTTCTAATTGGTTCTTATAGACTAAGCTTTGTGATACAAAACTCACCTCGTCAATTGATGAGAACATCTGTTTCAACTTGCCACTGGTAAAGACCGGTGTCACTTTGGTCCGCATTTCCCTCCAGCGAGAACCTTTCAAGAAGAAGAGATTAATATGACAGTTCCTTGTTTTTTTGTCTGTCATTTCAAAATTTGATGTTATTTCCCAGTGGCAATTTTATTGTCTCATTGTTATGTTTTATTTGGCTAAATTTCACAAATAAATGATGACGATGACGAGGTTGTCAATTTCAGGTGAATATTTTTATCTTTTAAGTGACAATCAAAGGGCTGAACAAGTCAGTCAGTCAGCGTTTGTTTACCCATTCAAATAACTGACCGAAAAATCAAACAAAATTCAGTGTAAATAAGCGGGAAATACTGTAGTTTTGTGATAATAAAAATATTACTAATTATAATAATATTACTTAGTTTTTATAGTATATTTAACTTCAGATATAAATCTAAGAATCGTTAGTTTTTTTTTTTTTTGTTGGTGGGCAATTTAAAAACTGATCTCAAATTGACGTTTGTTGTTGTCAAATATGAAGGTTTTTTTCGTACTTTAATTCTAATAATTAAATACTTTATTTACATATGTATGTAGTTGAAATTGCTTCCGTGATTACATTTTCTTATATAACTTTCAGTATTTTTACTCCGGACTTTGACTCTAATCCTACCAGTTGACAATTAAAATTTTGTCTTCCGCGGTTGACATTAAAACTTATAAAAAAAAATGTCAGAAAAATTGGCGAACTTAATAAATTTATTTATTAAACTAAAGTTAAAGTTTTTTTCTGAGCAACCCTTCCGTAAAAATTAATATTAGAGCTTTACCAAAAAAGCCTTTTCAAAAACTCAACAAACTTATCTATATTTATGGAGGGTTATTGATTCCTAGTTGTAAATTAGGGTCCCACTTCCAAATAATTATTATCAGACTGGAAGCAAATTTTGAGCTCTTCTGTCAAACTTTCCCTTGGAACTTTTTCAGTCTTTCAATACTGGGAATGTGAATGGAGATAAAAAATGTGCCTTAAATTTAAAATCCAGGGAAATTTGGTTCACATTTCTTTGACTTTTTTCAGAGGGAAGTTTATGATACCGCAGACTTTCTTGATGGAAAGGAATATTCCTAGCGATTCTTCGGGAGACCACTTATACAGTCCAATATATACCTACCACACCTTATTTATTTAATTGATTTGCAGTTATACAAAGTTTAGTCTCAAAAATAAATTTTACAGATTGCATTTTTCAAATAAATATAAATACCTTACAACTTAAGAAAGTAAAATGTTATGTTTTTATTTTTCCAAAAATCTTATTTCAAAATACATATGTAAATAAAATCAAAATCCATGTTGTTATTTAACAAAAAGCGGATCTCTAATAAATCTGCAGAAAAGTCCACCTTTCGCTTGCAAAAATACAGCTTTCGGATCGAGTGTCAATGTCTTGTGTGATTTCTCACAGGTGGTAACCCTATGATTCCTCAAAAAGCTAATCAAACCAATTTTAACTTTAATAATTCCTAAACGGCCTGCAATACAATTGTGTGGTCCTGTTCCAAAGGGCATATATGAATTGGGTACTAAATTTGGAAGGTTTTCCGCTGAAAATCGTTCAGGATCGAATTTGTCGGGATTTGGGAAGTACTGCAAGTAAAAGAAATATTAAATTAGAATCAGCAAAGTCCTTACCAGCTAGACAATTACCTTTGGATCCTTGTGAATGGCAAAGACCGATACATAAACTGGCATTCCATGAGGAACTCGAAAATCAGAATATGGATTCAGTGAATATCCTTTTTCGTCCCCAGACAGAGTACATTCACGCTCTAAGACTGGCAATGATGTATACAATCGAAATATTTCTGAGGTAACCATTTGCAAATATTCCATTCCTAGAAGGTCTTCATAGGTTATGTTTCCGTTGTTCTTCTCCAAGCATTCTTTGATTTCTGCCCGAAGACGATTTTGTATTTCCTGATTTTTCGACAGTTCATACAATCCGAAAGAGATACCAGTTGACGTAGTCTCGAAACCGGCTGAGAAAAACACAGCAGCCTGGGCAATAAGAACTTCGTCATCTAGTTTGTCTCCATCAGCGGCAGCTGCCTTTTTCAATGACACAAGAGTGTCTATCAAGTCGTTTCGGATTGCTCCGGTCTTCATTCGTTCACGCATGGCATATGAAATAGTTTCCCGAATAAACGAAGCAGCCTTCTTGGAAAATTTCTTCCATCGAAAAAGTGCGGCCAACTCTGGCAAGAAGAATATTCCATTGAACTGGATGGTGGTGTATGTGTTCCATTTGAACATTTCACTTCCATGCTCACGAAATTCACTTTTGGGATTCTTCAAACAATTAGCTTCCAAGCCAAAGGCCACCGAAGCAATGACGTCTGTGGTGAAGAGAGCACTAATTTCCTTGACTTCTTTGATGCAAATAGTTGATCCCATTGAGATTCTGCTTATATATTCGTCCAGATCCACTCCGATCTGTCAAAAAAAAAAACTTGACAATTCGCTCTTCAAAGAACCAAAATGGATTTACCTACTTTTGCGATCAGTGGAAACATCTGCTTCAGTTTTCCACTTGTAAAGAGTGGTGTTAATTTTGTTCGCATTTCCTTCCACTGTGGATTCTTGGCAAAGAAAATGTTATGATACCCCAGAGGATCACCATGTGGATCACATGCTGCGTGTCTATTTGAAAACTTATTGAAATCCTTGATCATAATTGTTTTGATCAAATCCAAATCGCGCAGAAGGAGTGCAGGTTTGTGGAATATATGAATTCCAACTATGGGTTGATTTTGAGCATTCTTGTGATTGTATAGGGAAGCTATATGGACTGCTGGATTGACTCTCATACAAATCGATTCCTTGAGATTACCAAAGATCGGATTTGCTTCGATAAAGGGAATATTATGTCGCTGCCAATAGGAATAGTGATGCTTTATCCAAAAATAGAGAGCCGTTAAGAAGCCGGCTAAGACCAGAAGCCACTCAAAGGCGACCATTTTATGATATGATATAGTCTACTTACAAGTCGTAGAGTTTTATAACTACTAAATACAAAATATGAAGCTAGCGGTTACTTTGCGTAATAAAAAGGTGGAATAATTTACTTAGAATTAAAATTATTTTAATAATATAGCATTAAGACTATTGCAGATTTAAATCTAACTAAAATCGATTGTATAGGTGTTGCCAGCTTAAAACAGTTGCCCATCAAATTTTCAATTTGAAATTAGTTTTTTCACAAGAAGCTCCCAACCTAATTTTCTGCTATTTCGATTTATGAAAATTAAAAAAAAGATCGCGTATACGCCTGAGAGCACATCTGTATGATATTTGTTTCCTGTTTAGGTAAGACTTTTAAAGTTCTAGTTAAGAAGGTGATTAGTCCAAATTAATTCAATATTAAACATCTGTAGATTATTTTAACTTATAAACACTTGTTCTGTGAGTGTCTTTGTTGAAGATCTATCTTAATCCAAGTGTACAGGCCACACCTACACCGAAAATACATATATGCTTCGCACTTGATATTTGTATGTACTATTTTTAATTTCAAGCACATTATAAATATAACAGACCTAGTGTCAAAACGTTACTGGAAGGAAAGTGGAAGTGTTTGATTCACGAGTTGATTGCCACTGGAATCACTGAAACGTTTATTTAAAAATTTAGTTCATGCATTGACTACTTTCCTCTTAATTAAAAGATAATTTGTCTCTATTTATAAATCTTATATAACTACAACAGAAGGTGTTTTTTTATTTGATAAAAAGTGGATCTCTTATAAATTTACAATAAAGTCCCCCTTTGGCTTGCAAAAGTACTGCTTTCGGATCGAGTGTCAATGTCTTGTGTGATTTCTCACAGGTGGTAACCCTATGATTCCTCAAAAAGCTAATCAAACCAATTTTAACTTTAATAATTCCCAAACGGCCTGCGATACAATTGTGTGGTCCTGTTCCAAATGGCATATACGAATTTTGTACTAAATTTGGAATATTCTCAGCAGAAAATCGCTCAGGATCGAATTCGTCGGGATTTGGAAAGTACTGCAATCAAAAAAAAAAAATATTAAATTCGAATCAGCAAAGTCCTTATACCAGCTTGAAAATTACCTTTGGATCCTTGTGAATGGCAAAGACCGATACGTAAACTGGCATTCCATGGGGAATTTTAAAATCACTGTATGGATCTAGGGAGTATGCTTTTTCCTCCTTCGACAGAGTACATTCACGATCTAGGAACGGCAACGATGGATACAGTCTCAATATTTCTTGAACAACCATATTCAAGTATTCCATATCTTGAAGATCTTCATAGGTTATGTTACCGTTGTTCTTCTCCAAGCATTCTTTGATTTCTTCACGAAGACGATTTTGAACTTGTTGATTTTTCGACAGTTCATACAATCCAAACGCGATGGAGGAGGCTGTGGTCTCAAAACCTGCAGTAAACAATCCAGCTGCTACTGCTATAAGGGTTTCATCATCTAGAGGAGCACCTTCAGATGCTGCAGATTTTTTCAATGATACAAGAGCATCAATTACATCATTTCGAACAACGCCGCTGGTCTTCATCCTTTCACTCATGACGTATGTAATAGTTTCCCGGATAAACGAAGCAGCCTTCTTGGAGAAAGTCTTCCAACCAAAGAGTCCAGTGAACTCTGGCAAGAAGAATATGCCATTGAACTGGATGGTGGTGTATGTGTTCCATTTGAATATTTCACTTCCTTGTTCACGGAATTCACTTTTGGGATTTTTCAAACAATTGGCGTCCAAGCCATAGGCCACCGAAGCAATGACGTCCGTGGTGAAGAGAGCACTGATTTCCTTGACTTCTTTGATGCAATTTGTTGAGTCCAAAGGCATCTTGTACAAGTAGTCATCTAAGTCCACTCCGATCTGTCAAAATATACATATGTCTGGCAGTTCTTCAAAAAGAAAATATAGTTTGGACTTACCTTTGCAACGAGAGGAAACATCAACTTCAATTTGCCTCCCGTGAAAACTGGTGTGATCTTCGATCGCATTTCTTTCCACTGAGGATTTTTCAGGAAGAAAAGATTGTAATGTCCCAGAGGATCACCATGAGGATCACATGCTGTGTATCGGTTGGAAAACTTATTGAAATCCCTGATCATAATTGCTTTGATCAAATCCAAGTCACGCAGAAGAAGAGCAGGTTTATGGAATACATGAATTCCAACTATTGGTTGATCTTGAGCGTTCTTATGGTTGTACAAGGAAGCTATATGAGCTGCAGGATTGACTGTCATGCAAATTAATTCCTTTAGATTTCCAAAGATCGGGTTTGCTTCGATGAAGGGCACATTTCGTCGTCGCCAATAGGAATAGTGGTGTTTAGTCCAAAAGTACAGAGCCGTCACAATACCGGCTAGGACCAGAAGCCATTCAGAGACACCCATGTCTTCAATTGCTCGATATGTATATTTTTAAATATTAATTTATGTTTTTAGAAAGTAAACTTCACGAAGCAGTTCTTTGAGAACTGAAAACTTAGATTTGAATTCTACGTCTTTTATATGTTGTCCCAGTGAAAGGTGTTATCTGTTTTCCAATGAAATTTAAGGTCTAACAATAAAGGCTTAGATCTTGCTAGATGGAGCAGTTGTTCTACACTCTTAGCTCTGTGTGTATCTTAAGAAACATCATCAGTCTTATCAAGTTTTATTATATTTTTATGTCACAGCGACATGTGTACTTTATTTATTAATTGTAAATATTATGTTGGCAAAAAAATAAATTTGTTTATTTGTTTAATACTATAATATAAATTTTTAATTCTTTAATTTAAATATTATAATTAAACAAAGTGAGTGAAAATGTAGAGGAGACAGGGACTAGAATTATCAAAGGGGCCTCAAATCTACAATTTAAAAGAAAAGAATTTTCTAATTAGGATAAAGTTGGGTTAGGTCATCAACCATGGCTCAAAGGTAGGCTAACATCGTCGTCATCATCGGCTCAACAACTGGGATCCGGTCCTGGCCTCATTTAACAAGTCTCTCTATCCAGATCGAGAGCCGGCACGTCTCATCTAGGTGCGCACCCCAAGGCCTCGGGCGTCCTTGTCTACTCCATCTCTCTAGCATAAGTATGGTCTGTCCACGCTGTCTCCTAAAGAACTTTCCGAGCTGGTTCTTTGCTCATGTGATCTAGCTGACCAGCTGACCGGAGTCTACCTCTCCTCTCGAACCCAGTTTTCAGATCCATATGTGAGTACTGACAAGACTATAGCCCAGGACAGCAGCAATTTAGAGGTTATAGCAAGTTTTCTGAATTTTAATAGCTTTGACAGACTATAGCAGGCTCTGTTGGCTTTGAGCAGCCCCCCGCCACCAAATTAAATACGATTTCTTAAAATGGCATTTCACATCACAGTAGAAGATGTTGCTCCTTTATTAAACACCTTGGTTTTTCCATTTAAACTATTTACCAATTCACAAAAATCTTAATCCTATTTTTATAAACTTAAACTATAATTTTAATTTAATTTTAGTATTTCTACTTTGCAACAAAAAGCGGATCCCTAATGAATTTACAATAGATCCCCCCTTTGGCACTTAAAAGCACAGCTTTCGGATCGAGTTGTAATGTTTTTTGTGTTTTGTCACAAGTGGTAACCTTGTGGTTTCTCAAAAAACTTATCAAACCAATTTTAACCTTAACAATTCCCAAACGTTCACCAATGCAACTGTGTGGTCCAGCACCGAATGGCATATACGAATTGGGTACTAAGTTTGGCCGATTCTCTGCAGAGAATCTTTCAGGATCAAATTCGGTCGGATTGGGGAAGTACTGTCAAGTGAAAAAATGGACATTAGTAAACCAATTAAATGCATAAAAAAAACATACCTTTGGATCTTTGTGAATGGCATAATTTGATATGTAAACAGGCATTCCATTGGGTATCTTGAAATGACTAAATGGCTCTAAGGAGTACTCTTCTTCATTCTTGGCAAGTGTACACTCTCGATCTAAAAATGGCAACGATGGATACAATCTCAATATTTCTTGAGTAACCATATGCAAGTACTCCATTCCTTGAAGAGCTTCGTAGGTTATATTCCCGTCGTTCTCTTCCAGGCATTCTTTGATTTCATCACGAAGACGGTTTTGTATTTCCTGATTTTTGGACAGTTCGTACAATCCAAACGAAATTCCCGACGAAGTGGTCTCGAAACCGGCTGTGAAGAACACAGCAGCCTGGGCAATGAGAACTTCGTCATCTAGTTTTTCACCTTCAGCGGCAGCTGCCTTTTTCAATGACACAAGAGTATCTATCAAGTCGTTTCGGACAGCTCCGGTTTTTATTCGTTCACTCATGACATATGAAATAGTGTTTCGGATAAACGAGGCAGCCTTCTTTGAAAATGTCTTCCATCGAAACAGTCCGGTGAACTCTGGCAAGAAGAATATGCCATTGAACTGGATGGTGGTGTATGTATTCCACTTGAATATTTCACTTCCTTGTTCACGGAATTCACTTTTGGGATTTTTCAAACAATTGGCGTCCAAACCATAGGCCACCGAAGCAATGGCGTCTGTGGTGAAGAGAGCACTGATTTCTTTGACTTCTTTGATGCAGTTTTCCGAGTTCAAGGGATCTTTGCATAAGAATTTATCTAAATCCAGTCCAATCTGTCGAAAAGATGTCAAAATTGGTAGACCTAGATTTTTTAAATTAAAGAAAAGTCATGTGATTTTTGTTACCTTTGCAATAAGAGGGAACATCTGCTTCAACTTTCCACTTGTGAAGACTGGTGTCAATTTTGTTCGCATTTCCTTCCACTCTGGATTCTTGACAAAGAAAATGTTATGATGCCCCAGAGGATCACCATGAGGATCACATGCTGTGTATCGGTTGGAAAACTTATTGAAATCCTTGATCATAATTGTTTTGATCAAATCCAAGTCACGCAGAAGGAGTGCAGGTTTGTGGAATATATGAATTCCAAGTATTGGCTGATCTTGAGCGTTCTTATGGTTGTACAGTGAAGCTACATGAGCTGCAGGATTAATTGTCATGCAAATTAATTCCTTGAGATTTCCAAAGATCGGATTTGCTTCGATGAAGGGCACATTTTGTCGACGCCAATATGAATAGTGGTGTTTAGTCCAAAAGTACACAGCTGTCACAATACCGGTCAGGACCAGAAGCCATTCAGAAACTCCCATGATTTGTTATGAATTTGGAATCTAGAAATAGACAAGGAAGTCTGTTGAATAACTTGACCAAAAACAACTGCTAGGAATTATATAAAATGGAGATTAACAGAAGAACAAATCAGTAACCAGATCAATTAGTACTTTAAAAGAAAATTTCTTTCAGGGATATTTAGTGCTTTGTTCCAGTTCTCTAAGCTGTCTACAGAAATGTTGATAATATTTCATAAAGGCAAAACTGGTTGAATGCTTCAACGATTTGAGACGAATACTAAGAAATTTCGTTTGAAGAATTAAGCTATCGTGTGTTTATAAATATGGAAGGTCATTGTGTCTCAGGGCCCTTAAGGAATTGGGAGCCTGAAAAGTAAGTTGAAGTAGTGAAACGTTTCGATGACATAAAGAACTTGATTTTGAAGCTACTGCATTATTTGATGGTGAATTAAGACAAAAATATAAAATTATTTCTTTCATAAAATTTTGAAGTAAATATTTCTGAAGAAATCTTTTTTATACAAAACTTGAAATGAAGTTCAGGTATCTGTTGATTGAAAATAAAAAACATAATCAGCTATTACTTTAACATAAAAAAAGAAATCAAACGTTTCTCAAAATAATTCAATAATTTGACAGTTGTCCAGGAAAATGTCATCAGAAATATTCCCGAAAATCACATATTTTTCATTTTATTTTGGAACTTATTTCGTGAATTTGAGAGAAAAGAAAATCAAACGTTAGTTTTTCACGAATTTTTTACGAAGTTTCTAAGTTTTGTTATTACTACAAAATTAGAAAAATCTATTAAAGTTCGAAAATGATTTTTCCGTGTCTTAAAAATATATCCATTATCACTTTCTGTTCAGTTTTTATTTAATTGAATAATAATAATATTTGAAAATTGTTCGTCGAGTTTTTAAATCGATGTTTATTTGACGAACATTAAAAATTAAAACTTCCGCATTTTTCAATTGGTTAGATAATTTTAATCACAAGAACAAACAATTCAAAACTTGAATGGTTTTTTTTTTTTAAACTCAGATTACCGTTCTAAATTCGATATCAATTTCTACTTTTAATATTCCCAATTAATATCAAAGGAAACAATAAATCACTTTAAATAAAATTGTACATACACTTCTTTTCAGGAAAAAAAAAATAAAAATATCAACAACTTTCTCAGTTCCTCAAGGCGAGTCGAGTCGATTCGGTTCTTTGAAGACTGATCGTAATATTTATTAATTCAACGTCATTTATAGGATTCAGTATTGTTACTGCTTAATATATTTTTTGCTCATTTAATCAATAGTATATTTAATCTGTTATCATTTATTATATTGTGCTTGGATTTTCTATTATTAGAACAATTTAATTTTCATTAATAAATAATTTCAGCGACTGGGTTGTACGAAGTTGTTGTTAAAAGAAGAAAAACAATTCTCTTTCTTAAAAGTTTTAAAATAAAGTAGACTTAGAAAAATGATTAAGGATATTTAAATAAACCATGTTTTGAATAAAAATCAATAGTTTTTCAGCTTTAAATCAGTTTTTTTTTTTTTTCCTTTTTCAAAAAAATTTACATGAATAAATAATGTAAGAATACATTTTAAAGTATTAATTTTTATGAAAAACGTCAATGATAACCATTAAATCTTATTGTCCAAGTCAGACATTTACGGTTTAAAAAAAAAATCACTTACTCAGTCAGGGATTGTCTAAGCCCCCGTAAAGTCAGACGAAATTACGAGTAGTTGTTGAAAACTTTTTCGATTTTACATATATTTTTTTTTTGCATTTTTAAATCTTGATTTTTTATCAAACCAATATTTACCCGATAAAGCAAGAAGAGACTTAAAGTAAAGATGCGACAAATGATAGTGTTGAAAATTGAGAGTACAAATACTTTACGACTTATATAGTTGTCGGGTTATGTAAAGTGTTGTACTCAGAGATAAGCAGCTTCTATCAAGGTGTATGATTTTGACCTAGAAAGCTATTCGAAATCTTACCAGAAAGTATTGTTATACAGTCTAGTCATTGAGGTGCCTTAAAGGCTTCACACAAAAAACCGGCTAGAAATTTACATTTAATCGAAGAAGTTAAATATGATTAAGGGTAAACTTTTCAATAGTCAATTAAGCTGAAGTTAGTTTTTTATTCATCATTTAAAACCTTTAATTTGTTCCCATTTATATCATTCATAGTTTACCATCAGATCAGTTTCAGGGAGGGTTGGTAACAATACGGTCTCATCAAAATTGAAAAATCTGTTAGCTCTCGGCCTCTCATAACTAGTCTCGTTCTGGTCTCGCCATAGTTTTATTTCTCTTGTAAGTTTTTAAATTTGAAGCTCGGTTTAATTTTTTCGCAAATATTCTGATTTTTAGGAACTAAATTAATTTTGACAGCCATGGCTTTGAATATGAAAAAAAAAAATATGTTTTGACATTTACATACATAATAATCCGTTCCAAATGTCACAACAAAACAGATACTCAAAATATGCAGTCTCATCGATATTTTTGTGTAGGTAGTATCGGTTTTATAATAAATTTGCTGTGTCATTATTTGAAGTTATATTAATATGTACATACATTTTCTTATAAATTAACATTATGAGGATTTGATAACAGTTTAATTCACATCCGTTGTTTATTTAAAATATTGTTGATTTTGTATTGCTTATTGTTATCTGATAAAAGTTTTTTTTTTATATACTTAGGTAAACCAATATTTATAATAAAGTATAAAATAAAAACTTTAGATAACAATAAATGGCCAATGTACCTACTTAATTTTTAGGTGTGTCTTAAGGAACGACCACTAATATATTTATCAGTTTTTGAATTTTACATGAACACTAACTTACAAATATTTTGGGGTAGCTGGAAATAATACTTCTATGAAAATAATTTTTTTTTGGCATTTCGAGAGGATTATGTGGATTTTCATGGAATGCAATTATCTTTTGTAAAATTATGTTAAAAATTCAAAAATCTTTACTAAGAGTATAAGAGCAAATGCATAGAACATGGTCTTTCATTTATTTGTTTAGTAAAATACTTTAAATTAAACTATTAAGTTTTGTAATGTAATCACAAAAGAAAAGTTTACACTTGGTTAAATATAAGATAAATTTTATTGAGGAGAATAATGGGAGTTAAAATCATTCTACGACGAACGTTACAGTTAAGAATATTTAAATTATTTTTTTTACTATTGATAATTTGTGCGATAAGAGTGTAGGAGACATCTTAGACTAATTTGATAACAATCTATTAAAATTCCAGTGGCGAAACTAAGAAACTATAAATAATGAAGGCCTCGTTTAGAAAATATGTTTAAGGGCCTGTCTAAAAAATTCAGTTGTCAACTTTTAGAGCAGTTAAATATTAACACCCAATTTGACATAAACAAAAGGATCAACTATAAAGAACTAACTAACCAGGCGCGGATTTACCAAAAGGTTGAGTTGGCTTGAGCCTTTTACTTGTCTTTTGTCATTATACGTTCCGTGAATCCGTTTAGCAAATCTTCTATATTCTATAGAAAATCTAGCTAGTTCGCCACCTCAATCAGTAATCGGCTGCTGCGCCCTCTGTGCTCACTTTAAATGATTGGAAAACGCAAAATTTAAAAAAAATGTGTAATAATGTACATATGTGCAGTTTAAACGAAATTGTTGAATTGTAAAAATAATCTAGGACATGACAATTCGTCGTCTTAGAGCCACAATAACGTAATTACATTTTTGAAGATTTTTAACTGGGTATTGGTACAAAGCTTACACCAGTGTCGGATTTACAAATTTGGTACCAAACACACAGGTACTCTTGTAATAAACGAGATTCCGGGTGCCCGGTTATTACTGGTATTTTCCGGTCAAAATCCAGAGCTATACTGAGTATGCCACTTTTTTGAGAGCAAAAAGGAGACGAATTGTAGAGTTAAGGGCGGCAAAAACTTAACAGCGTATACCTTGAAAATTTGTAAATCCGTACCTGGACATATTATGTAAATATTGTATGAATAGTTTCAAGAAATATCTAAACTTTCCTTAAAAGTAGTAGATGATTGAGATTTTCTTTGATTAAAATAATATTTCTTCATAATTATTTTGCTGTGAAAATATCCTTGATTATTTTGCTACGAGTATGTATCATCATCACTACATAGTATTTATAAAACAAAGTCGCTTTCTCTGTCCCTATATTCCTATGTATGCTTAAATCCTTAAAACTACGCAACGGATTTTGATGCTGTTTTTTTTTAATAGATATAGTGATTGAAGACGAAGGCTTATATGTATAACTAGATAATGTTTTTTCAATCAAAAAAATAATTTTTAAAATTTCATTCTAGACTGCGTTTTATTCCATAATTCATTTACTTCTTAAAGCTGCAATACATACTTTAAGGTGGCGCAATTATCGTCAATTATATAAGTTGATTTTTAAATAGGTATATAGTATACTTCAAGTAAAAGACGAACTTCAACTCAATACAATTCAAATAAATGTTATTATAGATAGGTACACTTTTTAAGTTCCCAGAATAATAAAAATTTTGATCGGAAAAATATCAGCTAACGGTGAGACAAAGTTCACCGAGTCCACTAGTATGAAATAAAACTCAAGTTAATTAAAGTCATGAACATCGTATTCATAATTAATTCCACTTCAATGATTCATAACTTTTTTTTCGCACAAATTAAATTAAATGAAAACCAAATAAATTTATATGTACATATATAATCTTTATTAGTTAATAAATCCGGTAAAATTTTGTGTTATCAACTACAATAAATCACTTCCGTAAAATTTGTATATAGGTAGTCAAATTTTATTAATTGTTCTCTAGATGATAAAAATAAAAAAAACAAAACAATATTTGTTTTAATGAACTCATTAATATAACCTAAAGCTACTTAAAAAAATAAACCTTTTGAGCAAAATCATCTACTAAATACGTTCAAAAAAATAAACGAACATTTAGATTTAGGATATTTAGGCATACAGTAAAATCTGTAAAAGGTGAACAGGTATACGAAAGATTTCGTTCATCTTTTTAATTTGTTCAAATACTAGCAATCGTTTAAAAATTTGTGTATAACCATTTATGAATATCTATACTAATCTATACTAATATATAAAGCTGAAGAGTTTGTTTGTTTGAACGCGCTAATCTCAGAAACCACTGGTTCGAATTGAAACATTCTTTTTGCATTGGATAGTTTATTTATCGAGGAAGACTTTAAGCTATACAAAGTTACGCTACGACCAATAGGCGAAATATAGGTCACTGGTCATTATTGGTCTTTGGTCATAAATGGTCTTTGGTCATAAATGGTCTTTGGTCATAAATGGTCATTGGTCATTGTAGGTCATTGTCATTATTGGTCTTTGGCCATAAATGGTCTTTGGTTAATATAGGTCACTGGTCAATATAGGTCATTGGTCATTGTACCTTTGACATTTGACATTTGACCTCTGACCTTTGACCTTTGACCTTTGACCTTTCACCAATGACCTATAAAGGCCAATGACCAATTACCTATAATGACCAATGACCTATATTGACCAATGACCAATTATGACCAAACACCATTTATGACCAAAGACTAATAATGACCAATGACCCATATTGACCAATGACCATTTATGACCACAGACCAATAATGACCATTCTCCTATAAAGATTCATAACCAATGACCAAAGGAGTCTCTCATTTATCCCGATCGTGACGAACGCCATGTCATAGCCATTCAGTTACGCAAAGGATTCGGACGGTTTGGTCTGTTGCGCCACCGTCCCTCCAAGTAAGGATGGTCGGCCACGCTGTCCCTACCATAAAATGTACTACATAGAACTTTCCGAGGTGGTTCCACTGCTTTCATGCGAGCTAGGTGACCTGCCCGACGGAATCTACCGAGTTTATTTTTTTTCACGACACATCTGAATTCGAGGTAGATTGCGGAATCGCCCTTCCTTACATACGGGGCCATCAATTCTCCTTGCGACTTGCTTTGCTCTTAAGAGGTCAAAGTTTGCTACTATTGACCCAAGGTATTCATGCTCCATTAATTTAATTAAGGCACGCATTGCATGGGATAGATTTTTGTTTTCAAACGAATCGTGGATTTTGTTTTTGAGTATTATGAGTCATGACCATCACTTTCCAGTATTGTAATTAAAAAACAAAACATTTTAATCAAAATGTTACTTATTAATTTTAATCTGTATTTAAAATACATATTATGATAAATAATATTCAGTACACATAATTAACATTATGAACATATGTTTATCTATATCGATACTTCTATACTAATTATATAAAGCTGAAAAGTCTGTTTGTTTAAACACGCTAATCTCAGGAACTGCGTGATCGAATTGAAAAATTCTTTCTGCGTTGGATAGCCAATTTGTCGAGGCAGGTTTTAAGCTAATTAAATTATTAATTATTTAAATAATTAAGCTAAAATTACGCTACTATCAATAGGAGCGAAGAATCAGTGGAAAATGTTGCAAAAGGAAAGAAAATTATTCATCTTAAAGGGCTTCCGTTCCATTGTCAAAATCGGGTTGCAGAGAAAATCCGTATGTTCTTCAGCCATAATAAAATAAAACCTAAATATCCTTTACGAAGTACTTTAAAATATATATTTTTTAAAACTTAATCTTAATTGCTATAATAATAAATTGAGTCGGATGAAGTCGCGGGGAACAGCTAGTTTATTATAATTTCTTAACGGACATGGATATTAGAACTTAAACATATGTATATAACTGTCACTTTTGCATCTGTCATCTTTTGACAGTTATACGCTTCAACAATGCATTGAAATTATTTAATATTAATTTTAAAACCAAAGAGTGTGTGTTCCTCATCGATCTTTGGAAATTGGCATTCCACAAATGACATCTTTTCTTTTAAATAGAGACTTAGGTCTAAATGCTTTAAAAGTTCATTTAACATAAGAATTCGAGTCGTTCAATCACGCGTCTTGAAATCCATAAAGAAGGTTCTGAATTTTTCGTCTAAAATCATCTTCGATAAGGCGTATATTTACGTTTGGGGCTGAGGTATTCGAAAAATGAAGCGTCTTCATCTCCATCGTGTCAAGTTATTAGAAGACCCAAAACGACAATAGACCGACGAGACTGAAGAGAATGGTCTTAATCTATGTACTTATTTATTTTTCAATACAATTTAAATCAAGTTTTCAATAATAAAGCTTTTATTATCATGATTTCTTAAATCTATCTTAATCTATGTACATATATTGTGAGTTATTAAATTTCACACATTTATCGTTATCTCCAAAAACAATAAGAGTGTAAGGCAAAACTTAAGTTATCAAAGGATCACGCACAATTTTACAATAAATTCCTCCTTGCGATTGTATAATCAAAGCCTTCGGATCGAGTATCATTTTCTTGTGGGATTTATCACAAGTCGTAACATAGTGGTTTCTCAGGAAATTAATGAGTCCCAATTTGGCTTGTAGAATACCAAATCTCTCCCCGATGCAATTGTGAGGACCTGCTCCGAATGGCATGTAAGCGAGATGGGGAAAATTGGCTTTATTTTCAGCTGAGAATCTTTCAGGATCGAATTCCTCGGGATTCGGGAAGAACTGAAAGTATAAGACAATATTTAATCTGACAAATAAGGAGTTCCGACTTCCATCACACATACCTGGGGATCTCTGTGGAGTGCGAAAACGGGAATGTAGACTGGCATTCCATGCGGAATACCAAAATCACTGAATGGCTTTAGGGAGTATTCTTTTTCACCCTCGGCCAAGGTACTTCTTCGATCTAGGAACGGCAGTGGGGGATACAATCGCCAGACCTCCTGCAGGACCATATTCAAGTATTCCATCTCAGCGATCATGTCGTAGGTGACTTTTCCATCGCACTTCACCAATGCATCCTTAATTTCCTGTCGCAGACGCTTTTGTAACTCTGGTTTCTTGGAGAGCTCATGCAGAGCAAATGACATAGCCGACGATGTGGTCTCAAATCCGGCAGTAAAGAAAACAGCTGCTTGTGCCACCAGCATGTCAGGGTTCGTGGCCAAATGCTTCTTCTCCTTGTCGGAATCGGCGGCTTTCTTAAACGCCACCAAGATGTCGATTAGATCATTTCGAACGTGGCCGGATTTGGATCGTTCTGTCATTATATGATTGATTGTTCCTCGAAGAAATGAAGCCGCATCCTTGGAAAACATCTTACAATTGAACAATCTCACCAGATGCGGCAAGAAGAATACGACCGTGAACTCAAAAGCTCTGAAGTATGTGAATTTGAATAGAGCTCGGCCATTTTGCCGAAAGTCGGCTTTGGGGTTCTTCAGACTGTTCGCCTCAACGCCAAACGCCACCGAGGCTATGACATCGGTCGTGTAGTTGCCGCATATTTCTTTGACTTCGGTCACACTGGTGCTGGAATCGAGCGCCAAGTTGCAAAGATATTTGTCCAATTCCACACCGATCTACGGAGAAAGAAAAAATGAAATTTATTTACATAAATGTTTTCGTTATTTTCCAGAAAAAGTCCGAACCTTTTCCACAAGTGGAAACATTTGCTTGATTTTTCCACTCGTGAATACCGGCGACAGTTTGCTCCTCAATTCCTTCCAATATGGATTCTTGATGAAGAACAAATTAAATGATCCCAGAGCATCGTTGTGGGGATCACAAGTCGAGTAACGATCTGAGAATTTATTGAAATCTTTGATCAAAATATTTTTTATCAATTCCGGGTCTCGAATAAGTAAGGCAGGTTTATTGACGACATGAATCCCCACAACCGGTTCGTTCTTGGATTTTTTGTGATTGTAAAGATAAACCATATGATCGGCTGAACAGTTCTTCATCAGGAACATTTCCTTTAGATTGCCAAACAAATAGCTGGGCTCAATAAAGGGGACATTTTTCCTTCGCCAATAGGAAAAGTGGTGACTTATCCAGATGTAGAGCAATGTCAGGATTCCCGATAGAATTAGGAGCCATTCGGAGAGAGCCATATTGAAGAGACCGCTACACAAAGAAAAAATTGTTTTAAATAAAAAAAAAATATATTTCACAGGAAATATATTTCTCAGACCACATTGTGAAGCTTCCCTAAAAAGGACTTTTATCAAAAATCCTTCCCACTTAAAATTAGTTTAGTCTTAAATTTTTGTTAACACACCATTAAGTTTTATGCTATCGCATATTAAAGTATACACAAAGAAATACAACTATAATAACGAACATTAAAAGAAGTGGCTTTAAGTGACTGTGCTGAGGAACCCCGATTTTGGAAATGAGAATGAGCTTCTAAATTTAACGTGAAGATGAGGTAAGATCCTTGTAATAAATATAAAGGTAGAGGGTGAATCAAAATGCTTTCAACTTCAACAGGATGATCAAGTTCTGGTCAAGACATACAAATCTAATTTCGTTCATAGGAAGTTATCTAAACATGATTGTGTCATGTCAACTTCTGACACACAGAGTTTGGAATGCCAAATTGAATTTTTTTTTTAAATCTATTTAACGAAAATTAAAAGTTTTTTTTTAATTGGAATTTTAAAACCATTAACGATGAAAATTAAAACAAATCCGAACAAAAATTAAGAACGTTTTCTTTCTAGTCTAGTGTCTAGTTCTGAATTTTCATTATTTTTATTCGCAGTTGAAAAATTTCTTCGATTTAAATTAAATTTAAATATTTACCCGTAAACTTAAACTTGTTATAAATTTAATTGTGATTTAATATAAAGCAAAACTGTCGCGTCTTATCGTTAGAGAATCTCAACTCTTACTGTCTGATTTTTGATTTTATTCAAGATTACCTAAACAAACTGTGCGTGTATTACAATAATTATTTTTAAGAATTCTTAAAAACAAAGAATAATAATTTTCAGTCTGTAAGAAGATTGCAGTTTAATTTTATTCATGTTGTCTTACCTCAGCCAGACTTCAATCAAATCAATGTGAACGTTAAGATAGTAATTACCTTAGACTTGTTAGTTTTACTTGGGGGCTTTCAATTAAACTTTTTTTTTGTTTTTAATTGTGTGTATTTACATAATTTTATCCAGTTTGATATTAATTTTGTTACAGACTGTTAAAAACGTAAATTTTAATCCAAACTTAAAAAATGATTGAAATTAAAATGAACTGCTAATTCGTTTTTAATACAAAAACTATTTTTGAACACTATACATTCTTTCAGTGAATTAAATCTTTAACGAACTCATAAGATTGCATTCCTGAATTGGGGTTTTAAAAAGAGCTCAGTAAATCATTCAATAAATATTTTTTTTTATATATGAAGGTAGTTTATACCAATTGAAGTTCAAACTTGGGATTAGGGTTCTCGTTTTATGCACAAAATTTTAAATCTTCTTAAACACTCAATGAATAAAATCTTCTGAACGGTTTGAATTGAACTAATTATTTTTTAAAAATTTGTCTTCAAAAATTATTGAATGTCGGGAGAAGCAAGAAAAATAAAAAATTGACATTTTAGAAAGGATTTTCAATCTGACAACTGTCATTGTGAACGGACTAATAAAAAAACTCTAAACTCATGAACAAAATTTGTATAGTAATATTTAAAACTATCGGCTCATCCCAGCATCGTCCAGTGTGCAATTAAACGAATCTAGCGGAACTTTAGTCAAAAATAAATGTCTCCCATATGCAACAAAATGCATCGAACGGAATAGATATAGAAAATAATAGAAAAGCACATCATATTTATAATAGTTTTTGAGTTTAGTCAAATGTCTGTTTATTTATAATATCTCTGTTTCTTTGTGGCAAATTTCATCTATATCCGTTCAGCAATTCTGGAGTTGGAAAAATTAAAAGAAATCTATATTACGGGAACTTTACATATTATCGAAATAAAAAGTACCCTGTAAACTATCCAGACTATAATCTATACCTGTGACAAATTTCAGCAATATCGGTTCAGTCGTTTTTGAGTTATAAATAATGTAACTAACACGACTTTCTTTACTTTACGATCAAGATTTGCTTTCTTGGTCAGATGAAAATGAACGACAATTTACCAGTAAAATCTATAAATTGTTAGAAACACTTTTTGGCCCATCAGATAATGGGTTAACATCTCTAGACTTTTAATGTGGGACTTCGTCGATTCATTGTTTAGGGATCTCAGAGGTAACATTCATATCTGTCTTGAATATGAAAGGTCGAAATCCATATTAAACAAAAATGTATGTTGATTGTAAAGTCACTAAAAAACTCACATCAACAAAAAATTGAAGTGTTTAACGGCAATTTTTTAAAATTTGTTATGCAAGTTCTAAAATATGTTGAATGAACTCATCTTACAAAATTTTTCGTGATGTCACCCTGTGTAGGAATAAGTTTTTAAAGACGTACATTGACAGAAGCCTGTTCGTCTTGTTTAAGACGTTTTACCTTATTTGATTTCATTGTAACTATAATTTAATTAGCTTGAGAGATAAAATGCACAACTTCGTCGTCGTCGTAGACAGAAAATACAAGTTATGAATTAAAAAAAAAAAAAATCTAATATGCCTATGCCTACATTTTACTACATACATACATAAATGTTGTTTTCCTTACATTGTAAAATACTAAGATTGTATTGTATTTCGTATCTTTGTAGAAGTATTCAGATGATGAATAAACCAATGACCAGATTAAAAATAAACTTAAAGATACGCCTATCGCCTATATGTCTTGCTTCTTACACTAGTTTTGGCCTTGTAATGGGTGGTTAGCCTGCCTGCATCTAGTAATAAAGTAATCAGCTTTTGTTTATAAGTTTTAACGTTCATAATTGCTATTTATTCGTCTCCAGATTTGAATAAATTAATTAAATTACATCGAATTGAATGTAAAGATGATTTTGTAGTCATAAAATCATCTTTTCGATCTCTTTACACTTAATTCGGAACTTAGATCTGCTCTTTAGAGAAACCATGGTAAAAAGTTTGTGACAACCAAGTCTAGAAGTTGTTTCATGTAAATGCACCATAACTCAGATCTTGATCAGAATTATCACTACAAGAAAGGTCTTCGTCTGACCTTGAATTTAGTTACATTCCCGAATATCTCGTTAATGGCTAGAACGATTTTCTTACAACGAATGTCGTTTAAAACTGGTGTCAGAAAACTTAACCAACAGTTTCCATTTAATTACTTGATTTTCTTTTCATAAAACTTAATTCGAGCTTAGATTTTATCAACACAATTATAAGAAATCAAGATTCACACTTTATAAAAAATTTACAATTTTCCATTTTTATCTTCTATGTATATAAAAATGAGTTTCTAAAATGTGTGTGTGGCCGCCTAACTCGCGCATTTATGTACCGATTTCAATGTGGTTTTTTGCCTTTTATAGAGAATTATCTGTAGATGGTTTCTATGTAAAAAAAAGTTATATTCGAACGCACCATTCTCTACAAATAGCAACAAATTAAATCGATTCATAAAAACGCAATTTGGCAACATCAAGAACATATGTACATATTTCAACAGTTTTGACATTGTTTCCAATAGATTTTGATACTTTAAGCACACGATTCTCCAAACTTCCATTTTTGATCGCACTTGCTGAAATTATAGTATTAAGGCGTTTTCGAGATTGTGCAAGTATTTTTCGGAATCGACAGTTCCATACATACAGTAAAGATGTTCAATTTTGTGTGTTAGAAAATATATTCCCATTATCATTAATTTAGCTTTAAACTTAGTTTTTTTTTAACTTAAATTATTTTATTTTATTCTGAATCGTTTTCAATTTAAATTCTTAAACGTGAAGTGATTTTGAGTTATAATACAAAAAAGTGAGTGTTTTCAATATACCGATGTGTAATTTTTTTGGTTTCAAATGTATTTAGGACCACTTAAGGATTTTGTTGTTTAATAATGTGTGTGTGGCTGCCTAACGGGCGAATTTATGTACCGATTTCAAATTTGTTTTTGGCATTTTTTAGAGAATTATTGGTGTATAAAAAATGATATTCGAAACCAATTCTCTACAAAATGAAAGTCCATACAGTCACTTTTAGTCATATTCGTACACCTTGTACTACTTGCATTTATTTGCTCCCAAGAAGGAAACAAATACATTTTAAACAAAATAGACATGCAGTTATTTGAAATAAATATTGGTAATCCTAAAAATGACAAAAAATCATTTAACAAGATGCATCAAAATTGAAACTCTCATTCGTATTCGTACATTTGAATCTTTTCGGATTTTTTAACGAAAGGCGCGAATTTCGATAGTTTTTTATTATCTTTATTTTTTTGTATACTTTCCTTCTTCTCAGAGTAGATTAAAATCATTAAAACCTAAAATGGGACAAAATTGAAAAAAAGCATTTTTATTCTTTTTAATTTCTTAATTTCAATTATAGACAAACATCTGAATAGCATTTCATCACTATAATTTCCGAAAAATCGAAAAAGCAACAATAATATTTTTCAGTATAATCTGTTTTCTAACTGTTGGTCATGAGAAGGTTTTTATAAAAGAAAACATTCCCAAAAAGTCAGGAAATTATTAAAATTAATTTTTGTATGAAAAATAAAATTTTTTTGCAAGCATTTTGCGAAAAGAAATCAGAAAAATAAATAATAGATGGCATTGGGGTACGACCAATGCCCAAAATTTGATAGATATACACAGGTTATGTTCAATTTGTGGGTGTTCTTTCCGCATTGTCATTTTCTATTGATCAAATGTGTTGATTTTTGCTGCAAATGCTCGATTTTTGTGTATTATTACACCTATTCGGAATAGTCGTACATCGCACACAACATACGCCATATCATATGAGCAAAAATTATCTGAAATCTTAATTATACGAAATTGAAAATGTCATTCAAGAAACTGTTGAAAACAATGTGATTTCAGGACAGGAGACGATTATCAATGGAATATTCAAAGGAGAAAAGCACCTTATCCCACGGGTTCCAATTATTACAACTGATCTTCCAATTAAAGCGGATTCACTTTCCTTTTCTCTTTTGCCATGACCAATCGTTGGAAGTAAGTGAAATTAATATCGAATTTCCCTGTTTTCCTCAAACCGTCTTTTTTTGTTTTTTAACCGGAAAACTTATTGAAAAATTTAGCTTTCCATTAAATTTGAATTTTCTGAGTTTTATTATCACTCTGGAGTGGCTTTAAATTGGGGTGAGACGAAATTCAATTTTAAATTATTTTTAGCCAGGTTCAATTTTTTTTTCTTCATAAATGCACACAGCGAAGCGGGTGGGAATTAGCTAGTTGTTTATGAAAAAGCTTAACAAATTGTTGTAATAAATTGAATTTTCTAAACAAAACACTTAATAATTCCGATTTAAAAAGAAGAAAACTTTTCACGAACTCACTTTGAATAAATTTTTATCTTTTGACTGCAAAATGCAAACTGCACTCACTTGTTCGACTTGTTTACGCGCTTGTAAAATCAAAACAATTCTGTAAATAGTTTCCTTAGCTACTTTTATAGGTTTTTTTTTTGCTCAAAAGATGTGTAGAGGTACTGTGTGTATATTGTACTTCAAAGATACGATTTATATGTGCACTATGTGTAGTGTATAGATGTAAATATTTACTTTTGAACAGTTATCAACTAAAGTTTGAGAGAATTATAAAATAATCATTTATGCACCTATCAATCAAATACAATTGATGTAAGAGGCTTATTCTGATGGGTGTGCTTGGCTTGGGGCATGTGCCTTTTAATAAATTGATAAAAATAAAATGTGCAATTCATTGCAAGTATACGTGAATTGCATAACTTTGGGAGTGTCATTAAATATAGAATAACAATAGGCTTGAGCTTTTATATAAAATGTACTTTAATTTTAATTAAATTAATAAAATACTTCAAAATATCATCATTTACATGATAGAAGGACAATAAAGATATCAATATTTGAAGTTGATTGTGCTTTGTTGTATTTAAGTGAATGAGTGACATGTGACAGTGCAGAAATATGTATGTAGATACATCTTCTATAACCTTGTAGCTTGAACTTTAACGATAGGTTCATAAACATTAACAATATCTATTAAAACTTAATTTATAACAAAAATTACGTATACGCCACAGGCTATCCTTTTGTATTACAATAATTGTTTTTAGAGAAAATTAAACTGAGATTTAATTTATTTGTTCATTTTTAGTTTCAATAATGCATGCACTAAATTTTCTTTTATGATGTTGGGTTGTAATTTTTGTATGGGATATTTTCAAGGGTGTTTTTTTAGAGGTGGTGTTTTCCAAAAGAAATAAAACGCATCTAATTTAATGTTTTGGTAAAGAAAACTGCTTTATTATAAAGATAAGATTTTTCCATTATGTTTAAAAATTGATTTCGGGCAAGTGGCAGCCGCTACTGTTGATAGTTCGGCTTCAATTTTAGCAGGAGTTGGATTTTGTAATTTTGTTCAAAACTCCTCTCTCGGAAAGACAAAATGCTTGCTCGACAAAACCCTTATACTGCCAGTCCTTCTATATGGTGCTGAGTGTTGGACGATAAGCAGAAAGGGAGAGCTGCTATTGGGCTCTTTCGAGAAAAAATTCTTCGTCGGATATTTGGTCCTGTGTGCGAAGGAGGCGAATGGAGGAGAAGATATAACCGCGAACTCTATGAGCTGTACAAAGATGTGGACGTTGTCAAGAAAGTTAAAACACGTCGACTTTATTGGCTCGATAGCCTCGAACGAATGGATAACAACTTTTCAGCTAAGAGAATCTTCGAATCCCATCGGCCACCTGGTTCGAGACGACAAGGAAGACTGAACCTCCGGTTAAAAGACCAAGCCATCGCGGATGCCAGAACGCTTAGTCTGGATGACTGGAAGCAACGTGCTCGGGATCGCAGAGGATGGAAGGCCATCGTGTCTCAGGCAGAGATCTCAGATCCTACATTTGTAAGCCCGCAAACCAAGATTCTTCCTCTAAATCTTCCATAAAGTGGTTAGGTACAGCTCCAATTGTTGGGCACGATGTTGGATGGTACTGTATGGCGGCGTCTCTGAGGATGAGTATTATCTACTTGAGTAAACGTGGTACGAAGCCGATTCATGGTTACTCAAATATCCGACTCTGCTGGACGATTATGTTGACCGAATATTGAGCCCAACACGCGATTTTTTAAACTCGAATATTTTATGTGAACAAAAATTTAAATATTAACGAAGGCTATGATTCATTTTCAACAAACATTTTTGTTCATAACTAAAAAAAAGTTTCAAAATTCTGAATTGACTTTTTAATTATGAAAAAATTAAGACAATATTAAATTTTAAATCAAATTTTACTTTTTTTGTTTTGTTGTTTTTTTTCCTATGACACGAAAACAAGGATACCAAAGGACAATGTTATTAGTATGGTATATATTTTTGAATGAGTTAAGTTTTTTTGAAAAGTCTTCTTCTGTTTCTTGTTAGGCTGGCACTTTACCGCGTTAAGATCATTTTAAAGGATAAATCTGAAACTCCTTGAATGCCAGTAAATTATACGAGTACGTAACATAAATACGAAAAATTAGAACGTCTGCATACCCATAGGAGAAAATTTAAATGCTTAATTTAGCACTTCTAAAAAAGAAGCAGTGCTGTCATAAAAAAATTTTGTTACTTTTTTTCCAAATATAGTTCTAACGTCTTACTTCTAGTTTTTTTCTATATCGTCCCTTAAAAAAAAACTGTGACTTTCTTTTTTGCCAATTCACCAGTTCAAGTAAAGTCAAAACTGTATTTTTTTGTGTGTTTCAGGAATTTAATAAATTTATGTGAAATTTACTTTAAATACAAATTTTTTTGTGGAAAAACATGTTTGTTATAAATTGTCAAATTACCCTAAACTAAGAATGAAATTTGGACATTTGTTATCAAATAATCCCTAGCACAAATAAAGATGCTAGTATTTTAGTGGATGATGATAGTTGAGTTTTATTCACTGCTGTATAGCTAGTACTGCTTTCAAGTGAAAAAAAAAATAAACTATCAAACTCACTTTTCATATATCGCCAGCACAGCTGTCATTATTTTTGCTGGCTTCTTTTTCGATAGCAATCAAATTATTGTCGTTTACCGAGGGAAGTTTTGCTGCGCTAGCTACCCAGCAGTGAATAAAATACAGCTAATATTTTTGGCTAAACACAGGGATCATCAACTGCTCATAAAAATTGACTGTGTCAACATTCATATATAATTACTCTGAGCAGAAAATAATAAACGTTGGTGTAAAAACTTAAGAATTATAAAAACTAATTAACCTTTGAGCGAAGTCTTGTTTTTAACTTGAAGCTAATTCGATAGTACATATTAAGAAAACCAATATGAAAAGCTAATATTGATAAATGTTAAAACCACACGAAAACAAATATTATTTTCATCATCTTATCAAAAAGATAAAATAGTTGTAATAAACAATAAAATTCACCGAACATCTGTTATTAATTAATTTTTCAACAAATACTTCTCTAACTTATTGATCTTTAACAGTCTGTGAAACTAGTTTTTCTTTTATCATCATCATTTGCTATTTGTTCATTTGTTGTTAGTAATTTGTTTATCTGGCTTATAATTACTTAAAGATTCATATGGGTTTTATAAAATAAAAATATTAAGTATGCTACAAAAATGTTAACAAATGCTGATTGAATTCACTTTCACTAGTTATAATTTCCTTAACTTTAAAAATATACAAATAAATACTTTTATTCACTTTTCAAAAAAAAAAAAAAAACATCACTGGGTCTGTTTAATCAACTGAACCGATTTTGATTAATTTTTGTCTGAAATGAATCAAGAAGATAATAATGGGCTCGTTCACTTTAAGGATATATTATTTTGTAACAGAAATGAACTTTGACAGACAGGAGTACTTTTCAAAATTAATTTCGTTTTTAACAAAACTTGAAATGTGCCACTTTCAAAAATGTTCTCCTCTTTTAAACAACCTACTTATGCTTACGAACATGCGACACAGGCAGACATTTAAGATTATATAATTTTTTTATTTAAAATTTTTATTATTATTATTTTTTTAAAGGTGATTCCATATTGTCTCACAAACATGTATTAGATTTAGATTGCCCATCATCATGCCAAGTCAATATTATAAAAGCCAGACATTCCCTGTCAAAGTGGTTACTTAAAATCTTGTTTTCGTCAAGGTACATTAAAAGTTTTAAGACAACAAAGAACCAAGAATGAAGTACTTATTATCAATTTTAGTGGTTATTTTCCTGATAGTTACATATTTTCACACTTGTTCAGCAGGTAAGTTTAACTATAATTAAAACCGCCCACACTTGTTTAACTGCCAAAAAACTAAATGTATAAAATTAATTTATGTTTTTCATTATTCAAAGTAACTGAACCAGTTTGTGGTTATGTGAACAAAGAGGAGAAAATGATCTTCCTCAAATATTTCCCAGGAATTAAAGAAGGCCAAGATTATTCAGAAACTGATGCCGATGGCAAATGCATAAAAGTGACATGTCAAGAAGATTATACTCTTAAATATGAGGGGTAAGATTGAAGCACATTCTCGTTTAAGCAATTAGATGATTAAATTTGACGAAAATTGTTTTCTTTTATTTCAGATGCTAATTTCGTGAAAAATGAGGCAATGTTAAAAGTAATAAAATTTCTATTCAATTAAATTAAAAAACTGTGTTGTGAATTTTGAAGTATATTGTTTTTTTTTTATCGAAAAAATTATTAAACTGGCTACATGATCCAATGATAGGTATCGCTTGTACCTTGTATGGCAAGGCCCGTAATTTCTAGACTCTTATTATTTTACTAGCTGTTCCCCGCGACTTCGTCCGCCTCAATTTATTATTATAGCAATTAAGATTAAGTTTTAAAAAATATATATTTTAAAGTACTTCTATGGCTGAACAACATACGGATTTTCTCTGCAATCCGATTTTGACAATGGAACGGAAGCCCTTTAAGATGAATAATTTTCTTTCCTTTTGCAACATTTTCCACTGATTTTTCGCTCCTATTGATAGTAGCGTAATTTTAGCTTAATTATTTAATTAATTAATAATATAATTAGCTTAAAACCTTCCTCGACAAATTGGCTATCCAAATTCGATCACGCAGTTCCTGAGATCAGGGTGTTGAAACAAACTCTTCAGCTTTATATATTAGTACTAGAGGGCCCGGCAAACTTCGTCTTGCCCCAATTAAATGCAGAAACTCAAGCTATGGAAAAATATTGTTGTTGCTTATTTGATTTCCCATAATTTTTTTTTTCAAATGGCCCGGTGAATTTCGTAAGTTTAATGGATCGATTGGCAGGACAACCAAAGTTGTTGAAAATATCGGTTTCGTTGTAACCGCAGATTACTTCAATTTTTATGTACAACGTGGTCAATGTTTAATCCTAAAAAATACATTTTACCGGGGTAAAAATTAGTCTACGTGCTTTATAAGGCTATAATCTATCTCTGTGCCAAATTTCATTCTATATTATATTTGCAATATAACTATTTGATAATACGTAACGCTAACACCAAAAATTGGAAAAATAAAATTGACTGCATTCCGTTTCACTACAAAATAAATTTAACCTATGTGTAAGTTCACAAACGCATTACTGCAGTAATGATGCCCAAATGTTCAAAGTCAAACGTTCACAAACCCAGATTCTGGCATCACTTTTCTCGTCAACTGTTCATTATTGCAAAGTTTCATAAACTGATGCGCAAAAACTAAACAAAAAAGCATTACTACGACAGCGTGATTAGTCGGCATCGCATCAGCAACAGCTGCATTAGCATCAGCATCGCAAAACAGCAGTAATGCCGATTCACTGCAGCAAAATTTGACGTTTGTGAACTTACACTATATTTCTGAAATAGAGCCATCTATTAAACGTTTGGACGTTTGACATAGTGCCATCTATTGAATTCTTAACTTACTCAATCCAGTGCACAGATGTCGCTATCTGATAAAATCGTTTGGAGCTAACATATAATTGTGACTGTCAAATAATAACAGACAAATAATTAGCAATAAATTAAAATTGCGACTATAATTTGAGATTTAAACTATCCTATCTCTCAAGTTGGATCGAACTGCACATGGTGTGCGAATTTTATTATAATCGGTTAAGTGGTTTAGGAGTCCATTGTGGACAAACATTGTGACACGAGATTTATATATATTAAGAAGATATAGATATAGATAAACATGTTCATATGTTAATTATGTGTACTGAATATTATTTATCATAACATGTATTTGAAATACAGATTAAAATTAATAAGTAACATTTTGATTAAAATGTTTTGTTTTTTAATTACAATACTGGAAAGTGATGGTCATGTCATGACTCATAATACTCAAAAACAAAATCCACGATTCGTTTGAAAACAAAAATCCTTTGGTCATTGGTTATGAATCATTATAGGAGAATGGTCATTATTGGTCTTTGGTCATAAATGGTCATTGTGCATAAATGGTCTTTGGTCATAAATGGTCTTTGGTCATAAATGGTCATTGGTCATTATAGGTCATTGGTCATTGGCCTGTACAGGTCATTGGTGAAAGGTCAAAGGTCAAAGGTCAGAGGTCAAAGATAAAAGGTCAAAGGTACAATGACCAATGACCTATATTGACCACTGACCTATATTAACCAAAGACCATTTATGACCAAAGACCAATAATGACCAATGACCTATATTTCGTCTATTGGACGTAGCGTAATTTTGTATAGCTTAAAGTCTTCCTCGATAAATAAACTATCCAATGCAAAACGAATGTTTCAATTGAACCAGTGGTTTCTGATATTAGCGGGTTCCAACCAACAAATTCTTCAGCTTTATATATTAGTATAGATAAAAGCTGACAAGATTTTAGCGTGTACCTTCTACAAAGTTATTAAGAATTGGTTACTGATGTAAACTTAAGGCCATAGTAACTTTGTGTTTTTTGAAATAGAAGATCAATTACCCTAAACAAAAGTTATCGTCTCTTATTTTCTTCTTTTTATTTCATAAATATTCAATTTTAAAACTACTTTTTAAACACTATAAAAATCACACACTTTTCAACCCTCGTTTTACACTTTCTCCCCTTAAAAACCACGAAAACTACGATCCAATCAATGGATCCCTGATAAACTTACAAAATATTCCACCTTTCGGTTGAATGAACAACGCTTTCGGATCGAAATACATTCGTTTTGTGGTCTTATCAGATGTCATTACAATATGATTCCTTAGAATGCTTATCAGTCCAACTTTTGCCTTCATAAGTCCCAAACGATAGCCAATACAATTTCGTGGTCCCAATCCGAATGACAAATATGTGCCCGGTTTTATGTTTGACTTATTTTTTGCTGAAAACCTCTCGGGATCCCATTCTTCAGGATTCGGGAAGTACTACAACAAAAAACACACCATATTTGAAAATATTGTATTTTTGAAAGAAAAAAAATTTCAAAATTACCTTAGCATCTCTTTGAATGGCGATCTTTGGAATGTAAATTGGCATATTATTCGGAATGGCATAGTCACAAATCGGCTTCAATGAGAATTCTTTTTCGTAACTTGACAATGTACATATTCGATCCATGATTGGCAGAGACGGATACAACCTCAGAGTCTCCATTATAACCATATCCAAGTATTCCAATTCATTGACATCTTCGTAGGTGAGTGTTGTTGTGCCATTGATGGTCCTTCTCTTCAATAAAGCCTGTCTTATGTCTTCCCTTAGCCGTTTTTGGATTTCGGGATTCTTCGAAAGCTCATACAAACAAAAAGACATTGTCGATGCAGAAGTCTCAAGGCCAGCAATAAAAAACGTCGCTGCCTGTGCTACCAAAATGTCATTACTCATAGTTAAGTGACCATTTCCCTTACTGCCATCTATGGCCGCTTTTTTGAATTCCACTAGCACGTCAATCAAATCATTGCGAGTCCTGCCACTTTGAATTCTATCGTCCATAACAGAATTTATGGTTTCTCGAAAGAACGTTTCCGATTCCTTTGTAAATAGCTTGCAGCGTACAAGTGTTGCCAAATGTGGCATGAAAAACGCAATAACAAATTGGAAGCCTCTCAAAAGAGAAAAATCTAGCATACCTCGACTGACTCGACGAAAAGCGTCCTGGGGATTTTTTAGACTTATCGCCTTGATCCCGAATGCCACTGTTGCAATAACGTCTGTTGTATAGAGGGAGCAGATTTCCTTAACCTCTCGCACGAAGGTGTCACTGTTCTCAGCAATTCGACAGGCATTCAGGTATTGGTCCAACTCGTTGCCGATCTGATGAATAAAAATAGGAGGCTTAATTATAAAAATCCTCGATTTCGAGAATTCGGTAAACGTCTTACGTCTTGAACAAGGGGAAACATTTGTTTCATTTTGCCACTCGTAAACACTGACGACAACTTTGTTCTCAATTCCTTCCATTGTGGATTATTGATCA
Source organism: Scaeva pyrastri (assembly GCA_905146935.1). Lineage (NCBI taxonomy): Eukaryota > Metazoa > Arthropoda > Insecta > Diptera > Syrphidae > Scaeva > Scaeva pyrastri. The sequence continues at coordinate 20,952,641 of LR989927.1, read as the reverse complement.
TAAACAATGTCCCCGATCCCAGGAGATCCCCTTTGGTGTCACTTTGTGCATGACGATCGGAGAACTTGTCAAAGTTTTTCACACAAATAGATTTTATCAATTCAGGATCACGAACTAGCAAGGCTGGCTTATTGAAGATGTGAATTCCAAGAATTGGCTGATCTTTGGCATTTTCGTGATTGTACAAATCCAACATGACATTAGCACAATTTTTTGACATTGTCAACATATCCTTGAAATTGCCAAAAATGTAATTTGGCTCAATGTATGCTACGTTTTTTCGTCGCCAATATGAGAAATGGTACTTTGCCCAAATGAATATGACAATAAGGATAAATGTGACGAACAATAGGAGCTCAGTGGTGAAGGCCATTTTGTTGTTTTTAGGATCACTGAAATTAAAAGAAAAGGAAAGGTATTTTATTAACTATTTGAATATTAAACATTAAGCTAAACGTTTGACTTAAAGACATGTTTACATGTTTGACTCCTTGTAGGTTTTCATTTTTAATCTTTTGATTCAAATTGACGTATCATCATTCTTCTCGATCCAACTTTATGGTTACAAAGATATACCTTATACGTAGCTTACGTCAAAATGAGTCATCTTATAAGAATACAATTTGAACACAGTCATTAATGATAGATTTTACAATTTCGAAGTGACATTTGGAATAAATTATTATAGGTATGAATTCTAAACCCATTTTTAAGTATGAACTGTCAAATTTTATTAAAAGACTACTTTTACATAGGTGGACATAAAATCTCCTGAAAATCTACTGCTTCAAAAAAAAAGATACATCAGATTTTGAAACGAGATGAAACAAATACAAGACAAGACTACACTTCAAATTTTACATTGACGAGGTTAAACATTTGACCGAAGTGAGACCCATTATGGAAATATTTGGGGACAATACCCTTACGAATTGTAATATTAAACTCAGTTTTTCTTATTTTTGTTTTTATATATATAGTTTTAACCAATAGTTTTTAGAAATCTGGTTTAACCCAACTATCTACGCATTTTTTTAAACACACACTTAATATTTAAGCACGTTTTTAAATAAGTACAACAAAATTTATTAATTAATTTATTAAAAAAAAATGAATCACTAAAGTTTTATTTAAATATCCTTATTTTGTGTAACTTACATTCTGAAACGATTGAATGCAACTAAGTAATATTTTTGCAATCTACTCCAGTTTTATTAATTCTCCTTAAAACCACCAAAAAAAAATGAAATAATTACACATTAATTAATTGACTGATCAAGATTTTGAAATTGTCAATTGCTATTTTTTTATATGAACATATTATGTACTTTACCTGAATGTATTTATTTATGGATATCAAGGTTAATGTACAAGTAAAAGTATTTAATATTTCGTTGATTGTTTAAATTTTATATAAGACAGTCGTGATGAGAAAAAGAAAGTTGATAAAGATTCAGCAATCAAATTTTTTAATGGCTTTATTTTGTTCTTACAAACTTAAAGCTTTTATATAATGCGTCATTTGTGACCCTAAACTATCTACCAAAAGTGACGTTTTTTTTTAATTAATTTATTTTTATGCACATTATATTCCTGATCTACACTAAAGATAAATGTCAGTCGAGTTTGTATGACATATTATTAATGGCAGCAATTTAATTGCAATATTGTCACCATTAAATTAATGCATTCTGTGAAAGGCGCTAAATGAATAATTAATTTAAAAAAGAACTCTTAAAAATTATAATATTTTTTTTTTACAGTTTTGTGGAATTTTTGATAATAAAATGTATACGGAAAATAGAATCAAGTTCTTTTTTATTGAAATAATAGTGCAATAAAAACAGGACCTTTTTTCTGTTCGTACACTCGAAATAATATTAAATATGTATTTTGAAGTTTAAATTTTTTACAAACAAATGACATTAACAATATCATTAACAATTTTAATAATAAATGTAATCAAAAAATAATTAAAATATAAACTAAACACTATTTATCAAATTGAATATTTTGAGAAGAAGAACCGATCGAAACTATTTTATTTCATGGGCATTAATTTTTTATTCAAAAACTGGTATTATTTTTTTTGCAATAAATTCAAGTAAATTTGTTTACCAAAAAATAAACAACAATTAACAAGAAATATTTCTAAAAAAATATCCTTGGAATCGAATAATTTAAGACAATTTAATTTTACGCATCGTTCAAAAAAAAAAAAAACACTGGCAGAATTTTGTGGAAAAATCGACAACATTTTGCACAATTCATTTTTTAAGAATTTTAATTTTTAACAAGAAACACTTTTCGAAAAATCTTCAATTTTGTCAAAATAAAATTACGCACCAAGAGACTACTTTCACTTTTCTTCACCACTTACACTAGACTGAAGTTAGCTTATTGTTAGAAACACTCGACAAAAGAAAACTGAAAATTAAAATTGCAACTTTTAAGTGTAATCACCAAAGGCCCAATTAAAAAACGGGATTTGGTTGATTCTATATTCCTACACTTAAATTCCTCTGATAAGTTTGAATTTTATACTTTAAATGACAAAATTTCCATAAGCTTGTGCTTAAATTTCGTCTTTTAGTTACATTGTGAAGTTCTGAGAATAAATATCATGTCTGTATTTTACATTCGGCTTTTCAACAATAATTTTGGAAGATTTTCCTCTAGATGCATGTGTCACATAAGTGATCTTATTGTTTTTGTCTAACTGGTGTCGAAAATAATTAGTTGTAGAACGAAATGGTCAATTTTAACAATAATAATGATAGTAAACAAAGCCTGCCATAGATTAATTTATATTTGGTACTTTAAACAGAAATAAAAAAACATCTAAGTGCCACATTTTCATAATCATTTAGAAATAGTCCATAACCTCAAATACAATAAATAAAGCTTATTTCATCTTTTTACATATTATTTTTGCTATATCAAACATTAATTTTTATTTTTGAATTTCACCCAATTATTATGAAATACATTTTTTTTAAAACAAAAGAATTGCATGAAAATACATATTATGTAAAACAATAAGATAGTTAAAAAATCATAAACATTTAACAAAAATACAACTATACACAATCTGAAATGGTGTTCTATAAAGAAATACATATGTATGCACATGAACACGTTATTGTGATAACGTAAATTGAACTTACTCCTAGAGGATTCATAGAAACGGACTCAAAGTTGATTGTGGCTGGCTTTTGTTGACTTCTGTTAAAAACAGGAACGTAGCTTTATTATTTATGATCGTAATATATCAAAAGTATGACCCACGGGTACTTGGAGACCCCTAGACATAGAAAATCCAATCAGTGTAAAAAATCAAAGTTCTTTCTTACGGACTAAACCCATTTTGCAGAAATTAATTCTAACTTCAAAACTAATAAATTTCAAAATCATTTAATTTTCACAATGTTTGCTAGGCTAGTCAAGAAACACTCTACAGAACAACCGATTCCTGAGACAGATCACCTTAATGACCACAAAATCCGTAACTGACTGTCAGTCTTATTCAGCCACTGACAGTTAATCAAAACTCTAAAGCACTTTCCGATATTAAAGAAACTTGAAATTTTGTACAAAGTTAGGCAAATGCAAATCGAAAATTTACGATTTTTGACGAAGAGGGTGTGTGTCTCGTATTTGTCCACTTTCATATTATGATTGGTATCGATTAAGACATGTACTTCCCATTTCCGTAAAAAAAATGACAGATTTTGCAAACCTAGGAGCAGATGTCGAATACCAAAAAAAAAAATTGAACATTTTTGATTTGTCATAAATAGAGGAGTGGAGTCCATATACTGATTTTATAATGTATGTAAAAATAATATAGAATTTTATTTTTACTTTTTTATTTTATTACTTTCCCTCTCTATATTTTTGTGTTGAAAATCAATTTTAAGTAGATAATATTGCTTGTACTTTTTCTTTTTGAGAATTTTACCAGTTGTCAAAAACTTCATTTCTGAAATAAACCAATATGTACAATTTTTTTTTTTATTAAAATTAAGATTACTAAATTCATAACAGTTCTTTAAAATGTCATTATATGAGAATTAAAACTTTGAACTGTTAACTACAATTTTCTTTGAATTATTCTTCCTTTTGAAAGTTGATGTAAAAAATAAAAAAAGAGGCTGGGTGCGACCCACACTGATAACTTCCCATTTTGTATTTATTGTACAAAACTGTCAATTTAATATTCGTCAATATTTTATCTGTTTTTAGGTATTAACAAATGCATTATGTTGAAAATAAAATACATTTGAAGTCAATTGCTTGTTGTGATGATATTTAAGTCGAAAAACGATTTTTGTCACTTTTCTGTAAATTTCGGTTTTAGTTTTTTATTTTTCGTAAAAAAACTGTCAATTCGACATTTGTCAAAATTGTAGCATATATTCATAATTGTATTTTGTATAAACTTAAATAAATATATAGTCAATATAGGTGATCATTCTCGAGATAATCAAGTCAGATCACACTTTTTACCAACTTTTCATAGAATTTTTTGTACTTATTTATTTTTTGTAAAAAAACTGTCAATTGAATTTTTTTGAAAATTTTACCAGATGTTAAGGACAGTATTTCCTATAGTTAAAAATTATTTTGAAGATGATATCATTTTTCCTTCATTGTATATTTCCACTCCAAAATTTTTTTTTTTAGTTTTTACTTTTTTAAAAAATAACGGTATGTTGAACTATTTCCAAATTTATATCAAACCTGTATTACATCGTTATCTAAACAATAAAATTTATTTGAAGTCAATAGCGTTATCAGTTCGTGAGATATTTGCAACAAACTAAAATTTTCATTTTTTTTTTAAACTGCTATGGTGAAAAAACCGCTCGACAAATTTTTATAAAAGTCCTTTCTGCATCTTTCGAAGTTATAACCTATCGAATAAAATTTAATTCGATTCGATACCTCTATTCATTCTCGAGATATCGTTAACGAAAAAAGGGTCTTGAACGTACGAACGTACGAACGTACGAACGTACGAACGTACGAACGTACGAACGTACGTACACACACACACACAGACATCTCTCTACAAATGACGAATTTAGATTCTAGGAACCATAAAACGTCCAGATTTGTCAAAAATTTCAATTTGACAAATCGGACCAATTACAATAACTCCCTATGGGAAGTTAACAAGTAAAAATACAATAAAATGTATAAAAAATCTTTATTTTATCTTTATTTAAAAAATAATAAATTTTTGGTTACAAGGAAAACAAAACTAAGTACTTTTTCAGATTGTGCTAAAATTCTCTTCCTTCATTAGGGAATTACGTACCAATAAAACGCTGCTGCACATCAATTTTTATATAGATTTATTTATTATTCAACGTTCTTAAAAACACACATTAACGAACAATTGACATCACAATAAACAAAAAGTGATAAATTTGAATAAATTAAATTGATTTTGTATTCCGTAAACCACAAGTAAGCCGCAAAAATATGTATGATTATGAAATCATTATAAATATAATCTGTAAGTAATTTTTAATTTTATGCATTTCAATGTTTTATGTAAGAAACGACGAAGTTAGCAGTAAATAAATATGTATGTACATAATAGATTCAATTTTCGGAGTAAACTCAATATACATATGTATGTATAATAATAATTATATGTATATTTTATGGTGACAAGTCACTGTTTCTTTTAATCAGCCAAAAAGTTACAATTCTATAAATATTGTAGGTTTTTCCTAGTTTAATTTTCGTCGTTCTTAGCTCAGATTTATGTTCTCAATTGGTTAAGAATTGGGATCATATGTTAATTTGATTTTTCCATACTTAAGCTTTTTAAGAAAATTATTCCACACCAACAACAAATATGACTTAAGTACGCCATTTTATAGTAATAATCAACTACAAATAAAAAAAAAATTACTTTTATTCTTGATGCAGAATTATAAAATCCAAAACTCATTGACTAAAAAAAAAATCGATAAATTAAATGCGTATTCGCCCCAGTGAACAACAACTGCTTTTTAAGAATATTGGTTATCAATTATTTAAAAATGTATCTTTGAAAGTAAGTAGTCATAAGGGTTAAAGTACATATGAATATGCGTTTTTGTGAAGCTGCAAAAAATGCCAGTCAAGTTGGTTGTCAAATTTGTATATTTTAGTCGTCTGTCCAACGTTAACGAAAAGTTATAAACTTGCCTGTCATTCTGTTACCATTACACGGTTATTATAATTTGTTATCAGTTTGTCAGTGCCTGAGGTTTATTGATCTTAAAATGTCAAGGAAGAGACGAGAGTAATGAAAGTTTTGATCGGTTGGCGACATATCTACCAATCTAACATCTAACAGGAGGAGTTAGAACTGAATTGGGGCGGGACAAAATTCACCGGGTCCTCTGTTATTTTCAGTTTTTCAAAAAAAAAAGATATTTTTCTTATCTACATTTTTTGCCAAAGAAGGTGTCGCGTTTTATTTATTCTTTCATATTTTTTTATAACAATTATTTTTGTACTATAACATCAATCATTAAAGCTCTATTGTCACTTCGTAAAACATGCAGATTATTTAGGAAATGATAAACTTATTTAAACAGATCATACATTTTTTATTTAATTATTTCTTTTTACTTAAATTTTAAATAAAAAACTAACTAATTACGTTAGAAAAAGTTTGTTTTTATTCTTAAACTTCTCAAAAACGTATGCTGGCTACACTAATTTAGAACTCTCGAAAAAAGCCGGTAATTATTATTTTAGTTTTGCAAGCAAACTACCTTGAAATTTAATACTCTAGTAGCTTTTAGATTGATTTATACAAATAACAACTTACCAAATTTCTTAAGGCGGTATAAATTGCGTTCTTTGAAAAAATTGGGGAAAAAAACCATAATATAATTATTCACTTAGCGTCCCGCTTTTTTTCATACATTGTGTCATTCGTCTTAGACTTCGGTTTGTTATTGTTATTGTTTTTTTTTTTATTTCCTAAGCGCCGAACAACGAGATAGTTAATTATAAAGTATAATTAGGTTCACAAATTATCAAAAAAAATCGTGATATGAATACATTTTTGAAAAGAAAACAAAAAAAAAACGCACAAATGTAAATAAAAATAATGATATAGTAGTTGTTGTGTTTTGGAGGGGGTGAATAATCATCTCAGCAAGATTCAAGTCTTAAATAATAATAAATTTATTTGTTATCACTTTTTGTTGTCTATATAAATAAATAGTTTATTATTTTGTTTGTGTGGAAAGTTGTGACTAAGAAATGTAGTTACTTGCTTTCTATCAGAACTTGAAATCCATTCATTTCGCATTCCTGATATTTAACATAAAAAACAACATTATAAAATTAAGTACATACATTTTATTTCGGTGCCATGTACAACTTTACAGTATTCTTATAATGCTCAAAATTAAACTTAAAAATCTAGATTAAAGGATCGCGGACAAATTTACAAAATATACCTCCTTCTGATTGAATAACCAAAGCTTTCGGATCGAGTATCATTTTACTGTGAGATTTATCACAAACATCAACATAATGATTTCTGAGAATATTAATTAGGCCAACTTTAGCTTGAACAAGTCCAAAACGTTCTCCAATACAATTGTGAGGTCCTAAACCGAATGGCATATAAGTATAAGGCTGAATGTTTGCTTTGTTTTCGAGAGAAAATCTTTCAGGATCAAATTGATTTGGATTCGGGAAGTACTGGGGAAGAAAAAATGACAAATATTAATATCGAAAGGTTTCGTTAAGTTTAGTTGATTAATCCGGATAGTTAGGATAACCAAACAAAATTTGTATCCCGGGTTCAAAATAATTGCTATACTATTCGGATAACATGGAATACATGGAATCGAATATCTGACACTTTTCGGATGGTTGGAATCACATTCAAACTTATCCGGATATCCGAATAGCATTCTTCAGTAACAACAAAAAGTCTTACCTTAGGATCTCTTTGGATGGCGAAACTTGGAATGAACACTGGCATATTATTGGGTATGGCAAACTTGGTTTCAGGCTCCAATGAGAATTCCTTTTCATCCTTGGCCAAAGTACATTGTCGATCCAAGAACGGCAACGGTGGATACAGCCTCAAGACCTCCATAACCACCATATTCAAATAATCCATATCGGTGACAGCTTCATAGGTGGGTTTGCCATCGTTATCTTTCAAAACACCCCTGATCTCCTCACGCAATCTCTTCTGAACTTCCGAATTCTTTGCCAATTCGTACAAACAAAACGCCATAGTTGAAGAAGTAGTCTCGTACCCAGCAACAAAGAAGATGCCTGCCTGTGCAACCAGAATTTCATTATTCATGGCCAATTCACTGCTGATGTCCTTTCTATCCTCAGCTGCTTTTCTGAAGGCTATTAAGACATCGATCAAATCATTTCGACTGTTGCCGTTCTTGATCCTTTCATCCATGACATAATTGATGGATTTGCGGATGAATTTTTCCGCTTCTTTTGGGAAGATCCTACAACGAACGAGGGGTGTGAGGTAGGGTAAAAAGAAGGCAGCGGTAAATTGCATAGCTCTGAATATAGTGAAGTTGAAAATACTTCGACCATTTCGTCGAAATTCACATTCCGGATCACGAAGACAATTCGCTTGGAGACCAAATGCCACCGTTGCTATCACATCTGTCGTATAGAGGGCGCAGATTTCCTTAACCTCCTTAATGAAGCTTTTATTTTGATCGCTTTCGATAGCCAAAAGATAATTATCCAGCTCGTTGCCAACCTTTAAAAACACCAAATATTCAGCCCTATCGAGGTATTCGTTCGGAAGAAATTTTTCTCCGATTTGTTCGAAATCGGAGAATTTTCTATCGAGGTATCCGTTCCGATAGAATTTCGTAAACATTTTCCGACAAAATACATCGGTTTCCATCGCTACGCGTTGTAATACGATTTTTCAATAATTTTTGACAGCTATGCGTTGAATTTCTCAGAAATTGTCCGATGAAAAATCATTGCGGAATCTATTCGGAAATTTAAACAACAAAATTGTAAATAAAATATTAAAACGAACGCGATTGGTTGCTTCATTTTATTTAGTTCCGCAACGGATACCTCGAAAGTAATCTGAGTTCCGATCGGAATTCACTTTCGTTTCTTAAATTCTCCGAACGAATACCTCGATAGGGCTGATTATTCAAACAAATAGAGATATCAAAACATTGATCTTACGTACGTCTTGGATAAGTGGAAACATTTGCTTAATTTTGCCACTCGAAAACACCGGAGTCAACTTCGAACGCAATTCCTTCCAGTGTGGGTTCTTGATAAAGAACAAAGTACTCGATCCGAGGGTGTCACCTTTGACGTCAGTCGAAGAATATCGATTTGAAAATTTATTGAAATTCTTAATCAATATTGATTTTATCAGCTCCGGTTCGCGAACCAGCAAAACTGGTTTATTAAGGATGTAAATTCCGAGGATGGGTTGATCTTTGGCATTTTTGTGATTGTAGAGATCTTGCAGATTCTCAGCACCACTCTTTGTCATACTTAACATTGATTGGAGACTACCCAAAAATAGGTTCGGTTCAATGAAGGGAACATTTTTTCGCCGCCAATATGATAGATTATATTTTGACCAAATGTATAAGCCAAAGAGGACGGTTAGGATGAGCAAGAGCCATTCGGTCAGGGAAATCATCCTGATGGAAGGGCTGGAATAGGGTTTAAAAAAAAAAAATACAAATGATAAACAATTTTATTTTTCTCCAAAATGTATACCTATGTTATGTACAAATATTTTGGGGCGTTCTATTTATTAAAATCAGATTTAAAATGACAAAAAGTGTTAGAAACTCTTATGTAAACCTTTTTGTCTTATTATTCCTTTTTTAAAGCTAAATTAAAATTTAGAGTTAGAGGGACATCTGCCGTTTGCTGTTTCCTCAACTTGATATAATGTTTTTGTTAATTTTGACTTTACAATGAGCAGTGAATTTGACAATTAATGGAATTTTGTTTTAACCATTTAAGGGAAACATATTTTGAGTCATATTATTTTTCAAAAAATCGATTTTCAACATTTAATCAACAAACCAAAATTGATGCATTATAAAAAAATATTTGACTGTATAAAAATATTGTCTTTCTAAAGCTAAGCCAATTTTGTATGTAATTTTGTTTGGAATACGGTATTAAGGTCCAAAACCATAAAACTTCGACTCGAATTTAAATAAGGTCAAAAAGCAAAAATTGTGCCATTTTCATTAAATCAGAAAATCATATACATATGTAGTTTAAAACATGTTCCAAATTTAAGAAAATGTTTTTCTAAAGTTATACCATAAAACCACACCATTTCTTGTTGATGTTATGACTATTTTAATTGGGCGATATGACATAATGCCATTTTTAAATTATATTATTATTTTTTATTTACTATAGACGATGGGAAGTGCACTTGCATTTTTTAATGTTATAAAATATTCACCAATCAAAATAAGTAAAACGGTGTTTTAAATTATAACCGAAAATAAAATGTCAGCCTTTGTGAAGTTATTTTAAGTATTTTATTTGTACGAATTGTTAATAACTAATTCTTTTTATTTTTTCAGAAGTTGAATTATTATTCATTACAAATCTGTATGGAGTCTGAAGTATTCTGATTTTTTTAAAAGTCCTTTTTTATTGATCAATGATCACTATGTGTTTTTTTTTTTAAAGTCGATATTATGATGCACTAATTTTTGAGGTACAAATGTATAGCAAGAAAACAGGTGTTAAGTTCAGTCCTCGAGGCTTACAAAATTTAGCAACAAAAAAAATTTTTAGAAATAACAATTTTAGGAATTTTGACATTTTTTATTCCAACACTAAGGCTTGCGCCCAATGCCATTTTTTTCTATAAAATGTGAGAAAAACAATGATTTCCTGTTCTTAGTATTTATTTATTTAAAATATGGGTTGCAATTTTTAATTCAAAAGATTGGTCAAGGGTCTAATGGGCATTTTTCCAAATCACTCCAAATATTTTTTCATTATTTTTTTAGCACTAAAATTAGAAGCACAACATGTGAAATAATTTGAAAAGTCTTACTTTTTTTCTAATCAAAATATGAACATTCACAAAACAAAGGTTTTTTTTTTAATCTTACAACTTGTTTTTATTTCACAAAGCACTCATTATTATTGTTATGTATTATTGTTTTTTTTTTTTTGTGGTAATTTTAAACTAAAATAAAAATTTGTATTCCTCAAAGTTTCTCGTCTTGAGTCAAAACACTAAATTTTTAACGTTTCAGATAAGACCGTATGATCACTAGAGCACACGAGTTCTGTTTTAAAAGTGTTCTATTAGTAAATTATATTTTGTGTTATAACTTATAATTATATAATATACTGTATATGGACATTCAAACGCACTAACAGATCGTGACTTTTACACACGCGATGTACATTAAAGTCATTAAAAAAAAAAACAATAATAGTATACAATTTGTTTGTCATCAAAATCTTAATTTAATAAGACTGAATAATAAATTAATTGCTTCCAAAGAATTGTACCATAAATCTTCAAACTTTAATTCATTAATCATTAAATTTTCGTAACCAGACAACATAAATAATATTTAAAAAAAAAGTTCTCTACCTTCTTTGTAATGCTTAGCTAACGAAAAGATACTGTCTTTAAATAAAATAGTCTTTATACTTTTATACCACATACATAAGTTAACGAAATTGAAAAAAAAAAGTTGAGAGAATTATCAAAAAAAATATTTTGGATATTCTCGGAGCTACTTGAACTTTGTGACAGAATCAAGAAATAGTTGGGATAGGAATAGGTAAACAATGAATGAAAGGTATCTCTTGGTCGTAGGCACATACTCGGGATCTAAGTAGGTATTGACACCTTTAAACTGACGGTATTTTGGTTCGCACTTCTTATTTATAACTTGGATTATAAATTCAAATACTCTTTGAGAATGATTTTTATATAGAAATCACTAGTTCCTCAAGGCAGCCTCTTTAGGCCACATCTTTTAATCTTAATATAGTAATTAATGATGTGTCTCTATATTTATCCTGGAGATTTTCTGAAACTGAAAACAATTCAAATACATACGAGTATAAGACTATCATACAAAGAATTTTAAAACTGTCTACAAAACTGTCATTAAACTCAAATTTCCGAATGAACTTTGGTTAAGGTTCAAATTACGAGTAAATTGTGAAACTTAATACATTTTTAAACTAAAACTAAAATTAAAACTGGAGTACAAAAACATTGCTTAGTTTTTATGAATGTCAAATTCGTAACATCCTCAAAATTTGTTCGATTTTATTTAATAAATACGGAACGTATTCATTCTGTATAATTCAGGCGTCAGAAATTTATTTGTTAAGTAATCTTGAAGGCCATTCCTGAAGAACAATTAAGTATCTCTGGAATTTTATATTCCACTGTCAATTATATCCCGATTACTTAATTTAAATTCAAAATTTTGTACAAATATACTTCATTTTATGTTTTATGTTGACATTATCTGGAATTAAACAGTTCAATGGAGATCATCATTTAATTTCTACATTGACAACTCACTAATTTCGGGGTCTAAACTAGTTGACACGTTGATTATTAAAATTGATAGAATCTATATCTGTCAGTTTTTGGGTATATTCATGCCAATTTATTTTCTTTCACTGAACGCATCCACTTAAGAAAAGTAATGACAGACAATCTCTCTCTCGGATGATCCTCAGCTTAATAAAAAAAAGTATTTTAAAGTTTGTTTGTCAGTTGTCTAAAGATGGACAAAACTGGAATAAATTCGTCAGATTGTAACTGCTGTAAACCTTCTTCGAAAATTTTGAATGTTGGTTTAAAAAATGTTGAAAAGAAAACTCGATGTCTTTTGAATTTTTTTTTTTTCATTAAACCAATAAATGACTCTTTTTTTAGAACAAGTTAAAACTCCGAGTATATTATAATTCAAATTGAGTGTCGAATTTTTGGTAAACTTTGGAATTTATAAAGCTTATCAAAGAGAGACGACGAAAGTTATTATAATTGTTTTTGTTTTATTGATTTTTTTTTTTTAATAAAATGTTTAAGACTTGTGTAGACAAGTGATCTACCTAATTGTTGATTGTTGATACATAACTTTAATATAATGTATGTAAGTAATTTGTTTAATAGCTTAAATAGATTTTATTTTCTACGAGTTTCAATTGGATAAACAAAAGCTTAAAGTATAAAGTATTTAAGCTACTTATGCTCAAATATCTATCAAAGTTATGATGACTTAATTCGATAAGATAAGACTTATCATTGAATTGCTAAATTTTAATAAATACAATTTTGCGGGATTATCAAAAAAGCAACCGTAGTAATTTTGAATTAAATATTCAATTTATGCATATCTTAAGAGGTACTTCAAATGAAGTCTTAACGATTAAGATGCAGGATTATTATTTGAATATGGAATTTTTTCAATGACTTTGAATAATATTATTTAAATGAGCAATATTGGAAATGAATACAAAAATTGTAAATGAAAAGTGATTCCAACTTATTAATTGCATCCAAATTATTGGTGAATCTACTTCTGTTGCAAAGTTTGAAGTTTGATGCTGAATTCGATTCGATGTACATTCATTTTTTGAATTGAAGTCATCAAAGACAACATTCGCAAAGTATTTCAATATTGTATTTTCCGAATAGAAGGATGTGTTTAATATGATGAAGTTCTGGAGAAAGATAGTGCGGTTGTAGAAGAACACTTTTATTCAAATTGGGAATCTTGAACTTTGGAACGTAATTCAAAATAAAATTGTATTCATGTTTATGTAAATTTTCATAACAAATCAGAATCAGCAGCGTTGCCACAAGTGTAAGAAAAACCTTAAAGTTTTCTCTTTTTTTAAGTCTTGTTGCACTTTTTTTAAATTAAAATTTCGTTTTTTTTTTTAAATTTGTAAACAGCACTTATTTTGGATCACTGAGATCTTTTTGATTTTTTAATATTTTTTTTTTGTTATAAAAACTATTTTAATTTTTAATAAATTAGAGACGCAGGCACACTTTGTTTTGAATAATAATATTGAATAATATTTACTTTTGTAGTTTGATTTTTTCTCTGATTTTATGCAATTTATGTTTTTAAATTTAATTTGTTACACTTTTCGAAAAGCCTACGGCAACACTAATAAGTTGATATGCGTAATCTTGTTCATTGTTTTTTGTATTTATTTTTTTGTATTTATTCAAATCAAAGGAGATTCCATAATTGTGATTTGATAAAATAAATTATGATAATACTAGCTGTTCCCCCCGACTTCATCCGTCTCAATTTATTATTATAGCGGCGGCGGCGGCGCAGACCAAACTGTCCGAATCCTTTGCGCAACTGAATGGCGATGGCATGGCGTTCGTATAAATGAGAGACTCCTTTGGGCATTGGTCATTGGTTATGAATCATTATATAGGAGAATGGTCATTATTGGTCTTTGGTATTTGGTTATTGGTCATTATTGGTCTTTGGTCATATATGGTCTTTGGTCATTAATGGTCATTGGTCATTATACGTCATTGGTCATTATTGGTCTTTGGCCATAAATGGTCTTTGGTTAATATAGGTCACTGGTCATTGGCCTATACAGGTCATTGGTGAAAGGTCAAAGGTCAGAGGTCAAAGGTCAAAGGTCAAATTTTGACCAATGACCAATATTAACCAAAGACCATTTATGACCAAAGACCATTTATGACCAAAGACCAATTATGACCAAAGACCATTTATGACCAAAGACCATTTATGACCAAAGACCAATAATGACCAAAGACCAATAATGACCGGTGACCTATATTTCGCCTATTGGTCGTAGCGTAATTTTGTATAGCTTAAAGTCTTCCACGATAAATAAACTATCCTATGCAAAAAGAATGTTTCAATTCGATCACGTAGTTTTTGAGATCAGCGCCTTGAAACGAATAAAGGAAGCCCTCAAAGATGTATAATTTTCGCCGTTTTTGCAACATTTTCCACTGGTTCTGCTCTATTATCGGTCGCAGCGTGATGTTATATAGCCTACAGCCTTCCTCAACAAATGGGGTATCCAACATTTTATTTATTTTATTAAAACATTTTAGAATAGCGTCATCTGATGGCGTTCCGTTTCTTATCGTGAAATAATAGTACGCGTATGCAAAGTTGTCTAAAGTCGTTAAGTACTAATACTTAGTACTATAGAAATAACGATTTAATTGAAAGTAAGGGGAAGTGTGCACGTTAACGAGTTCATTTGGACAGTGTGATTGTAATCTGCAATTTTAAATTATTGTAATATTTTGTTCTGTAGGCTTTTCAGTAGTTTTTATATATCTTTGTACATTACTGATAACTTGTTCATTAGAAGTGTCAGATCAATGTCAAAAAAATCAGTAAAACTCAATTTAAAACAATGAAATACTTGAATTTAAAAAAAAAAAAAACACATATTGTAAATATGTAAATTTATGAATAGTTTTCATAGCTATCACTTGTCGGCAATCTTAAATCGATTTTAGAACTTATATCATCAAAATTAAAAAAGCAAAGTCATTGTGAGAAATGTATCAATTTAATTATAAGAGTTTTTTTTTCATTTAAATAAATATCAGCATTAATAAACATTGAGTATGTAAGTGGGTAATTGATTAGAAATCGAGTAAATCATTATTATTGTTTTGCTTTTCTCTTTTTTTTTTTTGCAAATTCATTATTGTTTGGTTTAGGACTTTACCGGCCAGGGATGGATTTATTTGACAAATAAAGAGCCTTGATTTAAATTTGAAAATTTAATTGACATTTATGTTAATTTTTAAAACAAAAAAAAATCAATTTTAGTTTGACGTTTATGAGATTATTGAGCTTAAAACAAATACGAAAAATATTAGGTTTTGGAAGAATCAAAATCTCAAAAAAACTAATAACAAAAAATTACAGAAAAAAACAACATCTTGAAAGTCCAAAATTCAGCAAATCTTAAATTTCAAAAACTCATAACCCAATTTACAAGAAAATCCAGAATCAATGTTTCGAGAAAAACTTACTACCTACGTACTAAATAATTTAATTTATAATAATTACTTCTAAATAATTTATGTATTTATTTTTGTTTTATTGAATCAGTGGTTCCCTTACAATATTACAATAGATTCCACCCAGCGGTTGTGTTATCAAAGCTTTCGGATCCAATTTCATAACTGGCATTGATCTCTCGCACGTCGTGACATAATGATTTCGAAAAAAGTTCACCAGCCCAATCTTGGCTTGTAACATGGCAAAACGTTCCCCAATGCAACTGTGAGGTCCAGTTCCAAAGGGCAAATAAGTGAATGGCACAATTTTTGACTTATTTTCAAGCGAAAATCGTTCCGGATCGAATTCATCGGGATTTGAAAAATACTAAAATAAAAAACAAACAAAATTAAATCCCACAATACTCTAAGAGACTATCAAATTTACCTTTGGATCTCGATGAAGTCCAAAAACCGGAATGTATATGGGCATTCCTCTGCCAATGGTTAAATTGCTAAACGGATCAAAGGAGTATTCCTCTCCCTCTTGCATCGTGCACTCTCGATCCAGGAAGCCCAGAGGTGGATAAAGTCGCAAAACCTCTTGAATGATCATGTGAAGATATTTCAGATTCATGATCATTCGATAGTTTATATCTCCACCATTTTCCTCAAGGGCATCACGAATTTCATTGCGCAATCGCATCTGCAAATCAGGTCTCTTTGCAAGCTCATACAAAGCAAATGACATCGCCGAAGAAGAAGTCTCAAATCCAGCTGTAAAGAAGAGAGCCGCCTGAGCCACCAGAATGTCTCCTTCGAGAGCTATTTGACTTTTTCGTCGATCAGCTTTGGCAGATCGTTGGAATTCCAGTAGAAGATCGATCAAATCATTCCGCGCCATGCCTGTTTCTTCACGAACTTGCATCACATAATTGATGGTGGACCTAAGGAATTTGGCCGAGTGCTTGGGGAACACCTTAAAAATACAAACATTTCAGAGAATGCAAAGTTTGACAGAAGATTTGTGTACCTTGAATCGAAAAAACGGAACCAATCTCGGTAGAAAGAAGACAGTCACAAATTCTATGGCCCGTTTGGTGGTGAAGTCGAAAATAAACCGTCCATGACTGCGGAATTCTCCGTGGGGATTCTTGAGGCTATTTGCCTGCACACCATAGGCCACCGTGGCTATGACATCTGTCGTGTAGAGGGCGCATATCTCCTTTAGCTCTTGACAAGTTGACTGATTTTTAGAATCAACTTGTAACGACAACAAATATGAATCCAACTGTCGACCGATCTGACAAAATCCAACCGAATTCTTCATAAGTATTTGACACATTTTTCGAAACACTCACCTCTTCGACAAGTGGAAACATTTGCTTGATCTTGCCACTGGTAAAAACAGGTGAGATTTTCGAACGAATCTCCTTCCAAGCTGGATTCTTGATGAAAAACAGATTCTTCGAACCCAGCGAGTCAGCATAGAGATCCGAAGTTGAGTACCGATCGGAAAACTTGGTAAAATCTTTCACCAAAACTCGCTTCACCAACTCAGGATGTCTCAAGAGAACAGCAGCTCTATGGAAAATATGAATTCCTACAAGTGGTTCCTCAGCAGTTTCCGAATTCATATACATCGCTTGAAATTGCTCAGCTGGACAACGCTTAAGCGTAAGCATTTCTTTGAAATTTCCAACTAGAAAACTTGGTGTGATAAATGGAATTCCATTTTTTTGCCAAAATTTGTAAAACGATTTGATCCAAATGTAAAGCAAGACAAACAGAATGTAGAGCAAAACTAATGTTGTACGATATGATTCTAACATTACAAACAATGATGTTCTGTTCACTTGGGAATCCGAGCTAGAACTGATTTGAGTTTGAGGTGTAATATTAGAAGATTTGGAGATTTCGGTAACTTATTCGAATGCAAATTTTAAGTTTAAATATAGAACATGAAGATCACAAATGAATGCAGGGTCAAATTTGTGGCTCATTTGAATGAGATTCTATTGTTGTCGTCAATGGGCTTACATTATAATGTTTTGTGGATGCAATTTTGTCTCTGTTTTACTTTTCTTTACAAGACGAGGGTGTGATCTTTAATAGAAATTCTTAAGGCTACAATGGACTAAATATTCCTCATACGCCCTGATGTTCTTCTTAGAAAATGCGGATTTTCAAAGACAGTTATATATAATTTCTTGTCTTCAAAGAGTGTCGTTAATTTGTGGTATGCAAAGGTGAATTTTTCTTTGACCTTTTGAATTTTGCAGTCTAACCTGCAGTTAGAGACTGAAGGAGATTTAATTTTCAAGCTTTCAACATTTTCGGCTGACACTGAAATCTGAATTCCCGATATTTTGTTAACTGAACTAATCATCAAAAAATAACTTGAGAATCCGAATCCATCCGAGGCTAATTCATCAAATTTTGTAATGGTGAAACAAAACAGACTTATTAACTAACACAAAATTTGACAGATACAGCTTCAACATTATGTCCCTATCAACTGTCAAAGCATTGAAGAGCCTTTAGAAAAATATATGACTTACATTAAAGACGATGAAAGGTTTGAATTGGTGTGTTAAATGATTGCAAATCAGTTCTGCTTTTGTTTGTTGAATTATGGTATTTTTAATGAAACATTTTGGAGACTCCAGTAAAAAACCATTTTCCATCAGCGCCAGCGGTGAACTAGACTTTTTAACTACATACATTATTTCTTATGAAATCCTAAACATGTATAACTCTTTTGTGTTAACCCACTTAAAAAAATGTTCTTTTATTTCCTCGATTCTGAAATCTACTACTTTACTTAAAATATAACACCCCTGTTATAATCAACTGTCAGGTCATCGTGCTAAAAAGTGACGTTTTAATTTCAAGAAGTTTATTTCTAATGTCTTAACAAAATTTGTATTAAATTTCCTAAATAATATTTTAACCAAGTTATAAATAGAATCAGTGGTTATCCACTTATCATTTGTGTCTCCATTCAATGCAATGACAACACTTGAAGAGCGCGACATTAATGATATCTTCGATGATATCGCTCTGATTGAAGAAAAACTATCCAAGAAAAGTTACCAAGAAGGATTCGAAGACGGTGTAAAGGAAGGCAACCTAGAGGGTTACAAACTGGGTTATTCTCAGGGTGTTAGCTTGGGTGAAGAACTAGGAACATATTACGGAACAGTCATAGCACATTTGCAGCTTTCTCATTCCGAACGAGTTAGGAAAACTTTAGAACAAGTTCGTTTGGCAATTGAGAAATTCCCAAAAACTAACGATCCGGAAGCTGACATCATTGGCGAGATAGAGAATATTCGCAGCCAGTACAAGAAGCTGAAAGCTATGCTAAGATTGCCAACTTCTGGAGCAACATCAGCTGAACAAAAGGATTTATCATTTTGAGAGAGAGAGGGAAAGGAAAATGTCCACAAAGGAATTACGAACAAGTTTGCAGGGAATACTCAAGTTCTTGGGTCCTCATTGGGATTTTGTCAATTGCCACATGGTCAACTATCTCACTGACAATCACTGGGAAACATTTATACCAAAAAATGTCAAAGAAAATATAAAAGAAGCGAGCGACGTCGATGAATGCATCGATGTAGTCTTTTGGAAGTCCACAGAATCGAAAAAGTTTGAGGATGTTTGGAGTTTCTTTGAGGATTCCAAGAGATTTCGCTTAGAAAATATGAAGCACCTGTTGACAAGTGTTGATGATTTGCATAAGATTCTTGGACAAAAGAATTTGGGAACGTCACTGACTCTTAAGGAGTTCATGAGCGAAAAGAAGCGACATGAAGTGAGTTACTTAGTTGAATTTGAATACCCACATTACGGGCGTCTTTATTTTAAGGTGGAAATCACAGCCGAATTAATAAACGACCTAATAGACCACCATAAGGCCAAGGAGACAAATGATCTCTATATTGTCGATGCTGGCGATGGGAAGGGATATCTTTCGTCCCGACTGGCCTTGCAGTACGAACACAAAGTCCTTGGAATAGATTTCAAGGAGACGAACACAGAGAACGCTGTCGAAAGAAACAAGAAACTTCAGGTGAGTTAAATTCCTTTCCAAATGATTTTCTTTAACTGAAACTTCTTAAATCGCAGCGTGCATGGAATGGACTTACCGAACGTGCTGAACTTCTAAGCCAAGGCATAACTCCTCCTAGACGTGGGAAAAAGCAAAAACCACCCACACCAGCTCCCGTCCCAAAGCCAGAGAACTACAAAACAACAAATCAATTCATAACCACCAAACTTCCCATCAAGAGCCTCGTAAAGCAACATTTCAATCTTCCGACCGATTCAAGTCCATCCCTCTGCCTAACCGGCCTGCATACTTGTGGCAATCTTGCTCCTACCTGTCTGCAAGTCTTCTCCGCCCAGGAAGACTTCCGAATCCTTTGCAACATCGGCTGCTGCTACCATCTGCTGAAAGAAGAATTCTCTTCGGATGAATTCTTCGGCAATAAAGTGATCATGGATCAGCAATCGGACATCGGATTCCCAATGAGTGACTTTCTTAAAGGTCAGCGAGTTAGAATGGGACGAAATGCAAGAATGTTGGCTGCACAATCAATACACAGGACACAAAATTCCAAAGAGTTGCCCAATATATCGCTGTTCTATCGAGCACTGCTGGAGGTGTTGATTGTGGAGCGAAATCCCGCTCTCAAAGACACTGTACAAGTGGGGAAAATAAAAAAATTCCAAAATTTCAAGGAATACATTAGTTTGTGTAGCAAAAAAGTGAGTCTGGAACTCGAGACACTCACCGAGGAGAAAATTGACAGCGTAGAGGAGAAATATGAGAAGCAAGGAAAGTTCCTCGAATTGTTCTATCTCCTGCGAATGGGATTTGCTCCAGTTTTGGAAAGTCTCATTATTCTCGATCGTTTGTTGTATTTAAGGGAGCAGGGCTATGCCCGGAGTTATGTGATTCCATTGTTTGATCCGGTCGTGTCGCCACGGCACTTTTGTATTGTTGCTTTGAAATAGATTTAAGGATTTATAATAAAATGCTATTTTTCTAAACTAATTTGGTCCTTTGGTTTTCTTTTATTTACTTTGAGGTGTTTGGAGTTACTCTCCAAAAACTCGTTGCTTAAAGCTAGTGAACCTTAAATTGAATCACAAACTGCTGAGAGCTCAGAGTAAGATACTCGAAGTTGTTCAAATACTTGTATTAAAGGCGAACGTTTAGGACCAAGTTGTTTACATAACTGAAACTCGAGTGACAATGAATCAACAGGCGTTCCATCAATCGGAGGAAGGATATGGAATTAAAACAAATCAAAGGGCTTTTTGGAAATGATGAGGCACATGTCCACATTTATTTGGCCATTCTAAAATAGCATTCAGGTCTTACAACTTTTCGTAAGCAAATTGAGTTTGCACACGCAACGAAAAAAAGGAATAGGCCAGAAAACGGATCGTTGTGGTACACCGCAGATCACAAGACTAATTTCCTATAACTAATGTTTGAAGGAACTTTTGTTGATGACCAGGGTAGCATCTAAAGGAAGCTTGGCAGACACTGCCCTCGCTAGTCGCAATAAATGAAGAGACTTGTTGGATGAAGTCAGGACTGGATTCCAGTTGCCGATCTGATGATTCATTTCAGACAAAATGTTTAAGGACTCCTTTAAGTACAAGGCTTCACCACCACTAATGAGATAACAACAATCATCTCTAAATACAGGTATTCTTTTTAAATCCTTTTTTGAAAGAAAAACACAAAAGTTCTATCGCATTATTTGCAATTTACCTTCGATTAATCGCATTTTAATTCCTTAAATTTTTAGAAAACAATAATAAATTTTTTAACAAACAATTTGTTTATAAATCTAATTAAAATATTTAAGATTAATTATAATTACAGTTGTATAATTATTATGTATTTATAAATTTTTGTTTGACCAGAGTCACATTTGAATCATAATTAAATTAGATTATAGAAAAAAAAGAACAAAAATATTTTAGATCAAAATCTATGCACTCGGACTTTTATCGAACCGATTTTTTTAATATATTTTTTTTAGTTAATTTAAATTCAACTTTTACTCAATAATAATAATATCTATTTTTGTTGGAATGGAGTTCATTAAACTTTTAAGCTAAAAGGAGAGGGGAGAATATTGTTTGCAGACAAAGTGTCGTTGATTGGGAGCCGATGACTTGTTTTGTCCTTCCTGGCAGTTTCGTTCCTTTAGAGCAAAATTTGATTGCACCTTTGCTATCCTCTTCGAGCCTTGATAAATAGTTTTTGTTTAATGTTTTTTTTTCTGTTTATTTGTTTAGTGACTACGGACTAAATGTAATAAAAGTATAAAAGTACGTCAATCAATGACGTGCCTTTTTATGATTATTATCTCTTAATCTTCTCCCACTGGGCCTCAGTTCTTCACCGAGAACATCTGTGCAACTTTGCCAGCCTGGCTCTTGACAAATTCATAACTAGCTCTGCTAGCACGTTTGATTTTTTCCGCTTTGCTAGAAGCTTGCTGGGCTACTGTTGTTGCTGTTGTTGTTATTTGTTGTTGTTGATTTGTTGGATTAATTTCTTTCACTTTGGTTGCTGCTTCTATGGCATTAATACGAGCCGAGGGAAACATATTTCGAAGGACATGATTGAAACCCATTGATGCTTTGCTACAATTCGATTTAAAACGTTCCACACCAAATGCCCGAATTGCTCGTGAGAAACCAAATACTTGCGAACTTATGAATGCAGTGCGAATGGCGACTGTGGTGCCATCTTTTTGTTCGAGGTATTCAACGCGTTCGTCCACACGCTTAGAAATAAAAAAAATGTTTTTAAAGTTAGATGATGATAACGTAATCAGAAATATTTTTAGAATTTTGTTTTTGGTTTTTTATTTAGTTCAAGGGCCAACGAAATTGAAGACCAGAATTAAGAGAGACTACAACAAGAAAATGCTTTCACCTTTTTCGAGGTTTTCTGTTGGGTGTTTAAAAATAGAAAAACAAGAAAAAAGTATTATCGGAGAGACATATTGTCGACAGCGGCATAAAACTATGGTATTCATGTACATACAACATTTTTCAGGAAAAATTCAAGAAGACGGTTGATGATGAAGATTTTTATGAACTTATGTGATAAGTCCATAAGTCTTTTTGTGAAGTTGCCAAATTTGAGTCGATTTTTATCAGACACTGTTTGTTAATATGGTTGAAAAGGCAAAGCTTTAAAGAAGCTGCTGCATAGGATTGTTGTCTTTTCAGTGTTTACGAATCCAAGACTTGTTTAATTAGAAAAAGGGATTTCGAATTCACGCAACCTCTCTTCTAACATGAGCGAAGAGATACCGCCTACTAGGCTACGCCCTGGCAAATCATTCTCACTCACAAAAAATAGCAAATCAGGACTTGTTATGTCGTCTTCGTCGTGGGCAACAAGATAACATTGTCTAGCAAGGAGGAAAGGAAGAGCGATTTGTTAAAAGCGACAACATCCAGGGAACGCTAAGGAAATCGTTAGTATTTGGTGGAATGTCTAAAACCATTAGACATCCAATTTTTCCGCCTACTTTTTTGTATGACCAAACAGAATGCCGTTTGCTTGCTGCTCATTGAGTTTCAGCTTATATCGTTTGGAAGTGACCCCAAAACCAAACCTAAACAACAAAAAGAAAGTTCAGAAGGTAAGTAGAAAGAGCTCGACAGATTAACACAGACAGTTTCTTTTGACAAGAATTGAAAGATATAGCCGCCAAAAAGAACAGAAAAGTCTGGACTGACACTGTTACACTTTTTGCTTTAAGGTTCTTGGAAGTCTCAATCGACAAAAACTATCATTAGGAAATTATGCCTCATACATTTCTATTCAAACCATTTATATGATTGGATAATAATGCCTACCACCCGGCAACGAGCCCCTATCCCATGACCTTGGTTGTAGTGCCGGTGGCACATGTGGCTGGGCTCAAGTTAAACCTTGTAACATAATTCCTAGCCTGTCCATGTCAGTTCCGTCTGTTTCGTCAGTTCTCTCACAAACTATCGAAATTCTCATTTACCTACAGCAAAATACAATTAGCTAAATCGTAAAATGATAAAATGTATTTCCTATTTATAAACATACCCCTCAAGGTTGACAAGCCCATAAATGGTAAGAAAAAAACAAAAATAAATACGTAATACATATTTTCCTTTGTCAACAATCATTTACCTATGGCTTCATGGCATCATCTTCATCATTCATAACAAAACTTACCATGATTTTTTTGAATCCAATATTCCTGGTAAATGTGACGAGGGATTTTTTCTTCAGATCCAAAACTGAATCTTCGATGATTTTCACAGAATTTGTATTGACAAATCGTTCACCCCATCGTGGAACTGGATTTGTCTTCGAGAGTAGTCGTCTGGAGTAGAGTTTGCCATCGCGTACCTCTCGAGAAACAGTGTCTTCTGTTAAAACATGTGAACTATAATAAAAAACAATACGATTTTATATACAAGTGCAAAAAATGAACTTTGAACCATTTTCGTAGATGGCTACGAACCTTGACGGATTTGGATATCTGTTCCAATAAGCTTGAACAACTTGCTTCCAGCTGTAATCGAAAACAGTGCGTGATTCATAAAAGGTTCCCATTTTTGTCTTCTTCTTCTGTTGATTAGGATCACACTAAGTCACAATGACGGTGGAGATTCCAACTAAATTCAATCGATTAGAAATTAGAATACTTTTATAAATAGAATTGATTTAGTGCAACATTTGCAACAAATTAGCTTACATTATACAACAGTTTGCCGATTCCGGTGCGTTTTGAGTTCTTTCTGACGACGACAACAGTGACGAAAACAACGACGACCAAAAGAAGGAAAATTTAAAATTCTTTATTTTTCGAAAATGTAAACACAAATGGAACGAATGTGTGACCGATCGATTTTCAATTGTCAAACAATGCGTCTAGTTGGAGTTGGAGATTGTGGGTAAACGTGAGACGAGTCATGTATCCGAATTTTGTATGGAGGACGACGACTAGACGGAGATGTGCGATGTGCTTTTCGGAAGAATCAAATCGCGAAAACCAGAAAATTGAGAACAAATACGGGCGAAATGACATTTGTGTTGACATAAGAGGAAAATATATGACAATTCGGTAAGAGTGAAAGTGAGAGGAATATATTTGAAAAGCATGGGCAAAGTGACAGTAAGTTGTGATTGTACTAGATGAGACGGATTTTAAACTGGAAGACGTGTTCATACTATTGCTCATTTCTTATTGGAATAAATGAAGATTATTTTTATATTAAATTAACAGTTTGTCAGTATTTAGTTTTAATAAATAAGCGCAACAATTGAGTCTATTGTGCTATGTTTTTACCAAAAGATAGGTGCAAGTATTTTTAATAATTTAAAAGACCAATTTAATAAATATTCGTCTAAAATATGCATTAAATGGACTATTGCAAAAAATCAATAAAAGGCATCAAATATTTTTCAAACGTAAATGAAAATGCGTTAAAATAGAAAAAAAATTAAACTATTGTTTTTAAAGTGTTTTCACATTAAAAATTAAACCAAATTAACAAAAAAAGAGGATGGATGCGAGATACACTAATAACTTCAATTTTTTTTAAATTGTATTACAGAGAAAATAAAATAAATTTTATGGTAATATCAATTCTCGTTCTCAAAAAATTAGAGTCAAAAAAGAGTTTTTGCCATTATTGGTCGAATTCTCGTCAATAGAATTATACCAGATGTCAAAAACGTCATTTTACGTAGTATAAAATTATATTAAAGTTTATACCATTTTCAGTTCATTATAATATTAGAGGCATAAATATTTTTTTTTGTAATTTTTCTAATTTAAAAATAATTATTGCCTTTTAAAATTTTTATTTGATGTCTCATCATTTTGTCTAAAAAACATTGTTTAGGGGAATATTTCTTTGTTTTTAGTTAATTATATTTTAATTTTGTATTTTGAAACTGGATGACAGCCGTCAGGTTTCAAAAACTTTATTTTTTAAGGTCAAATCACAATATAGAGATCCGTTTTATATCAAAAACATCTGTAGTGGCCAGCTTAGTTATTATGCATTACACAATTTTAACGTGAACGACAATCCTCCTCCTACTTCAGAACCACTAATAAGGTCACAAAATTTAAAAATTAGCAAGGCTTGTTTATATCAGAAGTGGTAAAGTGGTTCCTGAGGTACAGAACTAGAAAACCGCACCAAAACTTTAACTGACTGATAGATGGTAAAATTTATAAAGAAATTTTCGATATCAAATTTAGGGGGTGTGGTATTCGCCAACTTTTTCAGAGAAAATATATCAATTTAAATCACTACTGTCACACAGAGGGCGTTGTGAATGATGAAACTCTGTTTTACGAAAGAATCTTTAAAATATTAAGGAAAGCAAAAATAAAATGTTAAATCTCATTTAAAATTATTTCAATAGTTGCGATGGATATCATTAACCCAAATTCTTTAAAATCTCCACTAATTTCTCAAAAATAACGATGTTTATCTTAACGTTCTATTCCCCAAATAAACTCGGTGGAAGATTTTTTTTATTAATTTTATCACAAAAGGTATATTATCTTCATTTTTCAGATGAGATACGGCAGGTTCTTAGAAACCATAGGAATTCTATAGTTCTTCCTTTGATTAAATCAACTTTTGTATGATTGTGATTTTAGAAACGTTCTAACAGAAAAAAGAAGAAAAACATAGATATTACCTGGCTTTCTGGTTCGTACTTAAAAGAAAAAGGTAATTCCAATTGCTTTTGTCCAAAACCTTACAAAACTCTGTGGCTTTGTGTCGATGTAAACGAAAAAGAAAGATCCCCATAGCGAAACACCCACTTCGACCTCATACCTTCTATTTACCTACATACAACCAAAAGGATAATCCATTGACCATTGATGAAACATGCTGGAATTAACTATTCACAAAAGGATGTTGGAGGGAGACCTCCCACTTTTTTCTTTTTTTTTTTTGATTTTTTTGCGGGATTACACTCTGGGTTGCTAATTAAAATACTAAAAATTAATTGGATCCCGAACGCTCGCCTCAGCAAGGACACACTCCCGCCCAAATATCCATCAACAGAGCCCAAGCAGTATCTATCTCTGGTTCTCATGGTAAACTATTTCGAAAGAGTGAATCTGTGTGAAAGTCCTTTATTTTCTTAGTTTCGTTTTTATGCAAATCGCAGGAGAACAACAAAAGTGAAGAAGAAAAAAAAAAGAAAAAAAAAAAAAACCAGAATGTAGACCAAAATCCTTTTTTGCCCTTTTTTATTTTCCATTCGGACTTTGAATTTGAATTTGATTTTGTTTGTATTCATTTTCTACTCTCATTTAGAAAATATAAGGAAAGGAATAAAATAAATGAGTTATCCTTGCCACATGGATTATCCTTGGTCCTTTGTAATTTGCTTTTTTTTATTTCGTTTGTTTTATCTACATCCGCTTTGTATTCATTGGGAGAAAACTTTTGTACTTTCTCTTCTCCAGAAACAGAAAATAAAAAGCGAAATCGTGGTGGGGTGTGGGGAGGCAACAAATGGTATGGTACGGTACGGTACAGTATACGGTGTGCGGTACGATACGGTTCGGACCGGTCTTTGTGAGTTAAGGATGTGGGCGAGATAATGTGTCCTTCCCATGTAATTGTAATTCTCAACACCCGTTTCTAATTAAAAAATCTTCTCTTTCGCTCTGTTTTGGTGGGATGGGGAGGTGGCAGAGGGTACAATGGATTGCAGGCGGGAGGCCGGCAACAGCTACTATCCACTTGATGCTTCATCCGTCCGTCGTCGTCGTTGGTTCTTCTCCTTTTAGAAAGTTTTTTTTTCTTTATTTTTAAGGAAAAAATAAACCACAAAGAGTGTCCAAGTCCAGGACGAAACAAGGAACTTCTTTGGCTATAGCAGGAAGATTTATAGAATTATACCTACATCTCACGAGTCGGAATGGGGACGGCCGGCGGGAGTGGTGCGTTGGAAAAACAATAACACTAACTCGCAACGTGCGATTTTAAATTTTCTTTTCATTTCTTTTTGCCACCACCCGACCACCGCGTCGAATTCAAAGGATATTCGACGATATACACGCGGAATTCGTTCGCGTTGGAATTTTCTTTTTCGGTTTGGTTGCCTGGATCGAGTTCCTGTTGCCGCTAAAGAGTGTTGGGAGTTGGGACGAGTCCGGGAAGAATATCTAATCGGAATTTAATGCTCCAAAAGAATGCAAGGAATCTGAGTTTGTTTGTGTTGTTTTTTTTTCTTGTTATCCCTTTTTACGAATCTCCAGGGTTTTTAATTCTCCTGAAGATGTTTTTTTCAAGTCTCGTTTTTTTTTTTGTTGTTGTCTGAAGACGAAGATTTACTTAATTTTCTCCTCTGCAACACGAAGGTAAGGTATAAAAAGGTGACTGTGATTGCAGCAAGCCACTTGGTGGCGCTGATTGCGGTACGAGAATCCAGATTTATCTACCTTACCGAATTGGGAATTGTAATTTGGACAAGTTAAAAATTTATTGAAATTACAATTTGCAAGGATTAATGGATTGTAAACGCGTTTTCGAGGAGTTTTATAATTTTTTTTAAATACGTTTTAAATGTTTAAATGGAATTAAAAGGAATTTCAAAAAATTCTTATAAAAATAATTACTTTTTAAAATAAAAGAAATCGCAGTACCTCCAAAAACAAAAATACATACAAATGGCGTCAAATTGTGCAAATCATTTGAGTATGTATGTACACATTCTGAAAATTGTATTATTGAATTGAAGTATAGTCAGTGTCTTCCAATATAGAATTACGAACTTTGACTTATGGTGACCACTTTGTTGTTGTATTTACGCATTTGTCACTTAAAAAGTAAACTGCCAAAATTATTCAATTTTCATAAAAGACAGTTTTTCCTTACTCAAAAATTTAATAAGTCATTTAGCTGTAAAAACTACTAGTCACAGTCTCTCAAATGCTAAATGACACTAACGCCCTCACGCTGTCAGTTTGAAGATAGGTTTATGATAGTTTGATAGAAAGAAAGAATATTTTGTAATTCGTTCTGTATACGTAAGTCAATTTCAACAAATGAGTAATGTCACTTTGATTTTTTAGTGGCATTATGCAAATAAAAAAGGGGAGGTGTTGAACGACCATTTTAAAGTACCCAAAATCGTCTCGATTTCTGATGAAGCTTTAAGCCCGTTGCCGACAAATGTACTTTTTACTAAAAGTTTTGACAAATTGATTTAAGGATTCGTTCACAAAAAGAGATCTCAAATTGTCAATTTAAAAAACCCTTTAACAGATTTTAGCTTTTACGAGTTGTTACTTTTAACATTTTATTTGACGTCGATTAAAATAGAAAAAAATATTTTAATTAACATTCCAATGAATGTAAATTGTGCATTTTTAAGTCGAAAAAGAATGTAATTTATTTTCAAAAAACAATTTTTTAAATTACCTACAAGTATCTTTCCACCTCAGTAACTTTATTCTCCTATTCAAATTCTGTATCAATACATAGACAGTCAGGAATTTCTTTTTGAAAAATATCCTTGCAGCAACATAATACTCCTATATGTAATTATATCCAAATCCATGTCATGTGCAGTGCATATAATATGGAATGCATTTGAAGGTGGCTATACGAGTACAAAATATCTGATGGAACTCGTGTATAGGCAAAATAACATTTCTAAAATCACTTCTAATCGAAGCGCTAAATTGGTTTAATTCGATCACCATCAATATACCGTTTCAATAAATCGTAATTGTATTTTGTAATATAATCAAAAGATATATGTACTGTACATATACGAGGAAATCTATTCGAATTAGTTCATCAAATATGGTTGCCAACCAACAACAAAATTTATTACATCGAGAATCTGTCCGAATGAAAGAAATCGTCTCTTTATCTGTCTCGGTCACGAGTCTTTTCTTGAAAAAATGTGTAAATTGAAGTCTTGTCTCGTCTCCTCTCAGATTTTCAAACAATGTCACCTCCAAACTCTCCAAACTAAGAAAAATACCTAAACCCAAAAAATGTGTGTGCCTAAACTAATGAAACTTTAAACTCAGTTTGAAATCTTAAGTGCTTTTTTAGTTTTATCGTTATATCTTTTGAAACCGACACCGATACAAGACCGAAACTTCTCTCACCAGGGGTCGTGCTTGTACCAACTCGAAAATTAATAATTTTCCAACCCTGGCAATCAGGTGCGGTCAGCGAATATCGTCAGCCATTTATTGAAAATTCTAAAACTGCCAAATGAAATTCTTCCAAAAGGATAAAACTAGATATCCACTACGAGTGTTAATCCACGCGTGAAATTCCACTGTACGATTAAACTGTAAACTGTAACTACACTCGTAACACTATAAACACACATCAAAGTGTTACTCGTATTGGTGGTAACTATGTACATTGTACACGACACTACGACGACGAGTACGAGTATGTCCGTCGTCGCTCGTT
This sequence comes from Scaeva pyrastri, assembly GCA_905146935.1. NCBI lineage: Eukaryota > Metazoa > Arthropoda > Insecta > Diptera > Syrphidae > Scaeva > Scaeva pyrastri. Next base: position 20,922,079 of record LR989927.1, on the reverse strand, counting down.
GGTCTAAATAGACTTTTGATAATTTGAAAAGTTTATTTAATACAAAACGTGATTCAATTACGAATTCAACCCTCTCTTGTCTCTCCCTATCTCCCACCACCACGCACTTTATACTTACCAACTTACCCCGAGTGTCCTGGAAAAAAACGACATAAAAAGTGTAACGTACAACATCCAAAAAAAAACAGTTAAGTTACACAAAAGCCACCCTCAAGCCAAAATGGTAATCTTCCCCCAATAGACATGATAGTATGTAGATGTGAGCTTTTGTGGAATTAACTGACATTTTCTATATGATCCTAGTTTTATAGATTAAACAAAATGGACAGAAAAAAAGAACGCACAACACAGAAATGACAACACGACACGGGTAACACGTTTGGGCTTATCAGGTCAGGTTGGATGGGACGCGACGCGACGAACCATACTCTGACGCTGCTAGCCGGGTCGTTTTGAGGTGTGAGGGGTCATCAGAATGAACGGAGCAGGAGATGGAGCTTTGAAATAAGTTTTGACAATATTGGAACATGTTTGCGATTCAATGGTGTATACGCTTTGGACAAAACAAAATGGCGCTATATCCTCTATACATAACTTGGGTCAGAATGAACGCGATTTCCAACTAAATGCGTACGGTAACCGCATTAGATACAAGCGGAAATGACAATTGCTTGCCAGCAGCGTTTCTTTTCCTGTTTTTTTTTTGTTTGATTTTCAGAATCAAAATTTGTCACACGACACGTATGTCGAGGTACTGGGGTTTAATTGGAAATATGTGGTCTGGAATTCGGGATTAGTTTAATGTATCTTTCTTTTTATTGTTTAAATTGTGGATTTGTTTTTTAGAAAAAGGTTTGGTGTCTGTCGAAATAAACTGGCAAACGAAATTGATTCGAACAAAAGAACCCTTATGGATTGTTGGCTTTGGTAGATTGTTTTAAAAATCTTTTTCAAACTTTTTGGAAAATTTTGGTTAGGATATAGGAACACACTCTACAGAACGGATCTTTATTGACATCTTACATTTTGTTAAGAATTTCTTACACTGATTCGTAAAAGACTTGATTTGTTGCATTTTGACAGAATGTGCCAATTTCTTTGAATTCATGAAGTCTCAATTGCTATTTGACAATGTTGAATCTTCACGGTCAATGAAGTTTTTAGTTTATAAGCAAACTGTCACCTTAAATCATGTTATTAATGTATGCAATCGTTAAGTATGTATATGTTCCCATAAATTCCCCCACCCAAAAAAAAAGATCACTTATGTTCAGAGACTTCGATTTACCAACATCACATAATCCGCTTTCCTTAAACCTTTGTATAAACAGAAACAAAAACACAAAAAATAATCTTAAACCAAAAAACACAACAACAAAACTGACAGCTTTTCACTTAAAATTCAATTAAGCATTGTGAACCCAAAATGTTATTTTTCAATTAAATTTTCTAATTGTTTACTGTCAATTATGAGAAAAATGGTTTGAGTTGCCACAGAATCAACAAAAGATTTATATGCATAGGTCCTTCATAGTATAGAGTACATCAGAGGAAGGAAGGAAGTAAGGAACAAAACGGGGTAAAAGGGTGTACCGCCTTTATGTACAAATATAGCACCCATCATATATGGTAATGTTTCATTATCCTGAGATGATGTGTACGAGTATAAGTAAAGTAAGTAAGTACTTGCAGTTTGCCTCTGATGTCTTCCGGAATAAAATGAAACCCAACTCAACATCAACAACTGTTGAATAACACCCTGTCTACAATGAAGTTCATATCCGCACCGCATATGGAACCAGAGAAGGTACTTCTTTGCCAAGCGGCACTAGTAGATACATAGCTTGTCCTGGTAAACGGGGACTTTCATTCAGGATTCAGGAATTCAGTCGCTAACATAGATACCTATAGCCTTGGCTGTTGGCTCATATACTTGCAAAATTGGTTGCTGGAGTAACGGATGTCAACTTTTATGAGATATTTCGGAAATGGAGTGGATAAACCACATGCACGCAGTCATCAGGATATACCAGGAGTTAATATATGTACATACATATATACAGAGCTATATCCTCCTGCAGAAGTTGGAAACATCCAGAGAAAAACCTCATAGTAAATATATGCAGATTAAAGGATTTAATTGAATTCGTTTACATCCAGGCAGTTTGTGTTGTGTTCGGGGAAGGATTCAGATGGGTTTGGATGATGGGTTTGGTCTTGTAAACATGCATAAGTGTAAAATATTATTGTTTATTTTGGTATCCTTCAAAATGTCGTGTTTTTAAATGCATTAACAAATGATGTGTCACAGTCATAAATGGTGGATTTAATGTTATGTCATTATTGCAGATTATTGTCCAAGAATATTTCAAACTATACATGTTTGTGTCATTTTCTCTTTAAAAATGTCAAAATAGAATTGACATTTGTCATTGTTTTTCGATGGAGTGACTATTTTTTTGGTCACCCTATAGTTAAACAGGGATGGCATTCAACGGCGCATGTTAATGACACTTTCCAAATAATTTGACGTTTGTTATTGCAATGTGAAAGGAGTTCAAAGGCAAATTACACAAAAACAAAAAAGAATACAAATTTTCGAAATTTCTTCAATTTCGATGTGTTTTTAGAACTATGTACTTATTAATTTCAAAATAGTAATTCATATTTTAATAATCTTATAAGCAAGTGTTTTAATGAATTGAATTGTTTTAATTCACCTTACACTGATAATGACATTTCCCTACAAAAATTTGACAGTTACACGTCATTGAAACACTTGATTCTTTAACTTATTCTATCAAATGTGACATTTTTGAATCTTACGGTTATTTTACAAAAAGAGTAGTTATAAAAGTTCGAAAAGAAGTTTTGTTTCTTACTTTTTGCCATCACCCTGTTTATAAACTCCTATTTACGACTTGAATCTCGATGTCCTGTAAAAATGTTGTTTGTTGTCATTGTCATCCTGACAAAATGCGATTGGAGATTTGTTTGTATGTATTTACATTATACAATTTTAAATTGCCATTTTACGCGAGCACAAAATAATTAATAGTTATTGTGCGAAAATCCTTTTTTTTCCCAATAAGGATATGTATTTTATGTGTGTGTGTGTGTGTGCGAGTGTATGTAAATTTTTATCGAACGCAGTTATGTAATTTAAAGTGATATCGTTTAAGTGACAATTTTTTGTTGTTGTTCGTAAATGTGCTCACACATAACACGATGATAACGTAAATCTTTTAATTAATTAAGGCTTTCAACGCATTGTGTCGTTGGTGATAATGTGTGTGTGTGTTTTTTTTGTTGTTGCTTTATTTCAATTTTTTTAATTCTTACATAATTTGAAGCTTATAGTAAAATATATATAATATACGAGTAAAGTAAAATGTAGGCCATTCAAAAAGTAAGGCAAGTTTTTTTTTCAGAGGGACTTTTGAGTTCAAAATATCGATATCGATGTTATTAAAGAAGAAAAATAAGTTTTTTTTTTAGTCTTGTATAAGCAAACAGGAGTAACTGATCTCTTTAAAATTTTACTTAAACCTAGACCTAGTAAACATTCTAGTTAATTTTATTTCTGTTGAATAGAATTCTAGATAATTCTAAAAGGAATCAACTTGGTAATATGATTTCTCGTGTCGAAATCTTAAAAATGAAGCTAAAAATGTATAACTATCAAATGTTAAAATTTTCAGTCAAAACAACATTTGTATCAACATAAAATTTACAAGTAAAAAGCATTTACAAAATATAATTTTGTTTTTTTTTTTTTACCAAAATTTAAATTTGCTGACAACTTTCGTCATCATTATCCACAAACCAAGTGTTTTCACGCCAATATTTTAATAAGACTTAATTTAATTATAATTATAAATTAATTCTTTGAACTAAAAAAACATTTATTTTGGAACATTTTATAGTTTAATGTGACAAAACAATTATGATGCACTTGGGCGTATACGTTCTTTTTTATTAACTTTTTGTTGGAAGTTTATGCAATTTAGAATTTGGACATTTAGTATAATTTACAAATATCGTAAATGACAGTTTTTTATACAAAAAATAAAAATTCCCAAATTCACCAAATAAGATTGTAAGTTTTTTTTTATTTTGATTGACAAAAAACTTAAGTAAATCCAAAATTTTCGGAGCCACTAATCAGTATTCAATTTTTGCTGAAATAAGTTAAGTTTTTGTTTGGTCTTTTAAGGCACATAATTTTTTGATTAGACCAAATCAAGCTATTAACGGCTTCGATCTATTCTGACACCTTATAACTCTAAGGACATCTTCAATTATTTGCAAGGCAATCCATTTCCACGACTGTAAAAAGTCAAATCAGTATCCTACCAATTCGCAAAGACAAACCTAATCCCAATTAAATAACAAACTTTACATATGTTCTAATATTCTTAAAAGTTAACTTTAAAAGACTAGGCAGAGTTTATAAATACGATAAAGTAAGTGAAAACTTATTAAAAATGATTTCTGATGTCTTCTCTTAAAAAATCCAAGCCATTTTCTTTAATAATAATTTTTCCTCCAAAGTTAAAATGAGGCAAAACTATCTGACAATTGCTGTGTCATCTGCATTTTAAGTGTCAAATAAGCCCGCGTGTGTATATTTGGTCATTATTCATTCAGTGAGTATATTTTTGTTGGTGATAAATTATAAAAACCTGTCACATATTTTTCCCCAAACCTACACCAGTTTATAGTTGGCTAATATACGTACAGACATTTATCCTGGCTAACTTTCTACTTTCTATGTGTGTGTTTGGTATATTTTGGCGCCATCCATAAAGGATTTATTATACACAATATATGTATATTTACTATATATTGAGTTTAGTTTAAATAATCCCGTTTAGCGATACAATAATTCATCTTTTCCGGAAACCAATAAATTTAACTGACCAAAGAAATTGGCCAACATCCTTAGCTCATATAAATGTGAACTTGGGTTTGGTTGAATTACCTTCCATAAGCAACTTTTCAAAAAGTCGGAAGTAATGTTAAATTTTGGGATTTTTTCTTTTGGAAAATTCAGATAAAATCATCTTAAGACGGACAACCATATGTGAAGTCGAAAAATGGTTTTCCTCTTCCGGCGGCGGCGGATACCAAACCATGAGTTATCCATTCTTTTTTTTTTCCATCACTTTGGCATCATATTCCAAGTTGGACTCCCTCCGTTTAAATAAAAACACGGAAGTGAAAAGATATAAATTATTGGATGTTCTAGGATGTGACCTAAATTTTCATGATTTTTTCATCCCTGAATTTATGAAAAAAATTAATATACCTATTTACGATAATAATTTTCCAAAAAAAAGTTTTTGGTTACTTTCATTATAAGTTTTTGTGTCGTCGTCGTATTATTATTGAAAAAGAATTTTTGAACTCATGTTTGTTCTAAACAATACGAAACTGCTATTATTTCGATCATTTTATGGCTTTGGTAGTTGAGGTTAAGTATGTTTTCCCTTTTTTTAAAAATATGTATTTCCATATCTGATGACCTAGGAAAAAATGAGGGTAAAATATCTCGCTTATCGGTCTATGCAAAGTGGGGAAAATAAACTTTTTAATTCGACTAAGGAGGAAGTTTTGTTGTCCGGATACGCGTTTAACTATTTTTACATATAACACAGATCAGGGATGCCAACTTGCGTCAAAATAGTGTTGTTTAAGTGTTTTTTTTTTTCACACATTTGGAACTGTGCAATTTAAAAGCTATAGTTGTCAACTTAACTATATGAAACGTTTCCTATAATCTACCCTCGGGTCGGGCACGCAACCTAACCTGAACTGAATAAATAGGAATTGCTTAAATCGGGGCTGCACAAGAATGCAGTACTTTATGAATGCAATAACTACCGTTGTTTTATTGGTAGTTTGTAGTTAACACAGTAATGCAACCCCACAAAAATGTTTTTTTTTATTTAATTAAAATGTGTAATATGTAAACTCAGGTCGAGTTGAAATAGTAACAAAAATGCAGACCGAATTTTACACCCTATTGAATTTGCAGAAGTTGCTTGTGCAGACGATAAACTATGGAAATAAGTTGCCTGCAACTTTAAGAGTCAGTTGCATAATCGGGGTTCAATATTTTCTTTAAAATGAATACAAATACAATATTTATAAAAAAAAAAACATTTATTTGCAAAAACTTCAAATGAATAAAACGAATAAATAGTTAATTCAAAAAATACGATTTCTTAATTCAATTCGTTAAAGATTGTATTCTCAAATGATTGCATTCTTTTCAATTCTGCACTAAAGTTAGATTGTAAGAACTTACTTCATTACTGACTTAGGGTGCGCTACAGTCCGGGACGAACTTCGGCCTCAACCCACATGCGTCTCCAGCTATTGGTCCCTCGATAGCTGTCTCCAGTTTTGAATGACAAGTTTTTTGAGGTTCTCCCTCTCGTCGCTCTGGATTCGAAGACTCTCCTTTCGTAAAAACATTGTTTAAAATTTGATCAAAATCACAGTTTTGATTTTCTGACAAATCTAGTTGAAATGGCAACTCCTTTTGGTTGGTATGTATATCCTGATACCGGTTGAGCTAAAAGAAAAAAAAAAATAACACCCTCTCCTTCCTTCTTCCTTATAAACTGGTGCACTAGTTCAACTTAGGAAAGGACACACTTGCAGCGAATTCCTTTTTTTTATTTTGCTCTTCTAAAGCTTTTATTGAAAGCAGGTGTTGGTTTCGCTGAAAATTACCTCTGGGCAGAAATTGAGGTGAAAATTTTTTCATTTTCTTACATACACACGTTACCACCATTACAAACATACGAAACTATGGGTAGGTTAGGTACAACGCGATGACGGTATATGTTTAGTGGTGGAGCGTTCGGTTGGAGGTGGACGGTGGTGGTGTGGCGTTTGAAACTTTTAGTCGACATAACCGCAAGTTATTTTTACTATAAAACTTTGTGGTCATACTCTTACTCATAGGAGAGCGGAAAACGATGGGTTCTCGAAGGATCTAATTGAAATTGTGATGGTTGATTGTTTTTCTTGGAGTTTTTTTTTTGTTTTTTTTTTTTTGAAAAAGTTCATCCTTATGGTGAATTTTTGAAAGTGAGTTTGGGAGAAAATAGTTTGGACACGATGATGATGATGGCACCAGAGATTCGTATCGCACTTTGTACTGGTTTTGTGGTCATTTGACTTTGAAATAATATTAGAAAGTTGATTTTTTTGTTTTGGTATGAGGGAAATTAAAATGAATAATAACATGCAAATATACAAATATTCTTGTATTACTTTAATTTTGTTAGATAAGGTACATTTTGGGAACTTTTAAATCTAAAGACGTGATTCTGATCTGATTTAATTTCAGGATAAAATCGGCTCTACTAGATTCTTTATAAATAAAACACGTAATATTCAATTTTTTATAAATTCTTACTAATAGCTGTCAAATTGTGTTTTTTTTTGTTTAGAGTTAAGAAAAATGTACTGCTTAATTGACATTTTGGTGCACCCTTTAAAAATGAAGAACAAATACCTCCACTAGAGGGCGTTTACGAAAAAACAAATTTCTCCCATGAAAATTTTGTAAAAAATAACAAAAAAGAAATGTCACAAGGTTGCGAAATTTATTTCCACACTTATTTACATTCATGTCAAGCTGAATATATGTATAAATGTATGTATGTATATTGTATATGTACCCCTTTCCTTTCACCTTTACAAAAGTACTTTCATTTTATGTTTCAAAAATTCAAACCAATTCTTAATTAAAAGAAATCTCCTTATTCACTTAAGTAACTCAACATCTTCTCAAGAGTAAGTTCGTATGTAGCTAGATTGGTATAACCCTTGTTGAACTTTGCAAACAAAAAAACCAAAAAAATACAAACAAACAAATCTCTACACTCTATACAACGTTTATCCAATTAGAAAAGCACACATGTGACCCAAGGTTACAAAAATTGAATAATTATAATAAATTAAGAAAAAAGACGACATACAGATCTAGTATTATGCCGTTAGTCTCACCATATACACACATTTACATGCAACACACATACACACACACACACACACATAAAAAACAAGTACCTAGTTTTAACTTCTTTCCGTCCAATTAATGCCTTTTAAAAATTTTAAATCCTTTTCAAAGCCAAACAACCATAGAGCAAATGGGTACGAGATTTGCATAGTCTGGGGGGTAGAGTTGGAATTTGTCCACAAAAGAGTCAAATTGACAACATTGGAAATTCCGATTTTTCCACACAAAAATCTGTAAAATTTCGTATGTCCCCTTAGATTCTTTTTCAGTCCGAAAAAAATGCATTTTACAGCTTCGGAGTCAAATTTATTACATGAATGTCAAAACATGGTTTGTTGCTCAAAAACAAACTTATAAACTGTCAAATTTTATTAAAGGATAACTTAGAACTTTGATGGACTAAGATAAATAATTATTTTTGATCCATAAATCCTTTTAAATCCGACTTCTTTTATATGTCAAAATGAAAGAGAGAAATGATCAATGTAATCTTGGTTAATCGGCTCAGCACTAAAATTGTCAAGGTATACATTAAAACTTAAATGGCTTGTTTATTTTTGGACTCTTTTTAACTTTAAACTATCAGCTGTCAAATTGTTTTTCCTTTTATTTTGGTTTGACAATATTTACAATATATACAAATTATTCTAATTTTAAACCTTGCAACTTCTAATTTTAGACTATTCCAGGATGTAAAACCATTGGAATTTTTTTTAATTAAAAAGGAAATATGTTTTTTTCACCACTGAAACAAAAAAAAGTATCAAGGAAAAAAGAAACAAAAGACAAAATAAAGGAAAATATAAATATGGCTCACCACCTCCTTCGCAATGCACTTTAATAACAGTCACCCAGAGTCAAATCCGAAGCCAGAGCTAGAGCCAGATACAGACCCAATCCCACCAAAACCACCACACCAGAGTACCGCATATCGTTCAGCAGTATAGCAGTAGCAACAGGAACAGGATCTATGCAATTGAATCAGGCGATACAATTATCCCTGAGTGAGAGCAGAACGAGCTGGCCGTGATATACCACAAGGCACAGGTGTTGGTTCTTTAATTTAATTAAATCCCTTTCTTCCGTTGTCCTAAGGCCACCGAACTGCGTGTGCGTTTTTTTTTTTTAATTTTTTTTTTTTGTTGCCATCCATGATGTCTCCAATGAACAAGTACCAACTTTTCTTCTTGTTTTCTTTTTTGCAGGTTGGTATAAGGTATACATATAAGAATCAGTTAGGGTCACCGCAGCAATAGCAGAGGTTACCATTTTAACCCTTAATTTAATGAAACACTTGAGTTCACCGTCTGTTGACTTGAACTCAAGCTCCAGCTCGAGCATCACCAAAAGGAAATAAATTTCCAACGAAACCAAAGAAGAAGAAAAAAATCCTTGCACTACATAAGACCGTGTTTTTTTTTTTTTTTGTCTTCCAGGATTTTATTCTTGTATTACAGGACGAAGAAGAAAAAAAAAAAAAACAGCTGAACAAGGATTCAGCTGTCATGGAGATTCACTGATGACATCTTTTTGTAACACGGCCAAGGGTGGTGCATAATAATTAAAAGCAGAACCAAAATTATGCATTTCCATTCATTCACTGCATCTTCTTTGCTGCAAAAGGGTGTTTTTTTTTTAAAGGTAGTAAGTAAGTATTAGTTGGCGCAACGTGATTGTATGCGGCTGCAGTCAATGGTTCGAAATAATTTTATGAAAATTTAAATTTTCTTTGGTTTAATTTTTGAACTTTGTGAGGTTTAACGGGAAACCTTAACAACTCATGCAATAATTGATTTTCTTTGAGTGGGATGCAATTTAACTAATTAATTGACGTTGGACTTCATTTAAAGAACTTACATTTATTTAAATAAAATCTGTGACGAACCTTGTTGTATTAAAAAAAAAACATAAAAAAAACATAATGTTAAGAAACATTTCAATTTATAATATTACAACAATAATGTCAAAACAGTACTTCAGAAACAGTTGACAGTTGTTTGCTGGTTTAAATCAATAAACCTTTAAGCTTGCCTTTACTCACTTAACAGTCACCATTCACATTGTGAAGAGCTTCCCAATTGCGAGTGAGTGTCTGCGTGAAATGCCACTCAATTTTTAAAGAAACAATAATTCGATTCCGATGCCGATACCGAAGTATATAAGCTACAACTCTATCACAAGACACACATCTCTATAAATAAATTAATTAAAATAAAATTCGCAGCCTAACGAACTGTATCGATGGTCCTCGTGCACGATTGTTCATTTAATTCCAATTATCTCCGCCGCCGTGCGTTGGTCGCTCGAATCGACGATTTTTCACCATCACCATCCGCCGCTGTTGCGCCACATCATCTCTAACACACCCCTCGTCATCATCAGTTTAAGAGAGAGAATTTCGACTGTCCACTGACATAAACGTGCTGTTGTTAATTGGTATCACACACTTAAAGCTCCAATAAATTCGTCCCGAAAAATTCGCATGTCACTAACGTCCGTTCTGCCATATTGCCAGTGCGTTGTTCGTGTTGTGGGTCAAAGTGCGCCATGAATAATTTTATATATGTATATAAATTCCCTTTTTTGTTTCCCATGCAGTTAACCCATATGGAAATCGTCCCGCGGAAACTTGCCTGCTGGAGCATCATTTCATTAGCATCACTCGAAGTTTAATTCCAATTGTGATGAAATAATTAAAATTGTTTTCCACACTCCCACGTCCATATGTCAAAAAAACAAAAAAATTATGACAATACATTCATATTGTTGACTGATGATAGTCTCACGTTGGGCGCCAATCATTAACCAGGTAACCCGCTTTCATTTCGCATTTCGTACATACACACAAACAACAAACATTTCAATCAGGTGCCACATGTGATGCAAACTTTGAAACGTGATCATCGCATTTGGGAAATGTGTCAACGTCGCGTCGTCGGTCGGTTTGTCCCGTTCCAACCGCATCGCTCAATTTATACAGTTGTTGTGCGACTTCTTTTGCATTAAAAATGAAATTAAATGCAGAAATTACCTCGACAAAAAATTCTTTGCACGAAAATTCAATTTTCAGCACATTAACCAAGAAGAGCGCGTTGAATATCTCCCGCCTGACGCGACGACAACGACACGCGATGACGACGTACCGGCCAACAAACGGCCAACGATGACCGGGAAACCATTTTGTCTTTTTTTTTTTGTCCCAAAAGCTTATAGCCGAAGTCGACCATGTCATCATGATTTCTGGAATTTTACACACAGAAATCCTTTTATTATGTAAGCGGGAGTCGATTGTAGGTGTGTTTTTGGGACCAGATGCAGTGGTGACAACATTAAAATTACATTTTTCGCTTAAAATTGCCGCAGTGCACTCAGATGTGAAAATTCAAAAGATTTCCCAGATAATCCGATGTAAAATTGCCACCGAATGATAATAATGACAGATACGCGAGAAATTTTTTTACATGCATATAAATTTTTCTGAAAAATCGCATTTTATTTTCGATGGAGAAAAATCATAATTTAAAAAACATTTCAACACTAAATCAATGAATATATATTTATGACAAAAATTTGGAATTTTAAAACATGTATCTATGTACATATTTTTGTAGCTGGAAAATGGTTCGATTTATCGCTTCCGAAAAGATATTTTCAGCAAGTTCTCCGAAATAGACAATTATATTTTTTACTTAACTTTTTATCGAATCGCCTTATAGATGATTTATAAATTTATTATTTTATTTTATTTGTCGGAAAATAAAAGATTGCTTTTTGGTTATGCGACAAAATACGAATTAATTGTGAGTTATAGATTCTTCCATAACGACCATCATTTTTTCAAATTTTAATGGAAATTATTTCCTCTCGTTTCAGAAAACCATTTCCTGGTATCAATGTTAATTTATTCGGTGAATTTATTTTTTTTTCATTTTTGATTTTTATTATTTCTTAGAGAATGCCAAACATTTTTTAATTTATAAGCAATAAATGCAATTAACATAAGTTTGGCAATTTAAATTTTAGGCTTTTGAAAATTGCATTTATGTGTAAATGCTTTCAAATTTGGTCATAAATGAAATCGGTTTTTTAAAAAAAAGTTTTAAATAGACAGCTATAATTTTGTTTCAAACATAACAGAGGGTGTCCATGTCCACACTCAAATACCACAAATCATAATTTCTTATTCGGTCTGGCTTTGACATTTCGTATAGAAGCAATGGCGGTCTATTATCTCTCACTAACGAGGTTGGCCACATTCCTTAATTGTGCGTTTCTGATACAATGTCTGCTATGTCTCATTGTCAATCCGGAGGGAGTACTGATCAAACCCCTCTCATGAGCCCCCGAGAATGACATCCATGGGCAAACTCGTCGCCCGGCAATAATCAGTCGTCTGTCCCAAAAAAAAAAAAATGATTCTTATGAGGCAATCTAAAATGTAACCTCAGGCTTTGCCATTACCTCGTGTCGTTATATCGTAATGTCCAACCAAACCCAAAGTAAATCTATTTTCTATGTAGTCAGGCATTTGACAGCTGAAGCGTTATTTGTTGTCAGTTTTGTCGTTTTATTTGAATTTTGAAATGTTCTGTGACGAAATTTTCTTGGACTTAGGGCTCAAACACAGGTTCGATCAAAGTGTCCATTCCCTCTAGAGTCTAGATCCTCATGGGAGATCACCTTGGACAGGAAAAGCTAGCCAATTCTACACTGAAGGATCCAAAACAGAGTTGGAGGATGCGTATAATCAGTCGGACAAAATCTTAGTCTCTCCTTTCGTCTTCTCAAATACTGTAGTGTATGTGCCAGGCAGAGCTTCAATGCAATCAAAGAAGTCCTATCTTGGCTCAAGGAAAACGTGATATCGTCTACTGATATTAGCATCTTCTCGGATAGTCTAGGTGCCATAAAATCCTTAGAATCAGTGTCCACAAATTCAATCGTAGCCCAAAATTGTAGATTACTCTGGTGGAGATGACTATAGAGACATTCCAGGTAATTGCAAAGCAGAGGAACCTTCAAAAAATGGAACAATATTACCTTTATGAGATAACAAATCTAATATCGGTATACAACTAGCTACTTGTAAACTTATGTTAAAGCAAGATATCATTAAGAAAGTGAATCACACGTGGTCTTACACATCCACTTGTTTGGAAACAAAATTAATTTGACAAAACTTGATGCTAGTCGCTAGTCGCTCAAAGAAACTCATCTCCATTGGTAGATTGCACATTAGCTCTATCACTGGTGTCCTTTCTGGTCACTGCTTGATAGGCAAACATGCCTTACGACTTGGAGTTCCGGCAAACGATTTCTGTAGAAGCTGTTTGGATGAGGAAGAAGAAGAGCCAGTTCTTCATCTTCTTTGCTATTGTCCTGCACTTTCACAAAAACGTAGACTACACCTCGGAGACTTCTACTACTATGATCCCAGCGATCTAAATAACGTAGACGTTCACAGTCTCAAACGCTTTATTATTATAGCTCCAAATGGTTCAACGAGTAGGAGGATCTTATGATTTATGGTGTATCACAATGAACCATAGATGGTCTTTCCAGCAGCTACCTTAACTTAACCTAACCTAGTCCGACCCGAGATTTGGATTTGGCTATTGTGTTTTTGGAACACATAATTCTTAATAGACTTTATCTTTGCTAAATTATGGTACGATTTTTCAATTTCAATTTTAAGAAACTCAGCTATTTTCTAAAAATAATTAGCTCAGCTTTTTCTTTCGAGGAGATGAATACTTTTTAAATATATTTTTAGAAATGTTTAGGAATTCCTATTTTTTTTGACGTATGTACATATGTATGTATTTCAAAAGAAAATTCTAGCCTAATTTCCAGGAGTTCAGTCTTCTTCAGGTCAAAAACAATCAAAGTCTGAAACTGAGTTTTAACAGTATGAAGCGTCCTAACTAAAGCATGTGAAATAAATGAAAAACGTACATATAATCTAAAAATCTTAAAAACTTACCCTCAATCTGAGGCAAAAAAAAAAGAAGAGATGTGATGCAAATAGCAATTAAAAAAGACTTGAAAAATAAGGTCTAGCTTATTGCGGTTTGTCTGAAAAGACATAGGACATGCATACATACATATGTATATATTATGTCCTTATAAGCCATTTCATAGAGTTCGATTTAAATTGATTTAAAACAAAAGTAAAATAATACACTAAGGCGTATACGTGCTTTTTTATTTAATTTAATTTTTAATTAGAAAATAAGTTTTATTATTGAATTTTTATTCATAAAATAATAACATTTATTTAATCATATTATTAGAATCGATTTCTATTGGGCCTGTCTTCTGATTTCTTGAATCATAGTCAACATTTTTACAACTTCTGTTCCGATAGTTTCATACAAAGTATAGTAGTTAAATAAAGTTTCTTTGTAGTTAAAAACCTTACTTAGCTCAACTTACATATTTTCCATAATTCATCTTAAGTTGAAAAATCCCACAATAAGTAAGTAGGTAAACATTATTTTCTCTTACTATTTTATTTCAGAATAAAAACACATGAGGTGTAAGTAAACAATCCTCAAGCACTCCGTTTATACTTCGAATACTATACGAGTAAAAAAAAGAAGAATTTCCTTTGACAACTGTAATTGCTTGTATATGTAATAGTATACATAATTTGTTATTTCTTTCACTTGAATAAATTTAAAAAAAAGGGATAAATTACATTTATAATGACTGTGGAATAAAGTTCCGAAGTTTCCTTTTTAATCATAATAAACGAATAAAAATATTACGTACGAGATTCAAAGGAAAAATTCATACAATTTTATATATGTATCTCTATATCAATAAATAAATAATATAAAACTCCCTTACAAATAAAATAATATTCATTAACATTTTCCACTTGAGATGATTGCCTGAAGAGCATATTGGACAATAGTTAGGTAATATACATAAAACTGGAGGGAGGGGGCATTGAAGGAGTCGAAGGAGACAAACTCGTATCACAAATGGCAGTCAGATTTACAGTGCAGAAGGATATAAAAAAGAGTAAACACTTACATAAATATCATTCGCCATTATAAGTGCATCAACTCTTTTGAACAATTTTTTAGGGTGACCAGAGGTTCTTATTATTTCAGACTCTTTAAGTGCAGAGAAAAGTGTTCTACAAAATATGGTTCAAATATGTTTTTTAGGCCTAAACTTGAATAACGTTTTTTAAAATTTACTAAAAGAATACAATTTTTAACAAAATATCAAAACAATAAAGTACCATTTTGACAATCCTGACTTTTTGTATTTAAAAATGAATGTACATATTTAAATCTCATCTTGGTTTTTTGTTAACATTTAGTGAGTTTTACATTTTGAGCGTCACGGTTTATTTATTCTCGTAAGTGATTTCTTAAAAAAAATCATAAAAACCTAAAAAATTTACATTTTAAAACAGCACTACAAAAGAAATTGTTTATTTTAACAATGAATTTCCCATTCGCTGGTCACCTTGGGAATATTTTCCTCCATATTACCCGTAAAATATCCTTTTCACAGAATCTGCATCAGCATTATACACACGAGGAATATATATTTTACGCCAGTTTATATTTGCACAAGAAATACAGTAAATCATAAATAAATATTTGCATTTTCATTCCGTTTTTTTTTTTTTACCAGTACATCAGAATCACTCCATTGGATTGCAACAAGCATGTGAATGAGAGAATGCGAATACGAATGTTTGTACTTAACTTATCTGTATGTAGTTGAGGGTGAATTTATAGAAGGGTTATATTTTATGTAGAAATAAACACACAAGCATAAGTAATTTAATATTGAATGAAATTGAACATACTCGTAAACGGAATTAGCTAGATATAATTTTGAGTTTTGATTTTGCCAAAATTGTGGTTTACATAATATGTTTTTCTTCATTATTTTGAATATAGAATTATTGTTTATTGTAAATACATAATTATTGAGAGAAATTAGTTCAAACAGGCGTATTTAAACTTATAGTTTCATGATTTAAATTATTTACTTTATTGAACTAAATATCATTGGACCAAATCCTTACGTAAATATAACGAACAACTTCATTCAGCCAATAAAAATTTTATTAATTTTCAGCAGGTGAAAAATTTGAAAAAAAATGAAATGTCCTTCATACGTTTACTAAACGCTTCATCAAACAAAAAAAACTTTAGTATTATTGATAAAATTCCTACGTACAAGAAATTTTCAACTGTTTAAGAAATTTTTGCATCAGCTTATGAAAATTTTCATTAATAAACACACAAAAATTATTAAACTACGATATTTTTCGTTCGTTTAGTTATTTTTCTTTATTGATCAATGTTAAACCTTTCGTTAACTTATGATTTTCGTCATTGATGTATTAAAGATTATAGCATATGTAGGAAGAGTCATTGGCTTATGATTCGTTGAATCAATGCAAGTTTGTATAGATTGATGTAAAATACATTCATCGGATTAAGATATTTTTTGTAAAGGAATCTTTTTGTTTTTAGGAATCATTTTGTTCTATTTTTGAATATTTACATCATTTTATTTTGTATGCTAACGAAATGTTTCATGATTTATTTTTGTAGATTAACGAAACTTCCATTCGTTAGCTTACGGTTTTTTCTTTAATTTCATAAATGCCTTCATAAATCTAATAAATTTGTACATAGACAGCCGCAGTTGCAAACAAACTAAATTAGTTGTCAAAAAGTGTCTTATAATCTGTTATGTGCAAACATTGGATGTACAACATTTTTAAAAATTAAAAATCTCTTTTTTACAAATTGAAGAGAGATTAAACCTAACTTCGACACTATATTAAACATCAACCGAGATTAAATCAACTTGGTTTGTGTTTTTGATTTTTCCATGCTAAAAATGTTGGTTCATTATATTGAATTTTGACAGCTATTCTATTGTGTGTTTAGAAAGTAATACGAATCTGACATCGTTCAAAAATACCCATCACCATCAAGATACAACAACCCCCTTAATCCAGATTTAAGTTTCTAAAGTATTGAAAAGTTCTTCATAATTTTGATGGTCAGTCAATCAGTCAGTTTCAGTGAATTTGAAGTTTTTGATTTTATAGTGTTGTGAAGTTAGAAAGCGGTCGAAAATCAGTAAGTTCATGTTTTCAATTATTTAAAATATTCTCACCAAGCACATTTGCTTTCCCATAAGATCATGGATCTCCATCAAATGGCAACAAGGGTGGAGAGAGAAGCAGCAATCGTGGGGCTGAAAATCAATACGGGAAAAACAAAGATGTTCAGCCTCGGGAGCTCGCAATCATCCGCTCTGATGAACATTGGTCAACAAGCAGTAGAGAAAGTAGATAGCTTCCAATACCTTGGAAGTATCGTCTCTCCTGAAGGAGGAACCGAATTAGACATCGCCAGCCGCATCGGAAAAGCAAAGGCTGCGTTCGGGATGTTGTCCAATGTTTGGAGGAACAAATCTCTCAGCTTGAACACAAAGCTACGACTGTTCAACTCTAACGTCGAATCAGTTCTGCTATATGGCTGCAGCACCTGGAAAATAACAACCACAATAACCAGGAAACTTCAAACCTTCGTTAATAGGTGTCTTCGAAACATCTTACGGGTTTTCTGGCCTAATCGTATCTCCAACTATGACTTACATAGACGAACAGGTCAGGAACCCATAGATACCATTATACGAAGGCGCAAGTGGCAGTGGATTGGACACACGCTTCGAAAAGGTAATGACTGCATTGCAGGCCAAGCAATGCAGTGGAACCCACTCACACAAGAAGGAAGAAGAGTAGGTAGACCGAGAAGCACGTGGAGAAGAACAGTTGAGGAGGAATCTGCGAGACTGGGAAAGAGCTGGAGGGAGCTTAAATACATCGCTGGAAACCGTACACGATGGCGCGTAGGAGTAGTTGAGGCCCTATGTCCCGCTAGGGAACACCAACGGACTTCGTAGGTCTGAGGACCTAAGTAAGTAAGTAAGTAAGCACATTTCAAACTTCAGTTGGTGTAAAAATAACTTCGTTTATGATATTTTTTTTCAGCATAACCTTATGACCTTTAAAATTAACGACGAAAGCAACAAAAGAAGAAAAAAAAAAAACTCTCTAATTTCCGGAGACACATTAATTCAACAAATTTAATCTCCGTTTATATTCGTTAGAAAATAAATTATAATTTATTTATAAATTTGATGGAGGCGTACCTATTTCTTTTGAACTTGAAACTAATTTGAGGTTATTTTAAATGAGTAAAATGTTCTAAAATTAAAATCTTATATTGAAAACAAAAAACTTTATTATTCTTCATCAGAAAGCCGCAGTTGTTTTATGATAAAAAAAAAAAATAATTTATTCGGAATTGTTTTTACGTAGAATTTGTTCAATAATAGTGTTTCCATTTATAAGTACTCAAAGAAAAAAATGAAAATTCTTTGAATATCTAAGTACTTGGTTGAGATATCCGATGTACTCTAAGTACTTCAGAGAAAAAATGCATAAAAACTGAAATGACTTTTCCAAACTCATTACCATTTTCTATAGCGAAAGAAAAAATCTAAGGTACTCAAATTCTTAGAAGGAAAAACTTGAATGTTCGTATACTTCTCCTACTCTTATACTACTCTACTCTGATACACTTACAACAATTTTTAAACAAGGCAAAACAGTTTGAAAGTATAAAAATATCCTTGCACATTTTTTCTTCGAACTTTATTCATACATTTAGGAGATACATATATCAACGGCTGGACTTGGAATCGTTTGAAGAACTTAAAGCATTAAGTACTTTTGTTCCTGAGAAACAGAACTTAGAAAGTTAGCAAGCCTGTAACTGACGAACTCTTTTCTTAAATTAATTTATCGTGAAACTCATTTTTCAAAAGGGGTGTGGTATTTAATCACTTATTTAAAATAAAACCGATGAACTTTGATGGAACGATAAAGGCGAAGTGGATTTCATGGACGGAGTAAAATTACTTAAATTTTTAATACATATTTCATAATCTAGATCAACTCTAGTTTGATTTCGTGCTTTATGAATCGGGCCCTTAAACTATGTGTCTTATCCGTCACCGTTCAATGTATAATCCGACAAGTGTTCTCTACACAAAAGTTCAACGAAAGTATGCAACAAAAAAATGTATTTACAAAAAGAAAAAAAAACATGTCCAAAACTTTGAACTTTTTAAAATGAACAACAAAAAATGTCCTTTTTTTCCTTTTCCCTGGAACCCATCTCACATTTGGTAATATCAATTTACTCAAAACATGATGATGTCAGTTGTATCGTTTGAAGTTTGTGTCTATTTTTGTTTCTTAAAAATTGTTTCTTTTTTTTTTCCACCCCCCATAAATAGAGGCTGGTAGCTGATGCTGATGTAACCACACATAAACGTAGACACGTATATCTAACTTTGATGATGATGGCAATTGGCCATAAAGTACTAAAGCTTAAGTATATTACTAAAAGATATGGATGTCCTGATACCGGGCTCGGTCTCGGTCCCGGTCCCTGTCCTCCCCCTACTCCCCCCCTCTTACAAAAAAAGAACATCTTTCGTTGCTGTTGTTTTGGGGGAAGAATCACAATCTTGGCCCATTTTAATCTATATAAATATTTTTGGTGATTAAGCCCAAAACAAAACTTTGCACA
Organism: Scaeva pyrastri; assembly: GCA_905146935.1. Taxonomy (NCBI): domain Eukaryota; kingdom Metazoa; phylum Arthropoda; class Insecta; order Diptera; family Syrphidae; genus Scaeva; species Scaeva pyrastri. The sequence goes on along the minus strand of LR989927.1, from coordinate 20,902,384 downwards.
TTCCAATAAACCATCAATAGATATGTAATTAAGGACGAAATTCGATTGTGTCATTTACCCATACAAAGATATATGTATGTAGATACTAAAAGATACAAAACTTTGTGCCAATGGGCAGTTTTACTACTTGTTAAATTTTTTTTCTTCTTCCTTTTTGTTGTGTTAGTTTTCGTCGTTCCTTTGCTTCGTTTTTAACTGACCTCAGGGCGGAAACGGATACCAAAGTCGGGCAAGGACGACCATTTGTCATGTTGTTTTTTTTTTTCTTCTTCTGTTTTTCCTCTTTTATATCTTGTTTTTATTTCAAAATAAAATAAAAACAAAAGAGAACAACAAAATTGTGGAGATACAATTTTTCATATATGTATGCAAAGAAGTAACATTCATTTGAGTTAGACGCGCAGTAAAACTTTAGACATAAAAAATAAAACAAAAACAACAACAAGTGGATGGTTGTAAGGTTTGAAAATGAATGGGAATAAAAAGGATCTATAAAAACAGAACACGGAAGGAAGGAAGGAAAGAAGAAAATGAAGTTTTGCTTCTTTAGAACATTAGATACTTTCAAGTATCATCATCATCACCACCTTGGATAGTTTTTATTTTTTTTTTTTTGTAGTGTAGGTGTGTTGTTTATTGTATGAATAACATCCTTCAAGGAGGAATTGTTTTCAAGCCTATTGTAATACACTCCTTGAAAAAAATACGCTCTGCATCGGCCGAATGAGCTAATTACGGAATTTAAATTTTAGCTGAGAAATCTAGTGCTGTTTTTCAGGAACTTCTTATACCATAACGTGGAGAATCCAAGACTGCAGACCAGATTCATCAGTCCGTACGATTCATCGTGAGGTTTGATTTATAAAATTTAGGTTAAAAGAACATTTCATGGCTTTAACTTTTTTTTAAATGATATCATGTAAATATTGGCCACAACTAGGTCTGAAGTGGTCCACCTGGAAGGGAAGCTCCAATTTTAGGTGACTCGTTAGAGCATAGCGACTGGTATCTCGAGAATAACACAAGTAACATTGTCTTCCAAAAGGTTAATTGTAGCTGCTGTATTCCTGAAGACACGAGACTTAACATATCCCCAGAAAACATAGTCTAGGAGTGTAAATTCTATATGATTAATCCAAAATTTTAAACAAGAACAGTCTCAATCAAGTGATTCGCAGTGTTTTTTCTGTTTTTCGGAGACAACTATAAAGGGTTCTTAAGGATAATAACATTCTTATGAAAAACTACAAAAAACAACTTCAACAAAACGCTAAAAGATTGTTATAAAGAAGCCCCCCCCCCCCCCCCTTACTCAGGGTGAAGTTTACAAAAGAAGTCAGAATACCGTTCCAAGCTGCACCTTACTGTATATTCCGTACACCTGTGTGGGTTTGTTTGTTGTCCATGGACATATACATACATATATATAGGTTTTGATGGAAATAATAAATGTGAAGATTGTAATTTGTAACTTTTGTAATATGTTTCCTAGCTGCTCTCTTATAAACATGCATAGATCCTGATTCTCCAACATCACATCAAGAAAAAATGAAAGATATTTTTTGCATAAAGACAAAAAAGAGAAAAAAAAAAAAGGATTCCATCCATCCATCAGAAAGGTGTGTGCCAGGGTTAGGAGGATACATTTCCAAGAATCTTGTGCGCTTAGTTTATGCTTCAACTCGTCTCCAACTCTAATCTTTGAGGAAGCAACACATATACAAGAAAAGGAGTAACGAATCCCTATCCAAGTTTATATCCTACCTACACACACAATTTAATGAATGCGTTCTCTACCTTTCCTAGAATCTAATATCCTTGCATACCTTTGGCATATCTCCCATCTTGGAATCTTGTTTTCTTGGCATAACTGAGTTTCTGATGTATACAGAAGTATTCCAACTGTGTTACTGTATTCCCATATAATGAGGATGGATTTTCTATTATTTTCCAAGGAATTATCTGAGTGATTTCTTGGAATATGATTCAAGGAAAGAGGACTTAAAAAAAAATTATAATCCAAGTTATAGATTTATTTAATTCCATTCCTTAATGTGATGCGGTGTGATGGAAGTTTGAGGCAAGAATTTTATCTCCCAGAAAAAGGATTTTCTATAAATTTATTTTATACTCGAAATCAGTCACACAGGGTGTAGGTACTCTACTCGTATCTCATTCCAACAATCAGTTTTACTTTTAGTTTGACTTACATAATATAAATTCGTTCGTATGTACATATATATGAGTGTATACTGTATACGTATGTATTTATATTATAAGAGATGGGTTAGGATTTGTGTATAGTAGTATAATGTTTGTAGTCTATGTAATTAAGGGGTTTTCTTGGAAAAGTTCGAAAAGTTTTGACATAAAAGATTGAATATACAAGATACGAGAGTGGTATAAGAGAATATAAACATAAATATAAACATAAATACAAACATAGATACTTTGGAAATATGTCGTAAAATTGGGAGATAATTTTGTTAATTTCTTTGGGAAAATAAGGAACGAGATGTTGAGTTGATTAAAAACTCAAGTTTTGTATAAGAAAACAAACAAAAAACAAAAACAAACGAATAAATTTTGTTGGAAGGAGATTACACTGAAATGATTGGCTTCAGGATATATAATCATACTATGTATGTATATGTATGTGTGTTTAAGTTCAATGTAAGTATTATTTTATTTATCGTTTATTTAAGACCTTTCTTGAAGATGATTCCATTTCAAAGAATTTTCTCTTCTAATCAATAAAGCTTAATAAACAGATAAGTAAGTTCGCATACAGTTAGATTCTTGTATACAGGTCTTAATGAATTTGTGTACTTTAAAGGTTTTAGTAGGTAAGTAAAATATATTAGAAATATTTCGTCTATATTTTCAACAGTTTTATTCTTTATTGAATAACTTCAGAGACATAATTTACTTAGAATGAACTAAACCTATCAAACCCTAGAAATCTTGCACCTTGTGCATTATTAACCTCCTATAAAGTGTTATTGTAATCAGTCCGATTTTTCAAATTGCAGTTTTTGTCAAATCTGTATATTTCAAGGTCCCTAGAATCTAGATCCGTCATTTGTATAGAGATGTCTGTGTGTGCCTGTCTACGTACGTTCGTAAGTTTGAGATACCCTTTTTCGTCTCCAATTAAATTTTATTCGACATGTTATAAAATTTAAAAACATGCAGAAAGGACTGTTATACAAATTTGTGAAAACAATGAAAATTTTGGTTCATTGCAAATATCTCAGGAACGGATAATGTTATTGACTTCAAATAAATTTGATGGTGTACATTGTTCAACTTACCGTTTTTTTTTTTTTTTTTAAATAGAAAAACTAAACAAAAAAATACAAACTATTTTCTACTATGTGAAATGATGTTTTTGACATCAGGTAAAATTTTGAAAAAATTCAATTGACAGTTTTTTTTGCAAAAAAATAAAAAAGTACACAAAATTTTAATAACAATTGGTAAAAAAAATGTTTTTTGACTCGAATATCTCAAGAACGAGCAACGATAACGACTTCAATACATTATACAACTGTTAATACATGGTATAATTTTGACGAATATCGAATCAACAGTTCTTTTACAAAAAATAGAAAACTAAAACAAAAATTAAGTACAAAATGTGAAAAGCACTTTCTTGACTTCAATATCTCGAGAGTGACTAATCATGTTAACTTCGAATCTATATAATTTTTCACATAATAAATACATATGTTAGAATATGGTAAATTTTTGACACACATGGAATTGTGTTTCCTTTCAATAAATAAAAAAACTAAAACTAAAATTTTGCAAAAAATTGTCGAAAATTCATTTTTTTACTTATATGTCTCGACAGCGGGTGATAATTTGTGAATTAAAATTAATTTTATGTTATTTATGATACATACTTTTATTAATATATTTTTGAAAATGTTGACAAATATTAAACTGACATTTTCTACGAAAAATAAGAAACTACAAGAAGTTATAAGAAAAATTGGTAAACATTGTTTTGAATACAATATCTCGAAAAAAGTCTGATAGTAATTTTTTTTATCAATAAAAAAAACTTCAAAAGTAAATCGATTAATATCAAGAATAAATCAATTACGTAGTTTATACAAAAATTAATAAATTTTCAGGAAGAAACAAAATTTTGTTTTGTTTGAAGACATCAAGGAAACACCTGATACCTTTCCTTTGATTTTGGCGATTTATTGTAACACAAAAATTACAATAAATGACAAGTATTCAAAGAACAATGGGAAGTTATCATGTGTCGGAATTCAAATCATAAGTACAGGTAAGTTATATAAAAAAGGAAAATTTATTTGAACATCGACGCACGGTAAACTTATGTTGTGCACCCGGGCGTATACGTATTTTTTATTGGTAGTAAATTTGACTCAATTTTTGCGTGTTCATGTTACGAAAATTTCATCTACTCAAAATATAAGTGGAATAAAACTAAAATGGAGACACTAAACCTAACCGACAAGGCTATCAACTGATACAATAATCCAGTTCCGTTTCTTCCTTCATTCGTCGCTCAAACTTCTGGTTAAAAAAAATTGTTTCTTTACGGGGTCAGTTATAGCTACATCATTTTTTTTTTGATATTGATATTGATATTTATTTCTAAATCAGCTGTACATCAAAATAAACTTATAAGTAGTACAGGATATATAACAAATGATTTAAATACAAATAATAAAATAACAAATTTACAAAAATGAATTAAAGTTAATTAACAAAAATAAATTAAATACAAAAAATACATTAAAGTTATACATTAAAAATTCACTTAAATGAAAAGTATTATCTAAAGCAAAAAATAAGACATTAATGTAAATTAAAAGTTATGTGTCGCAACTAAAATAAAAATGATTAATTTAAAAAAAATTTTCAGTTCACGTTCGCGAAGAATTTAAAACAAATTTCTTGAAACTTTCTGCTTTCGATTCTAGACCTCATATGACTGGGAAGGTTATTCCACAGTCTAACAGCATGAACGAAAAATTGCCTGCGCGATGTCAAACACGTAAAGGTGGACGAGCGCAATAAAATGGAACGGCTAGCAAAACAAAATTTAAGCCTGTTACATAAATAACTGGGAGTCTTTTCAACAATCAATTCGAAGAGTAGAATACAACAGCGATATTTGCAGAAAGCTTCCATTTGTTGTCATCATTGAAACCAATCCTTGATTTTTTCTTTACAAGTTGCTTATAACTTATAACTTCCATTGTAAAAAGTATCTATCATTGAAAATATCATTTAAATGAAAATGTGCTGTTTTTGAACTGTCTTAAAAAAACGCAGATGAAAATCTTATATAACCATGTGAATTATAGATTTATATAATTGTACTTATTTTTTTTTCTTAATAAAGTAATGCACCATAAAATGTATGTGCTCTATTCCAAAATTTAGGCACATTATAATTTGAACAGACCCAGGAAGTGTCAAATCATTTTTGAAAGTTGAAGTATATATTTCTCGAGTTCAAATTCATTGGAAACACTACAAAATTAATAATTTTCATTAAGAAAATTCTTTGACATTGAGAGCTACATATATGTTTTTTTTAAATTTTTTGTTCAGTGTGAGATTTTTTTTAAAGTTTTTTTTTTTAATATTCAAATTTGAATGTTTACAAAATTTTGAATTTTATGTTTAATTTTTGAACAGAAATTCTGCTAAAAATTCTTTAATTTACATAAATATTTATAGAAAATATAGAATTGTTCTGAGCCAGTTTATATGACCGAACTCCTCTGTAACGACTGAATTGATTTTGATGAAATATTTTTGTATGTATCCCACTGGATTTGAGAATCGTTCAGATTCAAAATGTGGGAATCTTGGAATGTTTAATATTGAATCTGAGAACTATCGCTAGTATGACAGTGTAAAATATTCATGAATAAATATATTAGGTCGCACTACAGCTCGTAGAGAACCAGGGCTTAGTGACTTACAAAACTCTCAACCATTACGAACGGTCTTCATTATACATATATTTCAAAATCAAAAACATAATATGCACTTAACACAATTTTATTGTTGCACTAAAAACAAAAAGTTTTCAAAACAAATTCAGTCTCAATCTCAGTCTCCCGCAGACTGAAAACTTTTACAAGGAAAACATGTCGACATTTACTTTCTTACTTTGGAACCTTACCTTGATTTGGTTCGATTTATTTTATTTCAAAAGTCAATTATTTTAAGATCAAAACAAAAAGTTAATTCGAAATTTTAATAAAAACTTTGTCCAAATCAGCCACAACATTTAAATCAGTCTTTTCAAAAGAGTAAAACGTAACTCATGTGTCTTTACATTAAATTAATTCATTATCTTAAGCTTTTGGGTTTGCCAAGCCCCCTTGACAGGATACCTTTATATCCTTCAACATCCCTAAGTGACGCGTTTTAATCCCACAGCATCCAAAAACCAAAAATGGACAAAACAAAAAAAAAAGAAAACACTCAAAGCTTTAACTTCAAAATCAATTATCGTATTAAGATCAACTTTATGGTTGAATAGTCGTCATCCTATTTGCCCTTTACTCCATAATTACATAAATACCCCTCTCGTCTCGACGGACGAAAGCCGACAATGCCAACGACGACGACAACGAACTACGACTATGGACAGAGGGACGACTACTATATAAACCGGGTGACAGTACAAAGGGACTCGAAAAGAGCAGCACATCAATTTGATATAGAAAATCGAATTGAACCTTTTTTTCGGTCCATATCCAATTCTCAATCTGATTAAGAATTGATTCAACACAGTGGACCGTATTTAGGACCAAAAACCAATATACATAAGCGTATGGATGGCCAAAGTGACAAAAGGACGAAGGAAACACGATAATTTACTTAGCCAATTCAAGGATTGTCCTGTTTCGTTTCGTTTCGTTTCGTTTCGTTTTTTTTTTCTTTCTTTTTTTTTAATCCATCTAATGGCTATGGCTTGATGGTTACCTATTCCTATACAAATGCTTCCAAACTGATGATGATGAGAGGATGGAAGCGCAAAGAATCCTCTCCAGCTGCTGCTGGCTGGTTAGCTTACTAATTTAACGCTTGAATGTGATTTTCGGTTTTGTGTCATCTCATCATACCTACAGTTAGAAAATGAAGGACACAAACACATCGGCTTTCTAGCGTTGGGAGTTGGCGATGGCGTTGACAGAACTTTTCCCGGTGCACTTTTAAGTGCAGTTATTCCCAAAGTGAATATTTACTTCCTTGGCAAGTTAGTTTCAAGTAAATGAAAGGACACTCAACTAAAATAGAATCACCAATGCAAAAAGCAAAAAGTAGAGGAAGTGGCAATGGCAATGGCAGTGGCAGTTGAGTGTGGTAGGTAGTCTTCCAGTCTGTACGGTGAAGACCAGAAGCAGAGAAGACCAGGCCATCTACAGAGCAGAGCAGTGCCACCATCTGTGATGACATTTAAAATTATGGAAAACTTTTTAATTTGCTTCCCCAAAGATGACGACCAAGACGCCAAAGACGAGAACGACGACAACTACAAAGGAGCGGGTGCGGTGGTGGCGCAAGGACTAAACTTTGTTTTTGTTTTTTTTTTCTTTCTTCGTCTTCTTCTTAACATCTTGTTGAATCGTTCAAGCATCAAAAACACCATCACAAACGTCAGAAACGCCTCAAGTCTTTTTCATTTCTTAGGCCAAAGATTACAACCGTCACTGCCACCACACCACCACCACCACCACCGCCGCGCCGCCACTAAAGTTTAGTGTCATTTTGACAGGAAAGGAGCGACAGAGAAAGGAGAACTCTGGTTCTGCTGCTGCTGTGTAATAAATCCAGTTGCATCTGACGGACCACGGACAGGCAGACAGATAGCATCCTGCATTTAAACTTTCCCCAGCCTTGCACGGGCATGCACTTGTGTAAGTAGTGTGAGACAGCAGTGTTGTAGACGCTTGGCTCTAGCCCGCTGATGCCTGAACAACTTTTCCAAACACATTAACCAATGCTACAACGAAATCCTTTTAGAAACTCTTCGGCATCATCGGCGACGTCAGCGGCGGCGTCGTCGTTGTCGGTTTCGGCCTGGGCCTCAACTGGAAATGGAAACTGTGTGAAAACTGAAAAGTTCCTCACTTCTTATCTCTCGTTCTCACTCGAATTAAACAATAGTCAGGGTGTCAGGATCAGGACTCAGGACTCGAGATAGGACAGCCGCATCGCATCGCACCGCACCGCACCGCACCGCAGCATTCACATCAAGTTTCACTCAATCACTCACTTTCTGTGTGTGTTTTCTGGGTGTCGTGTCGGTGGTCCTTTGTCGGTGTCTGTATATCGTGTCTATGTCCTTTTTTGGCAATTCCAGAGTGGGGATTCTTTGGAAATTATGCGATTCAAGGACCCAAATTCGCCACATTTCGGGGTTTTTGTGGCGATAGTATTGTGGCTACACCAGCATTTGAATCTATATATGGGGAAAATGTGTCTGGGAATGCATCAGCAGGACGACACAAGGATTTAGGTTTTTTTTTGTTTCTTTTTTTGTTGGGTTGATTTTCGAGGCTGTTTCCGGACTTGAAATTTTGTTTTTCTCTTAATTTTTGCTGCCCAAACAAAAAACAAAAGGAAGGGGAGGGGGGGGAATGTGGAATGACCCAATTTGATTTGAGATTTCATTTTGCTTGTTTCACATTAAAGTTTTTTTTTTTGAAAATTTTTGTGTTCGGGGTCAGAAGTGAAAAGTTAGTATTTTATGGAACTTTTAATTGCAAATAAAGTTTTGGGTGGATTTATTTTTGGATATTTCTTCGAGGCATTTAAATCAGACGAATTAAGTTGAAAACTTTTGTTATTATTCTGTTTAGAGGGCGCTGCTGTCGTCGTCCGTCGACTTCGTGTGTCTTTTAGGAGCTGGAGAAGGAATTATAAAAAGGTGAAGGTTTCAGTCATTCGAAAGCAGTTAATGAAATTAAATTTAACAGCTTTATTTTAAGTTGGTGTTCTTATAAGAAGAGTGCTTTTTTAAAGGTTTCAAAGTATCCTTAAAAATGTCCCTTTATTTTAGGAAGTATGGGTAGCTAATTTCTAATATTTGTGACTGCTAGAAATTAGGTTTTCAAAATATGTACATAGTTGAATTATCGAATCAAATATGAAGAAAATTTAAATATTGCTCTATTTTGACGCGTAGTTAAATAATTATTAAATTAAATTTAAGTGAAAATTTTATTTAACAATCAATTTATTTTACTTGTGTTAATTTAAAAATTCATTCTTAAAACAATAAAACTGATATGATGATGATGATAAAAATGCAAAACGACGAACCTGTTGTTTAATTTTGGACTTAATTAAAGTTCTTTAATAATACGAATATTCTATCATCGTTGTATTTGTTTTTGTTTTAATTTTAATTTTTATTTAATTTAATTTTGTATTTCTTTTTTGTTTTTGTATTTTATTAACATAATCAAATTCATATGAATTTTAGTAAAATATTAAATTCTTCTGCAACCAACACCCCTTAGGGTCTTATGGGAATATAAATACAAATACATATATATTTACATATGTATAACGGTATCCTTTAATGGCAGTACACATACGTCACATGCATATGCACAATGCACACCCAAGAGAGATGCGGTTCCAACTAATAAATTGCTTTATGCTTCATGATTAAATTACACAAAATATACATAAATACACAAACATAGTTTTGAAGTTCTGCATACATACATATACATATGTATATGTATGTGTACATAATATAGAAAACAGAATTTAAATATTTACAAAACTCATCCCACAGGAAATAGTGTTTGTTCGTTATAGATGTAGATATGTTTATTTGGTGTGTACACAGAGAGCATATTAAAATGTAGAAGGGAAAACAGGGTGACCAGACGTCTTCTATTTCAAACAAATAATGTTTCATTTTCATTCAGTGACGTCTTGTACTTTAAACTTCTGTTTAGTGACATCTTCTGTGGCACTGATCTGATGACATCTTCTATTTCCGACTCGAAATTTAATGACGTCCAATATTTAAATTGGTGATTCAGTGACTGTTTTTTTTTAAACTGCTGTTTTAGTGATTTATATTTTTTTAAGCAGAGATTAATCCTAGAAGAATACTTTAGTTACCATGTCAGACTCTTATAATTGTCACTCTTGATCTTGTTACTTCCAGTGTTTTAGAAATACGATTTAGTAGTGTTTGATATCTCAATATTGTGGTTTAGTGGAGTCTACTTAAAAACATTTAGTAATGTATTTAATAAAATTGCTATCTATATATCATTATGACGTTAATGACATCTTCTACTTCTTGCGGGAGATTTAGTGATTTGGTGACATTGGCAACATCAGACTGGTGATCCATTTACATCTGTTGTATCAAAATTGCTTTAAGTGACATCAATCACATCAAAATGGAGATTAAGTGACATTTTCTATCCAAAAAAACCACTAGCAATGACAGATATCTCAGGAATTGATCAAATGACACTTTATATCTTGAAGTGGTGATTTAATGACATTTATTTTCTCCGAACTCCAGACTTATGATTTAGTAAAAGGCACTATGACTAGTGACTAAATGACATTACATAATTTTACTATAATAGCTATAATCTAACTTTTGTTATGTAAGACGTATGATTAAGTGAAGTTATCTCAGATTGATTATTAAGTGACATTTTTTTATTGAAGTTAGTGATAAAGTGAAATCTGCTACCCATGAAAAGTGATTAAGATATGTCACTGATGTCAGGCTTTAAAATAATGATTAAGTGATCTGTCATATTTCTCAAATCGCTTAAAAAGTGAAATATTTATTCTATGTGACTTAATGATTTACTTACTTACATCTGCTGTCACAAAGTGGTTATTCAATGACATCCGACTGTGATTAAGTGACATCTTTGTACTCAAGTCATATTGTGACGTCTGATTGCTCAGATTTCAAATTGTTAATTTTAGTAACGAATACTATGCCATTATAGTGATTAAGTGATGTCAATCAGTGACAACTTTTACTTAAAATTTAGTAATTCAGTGACAAATATTTTTTCAGACTATTGATTCATTGACATCTGCTTTCTCTAATTGGTAAGATTGTATAACCTGTATTTTGTCAAAAAAAAGTACATACAAATGATAATTGGTCAAAGTTTTTGACAAATATACATAACAATTGTCTTAAATGTTATTTTGTTTAATCAATTTTCTTTTTCAAAGCAAAAAATATGGTCACCTTCAAAATGATACTTATACACCATGCACTGCAGCTTGCACCGCGCGCCGTTTTGAGGCAAATGTTTTGTATGGGACTGTCAGAGAGGAACTCCCCTTTCCGTTCTTCAACCATTTTCATAGTGATACTCACTTTTGAATATTTATATCCTTGGTAAAGTTTGTTAAACGCATACATATAAAACTTTAGCCATTTCGGCCGTTTTATTTATGATTGCTTTGGGAAGTAGGCACCTACTACCTCGCTTTTCTGTGGTGTGGTGATGCCAAAAGGTTGCATTTGGCATGATAGTGTGGTGTGGCATATCGCATCGGCGGCGGCGGCAGTTGTGGGTGGCTGGTGTAGCGGCGGCGAAGGGCAGTGCACAAACTTGAAGCTTACAGGCCCTACTACATGGAAGAAGAGCAGACAGAGATAGTTTGAAATAGTTTAACCCTATTTATAACTTCACACACACACACACGAAAGACACAAAAATCCTGAGAGTCATTTGCATTAGCCATAGGTACTCGGTATAGCGGTATGTATGCAAAAGTGTCCCACAAATAGAGTTAAAGTTGCCCCAAAACTTGTAGGTAGATGAATTTTGCGCCTGCAACTCCCTTTAAGTCTTTTCCACACTTTCTATGATCAAGTTCGACTCTAGATGAAGAGGGGGCTGGGGGGTTGGTTGAAGGATTGTTTTTAGTGCTTAATTTTGAAAGATTTTAATGCAGACCCTTCATGGCCAGTTGGTGTCGGTGCACTAGGTCCCTTGGACAGAATTTCCCAAAAAAAAAATCCTTAACCAAGTTAAAATGGCGCAATGATGCTGTCACCGTAGCATGAGAAAGACGATTCATGGCCAACATGAGACAGAGACAGTAGAGGACACATTTAAAGTACACTGAGTTTTTCCTCATTTAAATTCTCATCCTGAAGGGCGTCATGGGTGTCATTCGATGAAATCCCATAAGGGACATAAGTTTGATGGAGAACATAGACTCGGACCGAGACCCTGGCTGCCTGCCTAGCCTAAGCAAACATTCACTATATTGAACCAAAAATGAATAAATTGACCATTTCCATGATGCGATAATATTATAGGGGGTGTGTACTCTCAGTCTAGTGTGTGCTCCTTGACCTCCACATAGACCATGATGGGTGTCCATGTCCCGTCCATGTTTGGTATAAGGGAGGGCGACTTTTGGTTTTCATTTCAATTATCTGGGAGGTTTTTGGACATAATTGCCAGAAATTGATGTGTTTGCTTTTCTGGGTACATACGACTACGACGACGACGACTACGACGACGATGACTATGTTGACTTTGAGTCTTGGTTGTTTGTTGTTGGTAGTCGTGTTCGTTGTCATTGTAGCCACTTTTGCGTTGATGGTCGTCCATCGGTTATCATCACATCCCCAGCTGGACAATTATTAAATTTCCGAGTGCATAATTTTGTTTAATCAAAGTCAAATTGGGAAACGGTTTTATACAACTGTGTCTGTGACTGTGTTTGTGTGGGACTCTGGGTTTAATTGGTAGATATATTGCCAACATATGACAGTCTACGGGTATACCTACGAGTATAGTGGTTTTTGGTCATTTTGACAGTGTTTGTTTAAAAAGATACATTTGATGTGATTTGAACAGAGTTTATTGAGTCTATAATGATGATTACAGAAGTCCATGAGGGACTTTGTACAAATATTGAAATCAAGCCAAGCAATCAAGTATTGGACGAGTAGTTTAGTTAAATTAGGAGTACCTTTATATACGAAAACAAGCCTCTGGAAATGAAAGTCATATGAGAACGTTTGGTTTTATGATGGTGCATATCTATATGTTTGATTAGGAAAATTGATTTAAATTTTAACAAAATGGGGGTTGTTAATTTAGGTAAACATAACATTTTTTTTTGTTTTTTTCAGATATAGAGGTTGTCAAAAAGTTCTGATGAATCTCTTTCCTTATTTGACGAACAAGTAGCATTTTAAAGAACAAAATCAAACAATTTTATTTGAAGAATGCAGTCGTAATATTTCTACGGGTTCTTTTTCATTTGTTTATTGAGTAATTTATAATTATTAAAGCTTTTATTATCTAAAAAAAAAAATCAAATCCGATCTGGTGGTAATTTTGATCCCTTAATTGGTATCTCAAGTTTCCTGTTAGGATAAGTCAAAAAATTTTAAATCACTTCCATTCCTTGCATTGGGTGTTTTTTTTAAGACGTGTGGTTTTCAAGAAGAAATAAAACACACACAATTTGATGTTATGACCAAGAATTAAACTTCATTATAAACATAAAAGTTTGCCATTATGTTTTTTAAATAATTTCGGGCATGTAGCTACCGCGACCGGCTCAAAAAATTTCCAGCCGAAAGGTCCAATTTTCGACCACTTTTTGCAACAATTGACCGTATGTCAGCAATAATAGGCTAAATATTCTATTCCAAGGCATAAATCGTCTCAAGCTTATCTGTGTAGACTTATGAATTCACATAACCCCATAAAATAGTCTAGAGGTTCTAAATCGTATGTTCTTAGAGGCCACGACATACACAGGCCAATGACGACGCAAGATAATGCGCTCACCAAAAGAGTCCTTCCATAAATTGATTGTTTCGTTGGCTGTATGGCATGTAACACAGCCCCCGGCTTCATTTTTGAAGAAATATGAATGGGCCAATGATACCCTCTAGCCTCTGCCCATAGAGCATATACCAACGAGTGACTTTTTGAGGATATAACAGCGGGGAGTCTTAACGAAGGCTTGTGGGATTATGATCACTCCAAATACGACAATTTCGCTTATTCTTACTAACGTACTCATTCAACCAAAAAGGAGCTTCATCGCTGAACAAAATTTACTTTTGTAAATCGGGATCGGTGGCCATCTCGTTTTTGTTCCCATTCACCTAACGTGCAACGCACTTATTCAGAAAGAAGTCTATTCAATATAAAATGGCAAACCAATTTGAGAATAAATCAAATGACAGCTGTCAAAAAGACCAACTTCATAAAAAGTATTGCCAAATTGAAAACCACATGTCTAAACAAAAAAACACCCTTTACAAATGGTCGAGAGTTGTAAGTCACTATGTCCTGATATTTAATGACGTCTTTATCTGTTGCATCACTTAATTTATTATCCAATAATACTTCTTTTTAAATATGGGCATTGCCATCATCAGACTAAAATATAGAAAACCAAAACAAACACCCAAATTGAGTTGCAATCATTTTTGCATTTCACTACTAACTTGCCCATGATGTATTTTTGTTTTGAAAAATCTTTTTGAAAACATTCTGTCTGCTTTCTCAAAAATAAATCAAGCGAAAAGCTATAAATAATCTGATCAATTAATTTCCTATTTTAATAAACTTCCAATATACTTCTTGTCGAAGAAGAAAGTCGCCACCCCCCGTCGTCGGTCGGTCGGCTCGGTCAGTTGGTTGGTTTGGGCCTTTGGGTTTCCCTAAATGGTGGCCCCTGATGAAGACTGCAAGGAAGGAAACCCCAACCCAATGGAATAGGAATATACTCTGTTTTCTGTTTCCGGAAAAATAAACCACTTCTCTTCTTCTCGTTCCCCCTCTTACTCCCTATTTCTGTTCCTATTGGTTTTATATTATACTTTATTGTGAATGATTTACAGCTATTGTGGCACCTAACCACATTTATATTTATTAGGTAACATAAATCTTTTGCCATACTCAGCAGAGTGTATAAAGGACCCTTCCCCCCACGGCTTTCCCTGCAATATTACTTTATTGTTTACCCATATCGACGGCAGTGTCGCCGTTGCGTCCGTCTGTCCATTCATCCTTCTGTCGTCGTCGTCGTCGCCTCCGCTCGACTGGGGCGATAGAGTTTAGGTTTATTGTGGGGCCACCTTCAAAGGAGGTGTGATTTTTAGTGCATTTAGTTCGACAAAGTTACTCCGCATCCAAGAACTAATACCCACCTTTACATATATACACATATAAGAAGAAAACTAAATATCCAAGCTCCAGAGGTCAGGTGTTCCACTAAATGTCCTATTTTATGATCCCCAGCAAAAATGGGGGCGAAGTGAACACAAATATTTTCCCAAGGACATACCTACCACCCTTAGTCCTACATGTACTACCATATATACCCGTCCGTCAGTGCTTGTCCTAGTTCTCGTCCTGGTGTATAGAGTTGGCCATATCCAATGGAGATATGGTGGCTGTTGCTTTGCCATACGTATAAAAGAACTATTAAGGAAAATAGAGCAAACGTTGTATTTTATGGCTGTCCATAAAACTTCTTTGCTCATGAAAATGCCAAAGAAGCAGAAACGTGTATGTCAGATTAAGCTCCATATGTGGGTTCTACGTATGTATATATTGAAGGCCATCAAAGCCAATGCCATATTAATCAAAGACTAACCTTGAGGAAGAAGAAGAGAGAGCAGACGTAACATAATTCTGGAAAGGTGGTATATGTATGCTTGGAAGAGATTATATTCCACATTCTTGGGAAAAGGTTTGAGTTTAACTAATTTTGGATTGAATGAAGTTCATCGCTGTAACCTTCACTTGGAAGGAACGTCAAGGAATAATTCAAGCTCCATAAAAAAGAATTTTGGTCCAAAAATAGATTTATTTAGTAAAATTATGTTAATTTAGAAAAAATGTTGAACGAATTGGTAATGGGGGGGGGGGTATTTGTCACTAAGGTAGAAAAAAATGAAGTTCAGATTAAACTTAGTTTCAAGGAGACTTATGAACTACTGAGTGGCAGGATTTCTAAAGGAATGCAAACTTTTGTGATGCATTCATAAAAATTAAATGGATGGACTACCTTTTGAGGCCACTATGGAATTTAAGGCCAATCAAGGTTCCATCGTTGCTTTGACCCATTTTCTATTACTAATCCCCACGGTGCCCAATTCACATCATCTCTATATGAAATGCCCATCAGGGTACAAAATTACTCGTTCATTATTTCCAATGTAGGTTCAGTTTTGTGGTATGGAAGCATCCTGTATCCATACTATTGAAAGTCTCTAGTTGACAGGTCACCAGGCTCAAATAGTCGAATAGTTACTAGTTCGAAAAGTCTCTTGCAGTACATATTTTGGTAGGCTTAAGCTGGAGAGAATGAATGGACCAGGATGTCCGGAGCTGAGATGAGCAGCTGAATTTAGTCAACTCGCGATTGATCGAGATAAATGGATAGAATTAATGAGGATCCTGAACCCTTAAGAGCAGTTTAAACGGCTGTCAGGATCATTGAAAGATGTAATTTGACTCTTGGAATAGAATGGAGTCAGAACAGAGTGAAAATTCGATCTTTGAAAAGGCATTCATTGACGTCCTAAACGAGCTTTATTAAACAAAGCTTCTGGTGTAGAATTTGACAGTTGTGGACATTTATATTTTCAGAAACTACAGCACAACTCTATAGTCTGGTGACACTGACTTATAGCTTTTCTTCATTTCTGATGGAAGAACAATAACATGGAGCACGTGGCACAATTTCAATCCCAATCCAAATGGCCAATTTGCTAAGGACTTTTTCATGACAAGATTTGGCAATCCTCGAAACAGCCAGTATCTGTCTTTTGCACTCAACATCACTCTTCAGCCCCTACGCACCACAATCGATTTTAATTTTTATATGTATGTACATACATATGTAGGTCAAATGAGTTAAGAGATATCAAAATACCGCTCTGCAGTATTCCAGGAATGATTGCGTCAGAACTAAATTTAGCACCAGATCCATTTGAAACAACATTTTTCCGGGTTCCTTGAAAACAAAACCCTTTTCGCCAAAAGCATACATAAAAACCATTAAACTTTTCTGGAAAATAATTATCATAATAACCTCCATAAAACGGTTCCTATACAAAATCCATTACCATCCTTTAACATCATGGAACAAAAGATTCAGTTCAGAATCTATAGAAAAAGAGATTATCTCTTTATTTTCTAATAAACGTCAAAGCAAAGCAACATCACAATAACAATTTTCCTATTAAAATTCAATTCCTTCGAGGCATGCTCTGCTCATCCTCATAAAAAATACACACAAAGCGAAAAAGACTTCCTTGATTCTAGTATATGGCATACTACTTCATAAAGCCTCCTGAATCGGTCTCAAGATCCTTTTTATGTATATATCGTTTTGTTTTGTAGGGCACTCAGAGAATTGGCACTCCTGGGCTGAACAACCGCACGACTGAAGAGAATCAGAACCAAAAGTAGGAGGCACAAGGAGCATCACAACCATCATAGTTTAATGCTTTGTTGTCCCGAACTGGCCCGAACCCGTATAACCGTATAATAATCACTCAAAATGACATTTGCATGATTGCATCTTTATCATGCCACGTCAAAACTATGTAAACATTCCCTAAGCAAATACAAATGAGTCTCCTCTCAGTCTTCTGCTCCTCCTTCTCCAACCAAGACTCCTTTAACTCCAATTCCCAACAATAAAGGACAATACAGGACTACAAGAAGCATAAGGACCAAAATCGACCAATGATGACGATGACGATGACGACGACGACGATGAAAAACGCAACCAACTTGAAACACAATCTTTGTCCTTTTATTGAGTTATGTACATACATTCATATATTTTCTGGCCAAAAGGACTCCGTAAGGACGAAAAACGGCAAAGCACACACAACACTTTTTACCCAATTCGTCTGGTATTGTGTTTCGTTTGTATTAAAACCGATTGATGTATGATGATGAAATTATTTTGTTTGGAAGGATTTATTTATTTTTTGTTCCTGGAATACATCCCATCCCATATACCCACCCCACACATATGGTATATGGTATGGAGACAGGACATGGCTCCTTTTTGTTCCTTATTGTGTTTTGCTGAGGGTATTCTTTTTAACAATATTGATTGTGATATTGTAGGGAGCTTGTGCGTACCTACATACGTATATTAAACGAAGAAAAAGTGGGGGAGGGTAGAGATATTTGAGCAAAAAGATTTTATTCAATATCTCGTCGTCGAAGGACAATGACACCAACCAACAGCATCACCATACAACGAGACCACTCAAAATGGGTTTGCAAAATCCCTTTTGTTGGCAATGTTTGTGGTTGATGAGAGCTTCCGTCTCCGTCTTCATCATCGTTCTCCTTCCTCTTCCTCTTCCTCGTCATCCTTGAAGAAAAAAGGAGAAGCAAAAGCCTGAATCCCTTTTTTTATGCCTTTTATGGTTTCCGGGTCAGTAATGTAATAACCTTAAGGAATTTTTCCCATTTTCCTTTTCAAGTCACCCATCGCCAGTCAGATTCAGGATTTTTTCATTTTTTCTCGTGAAGGAATGAGCTTGATCACTTTGACAGATGTTTCAAGAAAATAAAAAAAAAATAAAAAAAGTTGAAATTTTTTTCGTCATTTATTTTAAGGATAAAGGAAACTGTGTAAGGTTAAACAAATATACGCAAGGAACGTGAAAAAACGAATTTAAAAAAGTAAATTCATTAAGTTTAAATTTTTAAAGACAAAAATATGGAGACATTTTCAGATGAAAATTCGTCAATTTAAGGTGAGATAAATGGTGGAAGAACTTACCCGGAATTAAATTTACGATGGTTGCCAAGAGAACACTTCACATGATTTTTCAGAAAGACTTTTCTTTAACACAAATTTTCGAAATCAGTTTGGGTTTTTCAAAAACATATTTAAACTAAGCAATTATTTTTTTTGACACTAGGTTAGGAATATAACCTTAGACGTATGTTATTGCTTTTTTGAAATCTGTTAAGCCAGCGTAAGTGTAAGTAACTCTTAAAAAAAAAAACATTTTGACAGTGGTCAGTTCAGGATTAAATAACTAAAAAAAAGAGTTTTCAATATTTAGAAAAAAAAAGATTAAACTTCAAGGTCCAAACTCGATGCCAGAGTCCACAAAAGTGATTGAAAAAATTATAAATTATTGTTCTTTCGAAAACATGTCATTCAAATGTCAATTTCAAAAAATATTGCATGAGTCGAAAGTCATCAAAACATCTTTTTCTCTCTTGCAGTGTTGTTAGATTATCCCTGCATATTGTACAGGACTTTTTTCCGGATAGAAATTAAAATTTTAACGCAATTATCAGCAGATTCTTAAGTTTTCGCCAAAAAAATAATTGACATATGGCGTCGAGCGAAAAAAGTTGCTGATTTATCGCCAACTAGGCAACTTAGAGCAAGTTCCCGGAATTCCCACTTAGTTTCTTTTTTTTTCTAATTTTGAGTTGGCTTTTTAATTTATTTTAAGTTGCATAATAACTTCAAGAAAATATTAAACCACGGTGATGCAACTTGATATTGAAGTTGCAGGCAACTTTTTAAAATAGTTTGTTCTCTTTTACAATAAAGGGTGTTGTTTTTAGATGTGTGGTTTTTAAAAAGAAAAAAGGCTCATGTAATTTAATGTTATAGACAAAAATTTAGCTTTATTATAAAGATAAGGTTTTGCCATTATGTTTTAAAAATGATTTTGGGCAAATGACTGTCACGGCTGGCTCGAATAAATTCCAGCCGAGAGGCCCAATTTACGACCACTTTTTGGAGCAATTGTGGCCGTGTGTCAGCAATAAAGTGGGGAATATTCTCTTCCAAGGCATCAATAGTTTTGGACTTATCTACTTATAGACAAGCGACTTCACAATACCCCACAAAATAAAAGTCCAGCGATTTTAAATCGCACGACCTTACGATGCCAAGTCTGGAGTACCTGAAGGAAATCATTTTGGACCACTTCTTTTAATCTGAGGTTTTAATCATTGCCTTTAATCTTTCTTATGGGCAAAAATTTAGTGCTTTGAAAAAAAAAAGAATTATTCGACTACTGATTAAAATATTTTCTAAAATCCCTTAGCTATGGATTTTAGAAAATATTTAAAAAAGGTATCGTTAGTTTTGATTTTGGCCTTAAAAATAGCTTTAACTTAAAAACAGACAACTTTAAGCTAAATATCAATCCTATAAATCTTTTTCAAACCGTTTGCAATTGAAACAAAATCTTGGATACAATTTAAAAGGGAAAATCCTGACAAGGATGTCAAAATTATAATTTTTCTTTGTATAAGATGATAGTTGCTTGATTTTTAATGCTTTATTTTTGAATCCAAAAATCGAGAAACCAAAACCATAACACTCTATAAAATAATGTACCAACCTCCATCCATCCCCTTTCCCCCCATAGACAAAAATTTTCAATATCGTGACCCTGGAGGGAAGGGGGTGTTGTATAGTTATGAATATTTGATAATCTCTTACGATGCCATTTATGAACACCCCGCATTATTGTGGATTTAAACTTTCAAGATACCGCAGCAGCTTCAAATATTTACTCGCGTTTACATCACAAACTAAAATTGTTTCAACTCGTGAAAAGCTAAAGAACTCGGGTTAATAAAACTACCCGCTGCCATTAAAATATTTCACATATACCCTCGCCGAACACCCTTAACAACAAGAACAAGGAAAAAAAAAACACTAAGAACCCTTAAGCGATACATTTATTAAAATTTCTCAGGACCTCTTTCGTTCCATATTGTACTCTTGCGGATGAGAGGGGCAAATGGCTGAGGCGGACATAATATGCTGCTTGCCTTCATTATCATCAAGAATAGGTACCTAATTCCAAAGAAAATAACTGTAATACATATTTCGAAAGAGAGGACGACGACGACGGACGACGCACGACACGATAGAAGGGTGATTTGATAAGATCCTTTTATAGGAGTTAATATAAATTTTACCCAAGCGGAACTTAATATGATTAATGAAAGCCCTCGGGTTGCTATGTGCGGCCTGGTCTACCATCAGAATCGATCCAAGGCCAGCCCAGCCCATCCCATCGTAGCCCGACTCGGTCTGGCCCGTCCCAGCCTATAGATGAAACCTTATTGTGTTCTTTCTATTTTAATTATGTATTTAAGGATATTTATAAGGAATTTACTTTGCCATAATCCGGGGGTTGTGTACGAGTGTAACAACAGAAGCACAAGAGGCAGCCATCACGGGATGAGAACGGTTTTTCTATTAAGCCCTCAGGTCACATGCGGCCGCCCTCGATAGTGGAATATAAAATTTTAAATTTGATTTTCAATGTGGCATATTTGTTGCCGGGTTGTTTTTTTTTAAATTTTTTTTTGAAAAAAGGAGAACAAGAAGGATAACTTCGTCGAAAGGAGATCGTTAAAATTGTTGACAACACAAATCTAATCAAATTCCTTTGGCATCATAAGGAACTCGCACACAAATCCAATCACACAAAACCAAGCCAGAGCCAGCCACTTTTTCTCTCAAACTTTATGCGAGTTTGATTTGGTTTTTCTGAGTGAGGGGGCGAGGGGGAAGGTTGAGTTCTGATGCCTAATGCCATTGCCGGGATGCGCTGCTTGGCTATAAATCTGGATATTAAGGTGGTAATGGTAACTTTTGCCATCAGCTTCATCCATCCTCGTCCTTTTATATAGAAATCATCGTTGAGTTGAGTTCATTTCTGGAAGATGGAAACTAATTCCAAAGTTTGATTTGCTTGATGCGATTTTGTGATTTTATTTTATTTGAATTTTTTTCTCTTCCAACCGACTTTCCTCTCCTCACCACCCCCCTCCGTCTCACCTTTCTTCATTTTCTATCATTTCAATCGCTCTGACTGCTGTCATCGAGTATCTACTCCAGTTTGTGGCGTGGGAAATGGGACTGTAAATGGGGATGGGAATAGGAATGCCAATTGAGAGTTGGATTAGGAAGAACATCCTGTTAAGAGCATCAGCATGGTTATATGTGTGCTCCTCACCTCACCTTAATGTGCGCATAAGGAAGTCAGAGTCGCAGTCCCCCATCATCATCATCGTCATTCTTGCGTTGGCTAAGTTCATTTTGTTCCCGCCAAAAATCAGTGGAACATTCAAAATCTAATCTCAATTTTCAATTTCATTGTCGAAGAAGTCCTTCAGTGGTTTTTGACGTCGCGTCGTCGTCGTCTTATAGTCGCTGCCATCGCATTCTCAATCATGGTTTGGGGGTTAGGTCTATACACTCGTATATGTATAAGACAAGGTCCTTCTGTCAGATGTCAGATTAGCATCACGGTTTAGGGGTAGCTGAACAGGTACAACAAGTCCTTGTCGTCGTCCTCGGTGGTTGTTGTCATTCCAAGAAAGGTATTTGCATACCAATTTCATGGCACTTTGGAGTAAGAATCAAAGGCGCTGACACAATTACCAACCATAAGATTACAAAGCTGTCCCCTTGATGCCGCAGCAGCAGCGGTTTCCTAGGCGATACACTCTTGAATACCTAACCTAGCTTCAACCATATCTCAACCTTTCATTTGTACATACTTTGGATCTGATGCTTTATAGGTGCGCGGCACTGGGGTGGCACGAGGGCGGGTAGAGGTTGGGAATGGCTTGTAAAAGTCATTATATTGTTGGTTGTCAGGATTCTTGAAGAACTTTCAAGGAATTAAATTGCCAAAATTTCAAATTGATTGTCATTTCAATTATTGTTTTCAACTCTTGGTGGAATGTTGGTTTGATATTTTTTTCTTTTTTGGATACGCGAAGTTTGAAAGTGAGTTTTTTTTTTATTTTTTGATTTTTTTGTGGTTTTTATGTGAAACAAATTTTAAAGACGCCCACATGTGTGTGTCGAGAGAGGAGGAGGGGTGGGGGTTATATTTTTAATTGGATTTTCACTAAGGCTTGAAATTGTTTCGAGACTAAGTAGGATGTTTTTTGAATTCTATGTTTTTAAGAAGTACTTGAAGTTCAAGCCATCTGCCAGTAAACACATCTTTGATTGTTATGACGTTTCTTTGTCTAGATCCTTTGACTTCTAATACAGCTGTCGACTTTCATTTGCAGTTCTTAAATTCCAATTCTTTTCAACCAAAACAATTCTAATTCAAAGTTAAACCTGCTCCTTTTTATTACTGACACTTATAAACAATTTGAAATTATCATCCATTGGCCATTGCATCATCAGGTATAGATGCTCCATTCGAGACCACATCATCGCATCGTTTATTATTCGCGATGATCATTGTAAAAATCGATCCATTGTTCTCGAAACAAGATGATCCCAGAGCCAGACACAGATCCAGCGAGCTGCATCATCAGCATCATCATCGCATCAGGAGCAAATATCCTCTTAATCGATGACCAAACGATGTCAAAAACTGCTCCCTATCAGGTTAGAAATCTTCCGTGCACTCCTTACAAACCGAACCACATCCTTTCAAGCCATATAGCCATACAAATCCCTCTGGATACATTTTTGTGCACAAAAAAAAAAAAAATGAACAAAATGTAAATAAAAAATTAACTAACAAGGAAAATATTTTACAAAACACAATACAAAGCTAAAAGGGACACCATCGCTCGCCATCACCATCCTCCGGAGCTCCAGTTGAAGTCGAAGTCCGGCAGCCTCAGTCCCAGTCCTCACTTCTCTAACAACCATTCGAGCGCATCCCATCGCTCGGTGGATAATATTTAGTTATCGCTTCTGTATCCAAAACGGAGGTGAATCTCTCAACAGAAATGGAGCCAAACGGGAACAACAACAAGAAAAAAAAAATGGAAGAACTGCAGCAAATGGGTATCCAAATGCGGGAACGGGATCAAGATTCGCGAATATAATCGACAACAGAGCGCCGACATTACCGCGCGCTCTGGACCGAGTTAGATAAGAGAAGAAGCACCACATCCACCCTCCCTTCGTCCGTCCTCCTCGAGACCGATACACTTCGTTTCGAATTCGAACCAATATCTCAAATCTTCATCATCAGCATCATCATCATCACCCAAAAGCATCATCTCAGGATGTTTGTATATGGAGGCTACATCAGCTTTATCACCATGGGCATGGGCCTGAGTCTGGGACTGGGGACTGGGACTGGGCTTGGGCCAAGTGCATGAAGCGAGTATCTTTATTTATGGACTGAGAATCGTTTTATCATCGTCAATATGTCGACCGACCTTCAGATACCAAAAGGCTCTGCCATCTATAGAGGTGCCTGTTGGGATGCTGGTTGAGCGAGCATATCGCCGAATGAGGAACCCTTCTCAGTCCAGATCCAGAGGTGATGCTCTTCAAGTCTAAGCCAGTTCTTCTTCTTCTTCTACCACCATCACAAGGAGAAGGAGCCAAAAAGGTCGATCGACTTAGTGCGGGTATATATTGTGTGTGACGCGAGGAAGGGTCTTGGTTTTTTTCGTTTGGTTGTTGATGTGGTTGGAGCACGGCGGCAACTCTTTATTGTGTCAATTAAGAGTGGCGGAATGAAGGGCTAAGGAATTATATTACGGTGTACCTCATATCAATGATTTTATCGCCAGCCACATCTGAACCAAATAAAATAATTGAAAGTTGCGATAAGGATCGCGCAACGCGTCCAACGGGAGCGCTTCTTTTTTTTTTTCTTGTAGCGTGTATATGTACATCTTGGCGATGGATGTATACACGAGGGATCAGTGGACTTCAAGTGATCAGTGGAATCTGCTGGGGATACCGAGCAAGCGAGCGGTGGGATTATGGATAAGGAGCTTCTTGAGATGCAACCTCGCATCATCACCATCGCATGCCTTATTGCCAGCGGGTTCTAAGTCCGTTGCTGCTATTAATGGTTTATGTGGCTTTGTTTATTATTTTAATTCGAGCATCCTGCTTTGTTTTATGGTAATTTATTAATGTCTTATTAGGGACACCACTAATTGTGAGAATTTTTGATCATTTCTTCAGGCTCGTGGTATTGAATGATTAGGAATTGAATTTGGACATCCCATTTTAAGAACTAAGATTTAAAAAATGTCATTTGTGCATTTTGGCCAATTTCCCATATAAAAATTTTTATGCAAACTCATAGTCCAAAAGTGACCTTCCTCTGCATTGAGACGACCATCATGTCTTTTCTAAAAAAAATGATTCCTTAGTCCTGAAAATACACTCATACAAATTTCATAACTATATAACAACTCCCAAGTCCCCATACTGACTCGGCACAAAGTTTTGCTTATAACTAACGCAATTTAGGATAATTGCTTAAACGATATCCTCATCAGACAAAAACGCTGAGAGATACCCCTCCCCCCCATTCCGACCGACCAACCCCAACCGTGTCTGGAACTGGAACTCCATTCTTCTATTTCTGCATTTGCTCAGGCTTCATTTCGGTGCGAAAAACCAACAGTGATGGGAAAAAAAAGAACCCAAATTCGAGACACCCAGACACATCGATATGGAATCCTGCCATCCAGGCGTGTTAAACTCCAAAACGTGACTATAAACTTTTTAGACTATTATTTGTTGGCCAGACGTTGCCTTGGTTTGGAAGGAAGACGAAAAACCCGTAGTACAAATGAAAAAAAAAAAAAAAACAATAGAAAATCGTCCGGAAAATGTCACATTTCCCTGATAACAACGAAACTTCCGTTAAAACTTTTCATCTCATGCTTCTCTATGCCATATTAACCAAAGATAAAGCAACCACCCCCACACACACACCCTCGATTGGGACCACAAAATACGCCTTCGATGGATAGACGTAAGTTTTACAGGATTATTTTCTATAGTGATGAGTTGAGATCCTGAATATGAGACTAGGAGTTTCGACAAGAGGACGACCCAGACCCATCAGAACAAGGCGGATGAACGCAAAAAGGACGATTTTATTAAAATATTAATTTGTCTGTGGGAGGAAGTTTGAGGGGGGGAGGAGGAGGAGGAGAATGTCTTCAAAAATTTCGGAAGACAGAGAGTAATGAAAATTTTCATTACGTCAAGTCGAGTCGGTCGGTCGTCCTCGTCGTCGTCGATTGGTAACGAAACGATAAAGATTTTCATTTTCATTTTAATTTTCTTTATTTTTTTGTGTGTTATTTTTAATTTTCCAATGGATCCCTATGAAACAGCAGGAAGGTACGATAATGTATAAAGATCTATGACAAGTGTCCTTTTGCCTTAGAAGTCCTTGTTATTTTTTTAATTTCATTTTTTTGCTCTCTTTTTTGGTGAAAACCAATATTTATGATTTTAAGACTCATGTTAATTATTACTATTTGTCCCTGTGATAATATTGTAAGCAATTTGAACTGTTGCCAATTTTTGATTGATATTATATACACACAAGTTTTATTACAGGTTCTTCTTTGATTTTTACATCCGGCAGCGTATGAAGGATGATGGAATTGAAAAAAAAATATGAGTTTCCGGTTAGGGTCCGATTTTTGTTCTTCAGGAACAGATGCTTTTTAAGAGGATACTTTGATAGTGAGCCTATACAGGAATATGAATGATGATTTCGTCCTTTTTGTACGTAATACACTTTGAAAAATATTTAAGTAAAAAAAAAATTCATACCTGTTGATTTTATAAACATC
Source organism: Scaeva pyrastri (assembly GCA_905146935.1). NCBI lineage: Eukaryota > Metazoa > Arthropoda > Insecta > Diptera > Syrphidae > Scaeva > Scaeva pyrastri. The sequence goes on along the minus strand of LR989927.1, from coordinate 20,875,742 downwards.
TTTGACGAAATTTTGACTTTTTCAAAACTCCTGCAAACTAGAAATACATATAAAAAAGTCATATTCATTAAACTATTAAAAACTGAAAAACAACTGAACCGATTTCGCTAAAATTAGGCTACCTTTTATTCCGGTTCTCGTAAGCTAGAATTCTTTTTTTTTCAATCACGCCAGAATGGCTGAACAGATCTGGATGAAATTTGGCACAGAAATAGATTTATAGACTGGAAAAGCACATAGTCTAATTTTTATTCCGTTAAACCGTGAAAAAAGTCATGGACAATCGAATAAGCATTAACAACAATATTTTTTCAAAAGCTTGAGTTTCTGCCTTAAATTGGGGTGGAGATTGCTGGGCTCTCTAATTATTAAAGAACTTCATTGCTTCCAAGTTTTAGGAAAAACAAAATAACCACCCGTAGCGTAGTCCATTTGTTGGTTAAGTTTTTCTGTTCAAAATTCAGCTTAAACTAAAAGTTAATAAATACATTTACTAATTTTTCTGTCAGTGTAAACATAAAATAGCCTCGTATTTTGTTTTAAAATTCTTGCCCGCCCCCTCAAGAAAATATTTTCTTTTTTTTTCTTAACAAAAATTATGGAAATTCAATATCCGGCCATGCAGAGGGAAACATGTTGTTAGAAATTTTCAAATTTTCAGTAGGTGGACAACAAAAAGACCATGAAGAGATTTTGCGGCTTGATATACGAGTAAATTGATGAATTGATGTTTCATTTGCCTACACACACATATTTAAAAAAGATAAAAATAGAACTTGTCAAATTTACTTAACCATAACCAAATTAAAATCAACGATCATAAGCAAATTCTTTTTTCTTTTTTGGTATGAATTTAGACACAAATATTTTATTTTCCTGTAAATTTATGTTTGACAGGTTTTTATAAACCTTCGATAATGAAGTTTAAGTTCCGATTTGTCAAATTGAAAAACCCAGCTTGACATATAAAAGCTTTAAAAGCACGGTTGACCTTGGTTAGAACTTTATGTTTCGAAAATTCTTTTTATTAACAAGAATCATCAACTTCAATCAAGTGTTGGGCGCCATTTAAAGTTTATCTCTTTCCAATCAAGATTGAAATCTTTCTCAGTTAGATTGACGTGTATACATATATAGCTGGTTTGGAAAATAAACATTTTCCTGTATTCTATATACCCATTCAAATACTGATACAAGAAAAAAAACACACACACACCCAAAAACAAACTGAAGACTCTGTTTTCCAAACTCAATTAAAATTCAACCAAAATGAATCTCATGCGGTAATAAATTGGTTGTTCGTTTATTTTCCACAAAACTTCCTGTCGAAACAAATTATCCTGTTGCCTCTCAACGAGATCATGAGTGCACACATGTTTCCGATAGGTACTTTCATCCGTTCAAAGATTCCAGGACCTTGTTCTGCTTCATGGTTTTTTTGGTTTTCTATTTTTGTTTGCCTTTTATTTTTCCTCTTTTTATTTTTATTTTTCTTATATTTTGCCTTAACTCTTGCACCAAACCGTTCCAACGTACTCATCGTCATCGTCATCGTCGTCGTCGTAGTCCTAGTCCTAGTCATAGTCATAGAGTCGTTGTGTCTTATATCTGGAACAAAATATTAAAATTGAATTCTGTTCTCGCTTCGATAGTTCGATTTGTTCCGCCGCCGTCACACGAGCTTCCAATGTCTTCCTTCAACAAGCACACTACTATAGGTAATAGTGCAAAGGGAACCTATGCTCGAGTCCTGGATATACCACCTCCACCTCTCCACACCCCTAGCTTCAGCTATATATGTATTCTGACTCAAACCATCTACCTCAAGGATGCGCTAGAGTAAACAGAATAATAATAATATAATCAAAAGATATTTTCTGTTGTTGTTGTTGCTTGTATTACAGTGTGCATGTGTGGGTTGAGTTGAGTTGAGTTTATGCGGAAGGACTTTTTACCGTACATAACACTATGCTAGTGTAACGAGCCCCATCTGTTGGTTGGATGCGGGCCACGATGCGATACCGCCAAAGGTCCCCTCCTCTCCGCCTCAATCAACCCACTCTATATATTCTTTAGCCGCCTTCCGCCTCCACTGCCTTTATATCTACATAATATCTAATTCAAGATTCCAAACAGATTTTCCTCTCCATTGTTGGCATAATGTGTGTATTGGCATTGGTGTGGGTTTATGGCAAAGAGACTTCTTTATGGTCCTTCGTATATCCTTATAGAGATAGCAAAATGGGAAAATTACATTATTTTCACTTCGGAAAATATACAAAGGGCATACAACGACGACGACAGTGACAACATAACGAAACACCGAGAGCGAAAGTGGTAAAAAAGAGGTCCTTTTTTTTTGGGCCAGCAAATGGAATAACTTGCAAAGGACAAAGCGAGCGGCGCGGTGCGACGGCAGCGGCGTTAGAGGTGTGAGAAGTGACTTAGTGATAGTGTAAACTAAGTCACTTCATATATCCTTGCAACACTATACGAGTATGCTTCGTATTATAATCTGAGCCAAAGGGAATTGAGACACTTCTCTCCTAGGAAGGATGGGCGAGGAGGGTAAAAATAGTAATTGTCGCTATTCTTGCGATATGCACGAATTAATAGAGACACTCAGAGTGTTGTTTTGCCAAAGGATTTTTGGGGGGCTCCTACATGGAGTACTCGATGTATGCATGTGTGTGTATTGTGTATCTATAATAAATAGCCTTGGAGAGAGCTCGCGGCTGTAATTCTATTTATAATCCCTGAGCATTGTAATCTGGAAGCGGTTGCGGATGAAATTATGTATTTTGGAGGATGAAAAGTGGTTTTAACGCTGAAAAGATAGTTTATGAATAGTTTACACACATATGTGCATATATATTGTATGTATAATGTTTGTTAAGCAAGGATTTTCTTTTCTGTTTTTGAATAAAACTCTTTTGAAGCAACAATGGCTTAAGTAAAATGAGCGGAAGATGACGTCAGATTTCGATAAAAACACTTTGTTCTTAGAATTTTGGGGAAAGATTAAATGTCGGCGATATGCGACTGCACATTAGCATCATTCAGAATGTCTATAGGTTTGTATATTTAATTCAATTTATAAGTAATCTTAAAAATATCTCAAATTCAGACACAATTTCTGTGAACTTTCTTGACTAAACAATAACTTATTGGTCGAAGGTGGACACTTTGAGTTATAAATGGTGTTTTTTTTTTTTTAGACATGTGGTTTTTAAGAAGAAAAAAAAATACTTAAAATTTAATTTTATGGCCAAGAATTTAGCTTTATTATAAAGATAAAGGTTTGCCATTATGTTTGAAAAAGAATTTCGGGCAAGTGACTGCCACGGCTGACTCTAATAAATTCCCGGCGAGAGGCCTAATTTTTTACCACTTTTTGCAGAAATTGGGGTCGTATGTCAACAATAACGCCGGATATTTTTTTCCAAGAAGTCAATCGTCTCGGGCGTATCTGCGTAGACAAGTGACTTTACATAACCTCACAAAAAAATTCCATCGGTGTGAAATGGCACGATCTTGGAGGAAACGCCACAGGCCCACAACGCGAGATAATGCGGGTACCAAAAGTTGCCATCATTAAATTTATTGTTTTGTTGACATTAATGACATGTAGCGCCATCTTGTTGGAACCAAAGGTCATCCACATTAAAATTCTCCAATTAAGGCACAAAAAGTCATTAATCATGGCTGTGTAACGTTCCACATTGACTGTAACATTATTGCCGGCTCAAACAGTGACTTTTTGAGTATCTAACTACGGCGGCGGTGTTTCAATAATATTTCTTATTTATTATGATCACTCCAAACACGACAATTTTGCTTATTTTGCTTATTAACGTACTCATCTTCTCCTTCTTGTGAAAATCGGGATCGGTGGCCATCTCGCTTTGAGCCTATTTTGGTAATAAATTAACACGATTTAAAAGCGTTGTTCAGAAGTTAGTCTATTTGTTATAAAATGGCAAGCCAAACTGAACATAAATCAATTGACAACTGTCAAAAGGATCAACTCCACAAAAAGTATTGCCAGATTGAAAACCATGCATCCTTTATAAACGTACGAATGGACGTACAGATCACTATAGAAATGACGGAATTAGATTCTAGGAACCTTAAAACGTCTAGATCGGTCAAAAATTTCAATTTGACAATTCGGACTGATAATAAAATATTATTTTTTTCACTGTAAAATATTTTATATTGTTCTTGTTATATTACATTTAAAATCTGAAATTTGAATTCTAGTGAAAAACTAATTAAACCAGGCTCTATGATGCAGGAGATATATTAAAAAACCAACCTACACATACTCACACAGAATTCCAATTTTGGGCACACATTTATATGTACATACATTTATAGTTTTATGAAATAACAATATAATAAAGTTTGCCAATTGTGCTTTTGTTTTTGCCCATAAAATTATGCGTACCCTATATAATATTCCAAATTATGCAATCGCAATATTTTCCAAAAAGCAAAAGCTAACAAAAAAAAAAAATTACGAATACGAAAATGAAAACGAAAACAATCCCCTCCTGAGCCCTTATAGTAGATATTCGAATATACGAACTCGAACTACAAACTTCCAAACAAAAATATCTCCTGAATATTGTAAAAACTTGCAAATTACGTTATTGGAAGTTGATCCTTGAAAAGATTTCCAAATGCCCTTATACCGTCCCCTTTCTACTCGTCCTGGATACTGATGGTGTTGATGTTGATGATGATGATTATGACAGGGGCGTAACGGGGTGGGGCGGTCTCCAATATGATACTTTATTTGTTTTGAATTATCCTTATGTCGTTTTTGTATATCATGATGGCAGGTTCACTTCGGTTCGGTTGGGTTCGGGGGTCCTTTCCATAAAATTATAGTTTGTGTGACCTTAATTCAGGAGAGGATAAAGGAAGAAAAGTTTCATTTTCTTTTTTTTTTGTATACATTTTTCCATATAGATTTTGTATTTTTGTATTTTTTTGTGTCCATAAAAATATTATGATAAATAAATTAGTTTTCATCCAACACAAATTGGTTGATATTTATTTTTTGTTGGTTGGTTGGTTGGTTGCTCGGTTTGGGTCGGATGGTCGATGGTTTGAATTCATATTTAAAAGTAAATATATTCATTAGATTGGAAATTGCTTTTAAAAGAGCCTCCTTTTTTTTCTTTCTAACCAACCAAAGCTCTCCCACACCGCTCCTCTTTAGCAATAGGAAGCGATATGCCAACCGAATGGTAAGCAGGTAATTTTTATTTGTTGTTTTTTTTTTTGCCTGGGGATTATCGAGTAATGAGTGTTAATGGCAAATTTAGAAGCGAGTCGAATTGGTAAAATTGTGTCTTTGATTCGAGATAAGCCGTGGAATATGAAATTATTATTCGGAAAAAGATTGCAGGATTTTCTGTTAGGCATAATATTTATAAAATGATTCGATTGGGAAATGAAAAATAAAAAAAAACAACTGAATTAATTTGCAACCAATTTCAAATAAAATGAGAAAACCTAATTTTTGAAACATGTTTTTGGCCCTCACGTTCTGTTGTCAATTAAAGGTAGAGCCTCGAGTTAAACTTTTGAAATTATTGTTTACACATACATACATACATACATATTTAAAAATAAGGACACTAATTTGTTTAAAATTTAAAGATAACAATGGGTTAAGTTTAACTTTGTTTAGGGTGAATTTAGCATTATTGTTTTGAACACTTTGAATGCCAAAAGATAATTGTATTGTACAAAGCTTAATGAATTTAACATTTACCGTTATAGTCGTTATATGTATATACGGAATTCAATAAATATAGCCACAAAATTGTATTATGATGTGTTGTAGTAACGTGCCATGAAGACATACACAAATCAAAATGGTACACTGTGGCGTATACGCACCTTTTTATAAAGTGTGTTTTTTTTATTTAATTTGAAAATACTTTTATCGAATTTGTTTTTTTTTTTTGACAGCTGTCAATTAATTTATGCTCAGTTTGGTTTGCCATAATATAAAAAATAGACTTACTCTAAAATGGGACCAAAACGAGATGGCCACCGATCCCGATTTTCACAAGAAAATTCTGTTCAGCGATGAAGCTCACTTTTGGTTGAATGGGTGCTTTCATGAGCAAAATTGTCGTATTTGGAGTGATCATAATCCAAAAGCCATTGTTGAGACATCACAGTTACATCTTCAAAAATACAATGTTTGGTGTTCTCTTTGGGCAGATGGAATCATGGGTCCATTTCTTCAAAAATTAAGCTGGCTATAATGTTTCAGTCAATTGAAAACGCTGTAGACCCATGATTAATGACTTTTTAATCCCTGAATTGCAGTATGTCGATGTGGACGACCTTTGGTTCCAAGTTCCCAGAAGACGACATGACGAGGCTTCATTTATTTAAGAAATCTTTTGGTGAGCGCATGGGCCTGTGGCGTTTCCTCCAAGATCGTGCGGTTTAAAACCGATGGACAATTTTGTGAGGTTATGTGAACTCGCTTGTCTACGCAGATAAGCCCTAAATGATTGCAGCCTTGGAAGAGAATAGTCTTCTAGTTATTGGTGACATACGACCCCAATCGCTGCAAAAAGTGGTCAAAAATTTGGCCTCTCGGCTGGAAATTTTTCGAGCTAGTCGCAGTAGCTATTTTTTTAAAAACATAATGACAAATCGTTATTTTTACAAAAAAGCTAAGTTCTTGGCCATTACATTAAATTATATGCTTTTTATTTCTTTTTGAAAATCATATGTCTAAAAAAACGATTCGCCATATATGTACATATTTTTATTTTATTATAAAAGCTTAAATGCAAAATTACTTAAATTTGTTCATTCTATATTAAAGATGATGTAGATTCAACTACAAACTCTAATTTACTAAAGCCTTAAATTGTGCCTTTAACAAAATAAAATTAATAAATTCCATTTCCATTTTGTTTTAATCAAATTTAAATATAAAACTGCCTAAGGAACCAAAATAATGATAACATTTTTGGCATCTGTTTATATCTCTTCTCAATTATGAATTAATCAATTTCTCCTATTTTCTCCTCATTTATACAAACCCATAAACATAATATTATGTTAAACTATCGTTTAATTTAATAAATTTCTATACAACTCCCAGTATATACTGTGAGTGTGTATGTGTATCCTTATGTGATGCTCTATACCAACAAATAATAACAACATCACCACACAATAAAGGATTAACAAACTGTACTTCCTTATACGCTCTCACTCGTACATATATGTGCACAGAGGGTAGAGATTTGGAAATAGGTCAACACAAAATTTAATAATACACAAGCAGAAGGAAGCTTGACTTGGCTTGGCTTGGAATCGCATAAGACACATAAGATTCAAGGAACATCATTCCGCATTTCATCTGAAAGTAGAAAGACAACCTCAAGCTACTCCTGCCTGCCTGCTTTTGCTGTTGGTCCTTTCACTTCGTTGTATTTTCTTATGGCATACGGCAATTTCCTTTTCTTTATCCCAATGCTGATGCTGAAGACTCAACGAAGAAGAACCCAATTCCAGTTCCAGAAAACACAAAACAACACAACAAATAGTCAAAGAGTTGACACCGGCTGCTACATTGCTATACTCTGGAACTCGTATTACTCCTGCTCCTACTCCAATTCCAACTCCAACTCCAGCTCGTCCTCGTTCGTTCAGCAGCTCCTCATCCTCTGGTGCTGTCTTATGACAACACAAGATTCAATCTTCCTCCGGGGGGTGTAGCGAGGGTGGGTTCTGCCCCCATCCCTTGCATCATGTTGTTAAACAAAAACCGACCGTTCTTTCGTTTTGTGTACTCCGACGTCGTGACATAAGTCTCTAGCTCCGGAGCCACAATATTACGTTTGTTGATGGTTGACACTGTGTCGGGGACCTAATTATTGGGTGTAGCACCTGTACAGAGCGGAGACGGAGACGGCAGTGGAGCGAGCGCGTTTAATATTATTACCTGCGGAGTTTGTACAAGTGGTAAAACAAAAGTAAACTTTTCGGTTAGAGGAGATCATTAATTTGGTACACACATGTGAAGAAATATACACACACAAACACACACTCACATATACAGAGAGATAACTTCTCAAGGACTCAATATGACTGTGGGACGAAGATGATGCTGAAGAAGAAGCAAGTTAGAGTCTCCCAGAGTTGCCTCATTTTGTGGCCAGGATGTTGTGCAGAACAAGAAGAGTCTAATATATGATTTGGTGTTGTCTATGTGTTTCTATATACTCGTGAGTTGTATATTTGTGTGTGTGTGTGTGTGTGTGAATTGACAGAAGGAAGTTCTCTAAATTAAACGTAATTTTCAATAAAACAATGTCAAGGGTCAAGTCCCTTGTGGGATTATGTATATTGGCATATAGAATCTTATTTTAATGAAAAGGCTTACTTAAGTAGTAATAAGGTTATTAACGATCGTATATATATGGTCGGACGAATTTATTGATATTTGAAGATTAATTATTGATTCACGGATCCAAGTTGAAGTCGGGGAAGTTCTTAGGGTATAAAGATACCGTCTGTTGTCCTTTGTTGGATATTTTAACGCGTAAAAGTTAAGTTGGCCAAGCAATGAAGGTAGAGGAATATGAATATGATGTAATGCAATCGTTCAAATATCATAGGTCATAATAGTAGCGGTGGATTAGAACTCAGGAGAAGAAAACGCGGGCCCTACTCAAAGCCTACAGAGTCTACTTTAAACTGTCAAAGCCTTTAAAAAAACCTTGCTATAACGTCTGTCTGCACAACTGCTGCTTACAGGACGATGGGTTTGCAGTTTTTGCATTTAGATTCAAAAATTAGATGCTTAGTAAAAGGCTCTCCACCTTCTCAGATCAGGACCAGATATCGATTGTCATACTGATGATGATGCTTTGAAGTGTTGTTCGCGGAATGGATTCTGAAGCAGTAAGAAAGTCATCCTGATTTTCAGTTAAACTTTTCTTTGGCATTTTATGTCCAGTAAATCGCAGGCACTGTCAAAATGATGATAAAAGGTTTTAATAATTGTATAATAGTGACAGAATGACAGGCATCTTTATGACTTTTTGTTAACGTTTTACAGACAACTGAAATATAGAAATTTGACAACTAACTGACAATCAAAAATATTGTATGGGAAAATGAAGTTGTTTTTTACTGTCGTACTCGCAGTTTTTCCATGTTTTCTCACTTTTTAAGCCTTCCGTGGATTACGGAAAAAATTTCAAAACGGAAATCAGCCAAATCGGTCAAGCCGTTCGCGAATTCTAGCGAGTCAAGTAAATAGAAATTGATTTTTATACTATGTACAATGTAGTATATTTTAAATCACAACTATCGTATAATTTACTGCAGCTTTTAGGAGTAAATGAGTATGGTATGAATTTCAGTTTAGAATTAAATTTTAAAAACTAATTTTTTAATTGAAAAAACATTATCTAGTTTACAGATAAACATTCCTACCTATTAAAAAAAAACGCATGAAATTCCGTTGCGTAGTTTTAAAGATCCAAGCATACATAGGGACATACAGTCATACAAAAAGTGATGGTTATTTTATAGATTTACCTTTAAAACTAAAATTTCAAATCCTCAATGGCCAAAAACCTAACCCAATTATTATTATTATCAAAGTCCTAATTCAGAAAATATAATTTAAATTTTAATCGAAAATTGCATTTGATCAAATTAAATGTTTTTTTTTTTTACTCAAAAAATCCATTATCCAAAAGTAGGTAAAAATAGTTTAGTTTCCTTTGAAAGGTTTATTTTTTTTTTTTTAGTTTATATAAATATTTTTTTTTTTTTACAAAAGTAGGTTATTATATTAATTTTATTGCAGAGTGAAAATTAATTATCACTATTCTGTCTCTCTTGCACTTAAATAATATTTTATTAACGACCAATAAAACTAAAATCAAATTTCCATCTATATCAATTAGCGTAAATTTCAATTTGTATTTAGACGTTTCACCATCTGTGGCCATGGCTAAATAATTAATTCTAACCTCAAAGCCAATCGATTTGGCAATGCCATTTATAGATGGTGAGTGATGCCACGAGAACACAAACAGTTAATTCGGTAACATTTCGCCAAAATGTTGTTGTTGTAGTTATTCTGTTAACCATCATCATCATCATCATTATCATCATTATCATGTGTATAGTAGAAGGATTCAGGCAGGACAGACACAAACACAGAGGCAAATAATTATGTTTTATGTTTGTGTGAATGTATAGGCGAGTTGATTGATTGGATGTTAATCTTTAATTAAACAATAATTACCACCATTCTATATACATACATATGTATGTATGTAGATAGCGGAATATCTGCGATTGGTTGATTAGAAAATCAGATGAAAGGAAATTATTTTAATTACATTGAGGGCGCTAGCATTTGGATTTTGTTCAAATTGCTACACGCAGTAAACCAATTTTCTGTTCGAAATTGTTTCAGTTATTTTTTTTGAATATAGCGGCAGCGGTCGGCGGCGGCGGTTTGACGGTAAGTTGGTAGTGGAATAACTTAGCTCATGAGGTTTGGAAAGGATTTTAATGTATAATTCAATTGAAAGAGATAAAAACGGTGCAGCGTCATCTTAAGTACTTTTGTTGTACCGCCATGGCACGCCACTTAGCTCATGCCATTCAAGAAAAGCTGGTAAAACAATCCAGGTAGCGAAGCATGAATTTGAAGTAGTGCAAATCCTTTAAATACTGGTCAATAGTAGCTGCTCAAAGGCAACAGAGCTTACTGTAGTCTGTCAATGTTATTTAAATCCAGACCCCTTACCATAACCTCTAAACTGCTGCTGTACCAGGATTATGGTCTCTCCAGTTAGTACTTACACATGGATCCGAGACCTGAGTCGAAGTAAAAGGCACTCCTTCATCTTAGTCTTGAGGAGATTTGCTGGCCCCGTCGTAGTATGTGCGGAAGGACGATTCCGGAGACGCTATACAATCATGAACTGTATGCAATCTTCCTCGAAGCAGGCATTGCTTGGTAGGCTCGGTTGGGCTATGGTCACCTGCTCGAATGAACGAAGAGGAACCAGTTCGGAAAGATTCTTATAGCACATTTTATAGTAGGAGACAGCGTGGCAGTCCATGCTTACACTGGAGAAATGGCGTAGACCTGGACCTAGAAGCCCGTCTTGCTATCGGGATAAATGGATAGACTTAAATGAGGCCAGGACCGGATCCCGATTGTTGTGTTGATGATGATGGTGACGATGGAAATTTTATCTTAAAAATGAGACTTCCTGCCATAATTGGAACTCCAAAGACGCACCAGAAAAGACCCATGCATTTCGTATCTCTAACTATTTTCATTTTCTCATGAAATTTAAACTTATCATTTTAAAAAAATACTCTAATCAAAAAACCTAAAAGACCACACTCAAATCTTTTAAATCCTTAGAAAAAAGAGGAACTAAATTAAAAACACAACTTTAATTCCTTCAACATAAAATTAAAAAAAAAAGGAAAAAATAGATTCCCTGGCACTTCTTCTGTCCATTATTCAAATTCAAATTTTTAATCTCTATTACTCAGCAACACCATTGCATCCGCATATATACGAAAAAGAATAGATTGAAATTATCCTAATTGTTTTCTTCCTTTTCGTTCCATAAAAGTGGTCTACTCTAGACCCTCCTCCTCCCTCCGTGCGTCGTCATCGTCGTCGTTCTTTTGTCTTTAGCAAAATGTTATATTACTCTACCCACGAACAATGGCAACCAATTGACATAGATTTCCTTTCTCTCTCTCTCTCTATCATGAGTCCTTCTTTCCCTTCTCAAAAAAAGAAAAAAAGCAGAAAATAGATCACTGATGACCTAAAGCCACATGGCTAGAACAGATTTTGTTAAAACATTGCAAAAAACGAAAAAGAAAACTTAACGAAGAAAAAAACATTTTGAAAAAAAGAAAAATATAGTATATCTCTAAAAGTTAGTTGAAGAAGATATAGGTTCCTCTTGGTATATACCCTCTCATCCTGAATGGAATTGTGGACAGACGACTTTATACATCTCCTCTCGTCCTCATATATAAATATACAATTGCTCTTCCAGTGTTCCACTTCATGTTCCATAGAGAAGTAATTAACGTAATGGCTTTTCAAGGAACAAACTTTTGTTCTCATAGTATTACATAGCTAGTTCCTCATCATCACAGAACCGAGACACAGCCATGGCAGAAGAATTAGACGCACGAGATGACCGGAACCGAACCGAAGAAGGAGGGCATCATACATCAGGAAAGAGAGAGAGAGATGGAAAGAGAACCCTCTCGTGTTCCTTAATGGGTCACAAGGAAATGGTTTCTATATTTTGCTGGCATTCACATCAACATCCAAACATCCTTATCTATGAATCTCGGGCAGCATACAGCAAACCATTGGCCAGAAAACAACTTCAAAGTAATGACCATCATCAGGTAATGGAGAGTCTTCATCTTTATTCACGAAGTGGCCTTAGCCAGAATATTGAGATGATTCTTTGAAGAACAAAACTCTACTCGTTATAGTACCTCTGGCAACTCTCCTTTCTCTCTCTCTCTCTCTCTGTTGATAAAGACTCTCGAGACACGAGTCCGGATTATTTTAGTTCGTCCGGTCCGGCATAAAAGTCCTTAACAAGAAAACGAATAAAATCAAATTCACATTAAATAAAAGAGTGTTAATTTTTTAATCCAATAGAAGAAGACGACGACGATGAAGAAGAAGAAGTTTTCTGGATTCTCCTTGGAAAAGTTTCGAGGTTAATTGTAGAGATACTATACATAACCTAGACTAAAGACTTAAAGGATATCTCTGTATCTTTATCTGTGTGTATCTGATGCAAGAACTTATATAAGAAGTGGACTTCTGTACAAACAAAGGTGGATCTGTGATTTCTGGGTCAAACCAGATGAAAGCTGTTATAAGAATTAGTCTGAATGGTACCTTTTTTAACGGTTTAAGAAAGTTGCTTTATTTGTATATCAACTTTGAGTTCGGATGTAAAGGTTAATGAGTTGAATTGTCGAACAGAAATGTTATAGTAAAAGGTGTCAAGAGGTTTTGGATTTTTGGTTGTTATACATTTTACTAGATATTTGGAATATTTTAGAATTTAATTGAACACTTAAAATAATGTCCTATGATTTAAATTTCTAATTTGTGTACATAAAGTAGGCTGAATTTGACGGATGTTTGCTTTGGGGGCTGTTGTTGGTCACATGCTTGGGTCTTTGACATCAAAAAAGAAGAGTCTAGCTGAGTCAAATCGTACCATTTCGGTGGCCAGTTAACAGCATCTCGATGGAAGACGAAAATGCTCCCGATTAGCTTGTGCTGAATTTCCTTTCCATACGTCATTTTTATCAAATTCAAGTCGAATGAAGTTGGTATTCATCGGCACCTGAACACACTCACTATTAACGGTTATGACCTGGCCTCATTTATCCTCATGGTCCTCACGGTAGGAAAATTATGGAGACTGTAGAACCAGTGAAGTGTGTGGAAAAATGCCCGAAGAAACAAAAATTTTGATTGAACAATTTTATCAATAGAATTTTTTGTTTAATGCTAAAAACATGCTGCATAAATTACAGTGAATTTGACAGATGTTGTTTCAACAAAATGCCCGCTATCAACTGTCAACTCAATGATATCAGAGAATTCTGTATTTATGATTTGATCTCTCAATTATTATGCAAAATCAGTTAAAAATCAGATAAATTAATTTTCAATGCACAGATTACGTATACGCCTGAGTGAATCACAAAAAAAAAAACGAAATTTTAATTTGACATTTAAAAATTGACAACTCTAGTTCAGAAAGACGAGCATGACAAATGTCAGAGTAATAGCTTTTAGTATTATTACAGTATTCAAATTGAGTGAAACCAAAGCCATAGTTGTCAAACTGACAGATACTACGGAAACATTTGCCAAAGTGACGACAGATGTCATAGTTTCAAACTGATGGCTAGTCGTTGAGATAAAGGTGTCATAATGACGGTTGTTAAGCTGACATTTGCCACAAGGACAACTTTCAGTTTGACCGATTATAAGAATTTAAAAATAACACTAAGAATCCCGAAATAGTTGATTTTCAAAAGGAATGATGTAAGATTGTAAACTGTCAACATTTCAAAAACATGAAAACACAAGTTTGACTCTACACTTTCGACATCAGGAATCCAAGGTTTTCAAAGAGACGATTCCCAAACCCAAATCCCTGTATCCACACACATTTTTGCATCCAAAAACATGTATACTAATGTTTGTATTTGTAAGTGTGAATTCAGTGAAGATGTAACAACAACAATATATGTACTTCTAATGATAAAGTTTTGTCGAATTCAATGCCTTTTAGAGCCGCATAACTTCTCGCTAAAGGAATCCCCATTAGCTTTTAGATGATTTTCTAATTTAGTCCCTTTTGTGTATTAATTGTGTGTGTGGTGGAATTTGAACATTTATTTCTGCATCCTGCATCCTGAATCCTTTATACATACAAGCGTGTGTTTGTGTGTGTGATGTATAATGTTTTGAAAGAACACTCCTAGGTTTTGTTTTCAAAGTTTCTGGTGATGGTTTTTGGTTGTAGAAGCTTTTTGCTGCAATGCATTTCCAATTCGATGCAACTCTACAACAGTACGAGTATGTATGTGCACATGTTTGTATTTTGATATAAATTTTGGTGGAACATTTTTGTCATTTGCGTCACAAGGCACGAGAAGCCCGGAGGCAGTCGTGGCGTGCTTCGACATCGTCGTTGTCGTCGTCGTGCGTCGTCGCGGTCGTCCTTGCCTTGTTGTTGTCGTTTCGTGTAAATGTTGCACAATTTGGAAAACTATTTGTGGAATCGCAGCATGAAATGAAATGGATTTAAATTGTGCGGTTTTATGGTTGAATGGTTGTGTGTTAGTTTGGAATTTGAATTCTTTTGTCTTGCCGAAAATTGTTAATTTGAATTTGAACATTGGCCAAAATTTGTAGGTTTAATTCGGATTATTTGAGACCATGCTGTTGAAAATGGTTGGTTTTTCGGGGGATGACATTGGACAGAGTTTTAAAGATGTTTCAAGATAATTTCATGAATCAACTTACTCAAAATAAAAATTCTTGTTTCAAAAATCCTCGCAAACTCAAAGTTACAAAATTATATAATTAAAAAACAAGATGATGAAACTTTTCTTTTTGCAAAAGAAACTGTTGTGAAAAATAAAAATGGAAAATGTTACCAGAACTTTCAAAAGAGATAATTTCAAATTATGTCATCCAACGCATAGTTTGTTCTTTATATGTGTATGTATGTATGTATCTACAGCTGCCTTATCATTATCCACTCTTTCAAAACTAAATACAAACAGAATGTCCTTATTTTTTTGTTGTTGTTGTAATTTTGTAGTTTTCTTGGGATAAGTTATGTCAAAGGACGATATAAAACTTTTCGATAATTTTAAGTCAAGTGGTTGTGATGCATTCGCAGAAGAAGACGGATAGTTTTATTTTTTTTTTCGAGGAATTTTATCTTCGACGTTGCACTCGAAGTGGAATACATATACAAAAGCTCAGTAAGAAAGTTTTTCTTGGGAGGAGTAATTTTCCAATGCCTGGTTGCACCACACATTTTTGTAAATTTTGTATCTACTTCGTTAAATTTTTAACAAACTGCAATTCCATTTTCCTCAGGCTTTCTTTTGAAGTTTAAATAATCTATATATGCTAAAATTAATTTCCGTTTGTTTGTCTCGCTAAAACTCGAGAACGACTTGACCGATTTAGCTGATTTCGGTTTTGAAGATTAAAAAAAGTAAGGACATGAAGAGAAAACAACTTCATTTTCTTATGCAATATTTTTGATTGTCAGTTGGTTGTCAAATTTTTATTTTTCAGTCATCTGTCCAACGTTAACGAAAAGTTATAAAGTTGACTGTCATTCTGTCACCATTATACAGTTATTAAAATTTTTATCATCAGTTTGTCAGTGCCTGAGATTTACTGGTCTTAAAATATCAAAGAAAAGACGAACTTCAACTCAATACAATTCAATTAATTTTATTATAGATAAACTTTTTGAAAATTTTGATAGGTTGGTCGATATGTCAACCAATCTAATCGCCAGTCATACTGTTAGAACTCAATTGAAGTGTGACCAAATCCGCCGGGTCTTCTGTAGCAAACATAAAAGACCTTTGTACTTCTACATCTCAGAAATGGGAAATATTACACTGTTTTTTACTGCAAAATTTAACAAGTCGAACTTGGAGATTTTATTCCCTAATATCAGCATTTTACTTGGTCATACCATTATGGTCACATATTGTTCTTCTCTAAAAACGTACTAAAGGGACTAAATAATGTTCATTTGGTCTTCAATATTTTATTTTGTGTTACATTCTTAAAATGATCTCAGATATTATAGTGTTAAGTAAATTTCATCATTTTCAGACATTTTTTAAAACAACTAAATAACCACCAATTCGGTTTTTAAATCTCGTGATAGAATAACATAAGGAAACTAATATCAAATAGGAATGAAAAATAAAAATATAAATTAAGAGAATCTTGATGAAACTGAGCATTAATGTGGAAATTTGTTTTTAAGTTTATTTTCGTTTTTTATATGTAAGTACAAAATGTAAAGTTAAATTTGTTGGGTAATCAAAAGATACAAACTCGACTACTTCACCATTAAAAACGTTTTTTTTTTTTTTTTAAGATATGAGTTGAGAAATCGGTTGACAAACCAAAATTTAACGCTTGGTAGTTTTAAAATATTTTTTTCTTCATATTATTAGTAAAGAAACGTAAGGGAATTTTTGAAGGTTTATAAAAAGTTTAAGTTTTCAAGAGTTGTTTAAGTATCAATCAAGTTTGAAATTATGTCTAAATAAAAACCGAATTCTGAAGAGGATTCAAATTTTGTGATTATTTTTGATTTTTTTCTAGACAAAGTTTTGAAATATCTATACTATTACAACTTATTTCACTTAACACTAAATGTTCAGTATTTCGAATACAACTATTGTTCATGATATTAATAAATAATTATAAATTTTTAATGAATGAACATTTTGTATTTAAGATTCTGCTTTGAAAATTCTGCTTTTCAAAATATTGATTTCAAAATTTGTTTATAACAAAACTCAGCAAATAATGTAATCAAGGTTTCAAAAATATTCAAACGCGTTCTTTTACGGTATTTTAGGCCGATAGTGTAGTCATAATTTTAAATCAGTTGGGAATCAGTTTTTGTAAACATATCATTTAAAAATCTTTTCTAAATACACTTAAAAAAGAAAAATGGCTGAAACCCAGATTTTTGACCCACTATCATCATTAGTTCGACAACCGGGATCAAGTTCTAGCTTCATTCAAAAAGTGTCTACACTTATCCCGATGGCTAGTCGACCTCGACACCTTCCAGTTGCTTATTGGTCAATGTCTTCGCCTACCATAAAATGTAGCTTATGAGAGCTTGGTGACCTATCCACCGAAGTCTGTCGAGCTTGATTAATTTCACAATATCTGCTTCGAGGTAGATTGCATACAGTTTATGAGTATACCGTCTCCGGAATCGTTCTTCCTCATATATGTACTACGACGAAAGCACGAAAGCTCCTAAGAGGTTGGAGTGCCTTTTACTAAGCAATCTAGTCTCGGATTCATTTGTGGGTACTTGCAGAATCGGTGTCTTGAACAGCAGCAGCTAAGCAGTTATGGTAAGGTTTCTGGAATTAAGGAGCTTTGACAGCAGGCTCTGCTAACTTTTCAATCAGGTTTTTGTGTGCCAACTTTTCAGCACTTTCACATTCTTGACGCTTAATGTATTTATGTATTATATTTTTCAAATTTATTTAGCTTTCATAAAATATTCCACCATGTCCATTCAGTCCGATTTCTAATTAAACTGATTGCTAAAGGTATAGGAGGTTCCTCATGAAACGTTCCTCAGAGCCTCTAGAGTCTTGAGTGATGAAATACATAATTCAAAGAACCTTCGTTAAGAAATTAACACTTTTGCCCATAGCCAAAATTATTCCATCTTGATGCCATACACAACGAATATTGAGTAGGATCTTTCTTAATAAGAATCCTTACATAAGCTTCCCATATCAAATGAGAAAAAGCCACACGGCTGAGGAAGACTTCTTCTTCTTCCACACTGATATACCACTGGTACTGTATATTCATCAACTTGGATGATACCTAATATTTCGCTCACGGAAATGAGCTTTTATGAAATTTATTCCGCTTCCGCTGTATGAGTTTCACATATTTTCTTCGAATACGCCTTTTTCCAGAGAATACAAAAAAACATCTCCTCGCTCTCTCTCTCTTGGTTTTTGAGGAACAAAAATAACACCTCTCCGAGCCCTGAGCGTCATCGTCATAGTCTTCAGACTATGCTGCGGCTCCCTAACGATTGTGGCTTAAAAAAGGAAGAAAACGTGATCTGAAAGCTGCAACCGGCTCCAGCTCCATCTCCATATTCTTATAGCGCTTCCTTAAAAGGGATACACCATCATCAAAACCTGCCGGGATGCGCTCCTCATATCGCCAGCGTCATAATGCGAAGTTGTGCGGAAGCCGCTCGCTCCACACCATCAGCATCACCATCACCGCACACAGGAACCGCAAACGAAAAAGAAATCCATCGTCACGAAATTCATGGCTTGCTTACAATATAACATAACAGGATATCATCCACTTTGAGGACTGAGAACTGAGGAGAACTGAAGTCTTCGACATCCAGATCGAGGTTGACGAAAATGGGGGCGGGCCCGGGGGTGGTTAGTGGGCTGTGCTGTGTTGTCTCTCTAAACTCATTCATATTTTCTTATACGATGAATTCTTATTTGGCATTCCAAACGGATTTCAACTGATTGTCGGGGGGTGTAAATTACATTACACTTATACTCTGCTCCGCATCGTGTTATTCGGGTACAACACACTACAAACAGTGTATTTTTCTTTAAGGACCCGTCTCGTGCCGTGCCGAGTCGTAGTCGTCGCTTTTAACCATACCGCCTCCGCACTCACTCACTCACTCACTCAGCCAACAACAGTTTTGGAGCAAAATTTGTGAATAACATTGAAGCGTAAAAAATATTTATGAGTTTATTGCGATGCTAGTTATGGCGGAATCTATAGATAGATATATTCCTTGCCCTCCCCCCCTCCCTTCTCTGGTTCCTATTTATATTTCCTTCGAACAAAACGCAAAGGGCTGTTTT
Source organism: Scaeva pyrastri (assembly GCA_905146935.1). Taxonomy (NCBI): domain Eukaryota; kingdom Metazoa; phylum Arthropoda; class Insecta; order Diptera; family Syrphidae; genus Scaeva; species Scaeva pyrastri. The sequence continues at coordinate 20,856,473 of LR989927.1, read as the reverse complement.
CTTGGAAATCATCCAGGAAACAGAAAAATAGCTGCGAATTGATTACATTATGCTAAGGACTTGGCTGGCATTCGCTGAAGCTGGAGCTGGCTGAGTCTGTGGCTGTGGCGATATGGTGGCGGTGCGCGGTGACGGTGACTGTGTTCGGTTCAATGCTGCTTCTATCGCTGCTGCCGCTGCCATACCACTGCCTTGAAGCAAGCGATGATGTAAATTGAAAATTAAATTGAATTGCATTACATGCGATGATGGAAGGAAGAAGAAAAAAAAAAAAGAATCTACAAAAAATAAAAAAAAAATAAATTGAAGAGGAAAATTTTTAGAAGCTTCAGGGGGTGGCATAGTGGCAACTTCTGTTTTGCAACAAACAACAAGCCAATCATACAAATCAATTTAATTGTAATTCAATTTTAAGAGAGAGAGAGAGAGAGAGAGAGAATCCTTGCGCGGAGAAAGACAGTGGAGCTCTTGGCGTGGGAGTGAGGATTAAATTAAAAAAGTTAACATTTTTAAAATCATATATTCAATATAACAAAACAAAACACTTAAAAAACATTTTCTAAGGCAGATTATGTAACCAAACTGTTTTAGACATTTGACATTTTGATAACACTTTTTCAAATTTGGACCAATTTTCCGAACCCAAGTTTTATACATAACATTTTTTGACTTTAGCTTTTAAGTTTCTGACAAAACTAAAATATTTCTAGATTTTGGACGCGAACAAAAATTAAGATGTAAACTTTAAAGTGACAGAAATGTCAAATTTGTCAAATTTCAAATAAAAGTATTTAAACTTATTTGGCGGCAAGAACTCAGTGTATTACAAGCTGTAGTCGTAATTTCTTTTTATGATTATTCAACATTTTGGACTATTCTAAATTTGTACACACATTTAGAGCAATCGTCTGATCAAAAAATAAATCAAACATTTAAGGACATTATTATATGCATTTTAGGATTTTTCAAAAATAAATATTACTAAATTCCTTGACAGGGTTTTTGTTTTTCAATCTATTTTCTGACCTCGATTTTGACATCTCCAAAAACGGTAAATGTACCAAATATTACAAGTTTTTAGAACAAAACATCTGCACATCACTTAAGAATCTTGAGTATTCTGGACCAAACATTTAAATTTCAGTATTAAAGGGTTAACGTTGAAAAATAGTGAAAATAGCCCAAAATTTTGACAGACTTTAATAAATTTGGTACGTATTTTAATTTCATAAGATTTAAGAAAATTAAAAGTTATTTCATATAATTTTATATTTTGTTTAAAGTTCCAAAATTCTTGGTCCCTACTAAATAGTTTTAAATTGCCTTTTAAGGTGTAAATTTGGAACGCTACAAGATTTTAATTACATTTTTGAAACAGTAAATTATGTAATGAACAAGGGCAATACATTATTTCACCCATTTTTCGATATTCTCGTCTTTTTATATTTCGGTAAACTTTTTTCGATTTATTCTGAATATTTTAACGGATTTTGATGAAATGAAATGTTTAAACTTCTAGTTCCACATTTTTTAGTTTTCAACAACAACTTTAGGTTTGACTTGATGAATATTATATTGACTTAATAACATCCCTGAATTAACTTAATTCTTGAGGAAAAAAACAATTATTTGTATCTGTTTTTGTTGCATCATGTCCCACTGTTGGTACAGATTTATTTTTTTGTTTGTTCTTAGTTAATTTTTTTTTTATTTTTAAGCGTAAAAGTATCTGCTACGGGGTGAATTATAATTATTGTGTTTGTCGGTCACCGCCGTTCGTCCTCGTCGGTCTCGGTCGTTAGAAAATGTGCTCTACAAATACGAGACGCGAAGATGATGGGTTCGTAGATTGGTCTCATCTCTAGTCAGTCGTCGTTGACTCATTTTGTTGGACATTTTACAAGATGATACTCAAATGGAAATTTGATTATTTTCCATCCATTGTACAATAATAAATTAATAAATGAAAAGACGGCAACACTCCTCGTCTGATGAAAGATGCTAATGATGATTTAATTTTGTGGCAGATATACCATCTTTCCTACTCCTATAACCTATAAAATCTACTATAAAATCTTATGAAAAAAAAATTGATGAATTTTATAACAGTTTTGCAAACGAGATGAGAAGATGACGACGACGGACTCGACAGTGATGGAGTTAAAGCTGAGGGTGATATTTCATTTAATTGAAAATTTCATTGGAAAATTAGAAGATGATGATCAAAACAAGTGAACTGTGCTGTGCATGAAAAAGACATCATCTGACAGATTGAGAATTTAATTAGATGAAAATTGCGTATCAATTTTGACAAGAAGATTTTTGTTTCAGGATTTTTTTTTTTATTTTTAGTCCATCGTTCGTTGGTTGTACAGGGTTTCAAGATTGTTAATTTTGTCGTTTAAATTTTTATAACATTTTCTGTCAAATTTTCAAGTAAAATAAATCAAGATGGTGTTTCTGTTTAGAGTCCTTCTAAGCTTACGAAAGAAGTTACCTTTCTAAGGCAGTCTAAAATGTGAAGAAAATGGTGGAAAAAGATACTAAAATTGTTTTCATGTTCATACACCTTTCAAAATCTATTCTAAAGATGAACAAGGTGTCGATGTCGATTTTAGGAATCCTTTCTGGATATCAACTCTCATTCTTAATTGTCCTACCATCTTAGTCTTTCATACTGATGACCTTTATGTAATTATGTCATCTACAGATATTGCTTACAGGTCTCTTGATGAGATTGATGGAGGATGTACCATGTTCTTAACTTAAGAAACACCGAGGTATTCATATATTTTTTTATTTCAGAGTTTTCCCATGTTTCTTATTCATCACATCATCAATGTTTCAAGAAGAATGTCAATGAATAATAAAAATTTACTCAAAACAAAAACTAAACTAATGTTTTTCAGAATCAAAACTGCATCCTAAAAACAACAGTTCCGAAAAAGTATTCTATTCTCCATAGATATGTTTCTCTACGTCTACGGGGACGGATATGAAGATGCCCAAACACATACTAATATACAACATATGACTGTAGTCATTGTCCTTTTACTGCAACTATACTGCAACAAACTAAAAAATAATAAAAAATAAAAATAAACGAAAACAAGAATATATGTTATTCGTCCACGTGATATCCTTCAGGCGAATTGACTCTCTTCAAAACAGCACCAGCATCAGCATCAGCATCAGGAACTGAAGCAGTACCAACAGCAGCTGGCCCCAATTTTTATTCTATGCTGCAACAATGCGGTGTATAAAAGTTTAACAACATCATCTACACAGAGTCGTTATATATCCTTCCAAGTTGCAGGACCTAACCTACCTCCATTTTTCTATGCCAATATTAAACTTCCTGTTTTGCCAAAGCGCTATGAAATCTTGATTGTGTTTTTCATTTTCTATAACTGTAACCAACCGCTACAATTGGTCGAAGTTGTCGTTGTCGTTGTTGTCGTCGTCAACGTACAGTTGGTCCTTAATATCATAGGTACGGTACCTAGTACCATAACCATATCATCCATGGCCCGCGTTGAGAAAATTGAAAAACTTTTTCAATACTTAAAAAACTCCTATTGTTTCTAAAAAATATACAAAACAAAATAAACTCACACAAATACAAACAAACTCACACACATATGCAAACAAATATTTTCCAATTTTTTTTGTATGTTATATGAAAATAAACAAAAAAAAAAACAGGACGAGAAAGGCCAACAGAACAAACTTACCTCGATATACTCGCCCAGCCCATACTAAGGACTCAAGTCCTCCTCCAATTTAAAAGTTCTGTCCCATTGAGTTCTGAGTTCTATTTATTGATTGAAATCAAACGACAAAATCGGTATTTAATGACCCTTGGGAACTGCGAGGGATGGGTGGAAAGGCTCCATCAGGACAATAAGGACGATGGGCTGGCCTGTTTGCCAGTTGTCCACTTTTTCCATTTTATTATTTGAAATTAATTCAAATAAATCGGGCAATATGACTTTCGGTTCAAAGAAGAAGGATCTCGTTCTCAGTTCTCAGGACTCGGGAGTCCTTTCAAACTTCCCGTCCAATTCTCCATCGACAATCATAAAATAAAATTTAACAGAAAAGAAAAACGAACAACAGCAACAAAAACAAAAAAACAAGAGAAAATCCTTCGATTTCTCAAAGTGCATTTTTGCAAAATTTTGTTTTTGTTGTTGTTGTTGTAGTTATTTTATTTCGTCCTTTTTCGAGTTCGTTCTTATTCCCTTCCTCGTCATCATTGTCCTCCTCCCAACTAAAGATAAAGTTTGTCAGAGTTTTAGATATAAAGTCAGAGTCCATAATAAAACTTTCCAATGACTTAAAGGCCGTTTTTGCGTTGGGCGACATTCTGAGAGTATTGGCTTTTCCAAACAGAAAAAAAAACACACAACAACAACAACAGCAACAAAGAGTGAAAAACTTTTAAATGACTTTTGTGAAGTTTATAAAGGCGGCGCAGCGGTGGCGGTGGTGGTGGGGGCATCAACATCGGAATCGGCATTGGCATCAGCAGGATGGCATAAGGATATTGAAATCCAAACCAGAATCACGCAATTGCATTCGTTCGCAAATCGGAACTCGGGAAGAAAGTATGGAAGGCATGAGAAGACCCAGCATTAGAACACACTATTAGAGAATGCTCCACCACTCTTCTGGTGGAGTTGGTCAGGAGTTTGGGTTTGGTTGTAACAATTTCTAGGAGCTTCATCAGCCAGAGAACAATATTTAAAGTTTTATTTTTTATTGAAACGATATTTACGACTACGACTGGGAAAGGGATTGGGTGGGGTTGGATTCGTCTCCATTTCGTGTCCCATTGAGTGAACAATGTTTGGGAAATTCTTGTTCGGGGAATTGCTCTTTCTAAGGTTTAAGGAGTTTTCTACTTTTTCTGTTTTTTTTTTTTTTTTTTTTTTTTTTAATGAGGAAAGTTTTGGAAAATATTTGTTTTTGATTTGATTAAAGAGACGAATTACATGCTGATGCCGAACAAGGACGAGGACGAGGGATTGGACCAAGTTAACAGTTGTCGTCGTTGTCGTTCTACAAAGTCTCTGGACGACGGCTACTACCGCGCCATGGACAATAATCCTGAAAATATTCAACACAATAAAGCAATACATTTATATGTATGAAGGATCTCATCCTAGACGTGTATGTATGTATGTGTGTATACAACATTCATAAAAGTGTCTCAGAGTATTTAATTAAAATAAGTTTTTCGAACAAATTGCTTTCATTGTGTATGTGTGTGTGTGTTTTTGTATATTATTTAACTTTTGGCATTTTGGGACACATTTTAAGGACAAAAGTGTAGGTATGTGATTTGAGGAAAACTTTATATAATTTGAATTTAGAGAGAGAGAGGATTTTAATTGAGTACGTCGACTTAAGGGGCTCATTTGACTAAATGCTTTAAGTTGGTATATGTAAGGCTTCATGATGAAGTATAAAATAGAGGAATGGAGTTTTAAATGAAGTTCTATATGGTTGTGTTGAAATTAAAATAATTAAATATTTCCAAAAGTGTTTCAAATTGTTTCTTTTTGTAAAATGCATTTGATGAGGTTTGGGAGGAATTTCGAAAGATTTCTGAGTTTTTGGTTGGTAATTTTGAAGCTTGGAGCTGGGATCTAACATATTGCTACTGATAACACAGCAATCATAGTTTGTTTCCATGGAGGCAGAATAAATTAATTTCCAGGTTTTAATGTTTAATTTTTTCGAACTTTGAAGCAAGATTTTTGAATTCAGAAAATCCAACATGAAAAATTCTGAAGTTATCACATTACCTCAATGTGAGATGACAAATTGCATCTTCTTCTTAAGTTTCATGTCAAGAATCAGTTGTATTGCAGAATCATGTCAGAAATCAAAATTCAGCAATGTTCTTGTGCCTTGAATTCTTGTTCACATTCTTGCCGATAACATCGAAACATGCATTTCGTCAATTTGACAGAAACATCCTTCAACATTTTGCCACTATCAACTATCAATGCTTATAAATCCCAATTGGAACACTCTGTCGACAAGAGTTTTTACATATTTCGAAAGCATGATATTTTAAGCTGTCATATCGAAACATAATTTTCGACAGTTGTTTTTTGGTAAGATTTTTACTGCATGTTTGTTGGAGTTTTATTGGATTTATTCGAAGCAAATTCTGGAATATGTATTGCCAGTATTGCCTCAGAGTATTTTTATTTAAACTTAAATTTTGATCACAAGTTAGGTCACCTTTACCAAGTTTATTTCCACTGATTCTAATTTCGATATGATTTCATTCAGTTCCTTCTCCAAGGTATTGGACATCTTGGTCTAAACTATCCTTCTAGCATAAGCTCGCTGTGTTTTAATCATTAAATGAAGGACTTTCCCAGACGGTTCTTCCTTTTTTAGCAGTGTCTACAGAGAAGTGTTAAAATTAATTTTTGGTGAATTCGATTGGCAGCAATTTCCGCACCATTTTGTAACCAATTATCTGTTCTCCATATAATACAAAACAAAAAACGTCTATAATCTTTTGTAATTATGCCTTCTCCATAAGCAACAGTGAAACATATTGACCGCTTTAGCTTCCATAAAAATAAAGGAATACAGAAATTATTGTCTTTAGAATGATGATGGTCACTATTCCAGAACCATAACCAAATGCCCAGTCCAGTAACACAATAAAGGCATCAATGTATACACATAAAACAATAGACAATATAGAAAATCCACTTAAAACTATCTTGCCAGCTTCAGACTCTGTCGTCAGCACATCTGAATTTCTAATCCTGGACAGTAAAAGAGTCTCGGTATATACAACTCTCCACCAAAGGACACAAACTAATTGCTTCCTCTTTCTTCGTCGTCGTCATCGTCGGCGGCGGCGGTAGCAGCGGCTCTGTATTGGAAAATGCATATCATTCTATGACTTCCCTTTTTCTGCCTTCTTCGACATCTACAATACAACATCTCGCCTGGTTTCGCTTCCATTCCATGGTGTCCAGTCCAGTGCAAACTTTTGTTTTATCCTTGGCAGAAAGGAGTTTCTGAACGGGACAAAAAGGAAAAAAAAAACAAACGTCCAAACAAGAGCAATCTCCATTCGACAGTTGCGTTGATAAGTTCCTATACTGCGTGCTTTTGGGCTATCGGTCACATTATACAATGGCCCTTTGTTTCCTTGTCTCTGATGTTCTGTTGCTGGCTGCGTTCAAACTTCAAATCATTGGAGGGCGTTTGGAGCGCGGCGAGCACCGCATCTGCTGCGAATGACGATGGATGATGACGACTGCCCACCAGCCTACTGTCCACTACCCAGTGCCCAGTCCAGTGGCCTGGCCGTGGCTTTCTCTTCTGAATGCAGGTTATGGGAGCATTTAAAGTCAGCGACGACTAACCAACCACGACTGTGTGACTGTGCCACTGAACCAGCCATATACCTCAGTTAAACTTTACGTACGAGTACCTATCTTTGCGTTTCCCAGCATCAGCAGTGGACGCACGGTGGTGTCAGCGGCGGCGGCGTTGTCATCATTGCATCCGTGGCATGGCTGCAGTGGATGGTTTTCCCATCAGGAAAACCAATTTCGAGTGACAAACGCTCGAGATAGCACATTCGTTTGGGTATTTAAAGGTTCTCCTGGTGTGGCTTTTGTTGTCAGGGCCTTTTTCTTTTTTTCTTATTTTGGTTTGTGTGTGTGTCAGGATTACAGCAGAAATGTGAAGATGCATATACATAGTTTATCTGTTCGTTGCGTCCGCAACATCAACACACAGCTTCCAGCAACGGCCAACACGGCGGCGGCGGTATACCTATGCAAAGTTGGTTGCATTTTAACGGACAAGCAATAGACGCATTTGGTAATGAAGTCTCTCACCAAATGACCATAAATACAAGGCTTAGACTGACGTGTTGTTTTCGGAGGATATAAAGTTTGTTAGTTTGTGTTGGATTTTTAATAAAGAAACACGATTACAGGTTGACTCTTTGTGTGGGGCTCTCTTGACAGAGCGGAAGTTGGAATAATTCAAATATGGACTGGACAAAGATAGTTGGGAATAGAATTGAGAAAGACTAGAAATGGTCAAGGCAGTCTAATGGTTAGTCTAAGGAACATAATTTTTTGGTGTTTTCTTTCATATATTTTTATTGGATGTGTGATGAGGCATAAGCATTACAAATGGAATCAGCTTAAAAGGAAGAAAATAGTCTGGGAACGATTATCAGAGGTCTGACCTGTTAGCTTCTTTAGGGCAACCTTTGGATGCGTTACGCCTATTTTATGGCAGACATTGTTCATTGGTCTTTAAGTTTGAAAACTTTAGTATCAATACTTGAAATCCATACAAATCGAACTCAATTATCAAGCTTGAAGAAAATGTCGTTTTTTTGCTGACCAGTCCTAGTTGCATTTGCCGAAGGAAGGACCGTAATTTTTTTAAACGGAATCACTGATGTGTTTGAAGGTAAGCCTTTAGTCATTCTGCTTATCATTTTGTTAACTTAGTTCTCATTAAAATTTCGTATTTGAACTATTCCGATCCCAAAATTTACCAATTGACCTAAAATATATTATTATTTCCCCAGACGTTCAATTATTACGATAATTCAAGTATTAAATTGCGGTTCATTTCACTTACCTTAAAGGCAAGCATAATATCAACTTGATTAATATATATATTCTTGAATTATTATACATCAAATAAAAAAATATCTCCCCCTCATCTCAATCTTAGATTCAAATCATAGCCATCATTACTTACTTAATGCATTAAGGTAGGTTTACATTTACATCGTTTTTTTTTTTTGCTTCTCATTCTTCTTCAAAGTTCACATTTAATTATGACTCTCCTAAAGGATCCACATCACCTCCACCCCCACTCCCCACAAATTGAACTTATATTATATAGTTAAACCCCCACCCCCCCAATTCCACCCCATCCCTTCAATATGTTTACAATAGCCAGTACAGTAAAAAGTCTAAGTAAGTACCTTACCTTTCCATCAGAAGAAGAACAAGACGAAGAAAAAAAAATTTCAAACGCACACAAAAACTGTTTGCCCAAAGATGAAAAGTGCTCTCCTTTTTCTGATCTTTGAATAAAATCTGAAGCTGAAGGAAAAAAAAAAGAAAAAAAATCTCACCCATCTCTGAATGTTTGATTTTCCGGTCCATTGGAAAAATTGGAAAATCGCTTGCATTGAACTTACAAATAAAAATAAAAAGAAAGAAAAAAACTAAAATAACTCAGTGGCTCGCCCAAGAAAATACTTTCCCAGTCATCTTCGCCCTCTCGTCCTTCTTGTCCAAGGAGCGTCCTTTCTACAATTCCCAAATAATGATGAGCTCAATGAAAAAATAAGAAGAAAAAAAAAAAAATATAATAAAGGAACCCAAAAGCAGAGTCTAAGTTAATATAAATTTTGCATACACTCGCACATATGTATGTATGTGTGTGTGTGGATAGATACCTTTGATGGAAGGCAAAAAAATATATTTTTTTCATGATTTTCTTATTTTTTTGATTTTTTATGAAAAAAAAAAATACATCTAAAAATAACTGACGAAGGCAAGAAAAAGTTTTCATCCATAAGAAATAAATAAATAAGAGAAAAAAAAAATTGGAAATAGGACGGACTCTGAAGGACCTTTTCTTCCTACACGAAAGATGCTATGCAAAAAAAAAAAAACTGTGAGTGAGTGATGAGAGCGGTGGTGGTAGCAATGGTGGTATATAGGGATCGTCATTTGTGAAAGGACGAGGAAAATTAAATTTCACTCGACTATAAATTGATTAAAGTTTTTTTTTTCTTCTTCTTCTATTCACATTATTTGGACCTTTTTTCGGGAATATGTTGTTTAAGGACAACATATTGGTTTTATAAGAAATTTTCGTTAAAAATTGAAGATACTTTTACCATTGACAGGTATGTAAAGGATGTTTTTTTTAGACTGGTGGTTTTTAAGGAGAAATAAAAAGTATATAATTTAACGTTATGGTCAAAAATGTAATTTTACTATAAATATAAAGATTTGCCATTATGTTTTAAAATAGTTTCGGGCAAGTACTAGCCGCGGCTGGTTCTTATAATATTCAAGCCAAGACCACTTTCACAGCAATAAACCGAGCTTCATATAACTACACCAAAAATAGCCCAGCGGTGTTAAATAGCTGAATCTTGTAGGCAACGCCAAAGTCCAAAGACTCGAGATATTGCGCTCAACAATAAATTAATTGTTTCGTTGGCATCAAACGCCTCCATCTTTGTTTTAACCAAAGGTCGTCAAACATCAACTCCTCCAATTCTTTTACGAAAAAGTCATTAATAATGGATATATATCGTTCCCCATATAGACAGTGACTTTTTGAGGATGTAACAGCGCGGTGACATCTCAAAGAACCCATTCAACTTAAAAGGAGCTTCATCACTGAAAAAAAATTCTTGTGAAAATAGGGATCGGTGACTATCTTCCTTTTTGGGCAAATTTTGGTAATAAATTTGCACGATTTGCAGAATAATCTTTTCATTATTAAATGGCAAACCAAATTGAGCATAAATCAAATGACAACTGTCAAAAAGACCAACTCCAAAAAAAGTTATACTAGATTGAAAACCACACATCTAAAAAAAATCAGTAAAAGTAAAAAAAAGATGACAGTTTGACAGTACTTAGTGGCGTTAAAAAATGATATCAGTATTCTATTGAAAACACTAACATATGTAATTGTTACAGTTACACAACTTGACAGTGTTAAATTTTGAAAGTTCTACAGTATTGAGATTATTTTGTTAGAAGACATTTTTGACAGCATAAAAGTTTGACAGTCTAAAAATGTTATCAATATCTGGATAACATTATTATGTGACAGATATTTGCTTTAAATGTGACAATTTGACAATTTTTAGTGACATTTGAATACTGTGAAAAGTGGGACAAAATTACAGTAAGTGATAATGTTACTGTGTTTTATTGGATGTATGCACAGCTGTACATTTAAAGTGTGAAACTATATGCTATGAGTGTAGAAATGAAGTGTAAAAGATACTTTTGTTGTAAAATTCTTACTTCTTATTTTTACAAGATGATTTTTCTAAGAGCACATCGGTGCGTCCATTTGGTGGATTTTAAATTCCTTAAGTCTCTTCTGTAGTCAGTATTTGCATTTCTCTTTCTTCTTTCTCTCTCTCTCTGCTTCACCCAACTTTTCCTCTTCCTATCTTTATTTGTATAAAAGACTGTTTAGTTCCTGTGTGTAATGGGTTTCATTCTCATATCATTTGGTGTAGAAAATTCCCTTCCATCGATTTGTAAGTTCAAAAAAATCCAACAAAAAAAAAAAAACCGTCTTCCATTGTGGCCAGGTTCTTGAGGATAGAGTTCTTCTCTGCCAAGACGGCATGCCACAATGAAGATTCACATTATCATCCATCCATCTAGAGATGACGATGGAGATGGAGATAATGAGGATGATGAGGCATGCGGATTCTAGATACGGATATGGATATTCATGTGCCTCGGTCGAGTGCAGTTTTTGGTTTTTGAGTGGCTCTCATCTTTTTTTTTTTGGCAAGTTAAGACTACTCTACTTGTAAGGACATTAATTTTTGACGTCGCTCCTCGTCGGCATCGTCGTCGTGGATGGATTATTCCATTACACTATTTTCATATACTGTCAAATGTCCTTTTCCTGCTTAGCAAAGCACTTACACAAAATACAAAAATACATACATACCTACATATCATATATACGGATGGAGTTAAGCGTAAAATTAAAAAAGTTTTTTTTTTTTTTCGTCAAACTTTGGGCGGTTATACGACCGAACTCGTAGTACATGCGATACATTATTTTCTTTGAAAAAGTTTACATTTACAGAGTCAGTGTGGGGAGGTTGCAAGGATATTTTCTTTGACTAAGTACATTTTGAGTTACAGTTAGTTTTATGGATAAAATGTCTTTTTGGAATTGCTTGATTAAAAATGTCGAAATTTTAATTCCAAAAAAAAAATAAAAACTTATCAGACAGTCAGATTTTTGTGTATTCCTTTATTTGAATGAAGTCAGAACTTAAAAAAATATACTTATACTCGAATCTACTACTCAATTCAGTATGTGTGATAAGAAACTCAAAAAAGTACGTATTCGCCTCAGTGTACCTCAATACAATTATGTAGTTTTTCAGTACTAAACAATTATTTCGATGAAGAAAAAAATCAAAATCAATTTAAAACATGCTGTTTTTCTTGCAGGATGTGGTTCCATATTAACTTCTTCTCCTTCTTCCATATAACTCCATCACAGACCACACTCCACACCCATAGGTTTTCTTTAATTCTCTCAACATACAACTTTATTAGATTTAAGCCAACTATATAACTTTTCAGTTAGCATGGAGTGCCGCAGGCTCACACAAATGGCTTCAAGAAAGGACGCTAAAGGACCTCAACAATAACAACGAGAAATATTAAAAACCGGAATGGAAGAAGCAAAAAAAAAAAAAGGAACCATAACCATTAGTTCCCAGCGGGCGGGCATCCTGTATGTTCCTTTTTGCCTGTGGGCTATATGACTCTGGCTATGGCTCTGCTTGTGCCCTGTGCCTGAGAATGGCAGTTACTTTTGCTAATATTCAACGAGTGTTCCCGAGTGCATGTAACCACTGGCTCCAGCTGCTTCTGCTTCTGCTGCGCCTATTTATGGCCCGCGAAGAGAATTTTAAAATGTTTCCCTCTCTGATGGCTCTGGAAATGTAATGAACAAAATAAAAAATAAATATGCTCCGCAAACCAACGCCGCGCCGTGTACCTCCTCCTCGCGCATATATGGAATTCTGCTGTATATGCAACCAAGTGGCCATATGATGCCTCCCTCAAGCCCCAAAGTCATCGGCATCGTCATCCTCATCGCAATCACCAGCGCCATCGTCATTGTTGTCGTTGTCGGTCGTGCAATTCCACAAAAACCACATCCCAGTTCCGCTGATGCTGATGCTGCTGCTGTGCTGTTGTTGCCGGCAGCATCCAACAAAAGGAAACGATTCCCTTTTTATCGAGTCCCAAATGTTGTGGTTATGGCCCATTTTTGGTGTCGTTGTAGGCGTTGGCGGCTCGGCGCTTGCTATACCACTCTCACATGCCAGATCCTACCATATTCCTAGAGGGAGTTCCACACTCAAAAAAACACATCCTCGCGTCCTACATCATCCACTGCTCCTGCCAACACCACTACCGCACCGCCTCGCCTGCCGCAGGAGCAATTTTCCCGCTCATATGCTGAATGTATATTAACGGTTCGTAAATTTGAATTTAATAAAACTCAAGGAACGGAGCGTTAAAGGAAATAATGTGAAACAATATTTCGTTCAGCCTGATTTTGGGAACACTTACTCCCCGATCCGATATATGTACTTGTATACATCCTTCTGACGCCGCGTCCCGCCCCTCCTCATTACTCTTTCTCGTTTTTTTTTTTGAATTTTTGGCCAGAATCGGCTGCGGATGGCAGGAGTGCTGTGTCGGTTCCTGGAATAATGTTGGATGCCTTATTCCTACACGATACGAGTATAATGCTGCTGCCAGCCGCTGCCGCTTAGTGCTGCTATTGGCCCACATATGCCACATTTTGGTGTTTATTGATTAAATTTAGCCGAAATAATAAAATACACGAGGGGGAGCGGGCGGTTGGGGAGGGGTGAGTTTGTAGAAGTTAAATGGGATGAATGCTTCAAAGAGTGATTTGGATCATGGTTAGACATACTTTTTATATATTTATTTCATTCCATTTTTTTTTGAGTGTGCTGTTTTTGATGTTGTTGTTGTTTTTGGAAAAACTAAGCCATATTTTTGGTTGTGGTTTATTGCGGGGTGGGAGTCGTGCAAAATCCTCGTACTCGTATGTATATCGTAAACATTTTGCGGTATTTTTGATTAAATCAATTATGTATTTTACTGCTTTTAAAGTTCTTATACGAGTATAGACTTTCGAAATAGGCGATTGAGTTAGATGTTGGAAATTTATGTACATATGTATGCATGTATGTTTGATGGATTTTTTATTTTTGGGCGGATTTGTGAGCGTATATTGGGCGTGAGAGTGTATAAATTTCATGCCTCAATATTTTTATAGACGAAAGATTTTAACCGATTTTAAATGATTGTTTTATAGAGTAAGTTTTGTAACGATAACTGCGGGGAGGTCTTCAGTAAGCCACACGTAATTAGAAGCTTTTGAGGTGAGTTTTAGACACGTATTTTTGACGACTGATCGACACGGCTTCCTGATTGTGAGACCAGCAGGTTTACAGGGAAGGAATGTCAAGTCAAGTGATTAGTTGAAGATTTCCGGCTTTTGAGGGACTATTTTATTGGTTAAGTTGAGATTACATACAAACGGTCTCAACTATTCGTGTCAATACCAAAAAATGATTTTTACTGCATTAAAATTAATTGAAACTTTTCTGTTTTTGAACTTCGAATAACAACAAAATATGTCCTTTTTGTCCTGTGCAACCAAGGAGAGATGAAACGACGTTATCGAAAACGCTTACAGATTGAAGACAAAAGACTACCTATAGATTTTTGAATTCATTTTTTGTTTGCCACAAACTGTGTTCTGCTGACTTTTAGGTGGGTGGACTAGAAACCAAAATTTTAAAAATTGCATTTTTGAAAGGTTTCGGAAAAGAAAAGTCAGAATTTCCTGTATTCTTCGTCCAATTTTTGATACGAAGCCCAAGTCCACTCAGACATCTACATAGGTGTATACTGAGTAGACTCTATAAATTCAAAGTAAATCGGAAAAGTCGTTTTTGAGATACATGAGAGGAAGATTTAAAAAACTTCTTTTTGAGAAAAACACGTTTAAGGTTTCAACTACATTAAAATTCTAACTTAACACTAATATTCGATGTCTTCCCTATCCCCCCCCCAAAAAAAAAAAAAAAACAGTTAGACTACAAATTCTAGACATCTATCATTTTAACCCATTATACCAAGGCCCCCTTAACTCAGTATTGGTATAGAAATTAAAACCTTTCTTTCTAAATGCTTTACAATTCTAACCTTCACTTGTTTCGAGAAATTAAATTCTTATTCTTTTACAAAAACCCCAAAATTTAAATCAATAAAAATTAAAATCACAGTTTATTTTTCTAAGGGTATTTTAAATTCTTAAAAAAAACAGTACACGTTTAAAAACTTCTTCCAAAACAATACCCATATCATTCCCAAGAAAAAAAGAAAACATTCTTTCAATCAATAAAAATCTCAACATACTTAGATTTGCATCTTAAAATATTCGAATGGCTGGTTATGATCAAATAATATCGTTCCGCTCATCGAAAAGTCATAAAAAAAAATTCTCATAACTTCGAGAATATGCTTCTGTTTACTACATAAACAGTAAACACTCATACACTGACAAAAATAATTTTCTCGCAGATTTTTAATAATAACTTTAACTTATAAATTGTCAAAAAATTTATATTTAAACGTGGCTATTTTGTCAAACCTTGAACACATTGTTAAAATAACTACAGGAATTGTTAGATCAAAAGGATATATTTGAAATTTACAATTAGCTTTAGCTTTGTTCTTTTATTAAAAATTCTCATCAGTTCCAGACTAGAGCATGAAAATGCTTGTGACTTCGGACTGTTAAAATATTTAACTTAAGTTAGTTTTTAAATAACACTCCAAAGTGTTCTAAGTGACAATCAAAGTCTATCACTTTTTGCCCATTAAATTGTCAAATTAATATCAGAAGTCCAATGTAAGCTCTGTTTTTTCAAATAATTGAAATATGAAATCAAAAACTCCACCATGTTGATTTGAAAGCATATAGACCTTGTCAATTTCACAAGTCACTTTTTTAAATTTAACATGATTTTTTTCAAAGATCAAAATTTTCTTTCTTGCAATTTTTGAATATTTTAAATATTTTTGAAAAATTGACTTTTACCGCTTTTTTGCCTTTTTCAATACTATGACATCCAAAAATTATCAGCTCTGCTTTTTGTTTGAATTTTAACCCTGTCATGTTAGTTCAATGCATTTTGCCCAGGTACCTACCATAGTTGGCCTTATCATTTATTCATGCTGCGATACGTCAGACTCTTTAATATGTGGTCACTTTGTCTTATTTTTGACGAATATAAAAAAATCTAAAAAATTGACAACGTTATTTGAAAAATCAACAGAGTTGAAATTTTCTTGTTTCTGATTTCATAAAAACGGTTAGAACTAGTAATTACTGTCATACTCAAAATTTACAACTTATAAAGTTATCATGTTAATTTTACACGGCCACATTTTTAGTTCTCCAACAAAGTACGTCAAATTTTTTCTCCAAGTGCAGCTACTTAAAAATTTTGCAAAGAAGGAATTCTTGACCGCGTTCATTTTACTAACCAAAACAGTAATTCATTTATTTATTCTAAAAAAAAAAAACAAAACTTAAAGAAAAAAAAAACAACAATACAAATCCAAAATAACCGAACCTCATCTCTCCATGAAGAAGCTGCGATGCAATGCGATGATGATTTGCATAAAACCAAAATGATTCTGAACACAAAAGCGATGCCAAACTGTATTTTTTTTTTCATCGCATCTCCCTTCCGGGATTGGCAAATGGCAAATCTAAGAAGGAAGCCCACTCAAAGTGGCTTTATTAGGAGCAGCAGTTTCAAAGAGGCTGCTTATGGCTGATGGAAACGGTTAGAGTCCAGAGAGGAGCACCATCAGACCAATCTTAAGGAACATAGTAGGTACCTATACTACCGACCGACCGAGCGACTATAATGAAATTCAAAATCTTTATATGGTCGATCATCGATTGCTTATGACATGGCCCAGCCAGATTGGGTCAGTTCCCATATATCAGCTCAGCGAACACCAGGACCATCACCAGGATTGGGAGAGTAGGTATGTATCCATACCGCTACACGGTCATTATTCAAATATGCATTCTCCGAGGAGATGGAGAGGGGAGTATGGGAGGGTGTGCAGCGCGCGACTTTTCAAACGAACAACAAGCGATGGACGCCAAACGATGTCGCTTCTTATATACAGGGAAGCTGAAACTGAAGCTGAATCCAGCAGCTATAAAGCTAAGAGACTAAAGCCGAACTAACTCCCTTGGTTCCATGCGGTATAATATATGACTCCGCTCCGCTATGATCCGGGATGCTGGGCTACTACTACTGATGCCGATGCTGACTCCTTTTATCAAATCTAAGTCTTGAGAGTTATAAAAGCGACTCAAATGGGATAATTGCTCGGGAGATTTTTTGTTTCCCCTTTCCCTGGGCGGGCAGTTAGCATTTGCATCATCAACAACTTGAAGACGACAAAGGAGCAGCATCAGCACAGAGGCGGAATTGTGAGATTTGCGAGAGATTTGGATTTCAAAAAGGAATCATGCCATATGGCTCCTCTTTATTCTCTGCACAGTGGCACTGGCACAATGGATGGGATGCGAAATACAAAAAAAAAAAAAAACACATCCAGAAACGGAACCAGCACAATGGCCATCATGCAAAAAGTATAGTAATGAAGCAAAAAAAAAAAAACGTAAAACAAACAAAAGTTAGGAAGGACTGCAATGCGACTTTTAGTCGACAATCGACTCCACGTCCACATTCGACGACTACGACCGACGACGACGAGCAGCGATATATGAGTACTAGTATAAGGGCGGATGACCTGCACTGAACACCGCCGCCGCCGCCGAACGGATGTTGGGAACTGCCATTGGCATTCACATAAGAATTTGTATCGTGTGAGCCCACCAGTCACTGCCACCGTCACCGTTCGACGTCACCGCATATAGGCATTTGTCGATTGCATCATACGGGACGGGACACGCCACACGGGAGTTTATCCTAGTAGGTATTGTGATTTGGCATCATTTTGTATAGAGACGTCAGCGGGAGGGATGCCACCGCCCGCCACTGCCACTGTCACAGCTCGCAGCCAGCAGCCAGCATCGCATCGCAGAGCTGATGTTGTTCCTGGTTTTTAATTAATTTCTTGAATATGCATTTAACGATGATGCAGATAAAATATTTGCTGAAGGGTTTAAGCGAGATTACGTTTTTTTTTATTTTGTTTTTGTATAAATACTCAACTCGAAAACAGGGGGAACTGGCCATGGACATCAGGAGAGGGCCACAGTCACATTGCACTGGGGGAGGATGATTAGATTTTGAAGTAATTTATTTGAAGGCTGACGATATATTTATGCACAGAACATACTCGTATGGATATGGAAAGTTAGAGTGAGTAAAAGAATCTATCTTTTGTGCATTTAATGAATTTTTTAATTTGGCTTGAATACGGTGAAGAATATATGCACATAATTGAGAATGCCAAACATTATTTGTATTGTTATTTCAATATCATCGAGAGGAGAGAGAGATCAGGGCAGCATCAGACTTTTGTTGCATACCAAAATTATTTTACTAATGAGATTGATTTATTCACTCAAACTTTTCTATAATTTGATTGTCATAGTAAACACTGGGAAAGTTGTTTTTAATTTTCTAAAAAGCTTCCCCAATCAAATTAGGTTTTTAATTTGGTTTTAATTTTTGAAAACTATACAGTTAGTTACACTATTTATAACTCAAGAACGGCTGAACGGATCTGGATGAAATTTTACACAGAGATAGATTATATAGTCTGGAAAAGTACATATGCTAATTTTTATCGCGCCATAAGGTATTTTATTAGGATTAAATATTGACCACGTTTTACATAAAAATTAAAGTAATCTGCGGCTACTGTTTTACATTCAGCTCAAGGAGACAGATGGTTTCAATAACTAGGATATGAACTTCGGTTGTCCTGCCGATCGATACACTTTTCCATAAACTTACGAAGTATACCGGGCCATCTAGAAACTATGAAAACATTGCATTAAAAATCGCAACAACAGTATTTTTCTATAACTTGATTTTCTTCATTAAATTGGGCGAGACGAAGTTTCCCGGGTCCTCTAGTTTGTAATAAAATTAATTAACATTTAATTTTTTGGAATTCTAACCATGATACCGTTTAAAATAAGGTTACACACAAAAATTAATGAATAAATAAATAAGTAATGTGTATTTTTGGCTCTGAATTCACTAGACAATGTGAAAAATAAGATATTGATGCAGTGTGTTTTTTCCTACTTTTTCCAATAAATTTGGGCGTAAGGCATCAAAAGGTGGCTTGAGTATTGGCTTTCAATGCTTCAAGAGTTGCTGGTTTTTCAGCATGAGGCTTTCATTCGAACGAATGTGGAATCCAGTTCACAGAACTACTTTTGAAAATACAGTCGACGTCACTTATAACGACCGTCAAGGGACCAGACAAAACTGGTCGCTATAGCCGGCGGTCGTTATAGTCGGCGTCAATGTATCAAATGTCATCGATGTTTACCTGTCTAATTTTTGAAAAGCACGTGATTCGTAAGTGCTTGTCATTTGGCGTAACGTCTAGTAATTCCTAATTTTGAAAGATGTTTTCGTTAGAATCACACCAAATAGTCAATTTTAATAGATGCACCATACAGACGATGCATGCTTTCTCCCAAATATAGGATCTTGCATCAAGATCAAATGGTTACAAAGGTGAAGAGAGAAGAACCAATTGTGGTGCTGAAAATCAAGATCGGGAAAAATTATAAAATGTTCAGCCTCAGGATCTCACAGTCATCCGCTCCGTTGAACATGACTCAACAACAAGTAGAGAAAGTAGAAAGCTTCCAATATTTTAAAAGTATCGTCTCTACTGAAGTAAGAACCGAACTAGACATCGCCATACGTATCGGGAAAGCAAAGTCTGCATTCATGATGTTGTCCAATATTTGGATTCACAAATCTCTCAGCTTGAACATAAATCTACGACTGTTTAACTCAAACGTTGGATCAGTTCTTCTATATGGATGCAGCACCTGGGGAATAGCAACTACCAATAACCAGGAATCTGCAAACCTTCGTTAATAGGTGTCTTCGAAATACCTTACGGTTTCCTGGCCTAATCTTATCTTTAACGAAGAGCTATACAGTCGAATAGGTCAGGAATCCATTGACACCATTATATGAAGGCGCAAGTGGCAGTGGATTGGATACACACTTCGAAATTGTGGATCAGGCAATGCAGTGGAATCTACTCACACAAGAAGGAAGACGAATTGGTAGACCAAGAAGCATATGGAGAAGAATAGTCGAAAAGGAATCATAGTGATTGAGGAGGGTTAGAAGTAGTTGAAGCCCTATATGTCCCAGAAGAAAATACCGATGGACTTTGTTGGTCTTGTGGACCTAAGTAAGTAAATAAAGGTGATTTCTTCACGTCACTATGTACATTTTTGATTATTTTTTATATTACGGAGTTCATCTAAGTGATATATGTAACTTAGCTTAGTTACATATTACTCGTCGAATCAACACTTCTCACATAAGAGCATAAGACTAATGTCAAAAAAAAAAAAAACGAAACACTTAATCGACTCTCTTAAATATTAGCAAATATTGACCAACGCTTTTTAGGCACGATATACATACAACTTATTTTCGAACCCCACAAAGCCCATTAGCCAAAAGGCTTCATCAATAAATTCAATTCTTCGGTAAAAATGTCCATCTTCACCAAGTTCCAAAATTAGACCAATCAGTAAAATTTTCATGTAAAAACATAAGATGAATTTTATTGACATGTTAGCCAAGTTTCTTACTCGAAGTTTTTCACGAAGTCAAAAAAAGAAAAGTAAAAACGAACAGTAACTGCGCTAAACGATTCATGATGAATTTCCCAGCCTTACTGAACAGAAATGTCAACACAAATTAACAATCTCATCTGTTAATTGCATTTGATTTGGTAAAAGTTGTAAGGTTTAAAAATGTTATAGAGTCTCATAGTATCCTAACTTTACGAATCTCGATTTTCTTAGCAGGACATCATTATGAAGTACCGAGTTTTTGAACTTAGTTTAGATAATTTGAAGAATGTTTTAAGCTGATGATAAAATTCAATGAATTCAAGTTCTATGGAAAGTTCGAACGTCAGCTCTTTTGTTTAAAATGGCACGAAACAAATTCCCTTCGAAGTTCTGTACCATTCAATTTGCAACAAATTAAATATGGATTTTGGACTTCTACATTACATGATATCCAAAAATTAACTGTAAAACAACAACAAGAAATTCTAAAGTAACCACTCGTACATAATTCAATAGATTTTCACTATGACATTCAATGCATGTTCTAGAAGGTTCTTTGTACATTCATGTATTTCCATCACAGGGAAAGAATTCTATAAATATTCCACCAGGGGAACATACGTTTTTTTTCCCTTCATACAACATTGACATTCACTCAAAGGTATTTTTCATTCGCCACTGAAACATCATCCAAACAACACAAAGGTTCCTCCGCCACAATGATGCGTTTCTGCACACAAAACTTTTGGCATATAACATGATGATTGGATCACTGACTGGCTGCTGCTGCTGCTGCACAAATAAATTTATATTTTCACAAAGTATACGAGTATAAAATTTCCCTTAGCGAAAAATGACAAGACAAGGATCAACAAATGGAAGAGTGCATTACAGGATATTCACTATACCCGAGTACATGCACACAAATAAGAGGATACCTCAACGAATGCCATACAAAGGACCAAATGTAATATGTATAATATTGGAAGGAGAATATTGAAGATGCATTTATACGTCGTCGGTCGTGTCGGTCGGGGGATACCTTGGAGGATATGTGATATGTGAATTCGCGAAATGAAATGAAATGAAAATTTCATCCTGTCAAGCCAAGGAAAAATATGCCAAAGTAAGGAATTGGTTTAGGTACCTACTCGTCGTCGTCGTTCCGTTCGTAGGGAACACAGCTGAAAAGAAAGTAGAGTACTCTGAGCTCTCTGACAGATATCGGATGGAGTGGGGTATAAAAGAGGGGGTTGGATTATTGGCCTCAAAATTTTGTGAGCAACAGACCGTTGCGTTGTATGCACGAAGTACAATAGTATACGAGAGATTGTATCTATGAGTATCCTTGTGAATGCGATTACGCTCCGCTCATTCTAACTCAGATCCTTACTACCACCACCCAACCTCCTCCTGATTCAAGGCTCTCGCTATCGCCTCCCTCAAATAACAATCTCATATAACAATCGATGTTTGTTGTGAATTGTGTGTTGATACCAGGCGAGCGTGGAATGTGAAGGTTGAAAGGATCCCTGGGTTTGGGAAAATAGAATAAGGGAAAACAAATTTCCCTTTGATATCAGTTGCACATTTCTCGCGAAGCGCATCAAGATGGCTATGAACCTAAAAAAAAATCTTATCAATGCCAATGCACATACACAGACGTGTATGTGAATCCGCGGAAGGCGATGAATAGTGGGGTTGGTTTGAATGAAAATCGGCAAAAAAATCAATTCTGATCTTTTTAAAAATTTCGGGGAGTTAGTAAAAGGAGTTCATAGTTTATTCCCTTTTGTCCATAAAGGGATTTTTGGTCCTTTAAAGTCATCAGATGTATTTTAAGTACGACAATGTTTCCTTCATTTTTTTTATAAGAAGTAAAAATTGTTTCTTCTTTTTATTTTGTCATAATTTCTGCATTCTGCACCACTGTTGTTACACATAGATGGCGTTAGTATCGAGTGCATTTCCAGAATATGGCAGTTACAGAGAGGCAATGAAATGTAAGGATTTTCTGAACGAACGAACGAACGCTATGGCAAAAATGCAATATGTTGCGTTTCACGATATATGATAAGGATAAGAGTCAGCGTGAGATATGTGGGTGTTGGTGTTAGTGTTGTTGAGGGTGGTGGTGGCTGATAGCTGATGGTTGATGGTTAAAATGTGGTGTTACACTTTCTTCCTTATATTTTTGAGATGTAATCTTATCTGATGCCATTTTCTGAGAATGTGCTTTGTGATGCTAAGAATATGAACATATATCTCTAGGTTATATGTATTTTATTTTTCCTCCTCTACGATACGTCGAACATATACATTCATGCATGGGATATAAAAAGAGTCTTCTCTTTTTTAATAATAAAATATTGAAAGGTTGTCAGTTATCTAAGTTTGGAAAAGAGAGTCGGTATTGCTGTTTCTGCATATGACACGTTATACTTCTTCCCATAAAGATATGTAATATGTTTCGCGGCTAAGGATCAGAATACTCGTATATGCATACATATCCAATGAATGTCTTGAGATAGCAATATTATTAAAATAAAATTGTTATAAACTTTTGACATTTTGAGGTTATTACTAAGAAGGCATGTGACATCAGAAAGGTGCAATGTGAGTTCTTATAAATTAATAACATCAGAGTTTGGGAAGATTACAGTGCACTCGAAATTTGTGGTCTTAAGCAAAATGAATAAAATTCAACTAGGACAAACCTCTGATACGCTACGACACGACTAAATCACATTAATTTTGATTTTGCTTACTTAGTGAAAATAATGATTTAGTAAGAAGTCATAACTTTCTTATTTGGTTCCAAAATACTACTTCTTCCCCAAAGCTATGAAGAACTTCTATATCCCACGCAGCTTTAAGTCTAAATCGTGTTTCTTTTAATCTGAGAATGGCCACCCAAGAGATGTCCCATAGCATCACTGATCACTGATCAAACTATACAAAACCATGAGATCATCTTCAATTAATGAGAAGATCTCTTTTGCAGAAGTTCAACCATAAATCTATCAGCTACAAATACAATTACATAGGATAACTTATACTCGTAGCTATGTACTATAATCAAAGTTGGGTGGCCTTAAGGCAGAACATCATACAAATCTTTAAGCTTCCTGAAAACCTTAATTCAACATCTAAAGTATGTAGGTATTCATATCTGCGATGGAAGAAGTCAAAATAGGTATGTACTTACAACAACAACTAAACACATATAATACCTTACCCTATCTACTGTCTTAAAGGTTGTTATGTCTTTTATGTATATGTGACAACGTGGACGTCGAAATGCAAGTCGACAATGACAACAACGACAACAGGAACGACAAGCGACGACAGAGACGAGGACGACGACGATGACTTGTATAGTTTCACATTTAAATTAAATGTTCAATTGGGAATGAGAAGTAAAGGGCCCCACATCCCCAGTTCCGAACTCTTAGGGATACCAAAACCTATATCTGCGGTGCTAAACACATCAAACAAACAACATATACTCGAAGATAAACATTCTGTCCGATGTCTATGCATCTACAATCAAGATTCAAGTGCAGAGCAGAACATTTCGTGTGTTTCATTAGAGTTCGAATTCGGGACTGCCTGGAACTGCTGATATCAGGGCCAACCACGTTCGTCTGTCGTCTAACGTCTGTTCCGTCTCGTAGTCGTCGTGCAGACAAACATATTGTATCCATATTATGGAGCATGTTACTCGTATACCAAAAAGCCTCTCGAAGAAAGAAAGCCATCAACTTCTAATTAACGTTCGAATGAAAACATTTCCGATATATCCGAGGCAGATCCGTCGTCGTCGCAGTCGATAGATCTGGAAAACCGGGACAGCAGCTCAGCAACTTAGCATCAGCAGTGCCATGGTGAAGCATCAAACAAATAAATGAAAACAAACCAAATCCAACAAAACAAAACAATGCGCGCCTCGAATATCTCGAATTTGAATCCAAAAAGCCGAAGACAATTTCTATCGAAGTCTGTTCCGCGGTTACAGTTCAATTTCAGTGTTGTTGCTGGGCTCAATTGATACACTTGACAAAATTTTGATGGAAAATTTCAATATTAGAATCACAAATTCAGTCTCAATTTTGTAATAAGATTTTTTTTGATAAAAAACGGGTTGTTTTACGTTTTCAAATCAAAAGCAAACCTTTTTCTCCGGGCAACATTGCATATAAACTTTTTCAAAACTCCCGTGAAAATAGAAAAAGGCTAAGATTTTAACAACTTGAATAAAAAATTGATGTGAACTAAATTCTCAACCGGGAACATAAAGTCACCAACTTCCAGTATTCAAATTAGAAACTTTCATTTTACTAGCAACATTTTCAGTAAAAAGAAATGTGCATTCAAGGCCAATTTGTTGCCAGAAACATGTTTTTGCAATTTTTTATTTTAAATTAAATGGAATATTCAGAAATGAGATTTCTAGAAAGTATATTTGAAATTTTGTTGCTAGAAACCTTTTTTCACAAAAATGTTGCGCGCATACAAAAAACCTCCTTGTTTAACAGTAATCAAAATTAACAAAAGATTTAAGTTCATGTTTGATGATTTGTTGCAAGAACTTTTATGTAAGCTCTTCTAAAAACTATTTAAAAAATTTTCAAACAATGAGTGTAAGCAACATGTTGCCAACAACATTTATTTTGATACTGGGATGATATTATTGGTTGAAAAAATGGAGAAGTCGGCGACACGAAGCAGCCATTTTAAAAATCGTCTTAGAAACACAAATGTTGCATAAGAATTTGGTATACATTTTTAAGTAATGCATAGGCCATTAACTTTCAAATTTATGTTCCTATTAGCTCTTGTATCAAACGCAATGCCCCTTACCAACAAAATGTTGCAAGAAAACTGACAAAAATGTTGCAGGGAGTAAAAAAATTGCAATTGGATACAAAGTCAAAAATTCATCGATGATGCTTTGGAGATATTGTTGGATATGTCAGAAAGTGACGTTTGACAGATAATCTTTAGAAGTGACATTTGCAGAATAATTCCATTTATGTTATTTTTTGAAAAAGTCTACAAACATTTTTCTAAGTGTCACCAAACCATGTTGCAGATTCGGCCGTTGCATTTTGGTGCATAAGATGGCAAAACTACTGCTGCATCAAGGCAGCCCAATTGCGCGCCACTAAATCGCGCACAATTAGAGAATTTGCATAGGCAAACGTCTAACATTTCATTTTGTGTGATTGTTTGTAGGTTGGTTTTGTAGATACACAGATATACTACTTGTGACTGCATATCAACAAGACGACCGAAGCGACGGCGACGTGAAGCCCAGGGGGATTTTTGAAGCGCTCATTTTATGTATGTAGGTATATTGCCAGCCCAGGCAGCCTCCTTCAGAAGCCACAGTATATCGTCATCGTCAACGAATTTGGCTGTTTTGACGGTGAATATAACAACGTTACGGGGCACGGCGGGGGGGGGGACAATACGGCGGCCTTCGATTCTTGGTCATTCTAGACTAGGCATACCTATACGAAGACGGGTGTGGTAGGGTGCTATGCGCGAGTTGTAGAAACCTTCGCGTTTGCGGTACGAATTTTCAATTTGGATTTGAATTAAATTGGATCAATCCGCGCAACTATCGACCAAACCGACCGACGACGACGACTAAGACGACAACGACGGCTAAGACACGCCAAGCCTCGTAGTCGTCGTTCGGCCTTAAAACAAACTGACATCTGTGCCGAAGCTATAGAGCTGCTTCATCAGGGGTCCACCGGCCACCCCCACTCACACCCGATGCCTCCTCTTGTGTGTTGACTGTTGTGTTGAATTTTAAATACGCCCGGTAATAGATTCTTTAACATACGAATTACGGATGCAGAAGTCCTCTTAGCACTGCACTCATGCTCATTAAGATCAAATTGTCAATTAAGATACTAGCGCAGCTAAGCGCGCTCAGCTGAACACTGAGGGCTGATATTTCGTCTCTGTCTCTTTCTCTAGGATAGAAATCTCTAATTCTTGATCTTGCGGGACAGAAGTCATATGTTCGCTTTTGGTGGCTAATGATTTGCTGGCATGGCATCTGTGCTGTGCTGCATGCAGCGAGCAGCGAACAACGCGCACCAAGCTATAGAGAGACCCACGATATGGCCCACCTAGTGTTGGCCCGCTGAATCTGATGCGACTCCTTTGCCTTTGGTCCAGAAAGACACATACATACTCGTATATATGCAGAAAGAATCAAAGAAAGAAATTCCTCCGCATCCGCAATTCGGCTGCACCATCATCGCATCATCATCATCATCGGAGCAATGTAATGCATCAGCCGCAGAGATGCAGAGATGCAGAGCTGCAATGCATAGCTCGTATATTTAGCCGCCCTGCGGAATCAACATCCTATCCGGTGGATTTAATTCTGATGCATGTCGACTGGAGCTGTCGTTGTCGATTAATAAAGCCGTTCCCGCCGCACTGTTTGACTTGGAGGGAATTTAATAAGACATAAGAGTCGTGAAGTGGAAAATTAGAGCAGAAATGTTTGTTGTTGTTTTGTTGTTTGTTTTTTTGTTTGTTTGATTTTATTTATTTTATTTGGGGAGAGCAAACGTGTTGTTTGATATTTTTCTCGAGTTAATATAATATTTTTTGTTTTGTCGGCTTCGGATCGGAAGCTTTGAAAAGTGCCGCGTGTGATGTTAGACGATGACGACGACTACGACGACAGACGGAAGATATGTCAAAAGCAAACCACAATTCCAGAAAGCATATGAATGGAGAATTGAAATCAAAGGAAAAGGGTTGTCATTTTGGCAAGTGAAATTAATATTGTATGCAAAAAAGGGACGTGCCTTAATTGCCCATTTGCAAATGATGCAATTTGAATTCGATTCAAAAGCGAGACCTTTCCATTCCCAACTAAATATAAAAGAAACGATTGGAAAAATTCGTGAATTTTTTTGAAGGCAATCACGATAAGGATATAATATAAGAAAAGAAGAAGGATCCGATCGAAGAGTTTTATCTTGCAGTTTGTGGATTTAATGACTATGGGTTGGGTCTCTTTCATTTATGGGCTGTTAAGGCGACGACGACGACGACGACGATGAACGGCCCTACCCTATGATGACGTCTTAGGAAGCACTCCCTTTGATTAAATTCTAAGATCAAAAATAATTAACTGACAAAAGGATTTTTGTGTGCTTCTTTCAAATTGAAAAATTAAGGTAGTGCTCACAATTTGATAGGAACACAATTTTCTTTGTTTTAACGAGGAATTTTTTAAAACAAATTATTTTATTTTACAAACATAACTTTTAAATATAAAAAATTGATATTTCAAACAGTTAAAATTCACTTCCTGGATGTTAAGTGGAACTCACTTTTAGAACTTTACCATGAAATTCTTAAGGTTCTTCTGCGGAAAAAATGCGTCAGTAATTGACGTTTTTGGTTTTTTGAAAAGTTTTTCTGACAAATTAGATATTGACTATTAATAATTTAACGGTCTAAAAGTAGCAATTGCCACCGATCACCAAAATAAAGCAATAGTTAGATCTGTTGGTAAAACATAGTGGATCATCTTATGTATTCCGTGTGGTGTTGTCTGATAGCTTCAGTTGCTAAGATGCAGTGTTTCTACTTCATATTTCTATGAATGATGTACAGCTTGAAATAAATAAACTCAATGAAAACAAGTAAAAGCCTTAATTCCAGTTTAGAAGAAATTATTAAAATTGGTGAGAATTTAATCAAAATTGTTCATTCCGTTTTTGAGAACAATAAACAAGAATTTCAGTTTGCAGACAAGTGAGTGTTTTTTTGATTCTAATGTTAATAATGTCAACATTCTAATAGGTCTGACAATTGTTTTAAACTTTTTTTCTGAAAATTCAAAATTTTGCTAATCTGGAGTAATTACGTTTTTAATTTTTTACTTCAGAAATGTCAAAATTTTTGGCTTTGGTTAATTGTCAACATTTTAAGTCATAGAATGCCAAATTTTATTGAAAAATAGTTTCAACTTCTATGTATCAGAATTGTTGGTATGAAAAATCAACTTTTTTACCAAAAATACGATGACATTTTTTAGTTTTTGACAAGACTAAGACGAAACTTAAAAATGTCTTGTCGGATTTTATCTGGTACAGCAGACTTCATTTGTAAACAGTATTAAAATAATTTAAAGGTGGCAATAGTCGTGTTTTATTGGTAATCTTTAGCTAGCGCAGTAATACAAGTTCCAAAAACGCTTTAGCGAGTTATGTTAGTATCGCAGCACTCAATATATAAAATGTAGGTCGAATTGAAAAATACAACTACAGTATTAAGCCAAATTTATATATTCATGAAAATGCAGACAAAGTTAATAAGTTTTCCCAAAATTTGCACACACGCTAAATAAGTTGCCTGCAACTTTAAGAGCCAACACATTATTTATCGTGGTTTAATTGTAATTTTTTTTCTACAATAATTTAAAATTAAAATATACTTATTCAAATTATTTGGCTTTTGCAATAATTTATTCCTTTAGTTTTATCATTTTTGATAACATAACTTTAAAAAAGTTTACACTTTGTGGTAAAAATATCAGCGAACACACCTGTCTGTCAACATTTACTTATTTCTTTCCGCAGCTTAACTGCCCCCTACATTTCATATTTCGAAACTATATCTTCACAAAATACTTTTACGGACTATTGACTTAGTTTTGTTCATTTCGTAATGTTGCGGTTTATTGAAAAATAGTTTCAACTTACCAAAAAAACACGGTTAATATTTTAAAACATGAAAAAATGATTTTGAAAATCAAGAAAATAAATTGTAATAGATGTTTTATCTTACATTTTTGTGTAGGTTCAAAATTCCAATTTTTTTTAATAACATATGTTAGTACTCGAATACTGTACATAATACCTTGCAGCTAAGCCCTATTGTGCTGGTGCCACCTTTTTATCCGTCCACCATGACCATGCAATGCCATGCAACCGCAGCCGCCGTATAAAAAAATCCACCTGATTTATCAGCCACTCATACTCTTGAAATTTAACAATGCCCTTTCCTATCGGCTGCAGCAGCGGCAGCGATGGTGGCGGGCGGTACAAAGCTGTCCACCAACTCGCATTGCACTTGTTCGTCCAATAAACCTTCATACACTGCAGGAACACACATAAAACAGATTGAACAAAAAGTTCTCCTTTTTGTCATCTTAACTAAGCATCTTGCGAGCGGTATACACCGCGTACTACAACGAAGACGAAACATTTCCGGGATCTCGTTTTTTGCACGCGCAAATATATGTATGTATGTATGTATGAATATGTGCAAGGGAAAAGTTTTGAACCTAACCTTACAAATGGGATATCTCACGGGAATTATGTGCAGTGAATCTGTGATTTAGTGGTGATTAACAACACACACAGGGAGCGCGACTTTGGATATATGTTAGACTGTCAAGAAAGATTCCCAGCGCATGTAAGAGTACGAGTCTATATGCGCAACTCCCGCACATGAAACGAGCGGTTTTCATAGGCAGGCGATGCGAACTAAAAAAGATCCACCTTATCGCTTCAACAATGCTGCCGCGTTTCGTTAATCTCCGCACATTATGGTGCATCATCAAGTCATAGTTAAAAGAAGGGGGGAAGAGGTAACGACGACGAGACGGCCGCCTATACATACCTACGAGCTACAATGACGACAAGAACGACTGCTCGAACCGCGACAACAATGGAGAGCATATGGGTAAGGAATTCCATGGATGAGATCTCGTCTATTTCCTCCCCTCGAACTTCCTTCCAATATCATGGATCATAATCTGGTCAGTTTCATGATAGTGGAGTTGCCGTTGTGTTTTTTTTTTCTCGTGTCATCAATCAGAGATGTGGGCAACCTTCAATGTTTTTGGACTTCATTTTAAAGATCAACTGAGTTTCTGAATCATAATCTAGTCTTAGCCTAAAAAACAGGATCTTCAAGGTCCTTAAAAAGGCTTTAAAGAAGAAATTTTAAAGGCTTGGAACATCTACCAAATTTTTATAAAGTATTTCGAAATTCTAAGTAAATGAAGACCTTACCTAAGTTTGATCTTTAATTTATATTTTTAAGAAAATGTTGAAAAAAAAACATCAACGGCAACTCTAATCGCCGCCGCCACCACCGAACACAGTTGTTAACCGCGAAGAGGATAAAGATGATGATAACTCGCTGTCGCTAGGTACATACATACATACATGTATGCAATAGGTATAAGGCACTATGACTATAGTCTCCGAATAGAGACACCATAATACTCGTAGTCCTCCCCTTGGGACACTCCATCATCGGCAACAACATTATCGGTCCATGTACTAATAACAATAATAATATGTTGGCAACAACCTATCACGACTCCACTTTATCCTATTTTTAATGAAGAGTTCTTGGGGAGTTGTTGATGTGGTCCTGATGATGCTCCTATGGTCTTGGTTTGGTTTGGTCTGGTCTGGTCATCTTTTCGCATCTCGTTCTCGTAATCGTACTCGTACTCTATGGACGCGTATGGTGAATCCGTGCGTCCAACAAATGATTCTGGCCAACTCGATGGGATATTAATAAGCCTGATGTTTTTTTTTATTATTATTTTTGCCCACTGCATCGCACCAACCGATGATGATGACCGAACTAAGAGGCACCAAACCAAAACGAACCAAACTGGACGAAGGCGACAACGTCGGTTGGTCGGTCGAGAGGGCAGGCTACAGCTCGGGCTCTGACTCCAACTCCGACTTTGACTCTGACTATGGCTGTATAGCATAATCAGGGAGGCTCCCTCTAGAAACATAGTTGTTAGTAGTTTTGGTAATGGTGGCCAATAGAACTGATAATGTCGAAACAAAAAACATGTTGTTGGCCTTAATGGTCGCTGGCTTGCTAACCATTTAGTAACATCTTATCCGGAGGTTATGGCCATTGCCACAAGAAGTTCATTATAACAATCTAATTAAGGGAAGGTTAGAAGAGAAGCTCGTGACGTTATCGTGTTCTAAAGAGCTTCAGAATTGGAATGCCCATCGCCCGCCCGCCATTGCCATTCTCATCCTCTTCCTCATCGCCATTGCCATGTGGCATCAGAGTCGCCTTTGCTTTCGCCATCATCATCGTCGTCATCATCATCAGCCTCAGCATCATCATCGGTCGGTTTAGATTCAGTTCGGAATACGGTATGGTGCGGTACATTGGCAAGAAGTCAAAGTGGCCTGCTCTTGTTGCCTGATGTGGTTTGGGTGCTCCTCGTGATACTAACAACTTCAATTGGCTGCTGTTAGTTGTTCGGTGTTCAGTGTTCAGTGTGTGTGATGAGTGGTGGAGGCTTGGAGGGTGAGAGGGGGGTACTTCAAAGAACCTTTGGTTACTTCCATGTTGGCCAAGATGTTGCAAGATTGAGAGCATAATATATATTGGCTGCAAAAATGTCCTGGAGGGATTTGAAAGCGGCGAAGAGACGAGACGTTTGCACAGGGCAAGACTATAAGCTGCTGAACTGCTGAGCTGAGCACACGCGTGTGGTGGCGTTTTAATTGATTATCTCTCTCTCGTAAAATATATAATTGCTGCCTAATCCCATGGTCGGGGGCAGAAATGAATTAAGCTCTTGGATGCAACTCGGCGACGACGACGGCGGCGTCATCGGTGCGGCTGGCGGCGGGTAGTCGGTCGGTGTGATGGTGTTAATGTTTTGTATGTGCAAGCGAAATGAGCTCCCTCTATATCTCTATATCGAAGGTGGTTTCTGCCTCAGGGCAAACATGGCTTAGTATAGAATTTTGATTTGCAATAAGGTCTGTGAGATTATTACATGTTTATCCCGAGATTTAGTTGGGTTTTGGGAATTCCAACAGGGAATAGTATATAGTTAATAAATTCAATCAAATATATACAGAGAATATTGATAGAGGAATCTTAATGTGTAATTGGTGCTGTGGGTTGGGTAAGTATCGAAAGAATTTTAATGGAACATTTAATGTGGGATCAGAATTAATTAGAGAAAATATTTCATCAGATGAAACGCTTACTTATTTGCTTAGTATTTAATTTATGAACTCAGATGCAATCTGTTTAAATCGTGTGGATAAGCAAACATACATTCAGTTGGATTAACATTGCTGTCAAAAATTGACACTACTACCTGTTTGCGACACAGAGTTGCCATTATGTCAGAATAATGTATTGAATTGAAGAATGACATTTTGGAATGTGAATACGACGGTAGATCTTGGGCACCGTTGAGTCCTTAAATTATAAGTCCACTCCAGAAAATCGGGATTCTTATTCGTGTGTTTCTCATTTAAGTTCTAAACGTCTATGCATGTATGAATCAGTGTTATTACTGCATTACCTTTATCGACACTGAAACTGACTCATGTCACTCCAAGCCTTTATAGATTGCACAACTTTGATTTCTCTGGAATCCCTTTAGTGCAACCTTAAATCACAACGAACCAAAAAAAAAAAAAACACTGATACGTCATGTGTACCTTTTTGACAGGCCGAAAATATCTTGGAGTCAAATCTACTCTCATGGAACGTGTAACATATTTTTCACTGAGTCGCGGAGTACCTACCTTCCACTGACATTTGAGTGTGCTGTGCAGTGTGCAGTGATATGATGAGTGACATCATCGTGGAGGGCTGATGCAGCTCACGCACAATATTCAATTAAATCGCTCAGTTCAACACAACAATGACAAATGGCATAAAAGTCATAACAAAAAAACGAACCACACCGACAGCGATGCCCAAAATGAGGTGTGCCTCGAGACTCAAGCTCTAACAATGCTCTTGGCTGACTCTGACAGTGGAATAGGCACTTTTAAAAGCAGACAAAAAAGAAATAAAATGTCAAAAGTATCAGCAGGACCCACGTGACGACGAATGACGGGTATAGGTATCTGGACGTACCCACGATGTCATTGCATGTTAATTAGCCATCGAACTCGAGCAGAATATGGTTTACAGTGTCACTGGCCTAAATGTCTGTTTGTTTGTCTGTCTGACTGTGAGTGTATAGTACTTATAACTCCTTCCTTGGCTAAGCGATAGCATCACATGACATGTATCTCCCTTAAACGCTCGATCATGGTCAAGGACCATAAATAAATGCTCGAATGTCCATAAATAAGCAATCGTTCCCTGCTGAGCTCTAGATTTCTGCATCTTTTTTAAACTTTGTATGATAAAGAATCTCAAGGGCATGATTAAGGTTTCATAAAAAAAAAAACATGGACTTGGGTCCAATTTGACAGAAAAGTGGGTGTTCTGACATTAAACTAGGGGCGTTTATTTATCCAGTCTAAATTGTCAATTTTGTTTGACCAGATCAAGGCTTCAAGTCCAAGAATTCTAAATCAGACTTAAAACGTTTCCGGTCAAAGGAGCCAATATTTGCGACCAAGTTAAGGAATTTATTAGTATTTTTTTATGTTGTAGTGTGGCTGCTTCCAGTTGCAGTTTATATGCTGGGTGCTGCTGCTTCCTGTCTCTCTGTGCAGACTGCCGTGTCATTGCGTTTTGTGTTACTGAAAGATATAGATACCCGGGAGCGATGGTACAGAGATGCAATCGATGATTCATGAGACGTGTATGTGCACACGTCCATTGCGTTTTGGAATGTGTTGTTGTTTTTTTTTTTTTTTTGTCTCAAGAACTCAAGACAGTCTTTTTGCTGCGTGAAGACTTTCTTTCAACCTTTATATGTTTATACTTGTTCAATTCCAGTCAGTAGTCCACACCACTCCAGATTCAGTAGACTCAGACTATTGGTTTATAAAATGACACAAAATGTTGTCACTTTATGTCGGCGCAACAAGTTAATAAATGTCAAAAATGATTCAAATGTATTTTAGATGACATTTTTGGCATTTGAAATCGAAAAAAAGAAGAAGAAAATAAATCCCATTTTGGTTTGAAATATTTTATGTTAAAAACACTGTTTCTCAGAGCGGATTTTCTATTGAGAAATTTTTAAGGCTGCTGCGTGGCAATATTAACTTACTTTTAAGTGCGTTCTTATGCTTAAGACTTTTTTAATATTATTTTACTCAATGACATTACTTTAAATTTATAAAACTTCTAGAAAATACTGCTTTAGTTTGAAAGTGCAACTGAGGCGTATACTTGTCTTTTTTTTATTCATAAAGAAAAACCAATCAAGTCAGTTGGAGTGAGGTTGAATTTAAAACCTGAATAATGAAATATCCCGATTTCGAGCCGATGATGCTACGCCTTCCATCAGCTGCTCATTCCAAGGTTTCAGGTGTTCTGTTCTAGGCCATGTCTGTAGCGTAAGCATGATTGATCAGCCACGCTGTCAACTACTATAAAATTTACCACAAACGACTTTCTAAAAAACACTTATTCTCATCAATTTCCCCAGTGGAAATATTTCACTGAAAATCACACACCTCCAATCCCTCCAATCAACAAAAAGAAAGATTTTGTAAAAAACAAAAAAAATTCAATACTTCCCAGAATCGGAAAAAGTTCCATAAAGCAGTTGTTTTGGTCAAAAATCTCAACCATTGTACTCTTACACAACCATATTGATGGTTGGATTTTCGATGGATTTTGCATATTTTATTCAAATTTGTCCAATCGATCGAAAATTACACTTCCTCTTACTCGTCATTCTTTATAAAATCTGGAAACAATACAACAATATGGATGCAGTCATACTGTACATCCACCATATAGAAGTTAAAGTTAAAGCTTCGACTCAGAGTTTTGCAGTGTTATATTCTGCATAATGCTTATTGACTCCTTTTCAGAATTTTTCTGAAATTTCAAAAGAGTCTGGGATATCAACAGTTATTTAATGTGTAAGTATGGAAAGTCAAGAGAATGCAGTTCTAAATTGACTTCACTGCATCCGGAAGATACTATTTGCATGTACCGACCGAGTATAGTCGTCATCATCGTCATTATTATCTTCCTCATGGTATAGTCATCGTCCCACTCAGAGAGTTTGAGATGATCCACCGCACCCAAATAACCAACGGAGGAACTACCACACGAGTAGGTAGTCGAGAGGAACGAACATCAATGCCTTTACTTAAGTTGGTCAGTATTATTGCGCTTTACTACCTTTTGGTAGCTGCTTCCCAGTCAATCAGATGATATGTCTCATTTGCATACTTTTTCAGATGCACTTTTTTTTTTTGTTATGTTACAATCGATTGGTAGAAAAATTGGAGGAAAAAACATCACAGTTTTATAAAAAAAAAGATTCAAAGGCTTCGAAATGCCACATTGCAGTTTTTAATGCTAAAAAACAAAGATTTGTGAGGTCAAAAACCAATATAAAACATTTGGTTAAAAGAAATGACAAAATGAAAGATTCACATGTTTTAATTTCCCTTTTAACAAAGGGAAAAATTAGAAAAATGTTTAAAAAATTAAATATTAGAATATTATGTTTTGAAACACTGTTAATTTTGTAACACAATTATTTCAACTTTGCTACTGGTTAAACAGAAACTTACTTACTTTAAACATCGCCAGCAATCAAATTGTTATTGTTTGCCGAGAGAAATGTTGATGCTCTAGCTTACCAGCAATGAATAAAACACAGTAAGAGTAAATACATTTTCACTGCCATAAGGTAACACTGTCACATTTAATACTGAGCATAAATGTTAGAACAACACTGTCATATAATTGTAAAATTGTAATATTTTCTCACGATGCGTTTTTTCAGCATTATCACATTTTGCATAGTTACGTAGACACTGCAACATTTTACATATAAACTGTCATTGTAACATATTTCTGCTGTTTAAACAGTAGGTATTAATCTGTAAATAAGTTATGTAAAGGTCTATTTTACTGCTATAAAGCAGAATAATATCGGTAACTGTCAAGTTGAACTTTCACAGATGCAGACTAAAACACTTTCTTGCTGATACACTGTTTTACTAAAAATCGGATGTTTCGAACAATGTTGCAATCAACACTGTAATACTAAAAATTCTTCAAAATTGTGTACTGTAACTTTTTCACTGTTTAAAATTGTTGAGTGTTTACAAATTTGCTTATGATATTGGTATCACAGTTTTCCTATCAGTTTCACACTGAAATTTTAGTTTCCTGTGTAAAACACTTTTCTTCTTTTTCTTATGAAAAAGTTACTGTACTACTGATGCAGCACTGACGTTGCAAAAGTGAAATACTGTCACACATATTAAGCTAGTGGTTATAAACCAATTTTGTATGCCTCTCGTTACGGCCTCTAAAACAAAAGAGTGATGGTAACCGAGAATTTAGAAGAAGCAATTGCAAAAAAATTAACAACGGCAACACTTCCATGAACAAAATATGCATTCAATTTTCAAAAACCATTGCTTTGCACCGAAAACAAAGGCGAACTAGAACAAGTGTTAACACTCCAACATCATTCTACATTTACCCCACAACCTCCATCATGCATCCAGTTCCATGCAAGCGAGTGTTACACTCGCTTACACTGCAGAACTGGCACTGCATCTTGTTTCGGGGTCGATTTGATATTGTTTGACAGAAATGCAGCAAAACAATAATAATTCTTGTGTGGGATTGGGAATTGGGATTTCGGCATAGAAGGTTCCGATATTATTCTTTGGCAACAACACACACACACACACACACACGATTCGATTCGAATACGAAACATAAACTTGTTCACACGAAAAAGAAATTCCAACATTTATTTGAACGCGATTATTATGGACCGAAAATGAACTCATGTGGGATGTTCCATGATGTTATGGCCTTGATTCGACAACGGCAACGTCGAGCCGTTGTACCATGTTGTCGAAAGTCTGTTCCAAGTATTTTGTTCAAGAAGATTGCGCTCTGGTGTTGGTACAGAAAATTTGCAACAAACGCCTAAGACTCAACTCCTGGAAAGTGTGAGTTGTTCGTTCTCTACACGTTTTCCAAAAAAAACAGAAATGAAGAAAAAAAAAAAATCAATCGATTTTACGAAAAGCATAGAAAATACATAAATTCCCAGACAGTTTCCATTTTGTCAGAACCATGGGTAGGAAGGTCTATGTAGGAGCCCATCAAGAGGCACCTGAGAAGATTTACATAAATTGCGTTCGTCTTCGTGCATGTGGGCTACACAAGCATCAGGAGACAACACTATGCCTAGAGATCTCTTAGCCATGGCCTGGCCACTGATGATGATGATGATGGTGAAAGAAAAACTGGTTAAAACATGCAACACACGAATTGCAGCAACAGCATCCAGCATCCAGCTTCATGCAGCATCATGTGTGATGAAATGCTATTTTGTCATGTTGTCCGAATCGATTCGTCGAAGAAGGATTCATCGCGATTACACTCACACAAGACACAGCACACAACACACAACACACAACACAAACAAACACACATCACACAAGACGACAACGACGACGATGACTATGAGACACCATCACCGGACGCTGCTCCTCATGACTTCTGTTTGTTCGGACTAGGATTTGGACTTGGACTTGGAATCAGAATCGGACTCTGGCCTGTATGGATAGCGTGGTGTGGCGTGTGGATAGGAGGATAGTTCTTCTGGTTGCTACTTCGAGGCAGATATGGCGACTGCTCCATCAGGAGATCAATGCAATAAGGGAAACCTATGCCGGTAGCTAGTAAATCAAAATCAATTCCCGGAAACAATTGATAAATTGGAAATATGAATGCTAAATGAGGGCTGGGAGTTGTTCTCTTGTGTTCTGTCTTCTGTCTTCTGTCTTCTATATATTCTGTTCTATGGATGCCTTAGGCCTTGTGGGCCATGTCGTTCATATGTGGGAAGACACAGTATCTACCTATTCACAATTTGATTGTTTTCTTATAGGTTTTCAACTCTGCGGGACACAATTTTGCCTTTCGGAGTATTATTGTCATTTGGATTAAAAATAAGTCCGGGGTCGATTTGATCTTTTGTAAATTTGCACAGAAAATCAGTCAGTCAGGGTTCGGAAGGTTTCTTCAATCATGTCCAGATGTGATATGATTCTTTCAACGAAAGACGTTTGTATAGGGGTGGATCAATGACATTTACATAAGTCTAGTTAAAATTTTAATAATGTCAGTGGAGAGTCGCAGAAGTTAGTTACGATTGACCAAGCTTACAGAATCATCGAGAGAGCTTCTTGAAGACAAGAAAATTAGTTGTAGAGAGTTTTTCAATTCGTCGCAGATTTTTGACAAAGTATTACACGAAGGATTCAAGTTGAAATTAAGAAGGATTCTATGTAAGATTCTGAAGGATTATTTAAAGAACAGAATTTTTCGCTTCCAGGCACCGAAACCAATATTCAGACTACAAAGAAAAAATAATGTCTGGGGTACCACAAGGCTGTACTTTGGGTCCAATTCTTTTAACTTTTGCTTACAACACTGCAAAACTATTAACTAATCCAACATTAAAGATTAAAAGCACATAAACATTTATAACAACATTCTACAACGGTTGTAGTAATTCCAGATGTGACAAATTTTCTGGCCGTTTGCAAAAAACTAAACCATCCGTCTTGGAATAATTTTGTTTCAGATAAAAATCAAGTCTGGGACTAAAAACGTGAAAACTATTAACAATTGTTACCATAAAAGATTAAATCCAAAGTCTCAAACAAAACATTAAAACACAATTAGATCATCAGTAAGAATTAATTGCCCGACAAAATTGCAGACAACTTCCATCACCCACCAACCATAATAACCAACGACGATAAAATCACACTTAACTTGGTGTGAATGTGAAAATTAAGGACACCATCATCGCATCGTGAACAAATTTCACTTTGCTCCAATCCACATGCTGTATAATCTGGCCAAGACCATGTCAGCTAAGTGCATGTCCGGGATTGATAGCACCCAGCGATTTCAACGCGGCTAATCCAAATCTTCTCGAATTCGTATCGCAAATCGTTGAGCTGCGCTGTGAGAATATTTCCTCCTTCACATACAAAATATCGAGCTCCATCCGGTGCAGTCGGTGTTTTGTTGTTTATGTGCGACGAAGCGCTCGAGTAAAACAACTTTATGTTTCTTCTTCTTTGAAGTTGGATTAATCCGTTCTTCACCGTCGCCGCCAATGCGATACAAGTCAACACCCCCCTAAAGAGGTCTTCGTCATCGCAAGCCTCACCCGCTAAAGATGCTCCAGCTCAAGCTTGAATTCCGCTCGCACGGACAGTGCACATATGGGCGCGAGTACAAAAGACTAATGCGAGGATTTAATTAAAATATGCAAATCGCAGCTTTGGCATTGATCAAGTGCAGATTTTTTGTTGTTTTTTTTCATATTAAAAACGCGCCCTTCAATGTGTTAGTTGCGAATTTTACCGAAAGAATCCACACTCAGAAAAAACTGCGGGGGCTTACAACATAAAGCAATTTTGAGTGCAAAACTTCATTGCGTATAAAGTCACACGAAGTCAGAACTCAGAAATCGGAATATTTAAAATAGCAAACTTCGCAAATTCGCAAAACTAAGCAAATTCAATATTCCCGCGATGCAATAAACGCCTTGCCATACATATTTTTATTTTACTCTAATGTTGCGATGACTTTACAAATTCGCAAAACTATGCAAATTCATATTCCTACGATGCAATAAACGCTTTGTCATACATATTTGTATTTAAATGCGAAAATGTTGCGAACGATTTTTCAAATTTCTTTCCAATGTTCCAATGTCAATATTGTTTAGTGCCAAAATTTGTCACGTTTAAAGCCATTAAAAATGGTAACTAGGTTCAAAAAATTTGGTGTTCTGCGGAGTGAGTCATTTGCGCTTTGTCATAAATACAAACCATAGAAAAAAAAACATCGCAAATTTTGCGAAGCAAAGTTTTTGGACAAAATCAATATTTTGCGGTGTCAAAATTCAGCACATTCAAAATTCTCAATAGCCTTGGTCAAGGTTTGAAATAAATGTAAGTTTTTTGTTTTTGCTTCGTTTCAAAAAAATAATTCGCAAATTCTGCGAACTGGACCTTTGAAGTAATGTCAATATTATTTTTTGCTTAAAAAAGTGACAAATAGTCAGGAAATTATTTTCAAAGCTTTTTAAATAACTTCGCAAATTTTGCGAATACAGTTTCCGCCGCAGAATTTCTATTTTTCTAGCAAAAAAATTCGAAATCAAAATTTTCTAACAATGCATTTTTGCTGTCCTCTTTTTTCTGAGTGTATCACACACACATTTTTACTGCGGAACTTGAAGAAAAAACGCTCAAAATTTATTGCAAATTTAATTTTCTTTCTGTTTGCGACCTTTTTACTGAGTTTTAAAATTTTTTGTTCAATCTGTTTGTTGGTCGCTCGACCGAGGATAGAGGATTATTGTTGAAGTGGTGTGCGGTCTGTGCTGTGGGAGCTTGGCATTGGCACTGGGCAGGTACAGGTACATGTATTTGTGTATAGTTATCCTGCCCTGAACTAAGTTTGTAATTTTTTAGATTTTTGTTTTCCAGAAAAAAAAAAGATGTGTGTGCCTGCGTCTTCGAATTATAAACCTAAAAAAAAATTCCTGCCTGCTGAACCCTTATCAAGGCAGCCGACCGAAAGACACAAGAACTCAAGAGCTTAGTTCTGGTCCTATGGCTCGACTCGAATCGACTCCAACTCCAAGTCCAAGTCTGCCTGGAAGAGCAAGACAATGAACGATGAACACCAACTAAAAAAGCCAGAGCACAATGTTGCTCTGATCTGCTCTTAATTTATCGCTAATTGTTACGTCAGTCTGGATTTTATTTCGATGTTTTTCGTTCTGTTGTTTTTGTTGTTGTTGTTGTTTTTGTTTTTGTGGTTTGATAGTGTCTCAGGGAGGACGGAAAAGATTTATCATTTTGAGTTGGCATTATACGAGTAGGTATATTCTCGGTGGATACTGGATACAAAAACCAAATCGAAAGGAAGGTATCCGTCGTATATAGAAGTTGGAACCCTGAGAAAAAAATAAGGTGCGCTTTTAGAGACTGGTGGTGGAACTTATTGGTGATTCATGATGATATGGGGCTCGTATAATAGATAGTTTCAGTTTTTTTTTGGAGTTTGGACTGATTTCCATGGAAGTGCGAGAGTTCATAAATCAAATTTGGTGATAATTTGTCGGGAGCAGACTTCTAATTTGAAAGATCTTTCTTGTTTTATTTTCATTATGGTTTGGGGGATTTTTTGACAGCTTCAAGACAAATTGTTTAATAGGTCTTGGAATTGGTGAAATTTTCGAGCGATATAATTTTTAGGTAGATATAAAGTACATGAGTATTTCTTGAGAAATCGAAATAAAGAAGCATCTTAAAGCGTTAGCATCTTAATTGCTTACCAGGGGATTAAAGCTTGCCGGTCAGAAAAATACTTTTTTTTTCCTTGAAACAAAAATGCAATTAACCGCATAAAAATTTATCAGAAGAACGTGGTATAAGTCTGATTAATGGATTTTTTAGTTTTGGGTGATTTAAGTAGATATAATTTAAAAAAGGTGAAGAAAGATTTTAAAATAAAAAAATATTCTTAATTTTTGTTGTTTTGACTGAAAAGTAAGCGAAACGAATTTATTTATGGATGTTAACAAAAAACCATGTATGGAAGTTTTGAATGGCTGGAAGTTCTTTGAAAGGCACGAATCAAGGAAGAGTGATAAAATACAGTTTTTGTCTGTTTATTATTTTAGTGGTATTACAATACAAAGGGTGTTTTTTTAGGCGTGTGGTTTTCAAGAAGCAATAAAAGGCATATAATTTAAGGTTATGGACAAGAATTAAGGTTTATTATAAAAATAAGGGTTTGCCATTATGTTTTAAAAAAAATATAAGGCAAGTAGTCAACGTGACTGGCTAAAATAAATTCCAGCCGAGAGGCCCAATTTTCGACCACTTTTTGCAGCATTTGGGGGCGTATATGTCAGCAATGTCTAGGGGTTATCTGGGAAGAAAAGCGACTTCATATATGTGTAACTCCTTTAAAAATTGTCCAAAGGTGTTGAATCGACAGATCCTGAAGGCCACGACCGATCCTGCATGGTATGTAGCGCCGCCGCCGGCCGTATTGTTGAACCAAAGGTCGCCCCATTAACTGTAACATTTGTGACCGGCTTTATTTTTGAAGAAATATGGACTAATGATGGTCACTCCAAATATGAAAATTTTACTTATTAACGTACCCATTCAAACAAAAATGAGGTTCATCGCTAAACAAAACTTTCTTGTGAAAATCGGGATCGGTGGCCATCTCGTCTTGGGTCGATTCACCGAACATGCGATACGCATGATGGTCGTTCCACATCAATTCTTGCTGTGATTCTTTCTCTAAATCTTCCATATAGTGGATGGGCTCTAATTCCAATTATTGAGAGCAACGGTGCGGCGGATGGACTCATTTGGGTCTTTTTCGATGCACTGCCCCACAGCAGCAATGGCGTCTTCGGTAAGCACTGTATAGTGTTTCTGAGGATACGCATTATCAATTAGAATAAACATGGAGCGAAACCGATTAACGGTTGCTCGAATTACCTACATAATCTGTTGGACTCAGTGAAAGTTTAAGGTTGTAAAAATAAGAAAACATTTAACATTAAATATTGACATTGTTACGTTCTAAAGTTTTACAAATTAAGAGCAATTTTCATTTGATCACTTTAAAAAAGGTCAATTTTGATGTCAACAATTCTACATTTACAATCAACACCAGTCTAAGTTTTATATTTCTCACGACTGCTACTTAACTATTCAAACAGAGACTAGAATGGGTCTTACCTCCTACCTTTAAAAAAAAATTGGTCTTCAAATATACCACAAAGCAAAATTTATGACCAATTTATTGGATATTTGCTGGTACATATTTTAACACCATGACTCCAAACTTTCTTACACCTCTTATCAATCTTTCAATTATAAAAGTGAAATTTATAGATATTTCTATGTCTCTTAACAATGAACGATGATAAATTTATACATTCACTTCCGATTCATAAAATATTCACACATACATAGATACAAATTTATACTCACTCGTATGTATAAAATGAACCTTGGAAATTGATTTCATAAAAGCGATTTCTAGATCTCCGCTGATGGGGCTTGGGTTGGGTGTGTTGCTACAAATATTTGTGTAGGAATATTCTTGGTCAATGCAAGTTACCAACGGATATCGATTTTCAATTAATGAACTTAGGTACCAATAGTCGATATAGTCTGGAAGGTAATGTCGCTTTTGAGCTCTCTTAAACTTGTGTATAACTGATCTGCACTAGGTAAGATCTGGTGCAGGAAAAATTGAGAGATCTTAAAGACAGCGTAGCAACCACGATCTTGTTCAGCCTTTGGAATTCTGAAATATATTAAAATATTGTTCTGGTGCCCAGATTTCGCATTCTGACTACAACTGAGTATACAAACAAAAGACTTGAGGTGCGAACTCGTAGACTTTACTTCCCTGCTTGATTTGATTCAATTGGAACCTAATATCAATAATCTGTTAATTCCGATTTAATTTGTCAAAGTTTTGTGAAACCTAATCCTTCACCACATAAAGCAAT
This sequence comes from Scaeva pyrastri, assembly GCA_905146935.1. Taxonomy (NCBI): domain Eukaryota; kingdom Metazoa; phylum Arthropoda; class Insecta; order Diptera; family Syrphidae; genus Scaeva; species Scaeva pyrastri. Next base: position 20,812,204 of record LR989927.1, on the reverse strand, counting down.
CTCAAGAAAAGATCTTCAGCACTGAATACAATTTGAACTTTAAAACTCTATAGTTCCAAACTATGAATTGTTCACACATCGAGCGCCATCGATTTATGAGTTCAATAGTCATCTTTATTTCATCGGTCGACGGATACCGTCCAAGCAACACTGCGGGACTATTTTTTTTTTTTTTTTTTTCGTTAGAAAAGGCCAACAACCAACGGAATAAAAAAAAAAAGAAAAACTCCCCACAAATCTCTTGCGTTGGTGGCGTAGATTATTGCAACTTAATTAGAGAGTTTGTTTGGTGCTTGTAATCGGCGTTCCAATGCACATCCGTAACCACACCACTCCATATACCATTCCGTCGTCGATAGCCATGGGACGTACATACGTATGTATGTATGAAGGTATGCCCCTTATAGCCGAGCCTTAAAGACAAAACGACCGTCAATGCAATGACGATGACGATGACGGTCAGGGTTGAGCGAGGCCACCTCAAAAGTGGAAGACACCAGCAGCGCCCACGCTTAACCGCGAAATCCAAAGCTATTTGGAAAATACATCAGATGGCTGGAGCCATAGTCAACCTCAACCTCAGCTTCAGCCAGCATCCAGGATGGGTTACATCCGCTAAGAGAGCGCGGCAGCATAGTCGCACGTATGGTCTTGATGTCGATTCATTTTGTGCGTTGTTATGGGGTTTTGTCCGAATTGAATCTTTTTTTTATTTTAGTTTGTGTCCGTTTTGTTTACGAACCGCTCACCTGCGCGACGTGTGTCCCAGATCGCAGTTCCAGCATCAGGCAGCGCGTTTAACATCAAATGGACAAGGCACGACCGACTATACGCGGACGTTTTGGGTGATGAGGACTCTGTGTGACTGCAACGACGACGACGACGTCGAGGATGTCGACGACAACGATGACAACAGCGACGACACTACTATGACAACGACTCCAACGATGACGGTGATGATGGTGATGATGGTGAAATCTGAAATCCGCCCTGGGAAATATAGCCTTTCCTGCTGGTGGTGGGTCTTTGGGGTTTCGCGTGGAACGACATGTGTAGTTGGACATGTTTAACACCGCTTTACTGCGACAATCGACGACGAACGTCGCATCGACTACGCGACGCAGACGGACAACGACGACAATGCAATTCTAAATGAAAACGTTCTTGGTCTTGGATGGTGGAAATTATGCAGGAATTCATTTGGACTATGTTCCATCATTTGGTGGACGGACCAAGAGTCTAACATTGTATATTTAGCCAGATGGTGTTATTGGTGGCGATGTTGGACAATCTCTCTTCACTTTGGACCGAGATTTAGCGGAACTAGATGAAGATGTAGGGATACTCTTGGTCGCCTCTATCTACAATATACGCTAGTGACGCCCACTTGCGGTTCGGAATCGAAATTAATTATTTTCCTATTGCGAATGAATTTGCCATTGGAGCACGGGGTTGGCATGGGTCATAAGTTATAGGCCGATTGTGGTAGGTATAAGGTTCCTTTCTATCTATCTACATCAAGAGAAGAGGACGACGGAAAAGTATTATAAAAAAGGTGGGCGCTGCTCTGATGATGCTATGGATGGATAGGTGTATCTCTTTTCGCTCCCATGGCGGGCGGTTTTCCATTGTGGCTGTGTGTGAGAGGTTAGCCCTTACTGATGGTTGCCAGTTTATTTATAACATTTAGTTTTTTTTATAATTGAAAATAAATAATAAATTAGTGCTTTGTTTTGTGTCTGTGAAAGTTTTATGGGATCGATTAAGATTTACTCTTAATATCGCAGAAAATATAGCAACAACTTTTTCTATAATTACTTATTGGGAAAGAAAAAACAAAGTTGTTACCTAAACAGAATTGTAACATTGGTATTAATTTCGAATGATATTAATTTTGAAATTAGAAATTTAAAATAGGCTGTGGCCATACCCGCACTGATAATTTCCTTGGTGTTCTTGAAAACTTGAAAAGTTTTTGTCGTATAGAAAATTCGAGGATAAAAACAAGATAAAAGATAAAATTAGGTAAGCTTTTGTTGTTTAGAAAAAGAACTAGCAATTGAATTTGTATGTAAATAGTATGAGTTGTCAAAAATGTCTATACTTTTCTGAATGTTTTTTTTTTTTAATGACGTGTATAAAAATAGATAGAATAAAATGTTCATATTTGAAGTTAATATCTTAACTTGTTTGCGACCAACTTAATTTATGAAAAAAAATTATATGGATTTACATTTCAGAGATTTTGAACTTTGAGATTTGGTAAAAACTATGGAAAGTTAAAAAAAAAAACCTAATGTAATTTTTTGTAAAAAATTCAAGAACGACACAAATGTCTAAGTGAATAAAAACAATTTCGTCTATACGGCTTCAAGCTTAAGTCTTCATAGTTCTTCAACTCACCCCCAACTCTTAAGCCATATGTTTTGGCTGAAATGTCTGAACGACTTTGAGCGAATTTCTTTACGATTTTCCATTCAAATTTAATTCAAACTCTGAACGAGTTCTTAGAATCTGTTTTTCCACGGCGGCGATGAAAATCCGATTGAGTTCCACAATACCACACGAAACTCTGAACAAGTTTTAGGACTTCGATCGAATTTAAACGATTCCGCCTGAAAACTTTTAAAGATTTTTAGGAGAAGAATCCTTCACGGCGATGAAAATCCGATTGAGTTATTTAAAAAAAAAAGAATAATGAATTAATTCTTAAATTTAACTTTTAAAAATAGATATATACAATAATTCTCTTAAAACCACTATATAATACAATAAATCAGGTGGCAAGCCTTAAATATTTTTATTAACATCTACGTAATTAATTTTAGCTTAAAAAATGGTTTTGAGGCTTGGTTTTTTTTTTATAAAAAAAGTATCAATAATCATTTACCAAATTTATTCGAAAAAAATCCTTCAGCCAACCCGCAAATGGCCAACTAAAAATTTCCCACTTTGATATCAAGTTCTTGAATTTTTTGCTTCCATAACTTTTATCACTGAAAGAATAAGAAAAAGAAAAATAATTAATGACAATAAAATATAAATATGTACATAAATCGTAAATTTGTTATTTCTTTATTTAATTCTTATTTTATTTAAATCACAATTAAAAAATGTTAGTTAAAAAAAATATACATAATTATATTTCTCCAACACAAATAACAAATAAAAATAACGGCAACCCCGCTGCAGCTCCGATTCGGCCATTTTGTTTTTCCAAGTATAAATTTTATTTTACAAGAATAAATCATTTGGTGCATATCTTTTTTACCAAATGTATTCCTAATAATAGGTATACACAAAATATCGATATGACCTCTATTAGACGGTTTGGAATGGAATCATAAGGTTTTTTTAAATAGTCAAGTGAAATCTCGTCCCAGGCATCACGGATAGCTTCAATTAAGGAGTCCTTGTCTTCAAATTGTCTACCGCCTTCATAAACTTTTCGAGATAGCCATGCCCATACGTTTTCGATTACCTATGTTCAAGTCCGGTGAAGGGTGGCCATGGCAAAAGCTTTACGTTTTCTGATAAAATCCAGCTTTTGACAACCCTGGAAGTGTGGATGGGGGCATTGTCTTGTTGGAAAATCCAAGGCAGAGGTCCAAAAATATTTTTCATCTTCGGAAATGACCGTTCCAACAAGCATTTGTAGCTGTTTCCGTTCATTGTTGTAGAAAGAAACTCCAATTCGATTTTGCCATAGTAGGTGATAGCTCCCACACCATAACACCTGATGTACGGCTGTGATGTCTTCAAAAAATTAGTTCCTCTTTTCTAAAATCATGGAAATAAAAGTTGTAACCATCATCGGTGCCGTCAAGGTTAAACTTTTTTTTCATCCTAAAAGACAACGCGTTTCCATTGACTGCTCCAAGAGACATGTTCTGTTGCAAAGATCATTCGCAGCTCCTTGTGTACTTGCTTTAGAATAGGTTTCTTTTTGAGTTTTCTTCCCTAGATCCACCTTTTCTTATTATCCTTCGGACTGTCGAAATACTGACTGATACTCCGCTTTTGGACCTTATTTTAGTAGCTGATTGAGTAGAATTTGAAGCAATACGTAAAATTAACCGCTTTTCTCGGGATGTTGTTGCTTGCGCTGTGCGTTCTTTTTGGTTTTTTCCATAGTTTTGAGGATCAGCAAGATAGTTGTTTACAACTGTCTTACTTCTGTTCAGCTTTCTTGCTATTTCTCGGCTTGAGAGTCCCATTTCCTTGAAAGCATCGATTTGTCCTCTTTCTGCCACTGTCAACGTCTTTCCGGAACCCATTTGTAATTGAAATTTAATAAAAAGAGTTATTTGTAAAACGTTCTTAAATATTGCAACCAAAATTTTCAAAAAAATTGCTGATGTGAACTTCTACAACGAAATATTCGCAATGGCCTCATCCTAGTGACGCACTTTTTTATATCCTTTTTAGGTAGCTCATTCATTAATGTAAGGAAATTCCAACGGTCTTTTCTAATTAACCCTATAATTATCACTTTGTTTTAAGAAAATATGTACCTACTCTCATGTAGTAAAATTTTCCGGGTTAAACAAATTCCAACAGGTATACAGACCGAAAATCGGTTGAAAAATATGTGGCCTCATCCTAGTGATTGGCAGTGTATATGTTAGATATATTTATTTTTTAGTTTGTTTAGTTCACTTGCATTATTTTTAATTAATTTGTTCACTTTCACTGAAAGCGGAAACACATATCTATACATCTATACAAATATTATAAAGAGGAAAGGTTTGATTTTTTGTTTGTTTGTATGAATTGAATAGGCTCCGAAACTACTTGGCAGATTTGAAAAATTCTTTCACTGTTGGAAAGCTACATCATTCCTGAGTGACATAGGCTATATTTCATTTTCAAAAAAAATAGGTATCCTTACTAAAATTACGATAACGTAATCCAAGGTGTGAAAAAAATATCAAAAAAACTACCTTACATCGCGTGCGCTGCGAAAACTATTGATGATAGAACAAAATGATATACTACATTTTTTTAGAACACACCATTATCTACAAAAAATCAGCGGCAGCATATCTCTAACTATTACAGTCATGTCACAATAAGCGTTTTTTATTGAAAAAAAGAAATTAAAATACCACCGCTACAAAAAGCTCTTTATTTGTACCTTGGTATTAACCCTTATCAAAATAAATGATGTATTATTTAAGACTGCTTCAATATCTTTATATTACTTTTTGAATTATTCGATTCTGACAATCCATTCAAAAGATATCACGAGTTAAAAAAATCAAACCTTTCCTCTTTATAATATTTGTATAGATATTGTTCACTCAGTTATTAACCTAATAAATTACTTGAATATTTTTCATGATTTTCAATTTAATTTTAATATAATAATTTAGTTCAAATGCATTTTTTCTTTTGTCATTTTGAAATGCCTAAAAGATCAAGATCTCAACTTTCTAGAAATAGTTCCCAGGCCAGGGCATCAAAAATACGTCGAAATGAAGAATCTTCATCAGAAACTGAAAATCGTCTTTCAATTCATAGACAATATGTGGCACAATCGCGTGCTAGAGAGTCGAGTACCGAGCGTTCGCAACGGCTCGCTGAACAAAATATGAGAACCGCTCAAATACGCGCGCGAGAATCCAGTTTGCAGCGTTCTCAACGGCTCGCTGAACAAAATGTGAGGACTTCTCGAGTCCGCTGTGAAGAGAAAAGATCTAGGAGACGCTTTTATTTTGCAAACAAAAAATTAATGGCGTTTCCAGAATTTCAAAAGTCATTAATCGAATTAAGATTTAAAATTGCGCTCATTGGTTAAGTTATGTATGCAAAAACTTTATTAGAACCTGGATATGAAGATTTAAAGCAATTTCTTTCACACAATTTGAAAAACAGGGCAGAACAACGTCTGCGGGATCAGCTAGTAAATTAATAAAAACGCACTTACTTCAACTGTTTTCTTTTAGATCTTGATTGATTATACAAACAAATATAATACCAATTGTTTCGAGAAAAGAAGGATTTGGGTATCTACTGTGGCCGTTTTGTCAAAAATTCAATTCGACCATTCTAAACTTCGATCATCAATCTGTTTTGTAAATAGTGCTATTTGGCAAGTCTTAATTATTTCAATTCAGAAATTCAGATTTGAAAAGTGGCAACCGTATGTCTTGATCATACTTCCAGGAGGACACTTTTTGTATCGATAATAATAAATATTGATGTTTAATGTCAACTGTGACTATCAACTGTCTGTTAATTGGTTCAAAAACATGGCGGTTTAAAATATGTGTCGAAATTCGACACCATTCATCAAATCATGAATAATTTCGTAAACATTTTCTTAATATATTATTTGACATAGTACAGTGTCCAATAGTGCAAAGACAAAAATGAGCCTTGATGTGTTAATTTTTTGTTATTATAATAATTAATAAATACAACCAAGAATAATCCAATTTGGTGCAGTCGTTCGAAAGTTATGGGCGTACATACATTTTGGTGGCAAACTTTGTCTTCATGCCGCTGGAACCATACATATTACTGGGATAAAAAGTAGCCTATAGACTATTCCAGAGTATAAACTGTCTCGGTGCCAAATTTTAGCCAAATCGGTTCAGCCGTTCTTGAGTTATAAATAGTGTAACTAACACGACTTTCTTTTATATAATAGATACATATTACATATATACAATATACATATATAGATAATAGTGAGTGGGGAGAGGGGGGTGGTAGATGAGGATGCGAAGTACATTTTTAGAAATATGACAGGAAGACCATCAAGCCCCAGTGAAGAGTCAGCAAACAGTTTCCAAAAGAATAAAAAATATACAGAATACAGATTTTGAAATTTTCAAAAAAAACTCTAATTTTGTCAATTTTTGAAATGATAAATCTTTTGTACTGACATTATCTCACTATCTCACTTAATATCTAATTACAAGTTTTCTAAAATTATGTGACTTTTTTCCAGTTTGACTTTAAATTATTACTTTTAAAATCAAAATGGTTGCTGGTCTGCCTCAGGGCTGTCATTTGTGATCCAATCTATTTAACAGTTTTCAAAGAATGCCTTCTTCATAATTTTCAAAATACTTAGAACAATCTAAAAAAAAAGGTATACTAGGACACTTTCAAGACCTAAAGTAGCACCTTTGTCCCGCAAACCTCAAGAATTTCTTCGGATAGTTTAATCATTAGATATTCTCGGTTTCGTTATAACGCTAAATTGACTCCAATCTTGTCCTTCGCCAATATCCTCACCTAATTTATGTGATCCTTTAATATTTAGTTTATTTTTTTTCTGAAATTTCAAGAACAATCGGAATTTAAGCCAATTTGACAAAGGTATATAAGGACATAGGGTTCCATCCTCGAAGACACCCCTATTATAAACTTTCTAATTTTATTGCATTCCAAATGCCATCGCCTCTTTACTCGTAGGTATCCTATGTAAAGACCATATAGTAGTTCCATGGAACAATAGAAAAATAATAATAAATTCCATGGCTAAGCCCATTGCCAGCAATAAATCACTGCGCCCTCTTCGGGTTTGCGCAAAAAATCGCTGATCTAACCGCATCTTCAAGGTGAAAGGTGCGACACTGTTGTTCCACACAGCGTTTAACCGTATCGCTATTCCAGGAATTGTCTCACAATAGGGCACAGCCAAGCCATGAGCCAAGTGCTGTCCCTATATGCGATGACGACGAACGACGACGAGAAGGTACCGACTTGGAGCCCATTAGCGGGTAAACAAAAGCACAGCGTCGTCCAACACCTTTTTTATTCCTTATTTTTTTTTTTCGTTGTGTGTAGTTAAACGAATTTGAATTGAATTCGATTTTTCGCGCGCCTGCCATTTGGCACTTTTGGTTTCTCCACCACCGCTGCCGCCACAGCCGATTCCGCTGGAACATGTACGGTAAGCGGGGACTCAGACTATCGGCACTCGACGGGGGTATAACTTATACACTCCATAGCTCCGGAACGGAACGGGCATCCTCCTGGGTCTTGTGGCAACAGGCAACAGCAACAGGTATATGCATCCCAAATATACATCCCAGTCGAGTCGAACCGAAACCAAAACCAGAACCAGTGCCAATGCCAATGCCATCTCCATCGCAGCCAAAGCAGCATCTCGCTCGATTATAATCACACGGGGATTGTAAATCAAATCGAATTGAACTGACTCTAAAGAGGATCATTATCGCATATGGATTCGTTGCCATTCATTCCGGATGATCGGAAATAGTGTGCCTACGAAGATGGAGCTGAAGCTGGAGATGGAGCAGGAGCAGGATCTGAAGAGACGAGTGCAAAAGCCCATAGATACAGAACCGGAGAGCCTGATGGTGATGGTGATGGTGTTGTGATCTTCACTCGTTCAGTTGGTGCGCAATCAAAGTTTCCAGATCGAACTCATAAATAATCTGTCGCGACACACATACGCCAGCATCACCATCGCCATCTCGCCGTGGCTATGAATAGTAAACCCCATTTCGGTCCCAAATGGGTTTACATCTTTTATATAAACTTTTCAAACTTATATGCTCCAGCTTCAGTCTGGAATAGCTATGTGTGATGTTTTTCTGTTGGCTTGTTCCATCGATAAAAGGGATGCACTTGAATTATGGACCAGGACAGAATTTCTGTAGCAACCAGTGAATCCTAAAAGTGCTTCAGGCTGCCGCTCCAGCCGCCACCGCCACCACTCTGACTCTGACTCTGACTGTGTGATAAATCAAATTGTCACTTTTCGAATATGTGTGCAATTTGAGGAGTGTGTAGTTCCAGAATCAGGAACCCTGATGGCGGGCTGCACTCTCGCAGACATGCGGGACAACAATAATAATAATTATTACTCTCCGGTCCCAGTCCTGCACCAGAACCGCAGATGACATTATTATGTGACTTGAGGTGGGTTTAGCTGATGCAAATATGCCTATGCCCACAACTACACATGTACTCGTATGTGGAAGGTGGAGAAGAACAGAACGATGATGATGGTGATGGTGTTGGACCTCCATGATGATGACGCTTCACCTAAATGGCATTCAATCATGTCAAATGGGTGCAGTTATGATGCAAAGTGACACATTAATTAGAGATGCTGGTGATGAATGGACAAAACGCTGATGGTGGTATGGATGCTCCTCCTCCATCATCTTCCACAGTAGCTTTATTCTATGCCGTTCCGAGATGAAACAATGTGGTTGCACACATAAAATTCAATTCTGGAAGATTGTTTACATGCATTTTGGACGGCTGCAGAAGCACGGCGGTAGATCTCAATGAACACCATTATATGATGCACCTATGATGAGCGTTTATCATAATTCATATAAAGTATCGATAGTGATAGTTATCCTAAGTTATGGCTAATAAAGTTTGAAATTTTTCAATCTTGAAAATTTATTTAAAACTAATTTGCTTCTTCTGACAAAGTTTAAGAGTGCAGGACAAAGAAGTGTTTTAAATTGAATTCTATTCTTAGGGAAATTTAGTTGAGCAAATAAAGCTATGAGCTTAGAAGAAGATTTGTTGCCAAAATCAGTTTTACGTTGATTAGCATCCCGAAAGAAATTAAGTTTAAGGTATCAGGATTAGGTTTGAGTGTTTGACTATCGTCATCAACATCATCGCAGTAAAGGCTGCGTTCGGGATGTTGTCCAATGTTTGGAGGAACAAATCTCTCAGCTTGAATACAAAGCTACGACTGTTTAACTCCAACGTCAAATCAGTTCTGCTATATGGATGCAGCACCTGGAAAATAACAACTACTATAACCAGGAAACTGCAAACCTTCGTCAATAGGTGTCTTCGAAACATCTTAAGGGTTTTCTGGCCTAATCGTATCTCCAACGAGGATCTACATAGATGAACAGGTCAGGAACCCATAGACACCATTATACGAAGGCGCAAGTGGCAGTGGATTGGACACACGCTTCGAAAAGGTAATGACTGCATTGCTGTCCAGGCAATGCAGTGGAATCCGCTCACACAAGAAGGAAGAAGAGTTGGTAGACCGAGAAGCACATGGAGAAGAACAGTCGAGGAGGAATCTGCGAGATTGGGAAAGAGCTGGAGGGAGCTCAAACACATCGCTGGAAACCGTACACGATGGCGCGTAAGTGTAGTTGAGGCCCTATGTCCCGCTAGGAAACACCAACGGACTTCGTAGGTCTGAGGACCTAAATAAGTAAGTAAGTATCGACATCATCGGCTCAACAACCGAGAGTCTCATCATTTAATCTGATGACCAGCCGATCCCATTAAATCGCTCATCCCAAGGGTTCAAGCATCCTGGTCTACGCCACATCTCCAAACTATACAAAATGTGGGTACTACAAATGACTTTCCGAGCTGGTTCCTCTCCGTTCTTTGAAGCTAGTTGATCATCGGAGTCTATCGAGCTTAATTTTTTGTACGATATCTGTTTCGAGGTAGATTGCATACAGTTCATGATTGTAGCGTCTCCAGAATACTTCAGAAGACTTCTCCCTCTAACTCGAGCAAGAGATCTGAGTACTAAGCATTCAGGTCTCGAATGTCAGTGCTGGCATAACTATCGTTATGTACAGTAGAAGCTTGAAATACATGGTAAGGGTTCTGGATTTAAAGACCTTTGGCCAGACTAAAGAAGGCTGTTTTGACTTTGAGCAGCCGTCGAAATTGTTATCGGCTGCTTCCATTGTGTTTCAAGGATTACAGTGCTTCCAATTCGTGCTCCTGTACCTTGATTCTTTTACCAACTGTTCTTCTCACAGTTGACGACACGATATTTTAGTTTTTCCGTCACTAATGTGTAGCCCGAAATTTTGGATGATGAAATAATGTATACAGCTTTTTCGGTCCTCCTGATGATATCGAAGTCGTTTTCGTAAACCAGTATCTATAGGTGAAGCAAAGATTGCTTTCCGCAACACCAGGAGAGGGCTGTGTAGGAGTCCGTTGAAGATGTTGATTGGTCTGGAAAGCAACCCCGTTTTAACTTGAGTTGATATATTGGTCATGGTCAACCTACATCATCGTATCAATTTTTTTGGGATGCCAAATTCTCTTATGATGGCTTTGTATAGTCCTACTCTGGCAATGCTATCGTAACGGACACTTCAGCAAGAACGAAAAAAGGAATTTTTGATTTTAGTGTTTTTTTTTTTAAGTGCACCCTGGCGTATTGGGAATATGTTTAGTTAAAATTATGTGTTGTTAATATTTTGTAAATATTTAGATAAATCTGTGAAAAAATGGAGTCAATAGAAATCCTTTGATCAAGATGGTAGAAGACTTGGGGGGAAAGAAAAATAAACTTGACCCAGAACTGTCGCAAATGAAGCTCAGAAGCTTGGGAAATGTTGAAGAGAGTTCAAATGCAAAGTCGATTCGTTTTGCAAAAAATACCTCATCCCAAAGAAGGTCAGCGGGCAAGGAAACAGTCTTATGTCCCATGAACATAGAAACCATCTGAGTGCAGCATGGAATTCGAATGCCTTTTCGTCTCTAGCTTGAGGTAGGTATATGTTCTTTGGATATCCTTCCTATGGTCTCTGGATGATGCCTTTTAAAGACTTTCAATTTATTTTCATTTGATTTTTATTTTCTTCCCTCCTCCTTTCGATTGCGTTCATTTACTATGCGACTGTCATACACATAATACCAAAAACATCCACCACACTCCGAGTCAATTCAGATTCAGGGCTCGCCACTGCAGCATCACTTCAACTCTACTCTAAGAGTGTTCCGAAAAAAGATTCCATTCACCCAACTCCATCTTTAGCCCTAAGTGGCTGTCCTTTCCTTATAAACATTAGACCATGTGCGAGTGGCTCCAGCTCCGACTGTCTGTCGCGAAAAATACCAACTCGTAGTCGTAGTGCTTTTGGCCAGAGAAATAAGAAAATAATTTAGATCACGAATTTGTTGTCTTATGCAAATTAATCAAATGCAGTTTAATTTCAATTCGACATTTGTTTTGTTTCTCTGTTTTTTTTTTTTTCATTTGTATTTATTTATCTGGTTGTGTTTGTTTAGCTAGAGCTAGAGAGGAACCACACGGAGACCTCTATAGACTGTTCCATTGATATATACTCTTTTCGTGGACTCTGGCCAAAAAGTGAGGATCCGAAAGGAATCTCGCGCGCGCATCTCGAATTAAGAAGAAACAATCATTACGACTGCACTCGATTCAATTATAATTTTTCTATATTGATTGGAGCCAGAGGAGAAGGGACTTGCTGGACCTGGAAGGTATGTTACGCTGTAAGTCTCGGGTATACCCTGTACTAATATTTAAATTGTCGTTAACTGCTTCAGTTATTGGCGATCTTACAATGATTTTGCAACTTTCGAGCTAATATGAATAAAAGAGTCTTTTTGTTGTTGTTGGGATCTTCAAGTCATTCACTTCACTTCAGTACTAAAAGTATTATAAAGGGGATAAAGATCAGAAAAAGAAGCACGATCTGAATGAAGGGGAGAGTCTTTGGAGTCTTTGTTTTATGTTGATTTGTTGCTATGATGACGTTTGATCGATTGATCTGTCGATTTGCAACCATCATCCAGATCCAGACAAACTTTAACCATTGATGATGGGAGTTTGAGTTTTGACAAGTCACCACCATCCGGAGGATGTTATATTATCTGCATATTTCTCTGGGATCGTGCATTCACCTGTTTTGCAAATTTGTTTGAAAAATTATGCAATTTTTTAAGGGGAGAGGGGGGGGGCAGGTTAAGAGCTGAAACATCAACTGAGTATTTATGACAGTGATGAATTTTGCAGACTGTTTTTTGATTTAATGTCATCTGCTTCATTTTTTTTTCGATTGTTACAACTTTGGATGCAGATGATGTTGAACCTTTACAAGATCAACTCGATTGATGTTCGTTTTATATGCCAGTTTCAAATTAGACCAATCAGCAAAAGTAAGTGCATCGTAAACGATATGGACAAGAATCTTCTGGAAGGACGAAGTCGAAGGACAAAGGACGACAACTTTTGAACTGCGACAAAGTGAAAGCTCGGTGTCTTCTTTAACATACCAAAATTAGTGCGAAAACGATCAATTACCTAATTGATACCACCATCAGGCCGATTTTATTGACCTGAATTTGACGAAGTGGTCCATGGCCTTCGCTTTTTCGAAGTAAATTTCCACAATTTAGAAGCGTTGATGTGGCAAATTTAATGATGAATTGCCAAAGCAAACAGAAATTTTAAAAAAATTTGACAATTGTTTAAAATATGAGAATTGTCATTATTTCAAAAGCTTTAGAGGGTTAAGTTCCAGGTATGTATGACGATAGATAGAATTCTTTGATTAACAGTGTTTCGATAGCTGCAATCTTCCCATAGCAACAATTTAACTCTTCCTGGAGTATTGGGAAGCAGCTTTGAAAAGTTGTCAAAATTTCATCTTATTTTGCTTGCGAAAGATGCGAAATCAAAGTTTACAAAAGGCGAATAGTCAATCAGGTAATTCGTCAATCCGTTGAAAAGCTCTTAAAGAATCCAACATATCTTTGACCTTTTTTGGTAAGCTGATAGTGATTGCAAGGTATTATATATGTCAGTCTCTGAATTGTTAAGATTTCACATAAAGGTCTGATTTTTTTAATTAAAAAAGTTGGCATTTTAAATAAATTTAAAAAAATTACAATGTAGCCTTCAAATGGAGAAACTATAAAACTTGAAAAAGCTGACAAGATCGACTTATAGACTGGCCAAATTTCGATCCAAAATATTCGGTCTTATTCCCGTAGTAGATATCACCTCGAATCGATTTCACGAGACGAGATTCTTTTTCTAGTCCTCTGCAAAAATCTTGACAAATAGAATTAACTCACATCAGCACACCATTACTGTTTGGTAACATAACTTCCTGCTGGTTGTATGTGATCCATTGCTGGGAGCACAAATCAAGATGGAAATGTAATCCTAAATGCACCTGTCATTTAAATTCCAATTTCAATTCCAAAATGACAGCACGCAAGCACGAATATACGAAGACACAGTCTTGAAAAGAGTCAAGCCAAGAGCTTGGATGATGGCTCATACCATCATCATCATCAGCCTCTGGTTATTGTCGTCGTCATCTGCAACAGTTCCTGCAATTGAGCATACATTGTATGTTGGAAAAATATTATGGAGGTTCTCTTCTGTGGCTAATTTTCTGGCTGCTCCTACTCCAAGCTTGACAAGTATTCTGATGCAATAAATCCGTCATTCTTTTCGTCTCATAAAAATCTAAGTAACTGCAGTTAACATAGTTCAAAGTGATACAAAAATTATTGTGAAACGAATTAATTCAAGGATCAATCTAGCAACTCTTCTTCTCTCCAAATTCCAATTCAAGCGCAGCATCTTTAGTTAATTAGAATAAAAATGATTTACTAAGAGTACGAATTCATCTCCTCAACTATCATTATACGACAGACTAAAGTAAGTCACATCTTTAATTGAGTTCCAATTTAGTAAGCTTGTTTACTCTTACTTTCTATTTCTCAAACTTTATCTCCTGGATGTCCTTGTGAAAAGATACCTATACTTTCTGTAACCTATATGTAAAGTGTCCTTTTAAATTTTCCAAATAACTTTTACTCGCTTAACTTTATGAAATCGTAAAAATAACTAAACCTTGAACTTAATTAAGTTCCCAGCATCAGGTATAGGTTTGGTCTTGGTCTTGGTACAAGGTAGATTTCCAGAAGCTTTAAAGTCAATGAGCTCACTCTTCTCGCATAATCGTTGAACCTAATAACTCTTTTAGACAGACACAGTTTTACTTACCCTAGCATCGCATCCTATACCCACGACAGACCCAGACTACCCATTAAACATTCCAAGGAATATTTTTTTTATACGTTTCTCCGCTCGCCACCACCACCGTCGACCGATACCAACGGCAACGGTATTTATTTTTATGTGAATTTTTTTGTTTTATTTTTATTTCATTTATATGTCCTTTCTCTAATTAGTAAATTATTTGAAGCGTGAAATTGAGATTTATTTTATATCTACTTTGTTGCGGGGTGGGGGTGGAGGTGATGTGGGGGAATGGATTCAAATGTGAGTTTTGAGGGGGGAATTTGTTGGTATGGCAGCGGTAGTCGTTGTCGTAGAAACGACAGGACATCTTTTCAGCTCCCTGGCCACACGGTCAGTTACAGTTTATCCCTCTCTGATGATGATGCTAACACCCCCACCACTGCCGCCGCCGCGCCACCAAACGTTCGTTGAAATGGCTGATGCAGGAAAGAGGACTCTGACTCTGACCAATTTTTGTTCTGTTGTGTTATTCAGTTGTGTTTTTTTTTATTATCCTTCTCGTACTTAATTGTTGCTGTTGATGTTGCTTTGGTGCAACTGTGTCCATTAACCTGGCATACCTCAGCCGGAAGCCAAAGCACTTTAATGTTCTTTATTCAAAAAAAAAAAAAAAATCTCTTTGGTAGAGGTTGATACATATACAAAGTATCCTAAGGATGCACGGTATACGTAATGGTCAGAAGCGTATAGAAACCTTATAGGTACACGGTGCACCAGCAACGGACTTTCATTCCCACATTAAACTGGTTGGAATGTGAATTTTCTAATTAAAATTTAAATTAAAGTTTTCAAGTGAAAAATAAAGTATAAGTAGTGAGTGTTGAGTTGACTCATAAATGCAACCACATTGCATGCAAAAATTGAGTTTCTTTTCTTTTTTTTTGTCTGTTTTTGTTTTCGTTTTATTGTTGTGTGCTTTGAGGGGTAATAGAAAATCATTGCATACTTATGGGGACTTTAATTGAGTTGGTTTGGTTATGTACGAGGGTTTTAGGAAGGTTTCATTCAATTAGATTACTTTATTTAATTTAATAGCTAGCATATAAAAAAATTATACTTCATTACCTAATAATCATGTTTAACTCACAAATTTAAAATATTGTAAAATGTTAAAGCTACATATAATTAAGTAAATTGCTTAATATTTAGAAAATTGATATTTAAAATTTTACACCAAAGAGGCTGAATGCGACCCATACTTAGTTTTTTAGTTTTAATAAATTAATATTTAACATTGCTCGTTTTCAAGATATTTGAGTCAAAAATTATTTTTCCAGTTTTCGGTCGAATTTTTGGCAGTAACGAGTACGAGAACAGAAGAAAAAGTGTTTTTTTTAGACGTGTGTTTTTCCATCTGGCAATTCCTTTTTTCGGAGTTGAGAGTTGTCACATGTTTCGTGCTGATTTTGGTTTGCCATTTCATACTGAAAAACGTTTTAAAATCGTGCAAATTTATTTCCAAAAAAAAAAGTCTAAGTACGACCCACACTGATAATTTCCCATTATGCACACTTTTCAAAATTTCCTGATATTAATTGATTTACTTTTGATGTTGATCGATACAAATTTTAAATAAAAAATTATCAGATTTAGTAAAAATTTCGAGATGTTGTAGCGGAAAAATAATATTTATAAATTTTTGTTAGAAATTTTTATATAGTTTCTTATTTATTGTAAAAAAATGGCAATTTTATATTTGTCAATATCATATCATTAAGGTATTGACAAAATGCATTATGTTGAATATAAAATACAGTTGATGTTAATATCACTGCTTGTTGTGATGATATTTAAGCCGAAAAACAATTTTTGACACTTTTCTGTAAATTTCAGTTTTACTTTTTATTTTACCTCAAAAAACTGTCAATTCAATATTTGCCAAAAATGCTTCATTTTTTACAAACTTTTGTTAGAATTGTTGTATTTTTTTATTTTTTGTAGTATTCAGTTAAATTTTTTCAAAAATTTTACCCGATGTCAAAGACATCATTTCACATAGTAGAAAATTGTTTTAAAGATAATATAATTTTTTCCTTCATTCTATATTCGATCGCCAAAAATAATTTTTGCTTTTAGTTCTTCAATTTCAAAAACAACGGTCAACAGACCTTTTTCAAATGTATACCAAATCTGTATCACATCACTTTGTACACAATAAAATTTATTTGAAGTCAATAGCACTTTCCGTTCGTGAGATATTTTTGACCGACCAAAATGTTCGACTTTTTTAAAACTACTATAGTGAAAAAACAGCTTGACCAATTTTTATAAAAGTCCTTTCTGCATCTTTCGATTCTAGGAACCTTAAAACGTCCAGATTTGTCAAAAATTTCAATTTGATAAATTGGACCGATAACAAAATTACATTAAATACTACAGTATTTTACGGATATAAGAAACACCCATATAAGAAAAACACACACTTACTTCATCAAGAAACCTCTGTCAACTCTTTTTGTTCACACAACCTGGTAATACCAACGTTAATGACAGCTTTCCACTTTCCAATGAAATAACAGCAGCAGTTTTCGAAAGACCTCGAACACTTTGCAAATATTTTGACATTTCGATCAGCATTTGAATTGTTGTGTCCATTGATTTTATGTAAGAAATTTTCTTTCCGAAGTTCTTATAAAAGAAAAACTCGGATACCTATCAGAAATAAATTTCTTGGATTTTAAGATTTTCTTATAACCGTGTTGCAATGTACACAGCACATATATAAAGGTACGAAGTAGAGACACTTGCACCTTGAGCGACTAAGACAATTTTACAATATTGTTTAACACTTCTGAAATAGGAACTATTGGGCTAAAACTATAAACTGTGGAAGTCGCCAATGGCTGTTTTTAAAATTGAATTTCAAAACACCATATTTGAGAAACACCCTTCCTTAAGTGCTATAATGTTTAAAATTGATTTCTTATATAAAAGATTGACTACTTACTTTTAACTTTTCTATATCCATTTCTAAAGACAGTAAAGTATAAAGTGCACTTTCGAACCATAAATATTTTTGTAATATAGTTAGGTATCTCTTCTTTAAAAACTTATTGACAAAAAATCATAAAATAATACCAATTTCCGTATATCAGAAGCACAAAGCCACAAAACCCCTCCAAAATTTATAGATTCACATGCAAATAGTTATAAAAAATAAAATGGCATCTTCTAAGAACTCCCACAAATAGTGGTTGGTGATAAAAAAGCTTCTTCTTTCTATAAACCTGGCATAATTCATTCAATTTTAGTACGGTTTCTAAACATTCTTTAAAAATTCACCTCAGCTAAGCGAACTCTACTATAATGTGCCTAGGTCCTAGAAATCCTCTCTCGCACTAAAAAAAAAAAAAAACTCAAAAAAAAAAGGAATCCACTCAAGATTAACTGGCATATCCCGCAAATATAGCACGTTCCTATTTTCCACGAGAGCATATGCTTCCCTAAAAAAAAAGTACCTACTCAGCAAAAGTGCTTACGCCACAGAAGATAGTGCTACATAATATACAAGTTGAGCAGTTCTACGAACGGGAAGGAATAAAGGGGGAGATGAGGGCAGCTCTGGCTAGCCATATAGTGTGTGAATATTTCATAAGTTTTTCAGTCCCGAAAATAAAAGTATCTATACTCGTACTTTTCTCTGCTACATGTTATTTTGGGAATTGTGAGTTGTTTTTGTTATCCTGGTTTGTTCCTGGGTTTCAGGACTCTCTATACCCTTATTTTTAATGGACTTTCATTGCATTTTTGTGCGGTCTACCTTTTTACTGATGACGGTGCATATGTGAGTAAGGCTCTTTTTGAACTCGATCCTGAAGGAAGAAATAAAATTTGTATAGTGTTTTTTTTTTTCTATTTTGTGTTGCTTTTAGGGACGGCGGTCGTGGGATGCATGCAAAAGTTGCACGAGATGAATATTAAATATATGTATCTAACCTACCAACCAACATCAAAAATCTGAATTTAAAAAAAAAATAAAACTAAGATACAATGTTTTGCATTATCGCTCAATGAAATCTCTCAACAAACTTTAAAAAATAAAAAAAAAAATATTTTTTTGTTTGAAATGAGTGCCACAAAAATTGTACAAGAAAAAATGTAATTTGATCATGAATAACACAATTTCCATGACCCACGGAGCCGTTACTTTAATCGTTGTTAAAATGGTTCTGCAGATGGCTACCTTAAACTTTAGCGTACCATTTCCAGAATTTCATGGGAGTTTCTTCTCATCTTCCATATTTCGATAAAAATCATTTCGCCAGTTAAGTTAGACAAAAATGTAGTTTTTTTTTTGTTGTGCAAAATGATAACACGATATTGTCCGTCAAAAGTATCTTAAATGGTATAGAAGTATCTAAGTATCTAACTTTAGCGTATATACCAACAACTGCCATTCTATCTGGAAAACACTGTCAATATTTAAATCAGTTCACCAAAGTTGCTATAATAACGGTTTTATAAAGGAGCCACATCTAGGGGCATAAAAACACCCAAAACATAAGGTTTACAGTTTGGTCGCAAGTTCTTGCATCTCCTGGTACATAAAGCTGAAGACAAATTTAATGCAAAGTTTTGTTTTTGTTTACCAAAATTTTGAGGAATTTATGTTACAAAAATAATAAATTATAATTTAAACTTTTTATTATTCATTATTTGTTTTGATATTCAAATTTTAGCAGTTCACAGTGTATGTTAACTTCTTTCAACTTTTCACTTGCAAATATACGAAAATTGACGGCATCGCAAAGTTGCAAGTTTTCACTCTTTGAAACAACGCAAAGTAGCAACAAAAAATAATAATAAAATTTAATTGTTCGCAAAGCTATATAGGGTCATTCATTTCATGGTTTAAAGTTGGTAGTGGCTGTCATTTGATACCACTGTCAAACTCAGTACCACAATACTAGTTGAATGGTTGCCATTTACGATAATTCAATCGAACAAAGTTTAAAGTGCTGATTCAAACTTAATCTTAGATTATGGTCTTATCAATCAACTTTGCAAGTCTTGGTAGAATTTTGAAACAAATTTGATGAGAGTGGAGGCGTTTCTGAATTCGTAGAAATTGTGCATCATGGTATTGCAAGTTTTGTTGAAAATATGGCTGCTGCAAGTGCAAGTGTCGATTTCCATGCGTTTGCAGAAATTTAACTTATCGTACACCTCACTTTGCATTTGAATATGCATCTCCATTTTTATGAAGTTAAAACGCAATCTGCTGAGCATTCACAACGAAGTTGATACGCTTCTTCAGTATTGGAGCAACAGACAATAAGCACCGATTTTTCCAACAATATTTTCTTCAGTTATGAGACGTAATTCCCACGAGGTCGGTACACGAACAAAATTACCGCATATCCGGTTCGGAAAACCCACAAGTGATCAAAAAGGCGCCATAGTTCGTTACATCTAGAAAAAGTGAATTTTTGGTCAAAAACTGTCACTGGTCCGTATTTCTTCGAAGGTGTCAATTTGGAGCAATATGGTCAATTGAAGGTAATAACTTAGACAATATTTGACACTAACAATACGACCAACTATGTCTTTATTTCGTAAGAAGTTTTCTAGTCGTGTAATTTCATTTCAAGATCATGCGATTTGACACTCTCTAATTTTTATTCTGTAGAGCAACAGAACTATGGCCAAGGCACCACCCGAAATAAGCTGGAAAAATGGTTAAAAATTATCTCAATCCCGAGGCGCTTTGAGTGCATTCAGCTTTACTTTCGGAACGGGAAAATGAAAAACCCTGTGCACTGATTGCCAAATCTAATTTTAAAAATTAAAAGTAAAATGTTGGCAACTTATTGCAACATCACTTTGAAATTTTTCATGTTAATTTTAGCTGGAATGAAAAAAAAAAATGACTTCAGTTAACTCAGCCCGCCTTTTTTCGTCAAATTGAACACGAATTTTCGGCCGAAAAATTATCCAAGTCGTAGTATGTAGTATGAATAGGGCGATGACTCGAAGTAAAGAACAAATCGGATACTTCAAAATTCATCTATGGGAGTTTAATTTTGGCCCAGCCCTTGCCCAAAATCCAAACTTAGGAGCTCTTAGCTAATGTCATAGGCAATGTTTAACAAAACTATAATATTGACCCGCCCCCATTGTAAAATCAAGGTTGATGCTATTGATTGTTTCTCAAAAATATTTCTTTTGAAACAGTTTAAAAAATCATATCTCAAACTTTTCGGAGGATATTTTGACTCCTTTCACTATCAATTCTACAATTTTTCGTCAAAGTTAAAGCTAAAAATATACAAAAAGATGAAGGTTTTTTTAAGACGAACTTCAATTGAACAAGAATTTGCTTCTAATAATTCTGAACCCATCGACGACACCGAATCCTCTTTACTGCAATATGGTACATTTTGGTTATGTTTCCACAAAACCAATACACTCTCTTTTTGAAATAAATGGCAAATAAGTCGAAACAGTCAATAAATTCACAAAGCCCAAACAATTACTGTATATCCTTCGAGAAACTATAAGGTAGGTAAGGTATATAGTAGGAGACGGTTACTATATGGCAGAAAAGAGAAGGTCTTGACCCTAGAAATTGATCTACCTACCTACTGTGAGCCATCAGGGAGACTTTCATGGAAAAACCAAAAGGCCCCTTGTTGTGGCACCACACCAAACTATAATACCAAATATGATGCTATGACTTTAATAAGACTTTAACTGCAGACTGAATGATAGTATAAGTCCGAAAAAACAACAACAACAACAAAAAATATCAACAGAAATAGATATCCATTCCGTATCTATATCGGATATAGTTGCGCAGCCGCAATCGATTGAAAAAATCAGCAACCATGCTGCGGTTTTTTTACAACGCTAACAATAATATAGATGCAGCCGAAACTAGGTACTAGGCGGATGTTTGCAGTGAAGTAGGTAGTAGTTTCGGAGGTGGTGACGCGCGGGTGGTTTCTTCTGTCCAATTCGCGAATTGGTAGGAAATTCTCCTAATTTCGTGTCATTAGTGTGTGATAACTGAGACCATTTACAATTTGCCATCATCACGACACGACACAAAATTGACTGCGCGCACAGGCGCAGTGCATTTAAGTTTACAGACTGCATCGCATGGGATGACGGACGGACGGAGAGACTATAGACGGAGTAACGTGCTCTCCACCATCCATGGGTTATTAGTCGCTATAGCAGATATGTTGGAGGCCATAGGTCACATGGATTTTGAGTTAAAGGATATACCTAGCTAGTTGGAACTTGGGAATAGATATAGAAAAAGGGAATGAATCGTCAACCCTCAGCTTAGCTCGAGTATAGCTGCTTCAGCAAAACGATGGAAAAAAAAGAGTTGGTGTGTGATGGAATCGTGGTGGAAAGTCTTCTTTTTTTGTTGCTTCGTCGATACTTTGATGCCTTTTGGATGACTTTGGCTTGAGTCTTTTTAAAGGTTCAAATATTGTGCGCGAGAGATGTGATCATCATCCAACAAAAGATGAATTGGTAAAGATACAAAATGTCAAAGGACTGGCATAGACTCCAAAAAAAAAACTAAGATAAAAATAAAACTGAAAAGATGATCTTTTGGAGAATGTGTGCAATTTTGTAAGAATGTCATTTTTGTTAAATTGTTGTAGCGCAGGGGAATTTATTTAATCACATAATTAAATCAATAAATTGGTCTGTTGTTGTCGAGCCATTGGAGATACAAGGTCTTCCAATTGGAACTACCAACATTTGACAGTTGATAGTGACTAAATTAGAAAATTAGTTTTAATTTTTTCAGTTTTCCGACATCTCATTAAAGGTGAAGTATTCCAAATACATTCGGGGAGTTTCATCCTTCCAAGATAACTTTTCGAAGAGTGTTGTCTAAATGTATGTCGTTTTAGTCAAAAAAGATCATCTAACAGCCCTTCGACAATGACCCAAAATATCATCGTTCAGTCAGTGAGCGATAACCCAAGGTAGTTGCAGTACAAAATTCAACTGGTTGAGGAGTTTAAGGCTTCCGACTTTACCACTGTGACAGGAGTTTTTTTAAATCGACTTTAGAGCAGTTGAAAACTTGACCATTTCTTCAAAAATCATCTTCCTGAATTTGTCTAAAGTGTGACGATGTCAATACCTGATCTAGAAAATTTTCAATACATGAATTTTGACGTGGTAATGACATTGGTACATTTTTTTAAAGAAGCCAGTTCATCAACTTCAACTGAATGTTAAAGACTTCTTATGACATGATCACCAACAATATGGAATAGCAACGTGCTACCGAGATCTTCTGGGTTGACGTCGTCAGACAGATTTTCTGAAACAAACCACAGCGGGTGTCAAAACTGTCAACAATATAAATCAAAGAAGTGAAAAATTGGACGATTAGGTATTGTATTACTTGTTTTGGAATGCTAAACCAGGATATGAATAGAATTGTATCCCCTTCTTCAGACCCGTCACATATCTAAGAAGACTTGATTTTCTAGAATTAATTTTTTGAACTAAAAGTAGATCGGAGATTTTGGGTCTCCTCGTCTCGCCCGCCAAACGGTTGCACGGAATCTTTCTTAGAGACATTATGACTTTCTTGTAAATGATTGGCGAAAAGAATGTTGACTTTGCTCTTAGTGGCCACATATTGTATCGGAAGCTTCTAAGAAATCATTGACGTGTCTTTTTAACACCTCCAAGTGGCTCCTGCTGGTAACGATGTTTAAGTCTTAAAATATGTGCTTTTGGCCATTACCTTCTATTTTCGCTGGTGGTTGGGGGATGGGTGAGCAAACCTGAGGATAATTGACCTCCAGCTATAATCGGAAGCTATATTCTGGTACCAACGAAGATGGAGCCCCTGATAATAGATACTTGGTGCTGAAAGACACCGAGCTTCAAGTCAAAGACTATCTATGAGGTAGGCTAGCTTTTGGGAGTATCGTGGTAGTTCTGATGTCTAAAGTTTCTGAGTTTAACGCCTCTGAGCTTTGGACATAAATAAGGTGTCGGATAGATTTTGCCCTATAGCAAGCGGTGCAGTTTAAGCCTTAACAGGAACTATAAAATTGTAAGGGGGAAGTTATTCTTGTACTGCCCTGGGGTTTTGACCAGCACTTTTCTTTGGGCATAATATTGAGGGTAGATCCTTTGTGAAATGAGTTCTAAACGGAAGGTTTTCAAGTCAATCTTATTAATAAGATTACTTGACGTCAATAAAAAATTGTTTTATTTAAATTATTGTATTTAAATGTAAAGATAGAAAGTGTGTAATGAAAGAAACTTGGAGTTATTTTAGACTACAAATTTGACCCTATTGTTAAGTCTGTTAACTAAATAGAAACGTAAAATTGTATTCCTCGATTGCTTTATAAGGTGTCTTATAAGCATTGAACTCCAGTAAGTCTACATTTTTATTATTTTTTGATTTAAAACACAATTTGTGTCATAAATCAACGCCGAAAAGAGCCCAACTAAAGTGGTTTCCAATAAAAATATAAAAACAGAAGAAAAAAACCGAAACCGGATTTTGTAACATTGAACGAACACCTACAACACAATACCACACCTAATCTTGGACCACAAAAACTGCATCACACATCATCTCAATCAAAAAAGATACATCCCTCAGCGGGACAAAAAAAAAAAAAAAACCAATAAAACCAATCAAAGTCGAAAAAACAAACAATTGAATTGGTGTATCTATCGCCTCTCGATGGGGTGCATAGATGAGAAATTATTGAGACGTCTTTGTTTTCCACCTCTCCCTCCTCTCACTATCATAATCGCCTTCCTTTTACTTCTATACTCCTACCTGGGGCGGATTTACGTTTATTTTGTTGTTGTTGTTGTTTGTATGTTTTGGAGATACCTGAGAATTTTCACTTTTTTATGATTTTTTTGTTTATTTAATTTAATTTTATGATTTTTTTTATCTTCGATACGATAAAGTCAAGGTTCGTATTTTTTTGCCCTCAAACATCACAGTGACACCTCAATGTTCGATGAGAAATTTATTAAAATTGAGGTTAGAAGGCGCCTTGGAGGCCTCCGACCAGCCAGACTCAAACCAAGTCCGACAAGAAGCAGACAGAGACGCCCTTGTATCACCAAGTAAGCGACTTCCGATGCGTTCATTTCATAATTGAAAAAAAAAACAAGATGTCTAACTTTGGAAACAACTGTCAAATGCCATTGAATTTTATTTGACACTACCACCAATGATGCTTCGTGCGTCGTCGACTACGGCGGCGGCGGCGCCTAATAATTTAGTTTGTTTGGTTAAAGTTCATCATCATCGGGAGAGAATATCGATGAATTTTTTAACCATCGAAATTGTCAACTTTGTCCAGATCCAGACTCAGACTCAGATTCCGACCATGGAAGATCATAGCGGGGGTTAAGTCATAATAGTTTGTGTGTGTAAGATTGGATTAATTGATGATTTATCTAAAATTGAAACACGATAGTTTTTGATCAATTTGTTGTCTAATTTGAAGTTTATTTTAGGGGGAAAATTATAAGTAATTTGGAATTGAGAGATTCAAAGTTGATTTACACTAAAATGACAAAAAGTTAACATTATTTACGTAGTATATCCACATGGATTGGGATTTTAGAAATCGGGTTAATTAAATTATTTAACTTTGTCGTCATTTAATTGATTGCGTCATAAAAAAAAAACAAAAATTACTGCATTTTAATGAATTGGAGATTGATTTCTGATTTGATGCCATAAAGATTAGGTTTTATGAAGTTGTAGACGATTTTTGTATTCGTCTCCTTAAGAGCTAATGATCGTTAAAGGAGAAATTCAATAAGCTAGAACATGAGACTGAGACATCACTTCCTCATTTAAAAATAGGGAAGGATCGACCGGCGCGGTGCATTAAAGAACAAATGTAATGATTCACTCAAAAGATAGTGAATTTTAAATACCACATATATGTAGGTATTTCAATTCTTTTTAAGGAGGTGATGAGATTGAAGTCGACGAAATGTTCAAAAATCACTTTAATGAAATTTATAGTTTAACAAAATGTATTTTAAATTAGGCTATATACAAAGACTGGCAACTTGCACAAAGAGTATGACAACTCGATCCTTTATGCATTTTAATTTACGACAGATTTTTTCTCGAAAACGAAATTTGATTGACGTCTTAATTGTCCGGCTTGAAAATCCCAGCATTTGAAACTTAGAAGTGACAGTGGGGTCAGGATTTTTCAACTGATTTTTTGTCCTTGTTTTCGTTTTATGTTCTGTCCTTTTTTCTAATCATGTCTTAAAATTTTCAAACCTTTTTGGATTATTTGCAAACAACAAATCTTTAGTGAGATTTCTGAAACTACATTGCCCGACAAAGGCTGTTCTGATGAAATTAAATGAAATAGAAAAAAGTGCTTATACGCCCCTTGTTCCATTGACAAAAATCAAGGCATAACTTGTTGGGATATTTTAAATCACAGAAAGATCTTTTGAGATCTTCCAAAATCAATTTATTTAGAACTAGCGGCCCCCGATAAACATCGTCTCGTCTCAATTTAAACCCTTCAGCTAAACTCCATATGTGTATTGATAAAAAAAAAACTTATTGACATATTCGAATAAAATTATTGAGCTGTACTGATAATTCCATGTACTTTCAGACTTTGGCTGTAAACTTAAAAGCCAATTAACCGGGGAACATAATTATTGTATTGGGACAGTAGATCAATTGGAAAATTCTGAATTCATGGGATAAGGACTACTTCCTTTTCTTTGAATTTTCCATTACTGATCGTCACTTGAATTACATTATTCGTCAGTTTCTGAAAATCCATTTCAAAAGACTCCGATTCCACAACTTGAATGATTAATCTCAAGTTGGTCAACCTGTCAAAGGAAGTCCTAGTTCTTTTATGCTGAGCCGAAAGTTCTTTGATGATAGTGCTCCTTAAAACACTGTTTAATAATAGATTTTAATTTATTATTAATCTTTTATAAATAAATAAATAAAATTCTTTTATGCTAGTTTTGCCCCTTCACAATGTCAGGGAACACTTAGGTAGTGAATTCCTCATTTCATATGATGTGAACTCGCAAAAAATAATAATATTACTATAGAGTCGGAATAACAATTCTTATTATCGCTGTCAAATTCAATTTCTCATCGCAAAAAGACGACGAGGATTTTAAACATGCATCAAATTCATCAGCAGCACTAGATTTCGTGCTGAAGAGAAACGTTTGACGAAAATCTCAGAGGAAAATCATAGTAAAATCGTTTTCCGGCATCGTAATACATCTTTCTCTACTTTAACATCATCCAAAGTCAGCTAAAAAACAAAACAGAAAACCAATAATTCAAAACTAAATTCTTATTATTAATATTAATAATAATTAATTAATATTATGTCCTATAGGTAATTTGTTTAAAAATAATGTGAATTATTTATAAAACCATGACTAATACTGTCACACCCTTATATGAAACACTTCTTTAAATTTTATGTTTCTGTACTTTAAGTTTATTGATGACTATTAGAAGATTGTTGTATGTAACTGTTTTTTAGCAATAAAATAAATTTTGGTTAAGTTTATGAAGCGAAATTTCTTAAAATTTTGATGGACAATATTGATTATGATTAAGTTCCATTTAAATTAAATCTTCATCATCTTTTTGAATCCAACATGAAATTTTCTCAAAACCACGTACGGAGTTAAAATTTTACTTCGATTTTTAAATTGAAATGACATTTCTCATTGTTGTTAGCAAAACTGTTTATATTTGTACATCTTTTTCTTCAAAAATAATCTAAATAACAAGCTATTATAGATATATAATATAATATTATAACTATGTAATTATTATTGCGTTTTATAAAAAATCTCGATCAAAAGTAACTCTTGAAATGACAATATCAGAATTAAAAAAAAAAATATTTCAAACATCCTCAATTAATTTTACAAGTCTCAAATGTCAATTTTGTTTCAAGCTTCAAGAAAAACAACATGAAAAACGGACTTAATTAATTAATAAGTTAATACCAACTTTCCTGTAAAATGACTCAATAAAACTAATTGAAATTAATGCAAAAACCTTGTAAATTTAAAATACCCAAATTAGGTCACCTCCCCTCAGCAACCATCACCGCAATACTCTTATTTACTTCCCCCAAGTTTTAAAACAAAAAAATCTCTCTTTGATAACTCAACAGCAGCCGCCAAAATGTATAAATATCAAATAAATCTTTTATTATTAAATTAATTTATGGATTCTTAATCCATTCGATTTTTTTTTTAATTTTATTTTTATTTTTTTTTTCATTGTTGCAAAAAAAGAAAAAAAAAACAAAAATGATGATTTTATAATGTTCAATATTTTGTGTGTGTTTTTTTCGTTTCGTTATCGGTTTTAATTTTAATATATTTTTTTGTGTTTTTATTTTTACTCTTATCAGAAGCTACAAAAATATTTATACGAATTTAATTTCATTGTTCAATGAAATATTTTTTAAAGGTTTAAATATTTTTTTTTTCTTCAATTTATTATTAAATTTTTGGTGTGTATTTTGTTTTTTGTTTGTGAAAATTGGATAAATGTCAATTTGGCTTAAATGTTGGGTATCGTTTTTTTTGTTTGTTTTTGTAACCTGGTTTGAAATGATGATTCAAGAGTGAGGACTCAGAATCAGAAAGTGGAAACATCAATTTTCAGAATGAAGATGGACAAGTATGTAAAATAAGAAATCTGAGAAATCCATTAAAAAATTTGTTCGGACCTAATTATGACAGATAAGGGTTACTGGTTACAAAATGCAGATACATATTTGTATTTGTCTTGTACAAAGTTGAAAGATATTACATTATTTATATTGATTTATGTTTTTTAAAAGTGATTTTTTTTCAGGAGATTTATAATGTAAAATTTGAACAGGGGGTCATTGCTTTTTGTATAATCTTTGGAGATTTATTTACAAAATAAATAGAAACACTTAAGCTAATCAATGACATTTTGTTCTTTAGCCCATGAATTATTGATGTTCCTTATTTTGGTGGACATATAATTTTGATATCGACAGTTTATAGATATTAAGGTAAATTGGTATTTACTGCACACTCGTTCAATTTAAATAAAGTCAAAAATAAGTGTTCAAAAACAAATTTAATTTAATTGCGACATTTGCAGATTCAGAAAGAAAAAACTCAATTTTGTAGATTTATATATATTTTATGTTTCTATAATAAATTGCAGTATTTAAACGTTTTTCTGCTTAATTTAAAAATGAATTTAAAAAAAATATATATAAATAATTGCGTTCCAATACCCTATTACCAAATTTTATTTTTAGTTGTAAAAATTAAAATTCATATTGAAATTATTTGTTTTAAAAATATTTAAAAGAAAATTTAAGCAGAAAAAGCTAACAAAACTATATTTTTTGAAGTTTAAACTTACAAGTCTTAAAAATCTTTTTTAAGCTTTAGAATTTAGTAAGCAACATACAAGTTTAAAGGTCTCCAGATTTTTTTTAAATTTTAGTTCTCTTCTGTTTTGACACACTTTTTTAATAATTTGGCATTCGCAAAGTTCTATCCCTATGAACGTTAAATTTTAATACATTTTAATAAGAGATAAAAAAAACTTGCCAAGTTAATTCTCCAAGTCTAAAACTTTCTGACATAATTTTCAATTCTTCCCAATAACACTGTCGATATCTGTTTCAAGGTAGATTGCATACAGTTCATGATTGTAGTGTCTCCGAAATCGTCCTTCCTCATAGCTATACAGAGCCAAAAAATTTCCTTAAAACTTTCCTCTCGAATACTAAGCACCTCACTCCAAGTCTCGAATTCTTATGTGAGTACTGGTGGAGAACTAATTATCCTGTAGCATAGCAGCAGCCTTCTTAGAAGTTTGGTAAGGTTTCCATGGATTTTGAGAGCTTTGACAGGCTGTTATGGGTTTTAGCAACCTGCTTCTACTTCTATTGACCCAAGGTAGGATTGAAGAATTCAAATTCATATTGTTTGAAAAATTGAATGACCTCCCTTTTGCCACATTTCCTGGAAAGAAACTTTTTAATTTTCAATATTAACATTAAAAGCCTTTTAAACTTTTACTATTCCAATGAATTTGTAATTCTACAATAAGTTCTTATTATAATGTGGGCGGATCTCACGCCTCTTAAATCTCAAATTTAGATTATTTCCTTTGCTTACATCGCAGAACCTTCTTTTGTGTAAAATTTCCAGGTTCTTAGACACCGGCCGGAACAACTATGATGATCAGTCAGTTAGTCACACTGTCAATCGCTGATTTCTAAAGTGCTGTATCTCAGGAACTACTTCTGCTATAAAATTAAAATCTAGGGAAAATTGAAGTTTCTTACTTCTTTTCTCTTATTGGAGTTTAAGATTTAGGTAGACAGAATTGATTGCCATTTCTCAAATAAATCACCCATTTTTTGGTTTCAAGTCTGACTTTTGGTTTGCTTTGATAGAAATTCGAGTTTCCGGTCTAGTTTTTGAGTTATCACATAAGAATATGATACTTTTTTTTAAATTAGTCTCTGTTTTCGATTCAATAAGATACAAATATGTACATTTAATTATAAATTTCTTTGACTGAGTTTGACTCTCATATCTTCTGCTGCATAATCTTAGCTCCAAATGACGAATGACCCCTATACCCAAATTATGTTTTATTCAGTGAATTGACTTTCTTGATAACAAAAACCTAAAAAAAACAACCTTTCAGTAGATCCAGTAGATTTTTAATCAAGTCAATTGATTTTTATCGCTGGTGCATCATCAAATTAAAGTTAAGTTTTTTTTTTCGAACCTGATTTTTTGAAGATGTCTCAATTCATTATCAGCACCACCAAAAAAAAAAAAAAAACCATTCCGAGTGTCACCAAAGATTTATAACCCCAAACGCTTGCACTAGCTCATCCTCTGCTCTCGCGACCGACCGACGACGACGACTTCGATGGATTTTAATGTATTTATTTATTCTCTTATCAATTTGTTATCTCCAATACAACCCTAGAAACAGCATTCTCGAATAATCTTTTCTAACATTAATCACCCACGAACTTCGTGTTTGTGGACAGAAAAAGATACAACGAAAAAATGGATACGATGTATCTGTATAGCTCAAGCTTCCATCCAAACCGATGCGATTTGTTTTAAAGCGGACACAATCCAATTAAAGGAATTAGCTTTGGATGCCTCAACATGAAGTTGAGTGTCGTCTTCCCAGCCGAGGGATCCGGGAGATGATAGTATGATGGGAGACAATCACGACCGCTTGTGAGGTCCTAGCTCATCGCGGTCTAGTGAGCCATTTTCTCATATTTCACAGTCAAATAAGTGTCAACTGTCAAAGGAGAGTATCGCCGTCGTCGTCGTTCCGAAATGAGACTCTAATTCGGAGATCGGGATTAGCCTAAAGGGTAACCATCGAGGTATCAATAGATTGTCCTCGTAGCGAGGAGGAATATCATATCCAAGTCTCCAAGCATCAAATTTCAAACTTAGCGAAGTTTCCTTCAAGCTAGAGAAAGATCGAATAGGTACCTACATGATAGCCCTTATGTACATATGAGCCGGTGCCGGATCACCTTACCTTGATGAAAGGTACCTGACAGTTTACCGTCGCGTCTTTGGTCACCTGCTCTGATGATGCTCATTCGACACAGTTTTTCCGTGGAAATTTTAGCATAATGCGCGTCCATAAATATGCATGAGCTAGATCTTGTTGGCTGAGTGCTATGTGATACCTCGGAGGTCTTCGTTTCGATCCAAAAATATATCATCATTGATGATTATTACGGACGGCCATTGGTCAAAGCGATCAATGATGATGGCTAGACCAAAACAAAGACCTTTTTTAATAAGAATGTTATTTTTTTTTTTTGTCTGGAAACTTTACACAGCTACGCCTTCGTGTTATGGTCATCATTATGAATTAACTACAAGTTCCAAAGTTATGTCCAACAAGGGACAACCGCTGGCCGGCTGGGGTCTGAGAAGATTAATTGGCAAATCGATGAATTTGACTCTCGTTTTAAATTGGGCTAGAGATAGAGAGACAAAAAGGGGGAGGAAGATTGGTTACAATTATTGCGTGGTCGTAATTTATTTTTGTATATGTATGTTACGACTTAAGATAGAGACACAGGAAACGAGAGAGCAGAACAAGGGGGGTTAAACATTTTTCTAGATTATAAAAATATTCTAGTATGCTCTTTTTTTTATGACTATGCAATGGCGTCTAAGATGAATCTATGTGGCATGAAATTTTTTGTTTAAATGAAAAATGACACGGAGAAGGGGTTAGGTTATAAAAAATGAAGTATGATTGCACGATTGAATGCATTTTAAGTAATTAAAAGAATATTTTTTTTGTTCTTCTTATCATAACGAATTAATTATACAGAAGAAGATGAATTTTTGGGTCACATTTTTGAGTGTGACATTTTCTTAGAGTAGCTTTAACGAACTTTGATTAAAGCTTATTTAAAATTCTTCAAAAAAAGGGTTGAATAGATTGGAATTTTTTGAAGAACTAATTTAAAAAAACAGAACTAAACTAAAGCAGGAAAGAGTTTTTTGACTTAATTAAGACAATATTGTGAGTGAGAAAATTGAAAGAATGCGTTTAAAATGTGAGCAAGAATTTAAATGTTGAGGGTTAAGTGAGGGCTAATACACTTTAGCCCTCACTTAACCCTCAACTTAGTCAACAGTTCACATTCAGATGAAAAAAAATGTTTTCTTAAAGGTTGATTAAGTCAAAGCCAAAATACTTTTCTACTAATAAATGATTGATCAGATTGATTGATTTTTTTTTAATACCTTTATTAACTTCAGTTTTGTTTTTTACTACGTAAAATGTCGTTTTTTAAAACTTAAAAAATAACAAAAATAAATACAAATTAAATATTGTTAAAAATTATTGAATACAGTATTTTACGGATATAATAAACACTCTTGTAAGAAACTCATTTTTAAGTACCAATATCAATTAGAATAAAAAAGAACTGCTAAAAGAAAATTTTACTTCATCAAAAACCATTTGTCAAAA
Source organism: Scaeva pyrastri (assembly GCA_905146935.1). Taxonomy (NCBI): domain Eukaryota; kingdom Metazoa; phylum Arthropoda; class Insecta; order Diptera; family Syrphidae; genus Scaeva; species Scaeva pyrastri. The sequence continues at coordinate 20,779,343 of LR989927.1, read as the reverse complement.
ATTTTTGTTTACTCATCCTTGTAATACCTTAGTTAATGACATCGTTCCACTTTTTAGTGAAAGCAGCAGTTTTGGAAAGACCGTGAACACTCTGCAAATATGTACTATAAAAATATCTCGTTGTGTACATTGATTTTATATTAAAAACTCGGATACAAGAAAGAAATTATTTGGATTTTACTGCACTGCAACTGTTAAATCAACCTATCTATCTACCAATTACAATAAAATGATTTGTCAAATTTCTTTTAGTAAAAATTAAAATGACCTTAAGTTTATTTTTTACAATGTTTTTTTTATTTTTTTAATAGATTTTGTATGCATAGTTAAGTTGTTAGGTTACTAAAACTTCTTTTCCTCAAAAATTTATGAATTCTGGCCTTATAGATTGTTTTCAGTGCAGTGGTTTCCTCAGGGCAGTCATTCAGGGCCACTTCTTTTAAATTTACTCAATATCTAATCATGCAGTGAGTTTTCTAGGATAACAGATTGATTAATGTGAAAAAAATTCAAATTTAAACTTAGACCTATCATCTAAGAACTTTTCCTTTTTTATAAAATTAATTTGAAATGTTGAGTTAATTTACTTTTTAAACTACAGGACACGGCGAACTTTGTTCGTCTCTTCCTTGGCATTTTAAGACCTGTTTATCTCAAGCGAACTGATGATAGAAGATTTTAATAAGTAATTACAAAATGACAGGAAACTTTATAACTTTTCGTTAACGTAGAACTGACAATTACGTTTTTTTACTATCAATTTTTCCATATTTTATCATTTTTTAAACCTTCCCCGGACGATGACAAACATTTCAAAATCAATATCAGTCAAATCGGTCAAGCCGTTCTCGAGTTTTAACGAGATAAATAAACATTTCATAAACCAGTTTACTAAAAACTGAGTAAGGTAATTTTTGAAACAAGTTTATAAAAATTTGACAATGCATGACTGTCAAAGGAGGTATTGATCTTAAATATGGAGAAGTATCAATTTAGAGCGTTCAAAGACGTTTACGTCGATTTGTCTATCGAGGCTTATTTTTCTCATTCTAACTTCATTTCAATCGAAAGACCGTGTTTCGTTAATTAATTTCAAAACTTTGGAAAATCATAGAAAAATATCTGACATCTTGTCTATTGGCGGGCCAACATTGCGTGATTTAACACTTAACCTAGTAATTTGAAAAAATCACCTCAATTTTATCTTCCCACCTACAGTATACCTCTTATGACTCAAATAAACCCATATTACTATAAGTTACTTAATTGGTGTTTAATTCACTGCTGCATAACTAGAGCAGCAAAATTTCCCATGGCAAATAACAACAATTTGATTGCTTGCGAATAAGAAGCCAGCAAAAAAATGGTAGCTGCGCTGGTGATTATTATTTGGAATGCGTTTGATCGTTTTATTCACTTGAATGCTGCACTAGCTATGCAGCAGTGAATAAAACACAACTTGAGTTTGTAAGTTGCATTTACTATTTACAGAAAAGACCTAACTACATATGTCAAAATAGAAGAAATTAAGATCTTTTTAAATCGAAAAGAATTTGAAGCATTTGTATAAAATTCTTTTTGTATATAATCTTAAGTAGAATCAGAAAAACGATAAATAAATCAAATGACATCCAAACTGATATGCAACAATAATAATTTATGATTTATAAACTTGTTCCAGTCACCGAAACAAAAAAAAGCCTACATTTCATAAAATACCTTTTTGACACATACTCGCAATGCTTAGCTTACTCCCATAAAATTGCACACTATTCACATATCTTCTTGATGGTGCTCCAGATTCCAGTAATCACTTTGTTTTCTCTTAGCCAGTAAATGCAAGATCCAAGCAAACACACAGGCATACAGCATCTTCATCAGGCATTCTTTTTTTTATGCATTCATTACATCACATTGTGGTCGTTATGTTGTCTAACATACATATCCTGGATGTCATTTTCTATTGAATATGTGCTGTTATCTTTTAAAATTCTAAATAAATACCAACATCCATTCAACAGGAAAAAACAACAACTACAACAACAAAAACAAAAACGCAACTAGTTGCCATCCTAATCCCTTGATATCGATACAAATGCCGGAAAAAAATCGAACAAATATTATACCAACCTGTCGCAACATTTCGTTCGCATAGTTTCAGTTCCATGGTGGTGATGGAGTAGGAGGAGGAGGTGGAGCAGGAGGAGACAATCGTTTCTTGGCCACTTTCTTCTCTTCTGGCCTCCTCCACCGCCTTCTAAAGATCATTTCTTGGCCTTAGGAGTTACATAGGAGTGTGTGTTCACATCATGTGTGCCAATATGCACAACAATGAGGCCATCTTATTCACAGTCTCGTCGTCTTATGAATGCACCACATTAGAATCTGGACATCACTATGTTGTTATGCAGGTTATAGGGTTGCCACATGGCAAATTTAAAAATGATATCAATCTTGAGTGAGATTTTGTATTTAAAGTCAAATAAGAGGACATTAAGCCCTCATTTTGACAAGTATACCCCTTTAAATCACTCAATATCTCGCTATTGATTAAATACCCTCTTTACATCTTATTTTTTGGGATATTGAGATACATTTGCTCATCTTTCACACTTTAAATAACAAATCTTTTACTTTAGATCATATAGAGGAGATTGACATTGGAGATTTTAAAGATATCAGTCAAGTTTTTAACGAAAAAACTAATATCTGTTATTTAACCGAGATAAATTGACTCTTTCCATTTCAAACATTTAAAAAGTTTTGAAAATTGATTTAAATCATATTTGTATTTCTGATTTTTTTTTTAGATTCTAACTCATCTGTCAAATCAGTGCAATTTGATGTCAAAAAAAAAAAACATTTCAATCGATGTTGGCAACCATGAATTGTCTATGACAAAGTTTATTGGGATATTAGATCTTGAAAGAGGATTTTCAGTTGGGAAGAAGAAGACTTAAAAAATACAAACAAAAAATATGTCAAATCCCTATACAACGTGTGACACACAAAAACAAAGACACACGAAAAAAAAAACAGACACAAAAACAAACAAACTAAACCACGATAAGATGCAAAGTTTATTTATGCAAAATCTCAGAGGAGCCTGGGAATTTTTGTAGCCCCTGCTCTGGCTCTGGCTTGTACTCGTATAGTCGTAGATCTAAAGCGGATTCGTTCGAATAAGGTTTACATTTGGCATTCTTACGGATATAGGATAGATTCGTATGTTGTGTTTATAGTCATCATTTCTTTGGTGTGCTCTGTTTAGTGTTTCTATTTGTTTTACTTTCTGCATTCGGATCTGTTTTGTTGGTAAAACAAAAAGAAATAAATAAAAAAATGGGAAACATATCACCACCACCACCACCTTCGCCATTGCCACCGCCATCCAGTGTAATGTTGTTGTTGCTGTCATCGTCGTTGTGGTCGGTCCTGGTCTTGGTCTTCTTCGTCGTCGTCGTCGTCAGGTGGATGCGGATGGTAGCTACAAAAAATCTGGTACGTAAAAAAAATCTGCAAGGTACCTTCCTCTATACTTGGATGAAGAAGTTGGAAATGTATCCACAACATGGGTCCATTCAGAGTAGTTGTTGTAGTTGTAGTCTACAATTCTACATGTAGTAGGCCATGTCAAACGTTGTTAGCAGCAGCCGTTAGAATTACGACTACCAACTAGTTATGCTTATGGCTTTTGAACGTTACTTTTCCACTATAAGAGTGAGTTAAGGTAGGGCTGTTTAAATGTATACTAAGTCCCAATTTAAAGTTAAACCCGAGTTAAATTATCAATTTTTGTGGGTTAACATTGGATTGAGTGAACTGAACAGTGGCGTACTTCATATTTTATCCTTTGAGTTTCTTAAATTGCTACTTCACTGAAGAACTTATTTTTGACGTATGGGTCAATACGTCACAATGAAAAGTTTAATGAAAGTTCGTCCGTTATATAAATTTTGACAAAAATACTAGCAAATTTTACCAATCGTTTTTTTTCGTTTCTAGTTAAAGCCTACTTTTATGGTTTTGATAGAAAGTTAAGGGCCTATTTCGAAAAGTTGTAGCTCCCTATATTTGTCATAGTCTATATAATTATGTTGTCGAAAACGGACAAAATATTTCTGGGTTACTTCGGGAGAAAATTCTGTTCATTTTACTTGCCTAAACTGTCAAAACAGACGGACGAGACCACACCGATACCAATGATACCGAGACGATATTCATATTTTTCGTTTTTGACGATACCTACTAGACTTTCAAAAATCGTATCGTGTTTTCTCTCGTTGCCACTTTGTCAGTCCTAAAAAATTTGAATTGTTAAATAAATTTTTTCGTAGAAGAGAAATCTGCATAAAATTTTCAATTGGGTATTTTGTTTCCCAAAATATTTCTGATAAAAGTTATATTTTCTTGAATTTATGTTTTGTTTATACAACATTAATTAGAATGACTAAGAGTATAAGATAGAGTAGGTGGACATACTTCATCAATTGAAGAAGTGATACATTCTGGGTTTTTATTAAAAAAAAAACAATCTGTAATCTTATTTTTTCCTACTTAGCTTAAAAGCGTCCAGTAAACAACAAAATACGTTTTAAGAGATTATTAAAATACTTTTTCTTTTTTGTTTAATATACCCAACAACACCCAAATTCTGGATGGGGATTAATAATTTCGAAGAATTCTTGTCTGACAACTCATTCCATGGCTCCCCCAATATTATCATGGATTAAGTCATCAAAAATAAAAATAAAAATAAACAACCACACAAATACCTTTACACCTCTGTCGATATGCGATGGCGTTTTATTAAGGGTCAAACATTTTGATTGTTAGTCATTTTGAAAATGCAACAAATTAGAATTTATTTTGGAAGGACAATCAAACATTATTGATTGTTTGAACTGATTTAAGGTATTGATTTTTTATAGCACAAATTGACACCTATTTTTATTTTGTATATGTAAAATAAATGTGTTCTACTGGGTCGTAGCTTCTTGCTTACAACAAATTGAATACATTAATTTTAAGACCAACTATAAGAACATTTTTATTTAATAATATAATACCGATTCAAATTGACTTCTTTTACTGTGATGGAATTATGGAATGTTATGATATTAACAGTTTGGTCATCTGCTTAAATATGAACTTAGAGTACAGAGTTTGACTCGAAAAGCTTTAAAATTTTTGTTTTGTTTTTCGTTTCTGTTCTATGTACACGAGTAATAAAAAGTGGACATTAAAACTGCGACTGCTTCAAAAGTAGTAAATTTTTAAGTGATAAAAAAAACTTTTTGAAAGGAAGTTTGCCAGGACTCAAATTTTGTATAAATCTCTTAAATTTTTTTAACTTCCCGTAGGGAGTTATTGTAGTTGGTCCAAATTGTCAAATTGGAATTTTTGGAGAGATTTCTGTGTATGCGTGTGTACGCACGTTCGTACGTTCGAGATACCCTTTTTCGTGAACTGTATCTCAAGAACGAGAGGAGATATTAACTCCAATTAATTTTTTTGACAATTTATAACTTTAAAAGATGCAGAACTATCATAAAAGTTTGAAAAAAAGGAAAAATTTTTGTTGGTCCCAAAAATCTCAGGAACGGCTCATGCTATTGACTTCAAATAAATTTAATTAGGTTCAAAGTGATGTGGTAAAGATTTGGTATAAATTTGGAAAAATCCCGTAATTTTTTTTTATAGAAAAACTAAAAAAAAATATTAGCCATTGAAGAAAAAATGCTATCATGTTCAAAACAATTTCCTACAATTTGTAATAACGTCTTTGATATCTGATACAATTTTTGAAAAAATTCATTGACAGTTTTCTAACCAAAAAAAAGTACAAAAAATTCTACAAAATAAAATATAATTGTTAACATATGGTAAATTTTTGACAAACATCGAATGGACAGTTTTTTTACCAAAAATAAAAATCCAAAACTAAAATTTACCGAAAAGTGTCAAAAATTGTTTTTCACCTCATATTTCTTCACAAAACTCTACGATATTGACTTCAAAAGTATTTTATTTTCAACATAATGAATTTTTCATTGTCTAAATGATAAAATGTTGACAAATATGAAATTCACATTTCTTACAATAAATAAAAAAAACTAACCTCAAAAGTCAATCGATTAATATCAGGAATGCCAAATTTTCAAAGTATTCATAATGGGAAGTTATCATCAGTGTGGGTCGCACCTAGCCTCCTTTTCAAAGAGTTGACATTTTGGTGAATTTGAAAACTTTAAATTTTGTTCTGCTATTTCTTATTCAATAAGTTTTTTCTTTCAGTAAAATTCAGTTATAGTGACTTTGGTTATAACGACATTTTGGCTATAACGAAGAAATTTGGAGCTATAGTTTGGTTTGGTACCAAATAGTTTGATATACAAATCTTTCGGATATAGCGACATCCCTTGATCTCCCGTGAGTGATCGTTATACCTATCCGAATTCTACTGTATCTTCATTTCCAAATATTGATGTGGCTTTTCCCGAAGAGACTTTTGATAATCTCGTCTCGTCTTTTCACTATCTGTGTCGGTCTTGCAATTTTGAATCAAGTGCCGACTCGGTTTCAAAACCGTTCCGTATGAATTCTGACAACCGAAAATACTAACGACACCGACAAGTGACAAAACTATCGAATGTTCAAGATATAGCTACTTCCTTATCTCATCATCTCATCTCGTCTTCCCTTAAAGATGAAACAAAGCTCTCTCTCTTTTCTCGACGGCTAAGATCACTATTGATTTTACTCCCAAAATTTTAAATACAAGTATACAAAAATGAGTGTCAACGAACACACCCCCAAATGTGCTAACATTTATTTATTTTTTGAACAACTTAACTGCCTCCTACATTTCACAATCCAAAACTCTATCTCTATCTTTTTTATGTGTCAGTAACCAAAAAAACACGGCTATATTTTAAATGCAGCTTAGAAGTCCCTGCAGTCGTTTTTTTCCTCCGAGTCCTTAACTTACCTTTAAAAATACTAACGTATGCACACTCATGTCATTCTACATCGCAAGTGAGAAAAAAAAAGGAGAAAGGAGATTTCCTTATCATTGGACGACATTCTCACGTCTACCGGATAAGAAGGCGACAAAATGTCGTTCTAAGTATGAATTCCATCATTCCATCCCAATTCGAAGATGACGACGACAACGACGAGGATGATGATGATGCAAGTGGAATGTCTTCAATTTTTTTTTTTTTTTTCCAACCCAAAAATGACATAATTAAGATTCGTTTGTTTTTCGAATGACTAAATATGACATTACTGGCAAGGCGATGCTGAAGTTGAACCCCAAAAAAACAGAGCAGCATCATTTTCTTATCAGCACACCAACAAGTCCATCCGTCGGTCGTCGTATGTCCCCCCGAACTCACCTTCAATATTGGTGAGCGATTCGGGGTCCGCACCGCATCAAGAACAAAATTAATTTCAACTGTCAGCGCGCCACTTGTACGAACGAACGAGAAACGGAAACCGACTTGACACCTTATCGCGTCGAAAAATTAATGAGAGGGAAAACGTTCTTTCCTCAAAATGATGCAACATACATAATATACTAATGCATTCGATTTTTTATTTTTCCTCAAACTGAGACACTTTAATAATTGTTATTGCCTCAATTTTGTTGTTTTTTTATAGTGTCTCTCGATTTTTTGTTCGAGCTTGGAACGTCACATTTAAAAGTATTTATTTTGTTAATTTATCTAAATGTATATTAGTTTTTTTTTTGTTGTTTATACACATTTCCAACGTGACACACGCACGGAATTAAGAAATTATAAAATTGAAGATGGCACTTAGCAGACACGATCTTTGGAGTTAAATTAAAAAATAAAATAAAAAATAATAATAAAAAACGAAAAAATAAAAAAAAAAAACTTTTACTTTTAATGTGCCATCTTGTTTTGTGTGGTTATTTATGAAAGCCTAGTTTTCTTTTTTAATCTCAGAATTAAAATTATGTTTAGTAGTTTTTTTTGTTGTTGAGACTTTGAATCTAGAGAAAGGCTTTTTTTTTATTCTTCTTCTTCTTATAAACTGTCATCAACGTCTTATGAAGGAAGGGAAGTAGGTAGACAGACATACATGGCTTATCTTAATTTCATTGATGGTTAAGAAGTCATATGGAACACCATTGATGATGATGATGATGATGATGGGGGGAAATCAAGTGTCAATGTTTAAAGAAGTTATTTGAGGAAAAGGTTTTTACGACGACGACGACCAAAGACGGCTATGAACTCCACAGCAAAATCTTTATCGTTTAGTGCTTTTGGCCATTATATTATTATACACACTTTATGCAGACTATATAGACAGTGAATTGTGACTAAGATTGTCTGACCCAATTCACATAGACGAAGTTGAAAAGTTTAAGTCCGTAACTAATGGAATTTTATACTCCCAAACGGATTGGGTTATCTCTCCGACGAACGACGACGACGCGACGGAGCACGGAGGTATAGGTACGTTGAAAGATTTGATTAGGAGGATGATCCATGAAGTGTTCTTTTAAGAAAACAACTTAAAAATATTGACTTTTACTAGAAAAAGAATGTATTCAAATTTAGAAACTAGTTTTGTATTTTATTGCTTTTTAAATTTAATAGTCAATAATTAATTGTGGAAGTTCTTGTGAGCTTTTGCATTCAATTGCTATACACGATTGTTTTTGAAATTGTAATTCGTAAGAAGAATATTTGGAGTTTTGACAGCAAGCCATTTTTTCCAAAAAGCAATGACTAATCATACCTACCGTCACCAACCTATAAACCGCAACAAACAGTGAAAACTTGTGGAAGGAGAGGGTTTTAAAGAACCATTCTTTTTGAAGTATCTAGCCTCCGAAATGAAAATTGTCTTCACTACTGAATTCATCACTGAAGACGAATTTTCAATGACAATCCGGCTTATTTTGCGGACCAAGAAACCAATTAGCTAAGATGCGACGGTACTGGAGTCCAAGTGTTAACACATCTTTAACGCCCTTAAAAGATTTCTAGTTCCAAAGATCGCCGACAAACCTGGATTTTTGTCATCACTACGGTCTTCAGCAATTCAATTCTTCCAAATCACTTTTTCAAACACCTCAAATTTTTCTACCACTTTCAATATTGTCAACCTGGTGCTTTGAGTTTTTTTCAAAATTACACACTGTGAATTTTAAAAATGTGAATACGGTGTTGAAGAGTATATCTTTCCATTTTTACTCAAGGTGCAGTTTTTACTTGTGAAATGTCAAAGGATGACAGCTTCAAAAGTGACAGCTGCTCAAAAGCTGGCCTTTAAATAAGCTTTTATTGAATTCTCAAAACTGATAATTTTTGACAATTGCAGCCTAAAATTCTGACAAAATTTGAACTGTGAATCTTAACATTCACCTTTACTAGCAATGTTCATACTTCAACAAAAGTCAGTTGACGTCAAATTCTCTCTCAATTTTTACCTTGTGGATCAGGAGTTCTCATTCTCATCTCAATGTCCCGCTAAAGTCATAATACCATTTCAAAAGTTGGCCCGGGTCGGGTGGTGATGATGATGGTGGTGATGGCCCAGTTTCGCGAACTTGCTTCATACATATATAGTAGAGGTGCAGGCGCAACTTACCGATGACAATTTAGCCTTTCACCTGTCATCGGCTGCAGATAACAAACGTCATCTGCATATTCAAATTGGCTTGCAGCTTGTCATTATGAAATTTCAAAATAATGAGGCTTTCTCTCCTCATCACTCTGATGATGATGACGACTACGATGATGATGATGATGGTGGAGTGTAGTTAGTGGGTCATTGATTTTTGCAAGCAAACTGGACCAATGACCAAATCCGTGGGATTAGAATACAAACAATCGAACTCCAAGAAATGAGAAATATTCTTTGCTAATGAGGGTCAAGCCATCCATGCACGACCACGACTTTTTACCATCAGAACAGAACCGATGCGATGATGCGGGCTCAAGCTCAAAGAAGAAACTCCGATCACATCAAGAAGCAATGATTGATAGCGGATATTGTAATGTGTGGATCGATTGGCGATGTGTCAATTAAAGTCTGTGATGACTTATGACAGGCATCTGACCTCGTTAAGCAGCCCACATTAGGCATTCCGTCTAATAAAAGTTTGACATAATCTTAAGGAAGAAATCATCACATCCATCGCCCGCCATCGCATCTAATCCCGTATTGTTTGTATACTCGTATGTAAGTTCAACGTCCTTTCTCTAGATGATGGTATACAAATTTCCATTTTATCCGTAAATTCACTGTCCCTTTCTTTGTGAGTCAGATTGAAGTGAAGTGAAGTCGGAGGAGGGTCTGTGTGCTGGAACGTGGAATGGGATGTGGAACTCATATGCATACGAATACACATCATGGAACGTTGTTGTCTCCGTAGCCGTCCATGTCGTCAGAATGGCTATCAATCCATCAGTCCTCGGCAAAATAAAATCGGTCATCGGATTGAATTCCAACTCGTAGGAGCAGCCATAAACAAACTTTGATTCCAAGGAACCTTACGGAGCCACACGGATCCCACCATCATCACCAGCAGCAGCAGAAACTATCAGCAAATAGCAACAACAATAACAGAAAGAGAATAAACAGGGAATCCATGAAAATGCCCAGGAATTGCATAAACTTTTTCTTTCTTTCTTTTTTTTTGTTGGTTTGACGTTTCGGGAAAAAATGGGAAAAATTTGAATTTGTAATCAGTGATAGGGCACACACAGGAGAGTATGTAGGAGTGGGAGGTATGGGCATGGGCAGTGTATGTGGACGTGGACAGGGCTGATGCACATAAGTTTTGCATATGGGCTGGGATTTTTAACTTGTTTTTGTTGGGCCTTAGGATTTGGTTTTTTCTAAGCCCAGACCGAAGCCGAAACTGAAGCCCGGCCAAAACCAACTCCGAGCTTGACGATGTCAAAATGTCAGAGTGAATGGTTTATGCTGTTGGTGAAATTTCCATACCCTCAGGCTTAAAATGGGCATTGAAATTGGATGAGAGATAAGAGAGCAGCCACTAACGTCAGTGGGACGGGAGCGCCGCGTCGGGTGAAAAAGAACAACGCCAGCAGCGGCGGCGGCTAGGTCGGAGGCAGGCTGAAAGTGGACGATGGACGATGGAGGAGAGTTGCAGCCAATACTGTCGGTCTGATATTTTATTCTTTTGTGTCAGTTGGCTGATTTGACTGTTCCAGTGGTCAGATGAAGAGTATCTGTGTTAACATGGATGATGGGCGTGCGAGTGCTGGTTGTTATGAGCATCAACGATGCATGGGATCATGGTTTTTCATGGATGACTGTCTGCTGGAGAACTTTTTTTTTGTTGTTGTTGTTGCTTTTTTGGTTTTTGTTCTTGACGTGTGGAGCGCGGATCATGTTGGATGTGGCATTGGAATTTTTGCAAATTTTTTCAAGCGAAATTCTCCGAGAATTTTCAACAACAGGTGCATCCAGTCCAGAGTCGGAGAAACTTGTCGAAGGCAATGAACTAAGAGTTTTTTTTTTTTTTGTGTAGGTATAGACAATAAAGGTCTTCAAATAAATTTTAAATAATTGTGAATAAGAAAAAAGACAATAAAATGCACATAAATATGTGGGCTCTGTTCTGGTTGATGGAAAAGTCAATGAAATCTTGAAGACAAACAAAAAACAAAGAAGAGAAATTGACGAAGACAACATTTTCTATTTGACATCATATACACATTAATGTTTCTTGAAGCAGTCTTGCATGGAGGTTACTTTTTATGATACAATTAGTTGATACTTAATTGACAGCAGACAGCGGGCTTTAGGTTTAATTGCGCATTCAGTGGTTTGGGAAACATTTGTCTCAAGAATGGCTTGTCGATTATGATCACTCCAAATACGAAAATTTTACTTATTAACGTGATCATTCAACCAAAAATAAGCTTCATCGCTGAACAAAATTTTCTTTTGATAATCGGGATCGGTGGCCATCTCGTTTTAGGCCCACTCAATACGTGCTTGATGGTCGTTCGGGTTCAATTCCTGCACAAGTTGGATTTTGTAAGCCCATATAAACCAAGATCATTCCTTCAAGATTTCTTGGAGTCTTCTTCTATACTCTGCTCCAAAGCAGCAATAGAGTAAACATAGTACGAAACCGATCCATGGTTACTCGAATTACCGACTCTGCTGGGCGATTATTTCGACCGAATATTGAATGTCAAGTTTTGGTAATAACTTTGCACTATTTGCAAACATTCGTTGTTCAGGAGTAAGTCTATTCATTATGAAATGCCAAGCCAAACTGAGCAAAAATAAAGTGACAGCTGTCAAAAAGACCAACTCCGAAAATAGTATTGCCAGATTGAAAACCACACGTCTTAAAAAAGACACCCTTTATTTGGTAACCAAGGTTTGATGTCAAGAAAATATTTCGAAATTCAAAATCAACTGAAAGTTTCCTCTTGACCCGCTGGTGTTTTGACAAACATATTTTTACCTTCAATTACTCCTCAAACATACCAACATTGTTCCATAAATTTCTTTGTTTGGAATGTCATCCGTGTGTGTGTGTGTTTGTGTGGTTTAAGTTAGCATTGTCAATGCGCCTTCATGCGAATATCTTAAAAGAAGACAAAAATTTCTCCGAACAAAACTTAGAAATCCTCTCATTGACAATAAAGCTACTTGAAATTTGTTCACCGAAAATATACAAAAGCCATCATTTCATTGCATTCCCATCATCATCATCATCTATCATCTATATAACTGTATCTCTCTATCTGATTCACTTCCGTTTCGTTTATAAAATGTTGAATGTCGAATGTCGCATGTCGAATGTCCCACCCATCCACTTGTATTCAAAATTGCCAATGGTAACAACTATACTATAGGTAAGGTAAGGTAACTACTTGCTATTACAGAGTGGCCAAGCATTCAAGTGGAAGGAACGAAGTTCTCGAACATGCATCATGCATGCAACTGCTACACTACTGATGTCCTATGTTTGTGGTGTGTGGGTGACATCCTTTGCAAGGACAAATTGAGTTCTGCTGACTGAAGTACCATCATCATCATCATCATCATCATAAATCGTATTGTGTGTCACGTAACCTGGAGACTAAATCTCCGTTTCCTTGTCCGCTTTTGATATAAAATCATGTATAAATGTGTGTGACTGTGTGTGTGTGTTTGTCAGAACTAGGTCAGTTCAAATACATTTTTGGAAGAACGGACGGCAACAGCAGCGGCGAAGGCGTCAGAGGCGGGTGGATGATGAAGGCAAGACTGACAATCGCTCTAAGCAGGACACGATTGCAATCGATGTTCAAGTAGCTTAAAGCCCTTGAAACCACCTCTCCAGCATCCAGCACCAGCATCTGTACCTTATCCTCTGGTACAATGTAAAGTCCAATGACATCATGTTTAGGATGCGGAATCTTGTTGAAGGAGAATCGCGTTTAATTGGAGTTCGACATCGTTGTTGTTGTTGTTGTTTGTTGCTGTTGTCGTTTGGTATTGTCCTTGTCAACAGCCAGCGCAGCGTCATCGTCGTCGTCAGTCGGTCTTCGATCTTTCGTCTATAGAGTATAGATGTAGGTTCAGCCCCGACCGCCACCGCTGCATGATGGCACTGCTGTGCTGATGATGAAAAATGAGATTCAAAGATAAGGACCAAGAGACTCTCTCTTTCTTCCTCACTGACGACGACGTAGCCGGATGTCAAGCCAGCCAACAACAACATTGATTTATGACACAGGATTGTTCCCAACTAATTAATAATAGAATAGATTTTTCTCCTCTCTCCCATCGTCGTCGTTCGTCGTTCGTCGTTCAGCGAGTGAGTGATGCATTGATAATGCATCTCACCGAGACATGTAAGGATGCATGATGCAACTAATTAATAGTTGGACTGTTTAGTTTTGCGGCACTGCAGGCGGTATCGGCCATCGGCAATCGGCAATCGACCATCGGGTGAAAAGGGTTGATTTATGAAAAGGATTCAGTTTGATGTTGGTGGCTTGAAGTGTCAATATAATGATAATTTTTGTTTGTTTGTTTCAATGTGTGTGTGTGTGTGTGTGTTTTATCTGAGGGACAGATTTAGAATCCCATCATCATCATCATCATCATTCCAATCCAAGAAACTGAGGAGGATAAGATATGTATACTCTTCTTTGGTCGTTGGTTAATATGATGGACTTAGGCACTGAACCTCAAAAAGGAAGTAACATAAATATTATAAAGTATTGTAAAAGTTGGAACATTGATTGACAAGGGAAATAGATGGGAAGCTGATTGCCGGTCTGGGACTGGGATAATTTTGTTAACTGGGTACGTAAACGTATAGTGATCATCATTTTGACAAGGGTTGGCCATTGACCCTGATGGTGATGTAGTAGATATTAAATTATATTTATCAAGAATATTAATGCCGAAGTTGGGGACTGCTGGAAGTAGCAAAAAAAAAATCAATTTCTTGTAAATCACTTGTCACAACCTAATGGTTCTTTAAATGAAATTCTCATAGTTATCTTCTAAAGTTTGTATATGTTTTCCATGAATACTGCAATGGGGAGGAAAAGATTTTCCCGGAAAATATTTCTGTATGGGAAATAACTTCACATTGGTTTCACTTTTTTTCAAATGAAGAATGCACAAAATTTTGAGTGAAATTATTTCGCTTGAAGAGGGAAACATATTCACTTTTCACTCGGTGGTTTCCAATATAATTCCCGGTGACTTATGATACCCTAAAAAATGAACAAGTGGAAAAATAGATTTTTTTTTAAAATAGTGAAATTATTTCCCTCTAGTGGAAGGCAGTGAAAATAATTCTCGTATAGTTATTTCGGACTACTTTGGAGACTTACCCAATTATGTTCTTGTTCCGGTCTTGGATGGAAGAACCGTGAAGAGATAGCAGAACAAGAAATTGTGATAGGAAATTTTTGAAAACCTCACCGGTGTTGGCAGTCTCTTCGGTATGAAAATAAGAATTCTTCAATTAAAATTTAGAAAAATTGTGACTTCGAAGTTCGAACTTCAAGCACACGAAGAAACTACTGAACTTGTCCTGGTGTCAAAATATGTCATTTTGTACGGTTTAAACTCGTGAATTTTCAAATTTCATAGAATAAATATATTGTTCGAAAAATCCAGACAAGACAAGGCTGCATCATGCCTTTTTTCAGCACTCAAACCCTTACAGACATTGTCAAACATATTTAAGATAGTTAAAATTCTAGTTAAAAAGTAAAGAAACGTCAATTTACAGATTAACTTATCTGTCTTGATAATTACGGATTTTAAAGTCACAATTAAATGCTTCTTATACAAAAAATGTCTCCAGTCCTGCATTTGATTTGCCTAATTGCTTAAACTAATTTTCACTTTCCGATCTTAATTGCTGACAATTTTACATACACAATCATCAAAGTCAACACCACAAACCAAAAAGTCTACAAGTACAAGTCTATCATCCAGATTGCACTTTATATATACTGTCAGTAAAACAATTTGCAATTCACATACTAACACACATTCATACACACAAAAAGTCCTTCGATCCTTCGAAGCCTTCATTTTACTGCAACTTTATAGTACCATAGCACTTCGTCTTTAGCCCTTTTGACACCATGACCATATACTACGAACGAGCATAACACAATAGACCCACTTATTACAGAACATTTCTGACTTATATAGAGGAAACTATAGAGGTCTTGATAATAATTATTGATATCTGAGGAAACAGGGCAAATTGTGTGCCATATAAATTTCTCCTTTCATGCAATTCCCCCGGATAAGAGAAGAGGAACTCTTGTAAGCCTAAAAGCAATTATTATTGATTTCAATTTGAGAAATCGTTGCAATTGACAGCTAAAAGTAGAATCAAGCTTCCAGCTAGTACGGAGGGGGGGGGGGTATTTTTGCCCTATATGGCAGCCCTATAACTGTATTTACGACACACGTTGCCGATGGCAATTATCTCAGTTGGTCAACAGCCAACAGCTATCAGCTAACAGCCCAGCTGCCATCAGCTAGAGAGAGACTAGAGAATAAATGGACTTAGCTGGTATTTCTATATGCGATTACCTGCAGTAAGTCATCGAATTATGGGTAGGGGAGGGGAGTTTCAAAACAGCCCTGATTCAAGTCTATAGGATATCTGATAAAATGTAGCCTTCCATCTTCCATTCGAATCAATAACGCCAAGTGATGGCAATGCAGGAGGGTATACTATATAGACTACGAGTAGAATGGGCATAAGGGCAGGTATGAGCGAAGCTGTAAGTATGAAGAGGCCTAAGGCGATTTGGATTAAAAGCTCAAAGGCGATTACCAGCCAAAGTTAATGCCTCAATTATCTTTCTCTTAGCCTCGTTGAAAACAAAAGCCAACGGCCAAACCAAAACCATCAACCAACCAACGACCGAGGATGAATATGCAGCAATAGACTTATGGAGACTTATCATCAGCCAGCAGTGGCCACTGGTCTGGTCAGCCCTTGAGCAAGGGGTTGATAGTTTTATTTGTGTGCTTGCCCGACTTATATGCCTATGTCGTACATTGGTCTTTGTGTGGAGGCAATTTTCTAAACTGGGTTAATATGTTGCTGGGAATTACAACCATCAATATATGTGCCTTAGCCATTGTCAAAGCCGCCTGTCCCGATCGATTGACGGAGTTGTCGTTTTTATAAAATATTTTTGCAAGGGTAATTTTCATTTTGAGTCTGGAAGGGCTTTATTTTCCATACACACACACATACCTCTGCACATCTGGGGGGTGGGCAATTATGAACGAGGAGCTGATGTCTGCTGATGGTTGGGGGATGGTTGGTCACACAGTGAAACACTACCCGACTGAACTGAGGTATAATTAAGGCCTTTCAATGAAATTGTCATATTTAATGGATGGCAGTTGGGCGAAAGTATGTATAGTGTCGGCTGGTGCGGTACGAGTATATTAGATTGTATGATGGTTGGACGTGTTTTCCGCCTCTTTTGTGTTAAAGCAAATTGAGACATTTCACTTTTGCTAACTAGATTTTGTTTTATATTCAAGTATGTATGTATATGTCGAATGAGGGGAGGAGAGGGGGTGAAAACACATCAGCGCAAATTGATTGTTATTTTTAAATGTAATGAACTAAAAATATTTACCATCATAAAGGGGTTAGGTGATGATTATTTGTTGTTTTGTTATTAAAGGGTGTTTTTTTTTTGAGCTCCTTTTCTATTTTTATATATTTTTATTTTCATAGATTAACATAGATTACAATTTTAAAGCAGCTTGCTCAGAAAAATGAGGATTTGACAAATGTTACAAGTGCTGCGTCCAATATTCGGTCGACATAATCGCCCAGTAGAATCGGTCCCGAAACGAGATGGCCACCGATCCCGATTTTCACAATAAAATTTTCAGCTATGGAATTTTTGATTGAATGGGTAGGTTAATAAAAAAAATTGTTATATTTGGAGTGATCAATATCCACGAGCCATCCTTAAGAAGTTACTGTTTGGTGTGCTCTATGGGCGGAGGGAATCATTATCATTTGTCCATATTTCTTCAAAAATGAAGCCGGTCATAATGCTACAGTCAATAGGGAACGCTATAGGGCCATGATTGATGACTTTTTTTGCACCTGAGTTGGAGGATGTCGATGTGGACGACCTTTGATTCCAATGCGAAGGCTTGTGGCCTCCAAAAAAAAATATTTTTGATGAGATTATATGAAGTCACTTGTCCATACAGATAAGGCCGAAACGATTGAGGCCTTCAAAAAGAATATTCGGAGCCATAATATTGACATACGGCCCCAATTGCTGCAAAGAATGGTAAAAAATTGGGCCTCTCGGCTGGAACGTATTCGAGCCAGCTGTGGAAACCATTTACCCGAAATCAATTTAAGAACATAATGGAAAACTCTTATCTTTATAATAAAGTAAAATTCTTAGCCATAATATTAAATTATATGCACTTTATTGAAATTCACATGTCTAAAAAATACTATTTAGTAGAACTGAATATGTATAATTTTACCCTTCTATCATATAATATCTTACGATTGATCGCTTAAGCGTTCAGAACAACACCTATTAAGAATTATTCTAAGAAGCATAACCTTCAGGACTTCACAACTCTACTCATCCAAAAAACTAAAAACAACTGCACATAAGATTCTGTATTGCTCAAATTAAAATAAATACTTAAAACGTTGCTAACCAATAATATTTGACCATCATTCTGTCATCTATATGTTTATTGTATCTAAGATTTCCGTAATGGTATTGGTACCCATTGAGAAAATCAAGTATTAATTACCATAAAATTGTCCTAATATCTATTTCACCATAAAAAATACCACAGATACTTATAGATAGGTATATGGATACCTCACGAGAAGAAATCTTTTGCGAAACGCCTACTCATGAAAATCCCACCATAAATTCCTATGACCAAAAAAAAATTATATCTATCCAACCGTGTATCAAATAAGAATAAAAATAAGTATCTCAAAAATTCATTGAGCAACTATTATCCCAAGGATATTATTACTAAGTATATTAAACATTATGAATCACTGTTGTATAAAAATAATATTTTTTTCCAACTTGACTCCCACTAACTGTCACCTAAATCGCTCGAAATTCGATAGTATCCCAAAAGTCTAGAATTACAAGAAAAAATATCTGAAAAAACGAAAAATCTCTAAAATGTCCTTTTTTCATCCTTATACTATACAAGGCTATCGATTTAAGAAACTAAATTCCATGAGGTAAACGAACGATGGAATAAAAAATGGTTTTGATTTTTCTATCAAAGAAGTAATTAATTTTTCCAATGCTTGTGCATTTTTACGCTCAATTTAAAATTTCATGACAAAAGAGAAATACCAAAAAAAAAAAAAAAAAACAACATCATGGTTGAGGAGAAAGGATCAATATGTGTAGGTACAGGAATCTGGGACATCCTTAATCAAATATCTCGCACCGATATGATTTGCAGATTGTAATGAACATGAACATTGTGGCCATCAGGCCAAGCTCCGAGCAATGACAAAAAAAAAATCCAATATTTCTCCCACAAGCCATCATCGTCAGTTCTCGAGGACCCTCATTAAATGCAAAAAAAAACACCACAACGCACTCAAGAACAAGATGGCAAGAAAAGGATGGTGTCTCCTTCCCTTTGAAAAATCACTCGTCCCGTACCGTACCGTATACCAGACCGCACTCTGTAGTTTAGTTCTTGTATAGTTTTTAAATTTGTATTAAATATTTTTTTTTGTCTGTCCATAAAACCAACCCACCGAACCTTTTTACCATAAGGACAACAACTCGAGACGATGATAATAATATTATAATAATGATGTCGCCATAAAGCCATCGCCACACAGTTTGTATTTCTGGGCTTTATTTTCGTCCTTTTGTGAAACTTGAGAAATTTGTTGACATCGATGTCATCTCGTTGGGTTGGTGGAATTTAATGCAACGATGATGACGACAATGATGTTGATGATGATGGTGCTTCTGCTGGTCCTGGTACTACGCTGCGGTGCTGATGGTGATGGTGGTCACAAAATTTCTGGGTAGGACAACTCAATTGCGCGAAAGGACAAAAGGTGAGGGAGAGATGTATGTCTATGTAGGTATATAGTATCTTGGTCGCTTAGTTGTGGTTTAGTCGGTGGCACAGAAAGACAACAACAAAAAAACAAGAACGACGACGACAACGATGACGATGACTACAACGCACGGGACAGCTTGCAGATGTACCTAAATGTTGTGTCCTTTGTAAGAGTTTGCAAAGAACAAAAACTATACAAGTTCTATAGAGACGCGATCAACATGTCCGTGATAGTGATAGCGTTGAAAATTTAGTTCCCGTATTAAAAGGCATACAAATGGACGCAAAGTGGTCGTTTGCACTCGAAGCGCAAGATGTTTTTGTGCTTTTTTTTTGTTAAATTTTGTTCATAGGGTATCGTTCGTTTTGTTGAATTTTTAAAACTTATTTAAGTATTCATTTAAGGGGCAAAATAAGCCCGAATTTTATGCTGAATTTTATGAGATTTTAACAAGATGTCCTAATTTAAACGTACTAAATTCAGTGTTGTTGGGATAAGGATCCAATTTTAAAACTTAGTTTTGACACATCTTTCTTTCAAACAATTATCTGAAGCTTCCAAAAAAAGAAAACAGACTTCGAAAAATAATAACTTCAAGATCAATTAAGTTCCCTTAATTAAGGCTTGATTTTTCTCAAACTAGTACTAAATTTTAAAGAATCGATACCGAATTTGAGTTCACCACACAAAAAGACTTTTAGAAAAACCCTAAAGCGCTTTCCGAGTTATTTTCTAAAATACAAAGTTCGTACCTCAGCTCTTTTATTTACAAGAATTACTTTTTGTTTTATTCTTCAATAATTATGAAATCTCTTTCATTCCATTGTTGATTTTGATTGTCAACATCTTCTAGTCTTTCTGTTTGTTTTTATGTCAACTTCAAACCTCTCTTGGTTGTCATCATCTGCCTTTTAGTGGTTTGATTCATTTAAAATGTCCTCAAAGTACACAATATGCACAGAAACTCTTTGTGGGAATAAAAAGACAAACAACAACCAAAATCAAAAAAATAAAAAAAAGATGTCCAAAACACTCAATGCAAAAACGATGAAATGACAAATTATTTTGAAGTGTTTGGACAGGATCCCAAAATGCTAACCAAGAGGACTCTCAAAAAAAAAAAAAAAAAAAAAAAACACGAGACCCAAAATACGACAAAAATCAAGAACAAAGGTTTTTGTTCCTTTTGTATAAAATGTCACATACTTCTGCATCCGCCGCCGGTTGTTTTGGACAAAAGTCGTCACTGGAATAACCAAATTGCGGATTGATTTGTTTTTTTTTTTTGTGATCCCAGGGAATCAAGCCGAAGTCCTTATGTAAAAGCCGAACAATTAATTACCACGCTCAGACAGAAAAACTCATGGAATAATGGTTAAGTGCGCCGCGCCTCGACGACGTTCAACTCGACGGTAACAGTAGAAAAAGAGAGAAAGACATAGTCCTCCCCCGGTAGCTCCAGATGTGTGTTTTAATGTTTATTTTTTATGGATGGAAGGTACCCAACTAACACCAGAACCTGCACTAATGCTGCCGAAGCTGATGCGATGGACGATGGTTACTGCTCCCTTGGTATGCCAATAAATATCGCGTATAATTCCTTGAGCGCTCTTGTACTCGATTAATGTTCGATTTTTACCGATTAAACGTTCAATAAATATCCTTAAGTCATTCAAGATAATCTGCTGTTCCAGCGAACAGATTCAGGGCGCGCAAAATTCACCGGCATCATCATCATCATCATCATCAACATCATCACCGTTGTTGTTGTTTTTTTTTTTTTTTAAAGAGAAAGATATGTACACAAAAAAAATAAAAACCGGGCAAAGATGCCCAGGCCCACGTTTGAGATTCGCGATTTAATGTTTCAGAGGACAGCGACTCCTCTATATATTGACCACAAAAGAGAAGCTCGTCCATCCTTTGGCAGAAAGCAAAGTCCAGTGTATACACAGGAGTTCGGTGCGCCTACCTAAGTAGTCGGAGGACAATGGACAGTGGAGTGAAATAAACCAAACCAAACCAAAGCCTCGAATCGCATCACAGGCCATTGCATCGACGTGGTACAATCTACAAAGTTGTTTTAATATAATAATTACAAGGACTTAATTATATGACCCATTGTTTTCTTTTACCGGTGATTCTGACAGCAATGAGAGCCGGCAGCAGCGGCAGAAGGAATGTTTAATGTTCTCATGTGATGGTATAAGCCATCTCTTATACAGCTTTTGCCAGTTTAATTAGGGAAGGGACGCACTCTGCACTGCAATGTCAGTGGCAAAGGGGATGCGCATTGGGCTGTCGATGTATGTCGGTCGGTTGGTGGTGGCGGCTACGACGACGACGAACGATACAATGATGACTGTTACAATGGGATTTGCGGCCACTGCCAAAGTGCCTCACAGTTGGACAATCGAAATTCCAAATACATCCGTTCTTGAGATGAGCTCTCTGTGCCTTATCTACGAGATTGTAGATGAAACATTCCTGATCGATTTGCTATTAATAATTGCACTTGGAGTGCGGTATTTAGGTATTTTGGTATTTTAGTGGCTCCGCTCGCTGATGAGAGAGTTAATCGGATAATGCGAGGGGGGCTTTCGGGTTACAGACAAACGATTAATTACACACATACTAGATTGCTGTGTGAAAAAGTTTATTTTAAAAATTGCTTTTTTTCATGAGATAATTGTTCAATTGTTTTTATATTTTATTTCCAATTCAATGTCTACCGCCGCCGTCAGAAGGAACAAAGATATTTTTTGAGAGCTCGGTAAACCAGAGATTTTCTTATTAAGTAACTTTCATTCTTGAAGATATTTCTGAAGCCAACGATTTTTCTTGACCTTGGAAAGAAGAGAGGTAAGTTACATTTGTCTGGTAATCCGAGAGTTAAGAAATTAACTTTTAAGAAAGAATTATTGCTTCCAAGCAAAGGGAAAAGTGTTCTATAGAAAAATTTGTCTCCTGAACATGAACACTCCTCCGATACCTTAGTTGACCTTAAGTCCTTTTCAATTTGAGGTTAAAATTCAAGTCGTATTTTTAACAAAGGTAAAAGTTTTTTATTTTTTTTTTTTCTTATTTTTTTCAGTTTCACATTAAAAAGGAAGGACGGAAAATCACCCTCCGCAATTAGCCAATTTTTCAAACACCTGCCCGATCATTTAAGTACCCGCAATCGAGTTCTCATGTGAAATCTATTTCTCTTGTAGGTTTATACGTCCATGTCCAGTCCATAGCATGACATTTGCAGGAACTGGTCTCTATCCTAGAAAACATCGAGAGGTCACTGTAAGTTCTTCAAGTTTCCTGCTAATAATCTGGTATTTTTTAATTGGTTGGATTGGAACAAATGGTCCTGTAATTAAGTCAAAGTTTGAATGGACTTTCTGAGAAACAGATTTGATTTCAAGTCCTATGGGAAAACACCTTAAATCTAGTAAAGATTCAAATCTGGACTCTGATGGAGAGTTCAGAAGAAATATTCAATTGTGATAATGCCAGCTCTTGTAAAAATTCTTAAAGAAGTAAACGAATATTGTAGAAAGAGGCTAATAATTTTAAGCTGGTATTTTTGTCCTCATATTTTTCTTTACCAGTCATTTTATTACGTTTGTAGAAACTTGATTCTTCAAAACTTCACCACGTTCCGATTTTACACCCCTAGTCTTCATATAAAAACACTTCTAACAATCTATCAATTTATTGTTAACAGCTCATTTAACACTTCCCAAAACATCTTTTCGGGTTTATGACCCCGAAAGGTAACAATATGCACTTGTTACCCTTGTGGATTTCTAAAAACAACCAGATCAAAAAATATATTCCAAGTTCATCGCATTGCAAGTGGAATAGAGGATAACCTCATTCGAATCCCTTTCAGCTCATATTACAAATGACTTTCTGATAAATGACTTACAATTCTTATTCAGATTACTGTATGAGTTTTTTTTTCTCCACAATGATCCCCGGAATCCTTGAAGGTCTTGTATACCTGTGTACGTGTAGTCATCTCCATAATCCCCACTGGGTATCAAACTGTGAGAAGTTAATTTTTCATTCTTTCGCCGATATACATTCAAAACACCAACAATCTTCATGACACCGCTGAGTGCCCTTTACCAGCCCCTTCTTCCAGTCTTACTTTAAAAATTATACATGACCAAATATTAAAAAAAAAAAAAATCCCATAAATCATTCATCTCATAATATCGATTAAAGTTTTAAATCATCCCGAAAATAAAGACCCAACAACCATCAACTACAAAACTATTATACCATCATCATCAGTAGGAGGTAATGTTGTGTCTGACTCTGGAGTCTCTGGAGTCTAAACGCGGTCTTCCTTCTTTGAACACCCATTGGCATTGTAATTAGCACCCAATTGGTAGATTCGTGTCCAAGTTCACTTAACCTTGCATCAACCATCCAGAATGCAGAATTCAAAATCCCAGAAACAGAATCCACCTCTTTTCCTGGTACGATGACCAAAGTTAAATTGAAAAATATTATTGCCAATTGTTTGACAACTAAACGATTCCTAATGACAGAGGTATCATCATTTTTATTTGATATTCTTTTTCTTTTTTTTTTAAGTTGGAGTCCGTGGTCATTTAGAGGGATAACAAGGATAATTTGGTGAAATTATAATTTTACAAGAGTCGGCCATTTTTTTTTTCTTTTTTTGTATGTAGTGCAAATATATGAGAAACATGAAAACATGCCATTTTGTTTTAATGACTTAATGACAGGCAGTGACTGGCGGGGTTGTTTATCTTCCATCGTTAGTTTTGATTTTTTTGTTGAATGTGTGTGTGTTTTTTTTTAGAAAAACTGATGCGTAATGTGAGGACATTTGCACACAACTATAACTTTGAGTTAACTATAAGAGTAAATATTTATTGTGTTTTAACAACTTTGTGAAGTTTTATTGCGTGGATGGAATGGGCCTAGTATATACTAAACAATCATAGTTAGAGCTGTCATTAGTTTTTAGAGGAATTATTGTGACTTTTTTATAGTTTCCGGTATAATCTGACTGATTACAGGAGTAATTGAGAAGAGAAAATGTTTAAAATATGACATGACAGTCATAAAGATCAGGAATATGAACTACAAAGATGATTCACTATCAACAGAACAATATTATTAAAAATCTTTTATTTAACGATGAAGTTCAATTGTAAGAGACTTCGAATATAAATGTCATGTTTTCTAGCAGTATTCTAGTAGTTATGTAGATGTCAATTCATTGACTCTTGCAGTGTTAGATTCTAAAAATTCTAACAATGTTGCAGGTTATCAGCAATCAAATTATAATAAAAAATAAAACATTCTAGAATTTAGATTCTAGCAGATTAATTTTCTTACTTCAAATATGAAAATTCCAGCACTTTGATTCCAGGTGCAAACTCCTACGATCATAATTCTAGTAGAAAATGTATGATAGAAATATGCATGCAACTTAATTTTAATAGCTGTTAAATTCTAGAAACAATTTAACAGCAAATCCCTTGATTCTTGCAGTTAGATTTTGGCTTATTGCAGTTAAATTTCATTTAATATTCGTTCTTCAGAAACTAGAGTTTATCATATAGATTCTAGGAGTAATATTATAAGATCAAGGTTTTAGGAGAAATGGTCAGAAAATAGTTTAAAGTAGAAAATCAAAAATGTACTTATTTTCTAGCAGATTAAATATACTAGTTAAGTTATAATAGTGAAGCTTCAATAGCTAGATTTAAGCAGTAAGTTGTACTCATTAAATTTGAAAAATAAGAATCCGGAGTAAACAATGCACCATATAAACATACCTTTCGATTCTAGCAGTAGGATTCTGGGAGCGAGGTTTTTGGTGATAGATTCTAGCAGTCAAATTAAATCAGATAGATATCATGAATAAGAATTTATCAACATCTTTTGATAATCTTTTTCTAGTAGATCTAGCCATCTTGATTCTGTCGATTAAATTCTAGCAGTTTAATACTAGCCAATAAATAGAAAAAGACATTGTAGGAACTAAATTCTAGCAGCTAAATATTATCAATTTAATTCAATCAGCTTATTTTAGTCTGTTTTTTAACAACAGTAGTCAGATTTGAAATCTAAGGATTCTATCAGTTTGATTCTAGTAGAAAAAGTCCAGCAGTTATATTAATACCAACTGAATGTAGTAGCTAAGTTCTTAGAAGTTAAATTCTACTGAGGTTGCTACCAGCAGCTACAATCTGTTGTTAGATTCCATCTAATTTATCCTACTAATCATATTCTATTCTAGTAGTGAACGAATCTTGCAACCTAATTCTAGTAGTTTCTGGCACTTAAATTTTAGAACCATCATACTATAAAAAACATTTTTTCAGTCAAATAGTTTCTAATGGCTGTTTTTCAAAATATAAATTCTATCAGCAAGTTTTTAACTGCTACAAAATATTCAAGTAGTTACGTTCCAGCAGTTAATTCCTATAAGCTACCAATTGAACTCTAGATTTTACCGTGCTTTTTATTTAAAGTTCACCATTTTACTTTGGAATCCAAAAGAAATTACAGTTGGGCTGACTTCCATCAATTTTAAAGCTTTTGTCGAAGTGGAATCAGACACTTCGAAGAGTACCAATAATCATCTTATCACAGATTTCAAAAACCAAGATTACTTGCTTCCTTTTCCCGAAGTTATTCTAATAAATAAAATAAAACTGTACAACCTTCAAGCCCTTTTCTGAACCAGCTGCATCGTCAAAAAAAAAAACAAAAAACATTGATTCTCTTTTCAAGTTAGACAAAAAGTCTTCTTATTCATATTACAAACCGAAGCGAAGCTATAGATGATCAAGGTCTTGTTTAGAACTTCACTTCATCCTTGTACATTTACTACCATTTCCAGATTATAAATTGCCAACCAACGCCCACCTTCTTGTTGGTAACTTTGTAATACAAAAAAAATCACCGACTTCGCAATCCAAAGCGCTAGAAGAGAGTGCCCCCCCTCGAACGACGTTAAGACTAATCGCATTCGTTTGTTAAATTATCCACATCCAAAGCCTTCAACTATGCGATGTCTAAAATGTATATACCCACTCTTCCCTAATGCCCAGCCACACGGACTAACCTAGTCGTCCTGTTCCTCCTCCTGCCTGCTCCGGTGACTCCGCTGGTATAGAGCTCATTTGGAGAAATTTATTTACCCAACGCGTCCCACCGACATTTAATCAGGGAAACTGATCAAGCCTCGCAGAACAGTACGCACCGCATCATATGGACATGGACATGGAGTTGGACAATGGACCGATGCAAGTGAACTAAACTACGCATGATGATCCATCCCGATTCCCGAAGAAGTCCAGTGCAGTGCAGCGCACATACAGAGAACAAGCCCGGTAGTGGTCTATTTTGCAGAGAAGTCATCGCGACGCGAGGCAGAAATCGCATCATACTCGACTCGTATAGAGTTTGAAAGTTTGAAAATGTAGGCGTTAACCTGCTGTTTAAGGTGCATTATTTATATCCAAACTTACATTGGAACAGAGATAGCACATACACAAATGTAGACAGCAAAAAAAAAAACAGCATACTTTATCATCTGGAATGCATCTGGAGCACCTCCAGCAGCAGCAGCAGCATTCATATCCCAATTCAAATCCTCATGTATACGAGTATAGAAAAACAGGAGCAGCATTGCTGAATCAAAGCCCAGAATGGTTCCTCCTTTTTTTTCCTCGATTTTGAAGAAATCCTAATAAGTAAAGAAGCCTTATCATCATATGCACAGCTAAGGGAACGGCTCTTCATTTTTATTCGAAATGAAGGAACAAACAAACAAGATTATCCTCCTGAACGGGAGTAGGAATATGCAAAAGGGCAATTTAACTATAGAGATGCCTCATCATCCGGTTCCTCATCGTCATCATCATCATCATTGTAGTTTGTAGTCGTCGTTGTCGTTGTCGTCTTCGTCGTCATCAGGCTCGACGTTGCCTCTTGAGCTGCAGCAGCAGCAGCAGCATCATCAGAAGCTATGTCTACATGTGCTGCAGTGCAGTGCATTCTTTATACAATTGGAGCTGCGTTATCAAAACGGCATATCAGGGCGTATAATTCTTGGACGCGCAACAGACTATCTGCTCTGCTCACAGCCCAACTGGGGGGTGATCAATAATATTCGAATGTGCGCCACAATGACGTAAATTGGATCTTGGGCAAGAATATACAAGTTGCAAAGCCAGAACCCCAAGTCAATGGATGCTGTCTGCAGAGCTTTGCATTTTATTTTACCATCATTTGACTCTCAAGACCACATAAAAGGCGGATAAGCAAATAATGCTTGTAGTTTTTACTACATATTTGTGTAAGGGCGAGGAAACCAGTGAGAATAGTAAACATATAGTAAACACATAAAATATGTATGTGGGCTGCAGATCAAGGCCTATTACTTAAAATTCAAATTATGTACTAGGATATGCTTACAGGGTGTTCCAGGTTTTGACTCTTCCGTTGAATAAGGAACAAATTATTATAACTTGAATGGTTGAATGACGGTTTCAGTGTGAAACAGGATTTTCGGTGAAAAAATTTAACTAGAACCTCGATCATAACCTCAATGTCACTCAAGTTCTACTGGCCTTTTATTTTCATTAATACTTTGAGCTTTTAACGAAAAATTGTCCCAAATTTGGCTCATAAACATTTGTACCTACGGCAGATAACTATAAAAAGTTATTGATCCTCAAGATTCTAGCAGTCAGATCTAGGATAAAAATTCTAGCAGTTTTTTTTTTCAAGCAGTTAAAATTTATCAGCTAGATCTTAGCAGTTAGTTTCTAACAATTAGATTCTAGATTCAAGAAAACAATTTCTTACAGCTAAATTGTAGATTCTAGATTTTACTAAGACTACAATAAAAACTCTTGTTAATTTTTTAAGGAACTAGGCACTCTTGCAGCTATCTTCTAAAAAGTGTATAAGTTCCAACAGCTCTATGGAAAGATGAAGAAGATTCCATTACCTAAATAGATTCTGTGAGCGGATCAATAGTCTTGTAGTAGATTTGAAAGGCTAGACATACTCAAAGTAATATCAAAAAATTAAAAGATTCCAGTAGTTAAAGTTCTGCAACTAATAAAGATTTCAGATTTGAGGAGCAGGATTCAAGGATGAAACTAAACTTGAGCAGTTAAACTACTGAAACTAGCAGGGATTCTTCTTCTTCTTCTACCAACTGATTCTTTTTAGTAGCATGTTTGCAATAAAGAGTACATAGATCTAAAAAGTTGAATTCTTGTAGAAAAATTTCAGAAATTAGAATATATCAGCTAGAGGAATTGAATTGTAGAAGTAAGTTTCTTTCTAGTTCTAGTTCTAGTTCTATGTAGTTTTCAACTTTTAACAATATTTTAGAAGTACGATTTCAGAAACTAAAAGTAAAGCTATAGATTCTACATTCTGGCAGATTATACACTAGCCATTAGATTTCAATGCATTGAAATTAATTACAGTAATAAAATTCTACATTTTAGAAGATAGACAGATGCAGCTGAATTCTAGCAGTTAACTTGAGCTTCTAGATTCCTTCAAAACTAAATAAATAAAGTCATTACAGTTCTTAGTATTAATTCTAATACTGATATCCTAATTCTAGAAATAAGGCTTATTTAAAAATATTGAGGAAATTAAATTCAAGCAGCTAGATATTGATAACAATTACACTGCTATAGATTCCATCAAATATAGATGCTAGTATACTGATTCAAACTTCTAGATTTTCGAAACTGGATTTTGACAATTGAATGCAAGCGTCTAGAATGAAAAAACGGGCTTGATAATGGTCTTTGACTCTAAAATGTTTGAATTCCTGAAACAATATTCTAGTATCAAAACTGAAGCAGCTAGAAGCATCTTAGTACCAGCAGTTACTTCTCAAAAGCTTATACTTACCATTTATACTCCTGGAACTTGTTTAAAATGCCTAAAATTTGACTCTGAAGCTATCTAAATATATTTAAGCACTAAGCAATTCAATTCTAGTAGAAAAATTGTATTTTCTCAATTCTTGTAACTGGCTTCAAGCAGCTAGATGGTAGCAGTTCGATGGTAGAAGATAAAGTTTTACATACGTTCTTAAAGGACTAGAACGCAGTAACTATAAACTTCCCGATAGATTGTACAAAAATGAAGACTAAAGCTTCTCAAAGCACCTCCATTAGAAAGTGCATTTACATTAGTTCAGTTTTCTAAACTTCTTTTCCCCAGTGCTTAATGAATCAAATTACCCAAAAGCTTCCATATCATTTTCATATAAATTGCATTTCATCAATTTTTTAATTGCTCAACCCCTACTTTCAAAAACCTTTAAACATCTTCTAAATGATAAAACATAAAACCTCCACATCCACATCCATTAAACCCTTTCTCTTCATATAGGTATATCCCATACTTCAAAAAACGCATCAGGTACGTGGGAAACACAAGACACTCCAAGAAACTAAGTTTAACCTTTCTCAAGCCCAATTCTCAAAAATACGATTCCCAAAGAAAAATGATCTATTTACATGAATAACTTCAATTTATTACCACAAATAATATTAATCTATTAATTCATTTATTATTACAAAGAGAACAAAAAAAAAACAAGAAACCTCAAACGCGATCTCGACTTCTGAAGCCTCTGTGTCTGTGAAGTCTTAAGCCACCGCAAAACCTAATTGTTTATTTTTTTTTCTGTTTCCTCATTTTTTTTTTTAATCGTTGTTGTTGTTTTGTATTTTTTTATAGTGTGTATAAATCCAAAACCTTATACCACATTCCCAGCACCTTAAGTGAAAATCACTTAATTAACATCATCAGCATCGTGTAATTAACGCCGTTTTACCCCAAGGCGGCGGTAGGTAGGAATATGCGCGCATACTCTGTCCCGTTGTGAAATACCTGAATTGTCTGAGACTAAGACTGAGTCTGAGCAGGAAGGTACCTACTCTAAAGACATACTTGATGTGGTCATATATGTGTGTACCTGGCGAACATTATTCGCGGTGTCTTAGATCTTCTTCGTGTTTTAATTAATTTTTTGAAAACCAAAAATACGCGAGAGACAAACACCTCGAGGGCGACCAAAAACCACCAACCACCAACACAGGCGCGGCACGGGGCGCAGTGGAGCAATTTTGTCCGTCCCCCCAGGGTCAATGGCAACGACTCGCATGACATATCATTTTTTTTTTTTTTTCGAATTTTATGCGCCGAAAATTTATTACAAAATATCGATTAATATCGCGTACACATGCGTGATTACTCACACACAACGTCACAAGCGGCAGATCTCTTAACAAAATTTACACCGTAAGTCGTACCGGCCGGCAATGTGCGTGGTGCGTGGATCATTTGAGAATATTTTTTATGGCAAGTGCGGGGGAATTCGTTTCAGCTTTTATTTGCCATAATTGCGCACGGAATGGGGCAGTTTTGCATATGGCCAGGGCAGAACAAGTTGATGGGTATGTTGGTGTCATAAAAGATGTCAAGATGTCCGGACAGGCCTACACCAACAACAACAAATGAGATGATTCAATATTTTTATGATGGACTGGAGGGGGCTTAATAAAGTCGACATCGACATAAATGATGTGATGTTTGTGGTTCATCGTCGTCGTCTTCATCGCGTCCATCATGTAGGCCTTGGTTTCGTCGACTCACATCTTCCTCAAGAATCGTGTGCTTTGATGTTGGAAGCATGAAATTTACGATCTTCATTGATCGTTTTGCATGCAAATCTAATTCTCTCTAGATAGCCGAAGCCAAAGTAATTTATAGCTCACACGGCTTCACAATTAGACGCTTGATGATCATTTTGAATGCCTCTGGGAGGGGTGAAGTTGCTAATTTTTCTTCTAATGGTACTTTTGCAATGTATGATTCTTTCTCGTATCTTGGGTATGTTCGAAAGTGTTAAGTATCGGAGTATCAGTGTTAATTCTAATTAAGATTACTCTTTCTTCCATATACAAGATGGGTTATCAAAGAAATCTTTAAAAATTGAAACACTCATGGATATGATGAGAGATTAAAAGTTGTTTTCGAAGGAACGAATTTGCAATTAAGCTGAAAGATCACTACCTGCACATAAGATCATATATTCCAGAAGATAAAATGCTTCATAAAAAGTTAGTTAAAGTTTATTTCCCTAAAGATTAGTCCATTTCCTTATGACTACTTATAGAAGAATAATAATGAAATCTAATTCAACTAGCAATTATTTCATGAATGATCTGTTGAAAAACTGCTTGAAATGTTTCGATTGAGGTTATACGACTATTAAATAATTTTTATCGGAAGGAAGGCTATTAGACAAAAGTTTGTTAGAAATGGTGTGACCAGAGGCGTAGCTGCTATAACATGAGTTGCATCAATTATTCGAGGCCCCAGAATTCGTTGATTTCCACGTACTTATTACGAATTTCTTCTTTCGAAAAATGACACAAGAACTTGATTGTTGGGTTTAAGTAAAATGTCATTTCCTATTCTTCGCATTGATCTTCAAAATATCTCTTATTAGGCCAAATTCAGAAGCTTTGTTTCTCAGGCTTCCATTTATAAACCGGAGTTCTTCAGGGAAGTCATATAGGGCAACAACTTGTATCTATTTCACATTTGACAGGCATAATTTCGAAACTCAGAAGCTCTGTCTGAAAAGCTTTAATTTTGAAACCGGTGTTCCTCAAGGTAGTTATTTAGGATTATTGTGATGATTTTTTTTTAATGTGACCATTTCCTCTGTAACCTTCTTAGCAATGGTTCTAATAGTTAACTAACTCTTCTAATACAAGAAAATTGCAGAAGATGGATCTGAACAGATTTTAGCATGTTCCTGGCTATGCTGAAATGTTAAAATACTAAATCAAAGATAGTAAACGTGTCGGAAGTTATTTACCTAATTGGGTAATGGTACTTTTGTATCAAATGAAATTTTTAATTCTTTTCTATGCTTTATTTGTAGTTTTCTTCATTCTCGACGAATTTTACTTACAATATTGCAAGTTCTTAAAAATATCAAAGTTACAAAAAAAAGCGGCTTGCGTGCACTGATAACTTCCCATGAGTTTCTTTAAAATCCTGCTATTCTTATTTCCCAGCTTAAATTTATACATCCTATGCCAATATACCTAAATACACCCATTTTAGCTAAGTTAGCTGTCGACTAATAACCAAATTTATTGTTCCTTATAAGGCTGATCTTTATGCACAACAACTGCTGCTGCTGCCAAGTTTCCCACAACTCTCAATATTGCAAATCGAACATTCGAAATACAGAGTAAATCGAAGTCTTTCCGATCACAAAAAACTATAATCTCCCCAAACCCTAACTTAGGCCGCTTTTTATAATAAACCAATATGTAAAACCACACCTCGTGCTAACAACTTTAACTTGTGAGCTGCCTTATTTTCAAGATAAGACCTCATAGTACCAAATCATGTTCGAATTTCAATATCTACACGAGTACGAGTATAGTAGCTCCATTCACTAGGATTAGTCTCAATAAAACAACAAAAACAACAACAAAATAACACTACCAACAAAAAAAAGTGTCCCAAGCCTTCAAACAAGGCCCAACCCACGCACGCACAACCAAATCAGCTAACTATATTCACAGCTTTAGATGCATTAAGCGTGTGTATAAGAAGCTTAAAGAGATATCAACGCATTTTCCTGCCGTTTTGATGGTCCAGCACAGAACAGGTCAGCACAGCATATTGCATCACATTCAGAATCCCTAGATCCGATTAAATTTATATTTGTTTATTTCCCCCTTGGCCTTTAGAAGACTCAGCTCCATCAAACAAGCCTACGAGTGAGTATGCCTGGCTGTCCTAATCAGGCACGCTGCCAACTTAACAAAATAATCGTATGTTGTTGCGTTCACTATCGCATCGCGCACAGAATTATGATCGTATACCAATACCTTCATCTGGTCCCGCTCTCGCCCTCACTACCACTACCGGTGATAAGTGCTTTTTGGCGATAAATTTTAAAATTTAATAATTTTCTTCTAAGTGCTTTTGGACATTGAACAACCAAAATGCGGATGAACATTTAGATATAAGATATTTTTTTTGTTTGTATTTATTTTGTATGTTTTTTTTTTTCTGGACCGTTTGTTGTTGTTGTGTGTTGACAAAACGTGCGATCAGAATGCACGCCCCGATATGGGAAGCAATTATTCGGCCCGGACATATTTACGTGCAGGCAGAGTTGCCACTGTGTGAATTTAGAGTGAAATTTCAGATTTTTTTAAAATTTATACCTACTTGGACAAAATGTCTCAGGAAATAATTTTTATATCAGTAAAAACATTTTAAATATTTCTAAGGATTGAAAAATAAAATTTGACTTTCAATATTAAAAAAAAAAATGAAGTTCAGATTTAAGTAAAAAGTATTAATTTTTCTATGTATTTTATTTTTGACAATTTCAATTTTTTGCTTAAGAGTTGACTAAAATGTTGGAATACTTACAGATTTGTCAAAAATACTAGACTTAGACACGTTGCCTTAAAAGTTCATCTTTTACCTCTTAAAAAGTTTATCTTTTACTTAAACTGCAAAATGTCAAAATCAGACTACAAAAAATTTAAAGTTGTCTTTTAAGTGACATGTCCTAAGAAACACCAGAATTTATTAAAAGTAAGGAGGGGGAGGTAGCTGCAGTATGACAAACTAAAATTAAGTCTTATGTATATATTATTTATGAGAAAACGTTCTATATTGTCAAAATTTCTGACCTAAAAGTAATTTTTAAAAAAGCAAGCGGTGATATTAGACCCATGGAGGGCCACCTGAAAACATTAACCCCCTACACACTTCTTTTAATTATGTTTTGCTTAACATAACTTTTAAGACTGTTTTCAGGTCAAAGTGACTTCAATTTACCCGAACACCCTGTATCTTCTAAACAGTGTTTTATAAACTAGTTATTATTTAATCAGAAACTCATTGTTAATAAATCCCGAATCATTTATCTTTACTTTTAAAAAATAAAAGAAATTAGTTGACGAAACGTATCAACAACAATCAGTTGATAGTTGACAACTAATGTCAAAGCTCATTAGCAATCATTAATTTCTTATGTTTTAAAGCGAAAATTAAAAAATTTCGGAATTAGGAAAAAAAAAACAAAAAAAAAACTATGGCAACCCTGCCCAAAAGCCATTTAAGTAAAGTGTGTTAAAGAGAACGCGGACAGAAAAGCTCACATCTCATTAATGCTTCCTCCGTCCGTCGATGATGACGCTGCTGCCCGATGATGGTATAAGAATGACACAAATGGTTATTGCATTCTGATGTCAGATACAAACAGTATCTGAGTTACTTTTTGGGTTCAATTGATAACGCTATGAATTGTGATCGGTGCCGTGCCGCATGTCCATCATGATCATGAATGTTTGTGGTTATTATTTCACTAAACGAAGTGCATTCAGCCTTTTAAGCTCGAGTATCTGGTATCTGACAAATGCAAGAAACCGTAACATCAATGCCCTCTTAGTGGCCTAGTTAATTTTTTTTGTTTGTTTGTACTTTAATTAAATTTATTCAAAAAACCTAAGTTACTTAATGCAAAATGAAAGAAACAACATAAACTTATTGATTTGTGTTCATTTCAGTGTCTGCAGTTTGTGTGAGGTTAAAAGGAAAATATTATTACTCAAACCATCAATTTCCCGTTTAAAGTTCTCTTCCCCCAATAATCGTTAGGTCAACGGTAATTTTAAATGAAATAATTATGGTGCGGTGTTCTATAAAAAAAAACTTAAAAAACAAAAGAATAAGAAAAGAAAAAAAAAGACTAAAACGCCAAACTGCCATTAAAATTGGTCAATGAATTATTAAAATTACGGATTAACTTGTGCTATGTTTTTTTTTTTTTTTTTTGTATCTTTGTATCTTATAATATCTGCTGATTATAGGCCCGGTGTGATTTAAACAGATTAAAGATTAAAAAAAGGTAAATTTGTTAGAGAATGGATTTTGCTTATACCTTCCTCCAAAAAGGAAGGTTGTCAAGCAGGTACCTACCTATACCTTACCTAATAGGTGGTTGACTTTAAAAATATAAAGTTTATAGGTGCCCGGTGGCGATGAAAAGGCAGTGGCGGTAAAAAACTCACGAATTTATGATTTATTTAAGTTAATCGACAATGGGTTTTATAGTTAAAATCTTTTTTTGTTCTTATGTCGGATAATTGTTTTAAGCCCACATCTTAGTGTTGTAATATTGTTTTTTAGATGTAATTTTTTTAATTTTTGATGATTTTGAATAAATTAAATTAAATTAAATAAATTTATTCAAATTTTGTGAAAGAACATTTTTAAATGCGAAATTATGTTTTTTTCATTTCAGAATTCAAGGTAAGAAGCCAATCGAAATGAATAACCCTTTGGGTTTTGAGAAAATAAAAACACGAGAGGAGTGGAATTGAAAACATCAACATAATCCCAAAAATCCACAATCTAAAATCCAAAATCCCCTGATGCAATGAAAAATCTCCACGAAAAAAAAAACATATAAAAGATCTTCAAATTCAATAACCACAATAGAAGAAATCGAAAATCCCACTTATTAAAATGCTTATGTGTACTTAAAACTCCTTGTTTCGTGGACTTTTATGGGGATATTCGTTGTTGATACTATTTTAGTTGAGTAAACTTTCATTATTAAGAAATTTTTAGAATGGGTTTTGCTTTTGGGATATTGGCTCCCAAATAGAAAAACCCCAAAACATAAAAATTCAAAAACAAAGCCACCATTTGATTGAGTTTCTCTGACATTTAAGTTTGGACTTTTGCTTAGAATATTTGGGTTATGGCTGAATTTAATTGACTTAGGATTGGGATTTTTGAATTGAGATTATTTTTCTCGGGGTTTTGGTCAGAAAATTGAAGAATAAAGATATTTTGTGCCCTACCCTTTCAGACAAAAGCATTTTCAAAAATTTTTAGCATACAGAGTTATGATTGAAATTCTTAAAATTAAGATCTCAAAACTTCATACACGGGTACTTTAAAATCTATACTTAGTGCCGTCATATTTTACATCATATTAAATCCATAATTAGCTACTCGGAAACTAGTGTTAAATATCTTCTTTTTTTTTTGAGTTTTGGGGATTTTCGATGTGCATATTTAGGTAACTTTTATAAATCCCAAATACTTTTTTGTATGATCGAAAATAACGTCCCTCATGTGCAAATACCATATCAAATTTAGTACTGCCAAATTCCACAAATCCAAATCCCACAAATACTCCAAAATCCCAAAAACTATATTGGATACAACACTCTTTATTCAAATGTCGGGCATACTTTTATTAGGGGTTTTCATTAAGGGTATTTAAGTTTAGTAAATTTTGATTGGGTATTTTCATTTAAAGACTCTCTTGAATAAGATTTTGGGATTTTCACAGGGGGATTTTGGTCTTCGACAAAAAATACAATAATTCAATTTTATAAAATGATATAGGTGCAATTTTATATTTGAAGAATTTGAATAACCCAGAATATTGGTTATGTTTACCCCCTATCTTTGATTTTGACCATGTCTTGTCTAAATTTTCAAACAAGTACCCAATCAAAATCCGAATAAATGTTTTATTTTGATAAGCTTAGTGCACAAAGCAAAAATTTCCACCGAAGGCGCTTTTTATAACACGCTGCTGCCACTACAACTAACGATTTTTTATATTATATCCCCCTCCGACCGTAATCACAATTTTTCACCCTCAATCGAATGGCACGAAGATTTATAAAAAAAAATATATTTTTTTTTACAGATTTTTGCACAATTTGTTGCCATTTCCCTGGATTGGATTTTGTGTTGTTTTTTTCTGCTGCCACATGCACAATTTCCACCATGAAATCTCTATTAGGAGTTACATAGAACGACCAAAGAAGACGACGACGACGACTATGACGACCGTTGTGCCCTCCGCAACGCAGCACGGCCACGGCCTGCCCATTTATGATCATTTATTAAGTGTCATCGCACAGCAATCTCTCTCTTCTTGGACGGGGAAGACGGGAGATCTGTGGTGAGGGCTGGAAGTATTCTGCAGCACATACTGATACTATTAGTGCCAGGCCAGGCGTCTCCAGCAGGAATATGACGACAGAGACGAAGACGACGTCGAAGGCGAAAACGAAGACGTAGACTAACTTGGGATAGGGGCTCTTCGGATGATGTCCAGCTCTATACCAAGAACCCAGTACCTATATGCTGGAACTTGTTACTCCACTTGTAAATGAATGTACCACACGATTGGAATAGTATGCGGCCACAAAACGCCTACACAGATCATTGTTCCATTAGTCGCATGGAGATTCTGATATTAGTGGTAAAATGAGGATCTTTTTATGTCCTACACACGTTCTGGGATATAGAAGAGTGATATTGCACCCATGTGCAAATGGCACCACGAATGGGGACATGCATAAGGAGAGGGTGTTCCTCTCGCTCGAATAAGAGATGACTCTATGGATTGACCCGAAAGAAGGAGATCTTGTTTCAATTTTATTGCAAATCTAGCTGAGGAGGCGCGCATTTTATTTATGTATGTATGTTCTGTGTGTCTTCATCGTTTCGTAAATGCATTTGGAAAAGAATTTCAAAGATTGTGTTTTTTTTTTTAATTTTATTTTTCAAATCTTCAGAGAGTGCTAATGTTTATGGGGAAATGTTTTACTGGCTAAATGAAATTTATATTGAGATGGTGTAACGTAGAGACCATGTGTCCTGTGATGACAGATTCGGTAGCTGTTTCCAGTAATGGCAATGTGGCGAATATAGCTGGGACATACTCTTGAGAGTCTTCTGCATATAATTTACGAGGCTTTTAGAAAAAGTTTATTGAAAGAAAATGTAATTAGTTAAGAACAACATTGTTTTTGATTAAAAATGCTGCTAAAAAACTGAAAGGTAGCTCATGCATGATATCATTTTTTATAAAAATTCAAAAAAAAAAATTTCTAATCTGAGATTTTGTTGGCATTTCAATGATAGGAATGACAAAGAAAGTGGATCCTGCAATATCGTAACGCTGTAAGTCTATATTCTACTGTCATCCAATATTTGACTGTTCAGAAGAGGAATTAATGCATCAAGCTTGTCAAAAAATTTATAGTCCAATGGCTGAGATGGCTGTTCCATCAAGTCTTCAATCCTTATCCAGAGGACAGTAGTGTTTGAGTCAATAACTTTTTGTGTGCTAGTTGGCCATGTGTCGAACTTACCGAAGAATCTTATGTTTGAGCCTCAAGTGCACTCAGGATTGTAGAGCCATATACAGTAAGAAAGTGTCCTTAATCCAAAATTCCAATTTTTACAATGTAAACTTCTTAATTGTTTTGGTCATTAATTTTAAGCTCGTGATCCAGGGTTGGAATCAGATAAGTTGATTTGACAGTCAGAATCGATCAATTTGGTCTGTGTAATATGATGTGTGTTTCTGCACTGTTTTTATCGATTTCTGCAAATTTCGAGGTAAATGGTTTCCATTAAGAGGTGTTATTTTGAAAAGTCCGCTATTTCGGTAGATGTCTATTTTGAAGCTGTAATTTTTCTGACATTTAACAAGACATTAAGCCATTAATAAAAATGGAACGTTACACGCTTGAAGAACACACTGAAATTTTTAAAATTCACTATAAACGTTGTCAAAATTTGATCCGGAATTTTATCGAAAAATCATCTTGAATAATGAGGACCATCCTGGGTCGCATCTGGGGCTCGGAAAACCCAAGATTTATTGTTGAAAAGTCTATCCATAACGTGTAACTGTTTGGTGCGGTTTATGGTCCGGCTGTTTCATTGGGCCTTACCACCTTTTTGTAAATGAAGCAGGAGCAAAAGTTACGGTATATGCATTACGGTATGGAGAGATTTCGTATGGCCCGAATTGGATGGTATTGATCTGGACAACGTTTACTTTCAACAAGATGGGTCTACGTGCCACACAAACAACGAAACCATCGATCTTGTACGGGAAATGTTTCCGGACCGTGTTATCCCTCGAAGTGGTGATCACAATTGGCCAACGAGATCTTGAGATTTAACACCTTGAGTCTTCTTCCTATTGGGCTACGTGAAAGATAAGGCGTCGATTCAAGACCTCAAAGATGGAGTTCGTGAAGCTATCGAGGGCATACAGCAGCCACTTTGCGATTTGATGATGGAAAATTTCCTGAAAAGGATACGGTTCTGTAGGAGTACCCGAGACAGCCATTTGACTGGTACTGTCTTCCATTATTAATGACATACCTTCCTCTTAACATTGAAATAAACATCCAATCATCTATCTCAAAAAATTCTATTTTTCTTAGAATATCAAAAAAACAGTTCTTATTGGAAAACCCTGTACATCAGCGATGTTCTTTTTACTTTTTTACCATAATTTAATAACGATTTTAGTTATGCAAAACTTTAGAGTTGACTTTAAGGAAAAACTACGTCACAATTTTCTTCTAATTTTTCAAGTACCGTTCAGATTTAAATAGTAAGCAGCGTTTATTTTGCTAAAATTTTCAAAATGCAATACAATGGCGGAGTTAGAACTATAAGCCCCTCTCTTTGAAAAATATTTTTATTACACTCAGTTTTTTGTAATCAATTTTGATATTGGAAATTAATTTTAACCAAAATCGTTCTAGTTCTAGTTCTAGTTGCAGAAAATTTAAGATATTTCGGTCTGATAGGTTCCACTTTTAGGTGTGATTTTAACAGCTTAAGAGATTTTTGCTGAAGAAAACTCAGTCTAGAATGTTGTTTTAGAGCACATCATCCATATAAAAGATAAATAAAAGAGGCCCCAATTGACTGCCCTGAGGAACCCCTTAATGAATTTTTTCTTTTACATTTATCAGTTCCTCTGTGAATCAGGGGTCATTTTTGCTTCCAGTTCCCATTTAATTGACACTCATACTTCGATAGCTACGCCCCTGTGTTGCATATCATCTACATTTTTTCGAACTAAAAAAATAAACTTAATATTAATTATTATTTTTGTTTTTTAATTCTTATTGCCAAATTAATCGCACAAGTCGAAGAAGACGAAGAAGACGCGACCATGACAGCATCGAGGCGTCTCTTAAATTGACTTGTATAATGTACACAAAGTTGTATACTTCTTGTGCCTGATGGGGCCTCTCAATCATTTTAACGCAGCTATTTAAGGAT
Organism: Scaeva pyrastri; assembly: GCA_905146935.1. Classification (NCBI taxonomy): domain Eukaryota; kingdom Metazoa; phylum Arthropoda; class Insecta; order Diptera; family Syrphidae; genus Scaeva; species Scaeva pyrastri. The sequence continues at coordinate 20,738,497 of LR989927.1, read as the reverse complement.
ATTTTTTGTTTACTCTTGGGATTTTCATTCATTCATTCGGATTCGGATGCTGGAACTGATGCTCCCTACATCAGGTCTTCCTTGAATGACCTTTTGTTTATTTATGTCTGGATCTGGAGGTGCTGCTGGTGCTTCGCTTGATGTTTGCCTGTTGGCTGTTCCTAACCTATCCTATATCTTTTATCTGGAAGATTGTACTCCTTTTTTTTAGGTATGTGTAGGTAGGAATAGTAGAAGGGCAATATTATTATCATCAAGTGCAGCTTAAATGGAAATGTTACTTTTCTTCAGTACTTCTCTCGTTTGACAAATTAGGAGAAGAAAAGGCAAAAAGGATGGATTAAGCGGTGTGCACGATGCACACGCACTGCACAAGGATGAATGACGGGCGGGCGTGTGTTATTTTAGGCCGCATATTCCATCTCGAGAAGATAGAAGCCTCATGGTTTCGCGTAAATAAACAAAATTTCTGTTGAGTTTTTGTGAAACTGTAAACAGATTTATTCTCGAGAGCTGGAGACCTGCAGACCTGAGAATGATGATTTATTTTGGTTGCATATTTTTCATTTGCTGCATGTTGATGCTTCTGCTGCTGCTTCCAATGCTGCTTCGGCTTTGTGCGTTTTGCTACAATAAGTTAGGTAGGTATATCCACCTTCTTCGTTCCGGGGTAGGGTATACCTTCCCAAGAGTGGAAGTGATATTCAATGGCTAATGAGTCATTTTATGGAGATGAAGATGAAGTGTATACAAGACAGAGGTGTCTGTTAGTGGTTAAGGTTATGGTTTATGCAGCTAAACAAATACATTTTGCTGTACTCATTTTGTCGTCGACTACAACGACGACGACGACGATGTTGTCTTCAGATGTTTTGAATTGAATTGATTTGTTATTTTTGTGATATGAGGATGAAGAACTGTATAAATACAATTCATAGATTGGATGCATAGATATAGATTGTGTGAATGAATTTTTGCTAAATTGTTTTGCTTTTGGCAAAAAATAACATTTTACAAGTATTAAATGTTTAAATTGTTTATTGTAGAAGAATTTGGTTTTTATTTGAATTGTTTTGTTCTTATATACTAAGAATTATAGGTTCTGATTTTAAAGGAAATATATAGTATGTGAACATTGGTTATGGTTTTGACTATACCTAGTGGTATTTTAGCTGTTGCTTAGAAGTTCAATAGAAATAATGAAAAAAACTATAGAACTCTAGAATCTAAAGTATTTAGGATCAAGTGCTTGAAAAAAAGTTATTACTTCTATAGGTACTTACACTAATCTTTATAACTTTTTTAAGATCGACAAAGCTGCCGAAATAAATTAATTCAAAAATTAAATGTTATCTGTTAAATAACACTGGCCGTCAAGGTTTTGTAACTGATAATCAAATTATATTTTTTCGAAGGTTATTTGTTGGCCTGAATTTGAATCCGACTTTAAATTCGTGAAGTAATTTTTTTTTATAAAAATTGTGATGATTTCTGAAAATGTATAATCCCATCTTCAATATTCAGTTTAAATTTAAAATATATATTTTAAAGTATACTTCGTAAAGGATATTTAGGTTTTTTTTTATTATGGCTGAAGAACATACGGATTTTCTCTGCAACCCGATTTTGACAATGGAACGGAAGCCGTTTAAGATGAATAATTTTCTTTCCTTTTGCAACATTTTCCACTGATTCTTCGCTCCTATTGATAGAAGTGTAATTTTAGCTTACTTATTTAATTAATTAATAATATAATTAGCTTAAAACCTTCCTCGACAAATTGGCTATCTACCTCGAATGTGTCGTGAAAAAAAATAAACTCGGTAGATTCCGTCGGGCAGGTCACCTAGCTCGCATGAAAGCAGTGGAACCACCTCGGAAAGTTCTATGTAGTACATTTTATGGTAGGGATAGCGTGGCAGACCATCCTTACTTGGAGGGACGGCGGCGGCGCAGACCAAACCGTCCGAATCCTTTGCGCAACTGAATGGCGATGGCATGGCGTCCGTCACGATCGGGATAAATTAGAGACTCCTTTGATCATTGTTCATTGGTTATGAATCATTATAGGAGAATGGTCATTATTGGTCTTTGGTCATTGGTTATTGGTCATTATTGGTCTTTGGTCATAAATGGTGTTTGGTCATAAATGGTCATTGGTCAATATAGGTCATTGGTCATTATAGGTTATTGGTAATTGGCCTGTACAGGTCATTGGTGAAAAGTCAAAGGTCAAAGGTCAGAGGTCAAAGGTCAAAGGTCAAAGGTACAATGACCAATTACCAATGACCAATGACCTATATTGACCAGTGACCTATATTAACCAAAGACCATTTATGACCAAAGACCAATAATGACCAATGACCATTTATGCCAAAAGACCATTTATGACCAAAGCCCAATAATGACCAGTGACCTATATTTCGCCTATTGGTCGTAGCGTAATTTTGTATAACTTAAAACCTTCCTCGGTAAATAAACTATCCAACACAAAAAGAATTTTTCAATTCGAACCAGTGGTTTCTGAGATTAGCGAGTTCAAACAAGCAAACTCTTCAGCTTTATATAATATTTTAAAATATTAGAAGTAGAGTCTTAGGAAGATGAACAGATTATAAACAACAGATTCTGTCAGTTTTGTCGAATTGTTCACAATAGCAATTATTAAAATAACAATAAGATTTTTTTTTTTCAAAATTGTAAGCAATTGTTGATAACTTGAAAATGAAATGAGAAATCAAGTGTTCTATTCTTAGTACACCATGATCGTCTTCAATTTTTAATAAACATCTTTTCGTACCGTTCATGTTTCCGAAATTTCATGTAAAAATACAATCCAGTTTTAGATGGATGTACATTACATTGTAGGAAAAAAGAATACCATCTTATTCAAAGTAAGTACCTACAGGTTTTGAACTATTATATTTCATTCAGGCACATTCACTTCATCATTTCCACCCACATTCTACAAACCCACTCAAACTATAATAATGTTGTGTTTCTTATAAAAAAAAAATACTTATCATTATTGTTTTAAGAAAAAGAAATTACTTTTTGTTTAAAATCCATAAACTTTAAATTAAAAATCAATTAAAACAACAAGTTAAGGAAATGATCCCTCATTATTTACTAATTAAAATTTGATTGAAAGGTTATCAATGTACGACTTGTTCGCACTTCAGCTCCCGCTGATCCACCCAGGTTCTAGAACACTAACAAGCCAAACATACATAAATGGGAATTATCCAGCATTAGCTGGATGAAAGGGAAAAGTCTTATCACACGAGTTAAAACACATACATACATACATATAAGGAGTTATGTTCAAATACTTGTTTTTATTATTTTCTAAATTTATATTCCTAACCTATAAAAAATGTGTAGATCCAAAATGAAAGGGTACTGAAAGAGATAATTATTGCATCGAAAACACATCAACGCTCCCCAAAAACTTTCAATTACCCATTTCCATCATGAGGTTGATAAAACCGCGGCGGAGTGGTGGCATGGTGGGCGGAAATACAACATATAGTAAAACCTCAAGCTCATAATAGATCAGTCCAAAATATATAAAAAGAAAAAAATAGCTCGATTAGGAAATTTCTTTAAAAAATAAACGAATCAACAAGAAATCCTCAAAAAATAAGAAAAAACTATTTTTAATGCATTTACGAAAATAAAGATGCAGACAGGAATACAAAGAAGAAATTAAATTTACCACCCGAAGCGCGGAACAACAGTGGGATTGAATGCCTTAAAATTCTAATAAAAGTCTAATGAAATAAGTTTTAAATTGTAATGTAGACTTTTTTATATTTTTATTTTTACCTTTGTTTACCGATAGACCATCACAAGGCTAAGCAAATTTCTTGTAATTATTGCTTATTTTTTCCCACCTATCACACAAACTTTCCCACTGTTTAAAGGGCGGGCAGCCCAGCGGCTATATAAGTTAAAGAGTTGCATAAGTGCTTTAGGTACCGACACCAACCTCATGTTGGACCTAGGAGTTCCAAATGTGCGTTCGATTTAATTTCGTCGAATTTTTCCGGCGTACTTAAAGTTTTTAGTTCCTCAGCTGCAACTACATACATACATATAAAGTACAATGTACATGCCGCCCACATTTCCCCACAAAACAAACTTAAAAACACTTAAAATATTTCACAGAGGAAATGATAACCCCGCGATACACGCTGAGTGGGTATGGATATGATGTACACAATATCTATACGCAGTACTAACTTCGGATGCAATTTCAGCATCCAGCATCTGGACAGTGTCTTCGGGTTCGGGTTCGGCAACGTTCAACAGAAAAAAACAAAAAAAAAAACTAAAAACAATCTTGGACAATGACCTTAAAATTTCTTGTGTCTTTCCGTTAATCCCAGGCATTCAGTTGGTCTCGCGTAATTGGCCCCCCTGACTCGGAACCAGTCTTACGTAAAACGTAAAGAAAACAAACGCATGTCGATCAGCAGCGCGCACGCACCTCTATTATGCTCAGACTTAATCCCGAAAGCGAATCATATTCCAGAAAAAAAAAATATGGCTATTTTGAGGGAAGGTATAAGTGGGGCAGCAGGCAGGCAAGCGGGAAGGAACGAACGACCAGTCAAGATCTATTAGAGTACCTATTCGCTATGTTCCTCGGATGGTCTCTCAGCAGCGCAGAGCTCAGCCGCAGCCACCAGACGATCTTGCTGTTAGCCATCATGATTGATAGGAATCTTTCACGCGTGTGAGCTTTTTTTTCTGCCGGTTTGGCGGCTGGCTGGCCTACCAAACGAGTTCTTCCTATGACGATGATGGGGCGAATGGACTGCGCGGGGAGATGATGCAGATGCCATCCATTGCATGACATGTGAGAGTGCGTCTAATGGCTTGGTCCGGATTGATGCAAGCCCGGCAGCCATCATCGTCATAGAGAAAACTACTCACGATCAAAAATGCATCTGTGTAGCATTTCAGCGCACCAAACCAAAGTGATGCGTACCGCTCCGCTCCGCACTGCATTGTACACCGCAACCGCATAACCAAACTAAGAGTGAGACACTGATGTGAGGAGAAAGAGAAATGCTGGTGGTGCTGATGGTGCTGGACAATTTTAATTCCAATGAAGGAGAACCAGATTCTTGGCTTCCTTCCTTTTTAGTTTTTTTTTTTTTTTTTGCGGATAGCGGACAGAGCATGGCGTAGCGGTGCGAGGAAGGCGAGAGGGTGCGGTAGCATGATGGAAAGAAGTATTCCGTTCCGACTAAACACTCTAATGGATCTTCAGCACTCTGAGTGATTTATTTCACACGTTGATAGGACGGAACGTCTTTTTGACGTTTATTGTATGCATCTTCTTCTTATATTCTTGGGGATTCTTCTTTTGCTCTAAACGTTGCACATTGTCGTTCCGCTTTTGTTCGGTCGGCATATGCGCGAACAGGCGAATGGACGGACGAACGGACGAACTGGGGATAGTGATACTTTTCGAAATTGGCGGGCGAGTTGTTCTTCAATATCTTCTTCGAAGACGACGACGACGAAGAACGACGGAACTGAAGACGATCGAAGAGTGCATTGCATACCCTACTCTTCTTTGTAGTTCGATGTTTGCTTTAATTAGTTGCGGTCTTCCCTGGAGGGAGCCACAAGCTAAGCTATATAGTTGTGTACAGTGTGAAGATCGCGAGACGCGCTATGATGTGGGCGTTGAGTTGGAAGAAGATGAACAATCATAAATGCTTCCTACGCTTATGTGTGCCGATTTTCGGGAACGTCACTCGTCGCCGTGTCGCATCTTCGCTTTTGATGTCAGGAATACGATGACGGCCGATCAGTTTCATTCTCATAATCGCATTCGGGGAGGTTCGCTACAAGCGAATGATATGCAACGGAATTGAATGCTGCCGCATCAGATGTCAGAATTGTATCTACATCCTGTGCAAAATGATGCACACGTTAAGATTCAATATACCTACGCCGCCGCTGCGGCTGCATCGCATATACATACATACATGGATGTATACCGAACCGACCTCGGTGGCGATGGGGAATAACAGCGGTTTCAACGACGAAGACGGGCTATGGAGCATGCGGAGGATGAAAACTTGATGATGAAACAAATGACATTGCAAATTGATTTTTATTTTAATTCATCGAATGGGATTTTGCATTTATGTATCGCATCGCGGCGGCGGTAAAAATACGCCCTGGGAGAATCGCATCTTAAGGGCCTGGATCTGGATGAGTGTTGAGCGCGACCTATTAAATCTATTGAGGAAATTGAGACAAAAGAGGTTGTTTATATGATTGAGTTTCCGGCATAGAACCACCACCACGCCGAACCACTGCTGCATCTAAGCCAAGGCCGGATAGGAAGTGATGAAGGTAGACTTAGACTAAGCAATTGGATTATTCGAATTTATGTAATTAATTAAAGTGAACTGGGCGTGGATGTAACCGTTTGGAAACACTGACGATGATGACGGTGGTTGGTGACGATGTTGTTCGAAGAACTGCAACTGCACGTGCTTGCATCATCAGATGGGATACTGTATCGATTTCTTGGGAATAAGAAAATCTAAACTACAGGTTTTATCTTATTACTAAACCAAACTTGGGCTTAGGATAGGAGGTCTGGATACTTATGAAGAATTGACAATAGGAAGTCGTAGGGAATAGTACACCTTATTGGGATAGTGGGTAGATGGGAAATTTGAGCAATTGACGAAGTTCTCTTCAATGGTTTTAATTTTGATAAATTATTATTTCCCCATTTAGAGTAATGAAGATGCCTACAATAACAAGTCCCATTAATACCCAATGGAAGTTTTAGTTTTTGAACCCGCTGCTGAACGTTTTTTGGCAGTTTTTAGCCGAAAAAAAATATAGATCCAAGATAAAAGATTTTGGAAGAAACAATAGTTGATTCAGTTGTTTAAATTAGTTTGTGGGATATTCACAAAAATATATAGGTAATTTTTGAAAAAGGTTTTAGGAAAATTTAAGAAATTTATTTGTAGGTTATTTCAAAAAGAAGTACATAGGTAGCTATTCTCACTGAACGATAAAAAGTAGCTAAAAATTTAAAAATTTGGCCGGAAGTTAGGGTTTTGAGCATTAATTTTTTTTTTTTTTTTTGTTTGAGTTGGATGTATAAAAATTTTAGTTGTGTAGTTTATATGCAAATAAATACAGGTTTTAATTATGAAAAGAAACTACCTGCTTGTGAATTATAAAAAATCTTTTAGTCAAATGTTTGGGTTTTTGAAGATAATTTAAAATTTGGGATATTCGCAAAAAAAAGACTAGTTATGTGTGGATTTTATAAATAGGATAGTTTTTGTATGCCCCGTTTATGTAACAACAAAAAAACGTACAAAAAAATATTCAGTGGATTACCAAAATCCCCATATTTTCAAAAATATCTAACCCTCTAATAGTAAAGTAAAAAAAAATAAAAATTTTGAGACAAATTATTCAAATTGTAGTCTTGGGATATTCGTTGTATTGTACTTTTAAAAGCTGATGATTATATCCCTACTTTTTTTTTTGTTTGAATATCCCATATAAGAGATTTTAATATTGCCAAGCAGAGACATTCATTTTCCTATTAAATACATTTTTTAAATGCGATGGTCTATGAATTAATTTTTAAGGATTTTTGAAAAATAAACTCTGTGCAATGATTTTGGGATATTCGCATAGTTCGTTATAATTTGATACTTAACTTTTATGGCTGCTGAATGTAATATTTTTGTTTTTGAATATCCCACAAATGAGATTTAATGTAAATCAAATCAAAAATATATCTGCTAAAATAAAGTTCAGCTCTTAAGGCCAAAATTACACTTTTTTCCTAGGGCATTATTTTATTTTCTCCAATATCCCACATGAGGGTTCTGAGGTCCAGGATCCAATTACCTTTAATTATGGTTTTTAAAATACTTTAGAAAAGCTATGTAAATGCTAATATCCCACAAGGGTTAAAATATTTTTGAATAAAATCGTTTGCAAACTTTAAAGTCAAAATTTTACTCGTGAGTTCTTCATAATATGCCCACTCTCGCATTTTAAGCCCAGAAATCCCATTTTTATTATGGTAAACTTTCCCTGATCGTTATAACTGGCTTTCATCATCACGACCTTGATATTTGTCTTACTTGTATTATCTTAGGTAGGACACCAGGTAGCACCACTGTGATCAAAGAGATGTTCTTATTTAAGTTTCCGTTTTAAGAAAAATCTTACTTAAAATCTAAGATATGGTACTTAAATGTTCCTATTCGTTTCCGCTTTTTTAGTCCGTTTGTATATTTATATATACGAGTATTTATGTATACCAAGAAACTCATATAAAATATTGTCACTTTTCATCCGCAATAGAAATAGTCACCTTCATCCGCATCCGGCCAATCCCGATACACAAACCCAACTCTTATATAGAAAACACCTTTAACTGAAAACTGTTTTTATTTATGTTAGAGGATGTTAATAATGTATGAGTTACTCCTTAATTGCATTCCTTCGACAAGTGGTAATGCATGTCAAATTCCATGCGAAACTTAATTTAGAGAGGCTATCCCTTATCTAATCCACGAAGGGAAGGAGAAGGTATATTATTATGGCCACTGTATATATACATAAGTGGAGATTCCTTAATTAACGTACGCAGCAAATAAGATAAGCTCCTATATAAGGTATTCAATAATAGTATCTATCTATTTATATCTGTATAGAAGATTTAACAGATACGCACTCTGTGCGAATTCCTCCCGCTAAACCTACATACACTTAAAGGTAGGTTGGCTTGTTGTTATTGGTTGCTTCATCTCTAGAATTTTATCATCAGTAATAATCTGCAAAGTGATATAGCCAACGATTGAGGTACAAGTAGACGTTGATTTATCCTTCAATTAAATAAATTTTTTGGGTGATTTTGAAAAGACGATAAGATATCTTCACCACTCTCTTTCCCTGATGTGTATATAGCAAGTACTTGCCCTCCTCCTGATCTAAGGGAAAAGGTGATGAAGTGCAGAACTCTTTTCTCTTTCACCTGGGTTTCTTCTGTCCTGATGATGTTTAGCCAAAAATTCCATTGAAGGCACTTTTTTCGTTAGCAGGTTTTTTTTCTTATAAAACATGCGAGGCCCTTGATAGTGTCCGGTGGTTGGCGGTGCTGGCTAAGGTGCCGGCCGTGACGACCACGACGCGACGAACGATGGATTGAACTTCTTTTAATTTTATTTTTATTTATTTAATAAAATTAAATTCCATACATGTCCTGATGGTAGTTTTAATTATTTACAAACACAGCGTCATCGAACGAGCGATAAGCGAGGAACGCTTTGTATGCGTGCATATTTTTATATTGGAGAATTTGGCAATTAAAATGGAGAAGACATTGCATTATAAAAATGTTAATTCACAAATAAAAATTAATTATTAGGCACTGGCGCAGACACCAGAATACGTTGTATGCATTTTGGTAGAAGTACATAAGTGATAAGGCTTTGAAAATGACAACTTAGACTCTAGGTATAATATGTCTTCTAACTAAGACTTTTCTGACAAGAATACGGAATACGAGTAATACTTAAGCTCCTGTGTTTGTCACCTAAACTATTCCTGAGGAAAAAGTTCGACACAAAAGATAGATCCCTTTATTTACTGCCAATAGTCGCACACTAGAATGGTGAAGAGTTGCAGATCTATAGGCCCTGGTCCTTCATAGAATCCACAGACAGGTCTTGAAATTCTGAGTACCAACATGATAGAAGGTGTTGGCTGAAGCATTCTACATCCTTGAAGTGCATCCGAAATTGAGTTAAAGGGTTAACACTTGAGCATTTCTGAAACTGCCAACTTTACGACGGAATTGTTTAAGAAGGTTGTTGAGTTTCAAGTGACCATTTCGATAGTAAGCTAGGAAAAGTATTGATACAAAACCGAAAGGTGGTATTCGAGCTATGTTAAAGTTTCAGTTTAAATTTCGTCACCTACTATAGCTCTCTTTTAAATTCTGGACTCTTGTCCAAATATCAGAACTGTCCCAAGTTTTTAAAGGGTGAAAGTTTTGTAGGTTATCGAAAAATCAGAATGCTGAACAATTTTTTATATCGTGGATTGACACCCTAAACACACCAAGTTGATTAGTCCTCATTTAACAATTTTGTCGTGATCTGAAGCTATTGAGCTTATCATAATTACTTCCTAAAAAAAGGAATATAGAAAAGAATGTGGAAGTCTATGAAATGAATAGAACAGGTGACAAAACGGAACCCTGGGGAACACCATGATTGCAATTGCATTTTGAACAGTCAGAGATATAATTTAATTTCCATCAAGAATCTTAAAATTCCTTAAGAAGTCACTGAGAAAGTCCCAGTTGGCTTTGAATTAACAACAGTCAAAACCTTATTTTTATACCTTTACTTATGAATGGACTTATGGACGTTTCAAAAGCAACCATATTCCTTGAACTTGAATCAAATTGCAACCTTTTGAAGATTAAAATCTTAAACAAATTCGTATTATCCTGATGTATTTTTTATCTGCAACTTTGTATAAGTTTGCAACAAAAGCTATCCGATTAGTATATTTTCAGGTTGTGCAACTTTTCAAAACTCCATTTCTTGTCACACAAAGTAAATTAAAATTTATAGTCATTTATTGCTTACATGGTATTTGTATTTTAAGTTTGAAAGCATCGTTCTTCATTTATGTATGTATGCATACCTCCTTTGATATCGTCCATCGTCTAAGTAGTTCGTCGTCGTAGTTGTCGTCGTCGTTGTCGTCATCGTCATCATCGTCTTGGTCTTGGTCTTGGGTTGCCTATGACAAATGCTACTCCACCCGACTTGTTAATGGAAACAACTTCACCATCAAAATGGTTAATTGGATTTGGATCAGTAGTTGACGTTAGCACTATTATAACTTCCTTCTGGCTTTTAACACACCACACTCTGAGATGTCTTATGCTGTGTCTGGCCCAAATGGACTTCCTCGAACTGGGTATATACTATGTACACATTTAGTCGTTAAAGAGAGTTTTAGCCGAAAAGAAATTAACTCCATTAAGCTAACAGCAGCTAGAGTAGCAGTTACAGCAGTAACAGCAACAACAGTAACAGCAGTTGCCTGCAGCAGTATAAAGTAGCTACATCAAACGCATTTGGACGGACGATGGTGGTGGTGGCAACTCATAAACCAGGGGGCCAAGCAATCGAGGGCACTCTCAAGAGTCGAATTCAATTGCAACCAACTGGGGTATGGGCTGCTCAGTGCTCAGCTCTTTCCGTCTTCTTTGAGGAAAAATTAAATATGTCCTAATCTCCTAATGGAAGCTGTTTGGCGAATTAGGAACGCACTCTCTTTAGCCTAAGTGGTGACTTTTCTTCATCTAGGCCAGCCAGATTCAAAAAGGATACTCCCTGTCTAAATTATTAATTCCAACGGTATTGGGATATATAAGGATCTAAGACGAAGCAAAGGTGAGCAGGTTCCTCTTCCTCGATGCCATTTCTTTCTGATTCGGTTTCGGGTTCTGGTTCTGCTTCTGTCTTAATCCCAGCAATGCCATGGGAAGTGTTAACATTAAGTTCCCCTCCTCCATCATCCAAGAGAAAAAGAGAAAAGTTTTATTCTAATTCCCTGTAGTTCCGCGGTGAGAGGAAATTAGTATGCTAATATGGGTCGTTATTAATGCCAGTAATCGAAAGAGTTAATGTTCGAACTTCTTTTCTTTTTCTTTCGATGTAAAAACTCAATTTTAATCAATTCATTGAGAAAAAAAAATGAATCTTTGGTGAGAATACCTGCGTCGTCGTCGTCGTCGCTTATAAGCAGACTCAAAGTGGTCTCTATATTAATGGATCGAACTTGTTTCGAGGACACCTACACGTGATTTTGAGAGCTCTTGATTTTCAAATCAAATCACAAAGTTTATCAATAAATTTGATCTTTTTTTTCACTCTGCTATCGGTTTACATATTCGAGGTTAATCGATTATTTTGGTATGAGGTCATAATAATTAATTCTGTTCAAAGAGGTAATAAATAGAATTGGCGAATTAACTTTTATGGTTAACTCTAATAAATATAAATAGGTATCTATCTATCTACACCAAAACCAAACCTTCTGAATCTGAAATCGAAATTAATACAAAACAAGCTGCGAGTGTTGATTTTAAATATTTCTCGGATTGGATTATGAATATTTTTTGAATAAATTGATGGTTCTTTTAAAAATTGGATTTCTTTATATGGAATTTATGTATGTTTTTATATAAGCATGCGGCGTTTATATAAATTAGCATTCGAATTAATTTTTTTTTTCTCCCTTAGATTAGTTTGTCCATTTTTTTTTGTTGTTTGGTCTTCTATATTTGCGAGATTCATTTTGAAAAAGAAAAAAAAAAAACTAATATAAAACAATGCGTGGGCATCTTGATTGGACTGGAATTCTCTCAAAACATTTGATACCTTAATGCGTTTTAAACATAAATCTTTTCACCAGATCTGATTATAGTTTGGGAAAAAAAATATAACAAATTTTTTTTTTTTTTGGTTAAGCCAAAATTATTGACAGTTTGATGGTGTCTTTATTACACAGGGGGCTTTAGTAGCACATTTTTAAAATACCTACCTACTATAACTTTGACATTTTTGTTAAATAGGTCTTTAATTTATGAAAAATTAAGTTTTGCCATAAAAGGTTGCTTCTTAAGATCTAATGAACGTATTTTTTTTTTTTGTTTTTTTTTCGTTGTTTTTAATATAAAGGAAAAAAAGGGAACAAAAAATTAATTAGAAAATCTATATTCATTTATTAATATAGTTAATGGTTTATTCATGATACATATTTAGATTATATCTAATAATTTTTATTGATTTCGATTTAAGGGCATTTTTGGAAATTTACTGTGAAGCTTTAAAGACCCTATATGTCATCGTAAATTAAGCAAAAAACTAAATTTTAAGGTGTCTCTGTCTTGTTGTCAAATTTATCGAAGATGTTTAAGTTTTTGTGTGGTATTGTGCATTTTGATTTAGTTTTTGAGATATGACAACTTTATGTCTACCGGAAGGTTGCCTTTTTTTGGATCACTTTGGCGCCAATTTGAAAGTTGTACTGTTAAAAATGTTGCTGATAAAATCAATTGCCAAAAAGTTTATTTTTCTCATAGTTAACTTGATGCAAAGGTGTCAATGCCAATTATACATTATGCCATATGAGGCCAAAGGGTTTCTAGTTCAAACACAGAATAGAAGCACGGAAGTCAGACCTTACCTTGAGAAGTCTGGAGAGATTGACGAGGCGGGCCAGATTCGTCTATTCGTCTTGTGATATTTTCTTTTTCGGCTTCAGACTGAGGCTTGTCTCTTGGCCAACCCTTCTTTCTCTACACTTTCCTATTAGATAACCGAGCCCTTGCAAAATATATGTTATGCCGTCGATCGTTATCCACATGGGTTACTGTTCAATTCGGACGAAGATGCTGCCCGTTGACAATGCTGATATGGCCAAAATCGTTCTCAAAAAAGTATGGACCGATGTACTATACCAGTCAAATACCCGAATATTGATGCTCTTTGAAACCTGCCAATTCGATGAAAAATTCCAAATCGCTAGAGTGATTTTGGTCTTCAGTTCTCAACTCTTGGATATCGAAAATCCTGGTTTTCTAAATGTGGACTTCTTCAGCATAACCAAAAGGTGGCTGCTTTGTGTTCTTTCACGGATCCTGGTGATATATTTGGCAGATGTTGCATTTTGGTGACACTAAAGCGGCTTAGATGCGTACGTGTTACTCTCCGTCTCCAAGTTAATTTGGGCTTACAATCTCTTTACATGACAGTCACTTTAACAGTATGAAATTTAAACAATAAAATCCCTTTCAAAGTTCAAAAACCCCGATTGAAAAACCCTTTTTTTCTGGCCCATAAAATAAAACAATCTATATAGAGTAGACGGTCTTGATAATCAACATTATCCAACAATATTACATTTAACCCTTATAAAAATCAAATTACGTTTTTATCAAAGAAAAAGAAACAAAAAAAAAAATAAACTTAATTTTTAACAAGAAGAAACCATAAATAAGTAAGTCTTAAAAAAAATTATTATTAAAATTTTAAATAACAAATTCTTATCTGTCGTCGGCACTCTTATGCGAGTATACACTCTTATCGGATCACACGCATTTGTGCTTAAGCAGTTTTAACGCTCTCCACATCACTACACCACTGCCCCTATGCCCTATCATCACCATTCCGAGATATAGCTGTGATTTGTAAGTATGCAGGTACCTTTGCCTTGTCCTTCCCAGCCCTGGTATACCTTCCCTACACCGCTACCTACCATAATACTCGTATACATATCTCTTAAAGTTGATTCGGAAGAATTCCCTTTTGGCTATCGCTGAGTTCTTTCCATCATAATGCACTTACATATATTTTCCGTAACTCGCTTTCCTGGGCCTTGTACCTTGTGCCTTGTCCCAACCATCATCAGACTAAAAGACGAGAATTTAATTTGAAATCGAGATGGGATTTTTGAAAAACAAAAAAAAAAATATAAAATTAAAAAAAAAAAAACAAATCTCAGATGAACGTTTGCAGATGAGTAGCCAAACGATTTAGCACGGCGCCCATTTCAGGACTTAACACATGTTAATAAGCCACCGACACAGATTCTCGCCATGCATCGCATCAGCTCAGCAGCACAGCGCAGAGCAAGGAACAACATCATACCGGAGAGAGCAGATCAGATCCTTTTGGCAAGGAAATTGCCATAACACATTTCTATAAAGAACTCAACAAAAGTCACAATCGTTCTGTTCAATTGGATTGCGAAGCTGGCAGAGTGAACAGGGTGTTTTTTTTCAACGGAGGTTTAATTACTTATTATTGACTATGGGATTAAAGCATGTCATAAGTGGGATATTTAAAATAAAATGTGCTAACTTAACGTCAGATTACTAATAATGACAGTTCCATTGGTTTCAGTTACCTACTCGACAGCCATGGGAAAAAAATGAGATTTAGGGAAATGGGATATTGGGTGAAAATATATGAAAACAAAAATTAATTTTTATGAATTTTCAAATTGTGTTGTTTTTTTAATTTATTTTAGTCGTTTACAACTCATACTCATACTTCGAATATTTAATCCTGTTTGTGGGATATTCGAAATAGAATGTACATAAACGTCAAATTGTGGACCAGGAAAATTAAAGTTCATCTCAGATTTTTAGTACCTACATTATGTGAGATATGTATATTCAATATATTATTTTTATTTTAGTTAATGGGATATTCGCAAAAAAGGTAAAGACAACATATTTGAATATCCCATCAAGAAGGAGTTGAAAATTTTGGCTTCTTGAGGCAGCATGTGCAACGTGATGATTTTATTTAATATGGTTTATTTTTTCTGTGAATATCTTATAGGTGGGATTTTCAAATTTTGGTTCATTTCTTAGAAAACTTTCAATGGTTAATGAGACGATCTCCAACTACTGAAACCAATGACTGATATTAATTTTTGGACAGCAAATTTTTGATTTTTCAGATTATACACCATTTTAGTGAATATCCCACATTTAAATTGCTCCCTCAAAGTCAAGAGTATATAATTCTTGTATTTAGTATATTTTTTAACCGTGATGTTCTCTAAGCCTTGCGAGTTGTTTTTGTTTATATGATTGTCAAATTTTGAAGGGGGAATTTCGACATAAGTAAAACTAACGTTTTGTTTGAAATATTTTTACAAAATTTAGAACACCCTGTATTTGTAATAAACGAAAGCGAATTCCGGACTCAACTCAAAATAATCCATTTACCAGTCTTTGGCACTTTGGGCTATTTCGCTGGTGGTTCTTGGTTCTGTTGCTGTTGGACGGTGCACGCTGCTTGCTGCGCTGCGCGTCATGGCAATAGCGACGAACTGGTTTTACGGATTTTTATATGCGCTTCGGATGCTGCTCACACTTCGCACCATTTAAAGATTTTTCACTTGTTTTGGGTTTGGACTCGGACTTGGACTCGGATGCGACTGCAACTGCGACTACAATTCCCCCGATCTGAAGCTACATACAAAAGAGAAAAACCTTCCGAGTATAGTTTGTCAGATTTAGAGCAGGTTCATTTGGAGACTCTGCCTGCCGTGCCTGCATTGCATTTATATGGACAAGTTCTTGCCACCATCAAGTCTGTCGTACATACGAACCACTGTATAGACTTCGGCCCCCGGATGAGGCTTGAGCAAGGAGCTGTAGTTTTCTATTTTATAGTAGATGATGATCATGGTCATCATCGTGCCTCGCTGTGTCCATCATCATCGTTCGTGAGCCTGAGTCTAAGTCTGAGCCGGTTATGGCCATGCACTGCACGCATCACCAGAACCGCCCAGCCTTTTGTTGGGCGCATTGAACCACTTTTAAGCCATTTTTAATGATGCACTGCAAAGTGTGACTTTGGGGTCTTACAAAACCGACTTACATAGCACCGCAGAAACCAAGGATCCTAAGGAACGTATATAGTAGTTGTCAGTGTCTGTGGAATTGCAGAGCGAGGTGTGAGAGAGGCATCATACGCGCGATAAGGAAAATTGTGAAGTTGGATGCTAATGGACATTTAAGTGATTCGTTTTTATACTCGTATACATTTTGCTTCTTTCTTTTTTATTTTTTATTTCATCATCTTCACTTGTTTTATTTCGATGTTTAACCTCTGTTTTGTTTTGTCGTCGGCGAGTCGACGTTCCTCGTGCTCCATAGTGTATAGTGAAACTTCTGAGCGGGGGCTTGAGAGTTGCAGTTGGCACCGATGGGAGGTGACATTTATGGCCGCCTAAAAGCCTAATAAACGGAGCGAGAGTCGGAGGCTCTTAAGAGCTGTTTCCATTGCGCCCCGGTTGAAATTTATTGTTATGCAATGCGCTGACATTTTGTGGGTGAAACGAGCAACACACTTAGGTACGGTACAGGAACGGTATGGGTACGGGTACGGATATGTGCATCGCAGATATGAGATGACATCTCAAGACATCTCAGAAAGAGGTGTTGTTCAGAATTTGGATGCAAGTATAAGTATAGGTAAGGTACATGGGGCAACAAGTTAAAAACCAGTTAACAGTTAGCAGAACAATTTTATGGGCGGAAAAATTCATATTTTGGTTGAGTGACTGTACACTGTCATTATAGGGACACAGTGCGTGCTCTGTGAGGTCTCGCCGTTCCATGTTGAGAGGCGAGTGACTTTTATGGTAAATTTCATATGTACCTCAAAACCTACCTACGGAGAAATGCTTTCATAAATCTTAGCAAATTGACATAATTTATTGCGGGTTGATGGGCTGCTATCGGATGCTTATATGATCGATGAAAATACTTCTGAACTGGCTTCGAAAATAAGTGTAGGTAGTTGATGTTTACGAGAATGGATATAATTTTTTTTTAAAAGGGGTTACCCAACTTTATTTGATCGTAAGGTTCATTCTGACGAATTGTATGTGGGCCTTTAAAACTTTAACATTTAATGTTCACCTTTAAGCTGATTTCCTTTCAAAAACTTAACTGTTGAGCATATTTTTCTAATTTGAGTATCTTCCTTCTCGTGTTAAATTAAAAATCCTCAATTACCACCGACACACTCGTCTATTTCTATTTTGTCCATAAAACTGTTCCTTGTCCTTATCTTTAGCTTACCATCACCATCACATCACATCAAATACAAAATGAGCTCTCGAAATTCCACAAAACCATTCAATGTGCAATTTTATCAAAATCATCTCATTAACCATTCACTTAATTAGCATCTTCAAAACTATTGGAAAAGCATCAATGCATCAGATGCAGAAGCATCATCTGCATCAACATCAGAAGCTGCATTAACAAACTGTAGATGTACAACAACGACGTAAAGATAAATGCAAACAAATTCCAATTGAAGAAAAGTAGTAGTACATAGTAGATACTTCTTTTTTTCAGCATCATCAGCTCCTAGGTTTGCACAAACACAACATCCACTTTGAAGTATCTAGAAAACTGTCAATGCACTTCAAATAGCCACACTTAAGTGGTGCATAACTTCCGTACTCAAGCAATGAGCTTCACATCATTTTGCATTCAATCCATTCTAATTGAAGAGCCACCGCAACTTACATATAGAGGCATTGCTTTGGCATCGGGAATGGGATGCTTGTTGCGCTGCTGCTGATGCTTCTGATGAGGATACCTATACCTAACCTATACCTACATAACTATATTTATGGTCTTCCCCCTCTCTGGAGTGTATTCCATCATCATTCCTCATCGGGAAAAATATGAAAGCAAAGATATGTACAAGTACGATGACGACAACGACGACGACGAAAGCGACGGCGATAATATTATAGAAGCTGCATTGGATGCAGGCTGCATGCAGGAGAAGCAAATCATTAAACAACCGCCAGCATCAGAAGCAGCAGCTCGTTTGAGGATATTACTCCAGACTTACCAGTCAAGTTTGCAAGTATATGGTATGGAGATATAGGGAGATGGAGCACATCCATCGTGGTTGCATCCACACATTTCAACATTCAACATTCCCCAACCTGCCAATTCCGACACCTGATTCCTCTTCAAGCCCCCACACTTATTCAAACACTTGGTTCTTATGATGGTTGAGGCTCTTAAGCGCAGCCATCATGCTTGATGAGGTGAGGCTAGAGTGTGTACCTATGTCTGTCTGTTTAAGGTAAGAAGACATGCCGCGCTGTGCTAGAGCTTCCCGACACCCACCTTTAAGGGTTCTAGACATTAGACCATGAGATTTTGTTTTTGTTTAAGGTCTGGTATTGAATTTGGTAAAAGTAATTTAGAAAGCCTCTTGATGCATCTAAATAGATTCTATAGAAGTCCATTATAAAACCTATTACCAACATTTTTGAAAACATTTTTTGATGACCAATTTAAGCTTTGGAGAACTTGAATCAAAGGGATCAGATGTTTTCAGCTGACGATTATTGCGGTCTTTAAAGAAGGGGGAAGAAATGTATCAGCTCTCTCTTATCAGCTATTTTGGACTGGGATCTTGACCTACCATAAACACGTTGCAGATGCAGTCATTTGGTGTGAAAACAAAGATGCATCTGCATTTAAGGGCTTGAGTTCAATTTTCTAGTGTAAATTTAGGAGTTTCATGGTCTGAATAGAATATATTTTGAACTCCAAAAAAGTTCCTTCGCAATGTGCATGTCCATTGGATGCTTAAGGCTCTTTTTCATGTTGGTTTATCTTTCATCTCCAATCATCGGCATCTTCCAACCAACAAGTCCCCCTTACACAAATTATTCCACAAAAATCTGAAGAAAAAAAAATGAAATTTCCTAAACTTTTCGTTGTTGTCATCGCATCATTTTTACCTGCCTCCTTGTTTTTTTTTTTTGTTTTAATAAACACAAAACTTCCTCACCATTAAATGCATCATCTTTGATGCATCTCACCCATTGAACATAGCATACATGGTTAGATAGAATTGAGGAGTTCAAAGGAGATCTAAGTGTTCCATAATAATTAGGAGTCGCATTTCCATGGAAATGAGGAAAACTTCTTCAATCTTCCAGATCTGATGATGTGAGCTCGGAGAAGTGAGCATCATGCAATGTTCAAAAGTTGGCCGTGTTGTTTTTGAGGAAATGAAAATTTGTTTTTTTGTTTTTTTAAGTCTTGTCGAAATAGATGAACAAAAAGAACGGCATTAGGCGATGACAGCGACACAATGACAAACCAAAAAGACTCAATGGCGGTGGCGGGCGGTGGGTGACATGACGGGAAGAGAAAGTTAGAAGACAGATTTGTTGACGTTCTGTTGTACCTATACCTTGGTGAAGCATGTGTGCTGGTGCTCTTTTGGTTGACTTAGAATTCTTTTAATAAAAATAAGGAGTAATGGGGAAGGGAAGTCTATGGAGGAAAATTAAACCCGCATATACTCATATACACATGCTAGAAAAAAAAATCCATAATTAGATTGGGAAAATGGAGAGAAAGAAAATTCACATCACCATCATCGGGTTGGAGCAGCGCAACACAGTGATGGGAGAATTATAATTTTGCTCAACATGAGGAGGCATGGGTTGGGTATGGGTACACTTTAAAGTGTGTGGTTAATAATGCTGTGGTAACAGCTATTGAGAGTCTACTTATAAAGTTCTTCCTACCTGGTGATTTCTATACACATAAGAATTGCATGGTTTCGTAATAATTGGAACAAGAGAAGGTATCTACCTTACCTAGACTATCTGGCGCTGTCGTACAGGTAAGAGCTACGAGCTTATATAAACTAGATATAGAAACAATCAGGTTTGGTGGTTTTTCTGGAATACGTGGAGTGATTTGGAACAATCAGGAAGTTCACAGTGAGACAGGTGGTCTTTCACTTAAACATGGAAGAATTGGATAGGTTCCTATAGTGTGGCTAAGAAAACATAGCTTAGTTTTGAATTACTAATAAATTGATCGATAAACAATTAAATTTAAAATTTGTTTGTTGTAATGATGTTTAATTCATCAAACCTCCAGTTTTGAAAAAGTAGGCGTTTTAGTGGGTAGATTCCAAATAAGAAATCAAAACTTATGTCAAAAGTATGGAAATTCCAATAGACGTGTGGTTTTCAATCTTGCAATTCTTTATTTACAGTTGGTCTATTTGACAATTTTTACTTCATTTATACTCAGTATGATTTGCCATTTTATGATATTTCATCCTACTTCTGAACAACGTTTGCATATCCTGCAAATTTTTTACCAAATGTGGCATCGAGCGGTGCGTACAATAATCGGTCGACAAAATCGCCTAGCAGAGTCTTTAATTCCAGTAACCATGGATCACTTTCGCATCATGTTTACTCTAGTGGATAATATACATCCTCAGATACGTAGCCATACATCAGTGCGTAGCGAAGACGCTATTACTGCTGTATATATTAGATTATCAAAGAAGACCCGAATAAGTCCATCCGTCATCGCGCACAATTGGAGCTATGCCCAATGCCCAGTCCATCCCATCCACTTTATGAAATATTTAGCGGGAGGATCTTGATTTGTCGGCTTACAAAAAATCCAATTCGTGCAAAAGTTGAAGCCGAACAACCATCAATCCAAGGCCAAAACGAGATGGCCACCGATCCCGATTTTCACAAGAAAATTTTGTTCAGTGAAGAAGCTCATTTATGGTTGAATGAGAACAGGTTAGGAAGCAAAATTGTCATATTTGGAATGATCATTATTCAGAAGCCATTGCTGATAAATGTCAGTGGTTATGTGAAGTCACTTGTCTACTCAGATAAGTCCGAGACGATTGACTACGGCCCCAATTTCTGCAAAAAGTGGTCGAAAATTGAACCTCTTGGCTGGAATTTATTCATGAAAGCCGTAACGACCATTTGCCAAAAAATAATTTTAAAAATATAATGACAAATCTTTATCTTTATAATTAAGCTAAATGCTTGACCATAACATTAAATTATATGTGTTTTATTTCTTCTCAAAAACCACACATCAAACAAAACACCCTTTAAAAACGAGTGTAAAAAGACAGATGCAAATTAGTAGGTATATGGAAATTTTGAAAAACTCAAAAGTGAGATGAGTTTCAATCAAACACACAATTTTGGATAAAATGGTGATTTATTTATGGCTTAAGGATTTAAAATTTTTAACTAACCCAATCACCAAAAATGTGACGTAAACGATGGTCATTTAGCTTTAATTTTTACATGGGCTGTTCTGGCGTTTAAGATTTATGATAAATTTCCAAATGGAAATAAAACTAGACTAGACACCCTTTTACTACCAAGTTATGATAAATGACCTGTCAATATGTTTCGGATTTCTTAAGGAGTGCATTTCAAAAACCAATTGGGTTAAGTAGTTAAAATTTGGTAACGCACATTTCTTCGACTATAGCTTAGCAAACATTTAGTTTGTGACTAATAAAAAGGGTTTAGTGTCTTAAAACTTGTTAAAAACTATCATCCGAAGAGACAAATATTTCTCACTCCTTTTGCATTACAGTCCATGGTCAAGTGTTATTCATACAAAGCAAACCAAGTCAATACGTATAACATTTTTCCGTCAAACACAAAGGTACATTCCTAAATCATCCATAAAAATTAACCCTTTTAATTAATATTAAACCTTTACAAAAAAATAAACTCCCACACCATTTTTCAAAATTTAATTACTATGGTAACCTCAACCAACAGAACTATCTTCACAGATCTTTATCATTTACATTATTATATTTTATATTTCCATATAAAAAATATTTCTTAAATGATCCAATTATTATTTTATTTCTTAAATGATCCAATTATTATTTTATTCGCTTCTTCAGAAGCTTCCCATTAAAAAAAATCAAAAAAAAAAATCTAAAAAATAAAACCACACAATGATCGAGGCCACAAAGAAAACAAACAAACACTCAATCAAAATTCTTATAACTTTCTGTTTTATTTAATTTTTTAATTTTTTTTTTCTTTTGTTTAGTTTAGTTTCTGTTTTTTTTTTTAAATTTAAGTTTGTTAAATTTGAATTTAAACTCATAGCTGCTTGTTAACAGGCAACAAATTTAATGATCCTTATCAATGCGCGATACAATTAAGCGCGTTTAATTGGCTAAAAATGTTAAGCAAAAAACATAACTTTTCCCTTCTTAGTTATTTCCTAATATGATATGAAAAAGAACTAAAACAAAATATATAAATATGTATCTTAAACAAAATATATACATATAAAAATTAATTAATCGCGTATTTGTTTAGTGAATGATGTCTTGAGAAAAACAAAAAACAAAAATCCATGAACATGCCATCGTAAATCGTTCGGACTTAAAGTTGAAGTCGCGTCAAGCTAGACATCAATCGAAACACTCTTCAAAACGCTTGGGCTTGATGATGATGATGGTGCTTGGTTTTGTCTTGAATATGTTTAAATTGGATTGGTGGATTTTTGTGTTGTTTTTTTTTTTTTTTTAATTAGCTTCGAAGCGTGCACACAAAGATACATCATCAGAAGAAGCAGCAGCAGCAGCAAAAGCAGAAGCCTCCGAATGCTCTGATAGTGGTTCTCGATTTTTATGACCCGCGCCCGGAAGCCCTAATTACCTCATTTACACATTTATTTGGTGTTGCCTCGCAATAAAGGAGAAATAAATAATTTCCAGAATGAAGTTGGAAAAAAATGTATTTTTTCAAGTATAATGTTGTTCGTCTATCTGAGGGGACTAGAACTTCTCGGACGCCAAAGGCCAACCTCTTAGACACTTCAAGCTCCAAGTCCAGCGTCTTGAAGAACAAGAAATCTAGAATATTCAATTAAGACACCACAGAATGCAGAATGCAGTGCAGTCGCAGAGCAATGCAGTGCAGTGCATTTTTTTCTTTGCTGCTTTTGATCGTGGTATTTTATTCGGGTCGGGATTATAGTGGGCGTCCTCTAGTGGGCATTTTTTGTTGGTAAAAGATACCCATATAGTATGCCCATGCATATTCAAAGTCTTTTCAAGTTGTTTTTGCCAACTTGGGAGGTTGTGTGGTTGGAGCAAAATACGAAGAAAAAAAAACACGAAAAACTCAACTAAATTGATTTAAATTGATACCTCAAACTGTCACAGGTGTTTTTTGAGCCAAGGAGACAGCAACATGATATTGACAGCAAAGAAAAAAAAAATAACCACAAAAGATATTCGCAACTCACATGTTGTGTATATCTATAATCCGCTGTGTAAAAATTTTGAGATTAGATACTTTCCGATATCGGAAATGAAAACCGCGCAAAATTTCAAGAATTTTTTAATCAATTTTGTTTTTTCAATTTCTTCAAAGACCGAAAATAATAACCAGGAATATCATCAATATAATTTTGTTCTTAATGAATTTGCTGTGAAGTCGGTTAGCCTTGATCTTACAAACTTCTTATTTCCAAAAAAAAAAAACATTAATCGAATAAACATCCATCGCTCATCGCTGAAGACCATAACGATGCTAATCTAGAGGAAGGTATATTATAGATACTCGTACTCGTATTCGTATAAATCCAGGTGGTGAGGTCACATACTGGGCTTTCAATTTGAATCCCATTTGCCAAAGTCTTGTACCTGTAGATAGATAGATACTCTCATATCTATCTCGAGGTATTTAACTTTAGATGGGTTATTGCTTCTGAAGAGGAGAGTAATTAAAATTCCAAAATACATCACGGTGCTGATGGAGAAGCAAATTAGATCTTGAAAACATGTATTGGATCATTTATCATTGTCGTTTGTTGTTAGATACATTTCTTACTAGATGATGGGGAGGAATATATAAATACTCGTATATATCTATCTATAGATACTTTGCAGATAGAGTTCCATAGTATGCATAATAGGGGGTCTGTGTCTGTGTTTGTGCTTGTGCCTGTTCCTGTTCCCTGCCTTTCGATAATCATCACAACATAAAGATTCTATGATAATCATCGATCCAATTAGAGCTCATCGATGATCTATCTAGTATCTAGAGAAGTAATTTGAAAATTTGTATCTTTTTTTTTTTGTTCTTTGTATAGAATGTTTAGATTTAAGGATGCAAATGATGCCTAGTTAGTTGAGAAAATTATAATATCGATAATCTAATAGATGGCTTGAACGGGTTATGATGGGCAGAATTTCAACAACTAATCATATTAATCAATTTTCTAGCATAAGTAAGAAACTAATGACTAAAATAAAAACAAAAGAAGAAGAAGTTAACGTTTGAAATTCATCATGAAGTCATTTACCCCATGGGATCACTTTGTCTTTAGAAAAAATTTGCAGGTAATAATAGTAAAGCCGGTAGAAGATTGTGTCATAATTATTAATCTTTTTTTACTAATTACTATTTTTTAAGATTTTGCGAAGATAGCTTATAGTTAGAAGGGATATTCAAAATTTAATGCCAGTTTTTGATTTATTTTAGACGGTACCAACTTTCAGCATGAAGTCATCAAGGACATTATTTTAAGAAATTCCAATTGCCTTTAGAAAACTTATTGGTTCGAATCAACGTGCAGACATTTGGAGAATATCAGTAGCACCTTTGGTCCTACGTTAGGACTCAATGGATAAAGAGTCCTCGTAGCAGTCGCAGAGATCGGAGCGACTGGTTCCTTGATGAATGCCAACTAGTAACTGAAACTATGAATGTGGTTGACGAACAAAAAAACGGCTTCAAAGACAGAAAAATCTAGCCTAGAAGAAGAGCTTGTTCTGTAAACTATAGAAAAGTCTGGAAACGAGGTCCGGACCAGGCTCCGAAATTCTAACAATCCTGATGAAACAAGACGCAGTATATAGGACGCTGCACATGTTGCAAAGACTGAAAGGAATATCTGAATACTGAATACTGGAACGATGGGAAGTGCACCAAAGAAGTGGAGACTTCACAACTTCTAGAATAAGTACCTTTCCATCCAAGCATCTCAAGACCAGATGGCATATCAGTCAAGCTGATTGAACATATGTAGTTGATCAGCCTTAAATACTCGTAGTACAGTTGTTCAAATTTAATAAAACTCTTTGGAATTTTTGAGAGGGAACATTGAATAAAAAGTGACTTTACCTGCAAACTCCTCCACTGAACTTGTTTAAATTGATTTCACTCCATTAAACTCGACAGATCATTAGTAAAAAAAAAAAAAACTTCCATTGACTTAATGAATCACTCCAAGCCTACTCCATTCTAGACTTCATTGTTCTGACAAAATAAAATCATGACTTGAAAAGAAACCGAAAACCTTCCGACTTATACATGTCCATTCATTATTCTTTTTTTTTTGAAAATCAGAAAAAACCTTAAATCACACCCAAATTCAACTCCAACGAAAGAGTGTCGAAATTAATTCATAAAACCTCTAAACCAAACACCTTGTCCAACTGACAACTTGATATCGAAACCGCAGCCATCAGCTCAGCGTGCCCCAGTACCGCATTCGCCTTGTCTCTCAATTTGACATAACCCCATTAGTAACATATCACACCGAACATTCAACTATGCCAGTCCAAAAAAAAAAAAATTAACAGCAACAACAACACTAACAAAAGTTGTCCAAAACCTCTATAAAATAATTCTATTTATTCAAATTTCAAAACTGATCCCCGCACAATCTGAATTCGAATAAACAAAAAGTAACAACAACAACAAAAGGCTCACAATTTATTCCCCGGGCAAAATTTGTTGCACTGCGCAATCATTTGTCGCCACCACTGCTGCGCGCACTCCACATCCAAAATGCATCCGATAGATACACTCGGCGGCGGCGGTGATATGGAAAAATATTTCAGTTGCAACTTATAAGGCGTGTTCGATTTAATTTCAAAACCTGTACTTAGCCGTGTTAGAGCCCCCGATGTCATGTGCTGCTGCACGAGATTTATTCAACTCTCAGATACATTTTTATCTCAACGCGACCAACTACAACGACGAACGTCTAAGATACTTTGTTGTTGTTGTTGTTATTTGTCTTGCACCACATCAGCTGTGTTGTGTATGTGCTTGGAAGAGAGGAGAGTTAAGTTGCATGCAAAACTTAATTAAATTAATGTCACATTGAGTTACATGTCCTTCGTCCTGACGATTAATCACCCAATTGGTGCTACAACATCATACAAAGTATTTCAATCTTAACCCAGCTGCTGTTCGGCGGCGGCGATGAGATTCGCTGTGAGGTGAGCTGAAGTGAGGTGAAGAGGTATAAGGTATGTAAAATGTGTACATTATAAATAAATTAACGACACGCCATGTCTTTTGGAAAAACAAAGTGCTGGTCATAAATTGCCACTTTGTCAATTTCGATGCTCAAACTCGTACCTTTACATTGCCTTTGTTTGTCTGTCAACAGCACAGCACCATTCCATTCCATTCCACATTCATTCCAAATTCAAATTAAAATATTTATTTAAATTAAATTTATATAAAATGCCCTAATGGAATGAATTGAATAAGTTAGGGCATACAAAAGGAAACACTACATCAATGAAAACATTTAATTAATATTAATTAATTCAACACTATATATTTATGTAGGTTGGTATAGTATGTATACGAGGAGGTTATGTTGAATAAGTCAGGTGCGGATGGAAATTTTCTTTTTTCGGAAATTGTGAGGCATAGTATAAGAAGAAGAAAGGGGGATGGGGGTATTCAAAAGGAAGTATTAACAAACAAACTGAAATCATTTTTGAGTGATATATTTAGAATTGTTACTTTTGGGGAGCTTTGAACCCCCTTAAAGCAGTAAAACCTTTTGGTTTGTTGGGAAAAAGTGAGAAGAATTGAACTTATCGTGACGTTTTCAAAGAATTCTAATGAAAAATCGAACTCAGTAACCCCCCTTCCATTAAACTCTATGTGGCGCCCCTGTCGAACCTAAAATCTAATTTATTTTGTTTTTTTTTGTAATTTTTCCAAAAGGAACGACTAGAATTAATTCATTTTGTTTTATCCTCCTGATGGTGATAGGATGATTCTATTTGAATCGATTGTTTTTTATGTCGATACAATTTATGCAGACTTTTTGGTATTTATTTTTTATTTTTTCGTCCATATAATTTTTATTTTTATCTATTAAGTGGTAGAAACGTAATGTAATATTTTACGTTTGAGAAATTTGTATCTCATTAGTTAGACATACATACATTACATTTTTATATCTTTAAATCTAAAGTTGAGGTGTCATTTTTCATTCCATCTCTCCCTCCCTCTCTCTCACTTTAAAAATTTAAATTGAAAGAAAATTAAGACATTTATATAAATTTTTAGAAAGATTTTCGATCTCAATCAATAAGATTGATCTTGAAATATTTTCCAGTGGTAACTAAATATTGAAATGTCACTGGGAAATTACGTTTAAATTAATTTTACGTTACGGAACATAATGTTTACGTCGAATGACATTTTCGTTTACATTCAAGGGGACAGGTTTGTATATGATTTAACTGTCATCGGAATGAACCTAATGAACTCGATTGATAAATACTGGCCATAAAAGTATAAAGTATATGCGTGTATAATTGTTAGTTAGAGATAAAGCAGAAAAACAAGCTTTGTATAAGTAAGTTAAAGTTATAATTTAGGAATAAAGAAAAAAAATAGTGTAACATGCTGATTATGGGTTGAAAGTGGAACGGAGTTTAAGCTTAAGACTATGAATTATGATAAACTAGTCGGTAGATCTGCACATTGGACTCATATGCAAGTTAGTCATGTGCAAGAATGTTGCATATTACATACCTAAGTTGGAAATGTAAATACTCAATTAAAGTAAATACAGAACTGAAGTAACTTTGTCAAAACGATTCCGAAGAATTCATACATAATCGGAACATGTCAATTTTAGAATACATGTAAAAAAAATATGATCACTTACTAAAAATATGCCG
This sequence comes from Scaeva pyrastri, assembly GCA_905146935.1. Classification (NCBI taxonomy): domain Eukaryota; kingdom Metazoa; phylum Arthropoda; class Insecta; order Diptera; family Syrphidae; genus Scaeva; species Scaeva pyrastri. The sequence goes on along the minus strand of LR989927.1, from coordinate 20,710,052 downwards.
AAAGGAACTTATAGCACTTAAATGTAAAAATACTAAACTTTGGAAGCAGACAAAGATTTCTGAACAAAATAGTTTTATTGACTGTCCATGGCTTGAGACAGTTTTTATCGAATCTACTTTCTTTCTACTGTCCATCATTAAAAGTTGTTAAGGGTTTTCCAATAACAGCTTAATTTTTAATAGCTGTCACTTTTGCCATATTCATTTTTTGATATCAAGAACTAAGCCTTTTTCTAAAAATGGAACGATACACTCTTCAACAATTGATTCAAATTATTAAAATTCTGTTAGAAAATGGTAGAAATTTTGCAGCAAAATTTGCAAGACCAGAGCACTTTAAGGAAGTCGTCGAAGTCGTGGTTCACCTTCTCGACCTTGTGGAAGAATTTGATATGTTGGAACAAGTTACTGATTTGAAAAAGCGAATTCTACTCTCAGGAACAACTGAGAAAATTACTGCTGTAGCAGGGTTTGTCGATTCTTCGCTGATCTTTGTTTAAAGGTTTTCCAATAGGGAAGGGTTGATTTTGACAGCTAGTGACGGCCATATTGTTTCTTTTATTTTCTGTTAAAATGTAGTTTTTTAATCGCATCGAGCAATCCGCTAAACTGATACAAATATGTGTTTTAAAGCAATTGGAAGATGACCCGAATTTTGTTCGAACTATCATCTTTAGCGATGAGGCCCATATTGAGACCACACCCAATCCAAGCGATGTGTAAATGCTCTCAAATAAAATTAGAGTTTGGTGTGGATTTTGGGCTGGAAGCGCCATCATCGGTCCGTTCTCCTTCGAAAATGATCCTGGCTAGGGCATAACCATCAACGACGATCGCTATAGGTAGATGATTACCAACTTCTTGTGGTCTGAATTAGAATGATATGGACACTGAAGACTTATGGTTTTAACATGATGGCGCTACATACCACATAGTCAAGACACATTCTGCACAAGCGGTTTCATGGAATTGTTATCTAGCCGCCGAGGAGACGTGAATTGTCCACCGATCGTGTGACTTGACTTTAGGCTTTTTCTTATGGTCGCAGGTCAATGCGAATAAGCGGCAAACCACCGCGGCCCTCAAAGACAACATAATCGATGGCATCATCTGTCAAATTCAGCCTGATCTGTTCATAAAAGTCATACAAAACTGTGCCCGCTCTTAATGGAAAATCCTTTTAGTTAGACATGCAAAAAACTACGGTCAGTTAAATTAAAAACTCAACCTGGTCGATCACACCAACTTCATCGTATCTTCACTGATTGGTCCCTTGATAAAAATGATCTGGATTTTCATCTCCACACATTTTTTCCTCACAATGCGCAAAATTGTGGCATTTTAGGCTCGGAAAATTCAAAAATGTCTCCACCCGCATTGTGTAGTGTTTGATGCGCTATTTGGGCTAGCGATGTTTTTGGACCGTATTCAAAAATTTGACTGGTAAAACTGTTGCATGAATAGAAATGCGAAGATATTGATGTTTACAACTCGAGGAAGTGATCATAAGGAGCCACCGAGATCTTGTATAATTTAATACCCTAAGACTTTTTTCTTTGGAGACATACATATTTGACAGATAAGATTTATTCCTAAACTCCACAATTGATTTAAGACATTAGAGATGGAATTGATGTTATGGGAAACGTTATGATAAGGATATGGTGTTGCAATCGTACGCTAACAAAGGTAAGGATGAGGTTTAAAATGTCAAGACACGTTAGCTTTATTGACTTCCATTGACTTGATTGATGACTCAAAAGATGGAAGGTCATCGTACCCTAAGACAGAGACTTTGAGCCTAATAATTTTGTAGGTAATAAAAATTCTTGTATTAAAAATAATTATGAAAATTCTTAAAACTGGGTATGTAATAATATTAAGAATATCGTAATCAAAAATGGGTGAAAAATATACATAAAAAGACCTTAATTTGTGGTAAATTTTGGTTTAATTTTGCAGGTAAGAAAATTCTTTAAATCCTTTTATAACTCGTTTCAAATAAAATTTTGATCAAAAAAGGTTGAAATAGGAAATCGTTTTACCCTCTAAATCGTACTCACTTTTTCTTCTTTGATTCATGTTTATTTGGTCAACTTCTTTTTAATCACTGATTGGTAGAATGATACTTAATTTTTTCAATATAATTTAGATCTAATTTAAATAAATCGAATAAAATAAAAAAACAATAATAAAATAGGGAGATTTGTTGAAAATGTATTCAAATATTTCTCTGATCAAACTGAAGTTAAATTTCTTATGGAGATTAAATCAAAATGCATCCCATTTTTAACTCTTTCAGGAAAAAAAAAAGAACCTAAGCCTCTCTTTTATGATATCACCATTATTAATCGCTCCTTATTTTTGTATGTATATAAAGTATAACGATCGATTTTTCATCAATTGCTTTTTGATACTCTAATTTCAAATAAAAAAAGAAACACACACAAAAAAAAACTTAAATCTCTTTTTTTTCTGATGGAATATTTCAATTTGTTTCACATTTCCCAATCAAAACATAACAAATCGTTTTGTCCAATTGGACCAATTAATTTTATAAACTCTCAACATTGGTCTTATATAGATGTATTCCATTTCCCAATTCCCGATAGATCCGAGTTGGTAATTCTTCTTCTTTCCCTCTCTCACTTACCTCCCCTCCCCTCTCTAAAAAAAACCTGATTGAAGATGTAAACGAATACTTCTCCACTTCTCGTAGACAAGTGAATTATAAACACAACATCCATTCCAAACATAAACAAACATCGAACATCCGAGTTCGAACTTCTATGGCTTATAGGTGTTTTGTTGTCGTTTGTCCAAAAGGCGCGGGCTCTGGGCCAAGAACCCAAAATAATGTCTTAATTTAAACCGGAAAGTCCAAAGATTGAAACTAACTATAAGAAAACAAAAACAAATGAGAATTCACACATTGAGGCAAAAAATAATTGGTTGGTTGAGTTGAGATTGTGGTCAAAATAAAACAACTCAAGAACATCATGCGGGCCAAGTTTATATAGGCAATAAAATGAGTTCCTTTTAAAACTATGGGATCTTGTCAACTGTGACTCATGAAAATGACCAAACAGGAAGAGTTTTTTTTTTTGTTGAAGAGAAATGTTTGGAAAGAATGTCTTGATCGAAAAATCCAGATTTGGACAAACATACAAAATTTGACAGATGACTTGTTTATGTTCCGAAGTGTTAAGTAGTCTAATTTTGGAAATTACTTCTTTTTCAAAAACATAAAACTCAGTTTCTCAATTTTTTGAAACATTAAAATAACTGTTTGTCCCAATTCTATATTAGCCTTTTTTGCACAGTATTATAATTATGTTGGCAAAAAAATACTGAGTCCAAGAATAGAATCTTGCTAAACCGGGCACTGAAGAGAGGAATCATTCAGAATGTAAAAAGGGTGTTTGTTTTTGACCTGTCGTTTTCAATTTGGCAATACTTTTTTCGTAATAGGTATTTTTTTTTTTGACACTTGATGATCAGTTTGAATATGAATAGACTAACTTTTGTAGAGTACAGTATCGAAGAAGAACCGAATGAAACAATCCGCCATTTCGCGCAACAATCGGAGCTACATATGTCCATTGTACATCCACTTCAAGTATTTTAGTTTGCGAACTTACAATATCCAAAACTCATGCAAAAATTGAAGTCGAAGGACCATCAAACGATGGAGATGGCCACTGATCCCGATTTTGGTGAGTGCATTTTCTCGCATCGTGGACCAAGAGAGTGCCATTTAATACCCCTGGACAATTTCTTTCATGGTTATGTGAAGACTCTTGTTTAGACAGATAAAACCGAGATGATTGACGCCTTGTAAGAGAATATTCGTCACGTTATTGGTGACATACGGCCCCAATTGCTGCAAAAAGTGGTCGAAAAATAGGCTTCTTTGCTGGAATTAATTCGAGGCAGCCGTGGTGGCCACTTGTCCGAAATGATTTTGTAAAACATAATGACAAGCCCTTATCTTTATAATAAGACTAAATTCTTACCTTAGCATTAAATTATATACGTTTTATTTCTTCTTGAAAATCACACGTTTAAAAAAACACCCTTCTTTATTTATATCATAGAATACCATAATTAATAAAAATGGTAAATCGTCTAAAAATTTACAACCTGTAACTACACATTCTTATGAAAGCTTTATATTTCTTACTAGTATAATATTAAAACTACTTTTAAAACTCCATTCTTTTTTACCAAAGAGATCGTCAAAACATCGTTCTAAATTGACTTAATTACTGTCGCTTCCAAAGTCTTCTTCGCTTCTCTAAAATAAAATTGTTCCCCTTTCACACGTATGCTCGTAAATTAGACATTTAAATTAATAGGTAACAATAATTGTCAGCACATCCGCATAATTTTAAGTGTTTCCGGTTTCATATACTATACGAGTATATCTCAAACGGACGTACCTTTAGGTCATCACAGATAAATTATTCTCATATGTATTGGTTTACAAATATAAGGCGCGTCTTGCCTTTGTCGGGGGAGTTAGGAGTAGGTCAGGTATGTAAAAATCCGTAGGAAGGTATGCCTTGCCTCTATTGTGTCCATAAATAAATCACACACAAGAATTATTTAGATCACTTATCGCACATTAATGGATGTTTACATTCACACTTTGTTCGCAGTGCGAAAAAATCAATTCAAACAAACAAAAATATCGATAAATTCTCAGTAATAAATGTTTAATTAGCGATAACGATAACACATCCCTAACCAATCCATCCATCGCCATCATCGATTCCAGAATTTACTTTGGGCGAGGTACCAATACCAATACCGATACCGATATACAAAAATGTATCTGAGCTTTATTTATTTAGTAATAAGATATGTGAGTTAAACATAAATTTGAGATTGTTTAATGTAACTTAGGTCTTCGATAATAAATAGAGTGATGTGACAAAGGGGTAAATATTTGCATCGTTCGGTGATGAATTATTTTTGCACTCTATGAACGACATTTTTAGTCATAAAAATGATTAAGTTCCAATGAGAAATGTGATGTTTTAAATCAGATCGGATTGCAAAGTAAATATACATACATACATTTTGCAACAGAAATCTTAATTGAGCACGTACTTATACACATGGTCTGGGATTGATAAGGGACCACAATTATTACTTATAGGGTATGACTGTGTGAAAAAAAACCTTGAGATTAATTAAATTATCATCTATCGGTCAGTGAATATACTATTGGGGATATAAATAAGTATTGCACAAAGTGTTTTGTCGCACAACAAGATTCTAGATTTTTTTTTGTTAAAGGTTTCTTTGTCTTTTAAACAGATTAAATAAGGGACTTTTATAGAATTGTTCAATTTGAGGTAGTTCCCGGAAATCTAACTTTTTCCCGATAGATGGGGTTTACATCTATTAAAGATAATTTGAAGGTTGTGATGACGATATTATTATTAATTTTTTTAAGTTAATTCATATAAAAACGATATTTTGCTTTAAAGTTTTTAATATTTGACTGTTTCAAACCAAGTGAAGTAAATGGAAAATTTTACTCTTTCATGCGATTAAGATACGATGGAAAATTATTTTTATGATCAAAATATTATAAAAGGGTGTTTTTTCTTTAGCTGCATGAGAAGTTTCACTGTTGGAGTCTATACGGTTTGACAGTTGATTAGGTATGTCAAACTGTATTGACATTTCTGTTAATGTTGGCAATACATCATGAATTTCAAACAGGTGAAATTTACTTAAAAAAAAAAACAATTAAATTTTTTGGCGAATTTCATACAGCACTTCGTCCATTTTATACCGTCAACGTTGGCAAGAAATTCTTGTTATCAATCGATTTCGCGCTAATTCGCACTAAATGTACGAATTATATAGAATGTTTTTGTTAAGGTGTTAAGTGTTGGAGAAGATGCTGGAAAATAGATTCTTTGGCGTTCTCTGGCCTCTGTTATTTGACTAAGTATAGTTACGTGGAAAATTTTACGTGCGAAATGCCCTTTGTTTGCGTCGCAGTTTTGCTGATTGGGCTAATTTGAAACTGAACAAAGTTAAGTATTTATACTGAATAATTGTGTTGTAGAATCTCATTTTTGGTTAAATTAATGGCTCCGTCAATTAGAAAAAATACTTTATACGGATCGAAGACAATCCTCACACCAATACCCACGGGCGACATCTTATATATTTCAAAATAAGGAAGAATCTGACGAGCCAAGCTGTTTGATGGTTTTTTGTATCAAAAACTTGATCATCTAAACATCGACGATATTTGATTACAAAAAGACGGCAGAACTTGTCCCTTAACCATCACTTAATTTCAAATTCTAGTAATTGTTGATGTTAACTTATCTAAATTTGTCGTTATTTAAGATTTTGAGAATCCTGTTGCTCACAAACTATATTCAACCAAAAACTGATTATATACATTACCTAAGTTACATAAAATTTCTTATATAAAGATTTTTTTATTCTCTTTCACAAAGTGTCCAGCAATTAGGTACCGTCCAATGTAAAATTCCGCCTTTTCAACTTTTCATAGATATGGGTAATTTTAAATCTATTGACAGCACTCATTGCCCTTAGCCCTATAGAAATGTGAATCCCCCTTAAAGTATTGAAAATAGAGTTACCATTATCTGTATCAAATAATTTCGCATGCAAGTTTTGATGCGAATGATAACAATCTGGAAAAATGAAATTAAAAAATCAAATCACATTTCACAAAAGAATTTTCAAAAAAAAAAAACTGAAAAAAGACTCAACCCTATAAAAGTACCTAAAGATATATAGGTATGTGTGTATGTTTGTAAAATTGCCTGCAAGTTGTTGACAACAAATCAATTTGATTTACTCACCCGAATCATGTGCCACGGTATATAAACATCATAAAACCCTGCACGCAATAAATAACGTGAATTTCAAATTACGATTATTATACATACATATACGTATGAATATGAAGGTATATAATATATTTTTTTTTATTTTTATTTTCATACCTAAACAGGATTTACACACCACGCCCGCGGCCATCAGATATGAAATTTTCCTATTTCATATGCAAACCAGCGAAACCCCGTTCCCATCATCATCATCGACGGTCCGTCGCATTTTTCGTCGTCGTCGTTCGGTCGGTCGTCAGAGTTCGAGCTTTGAGTTCGCAACCGATTTCTACCTTCTTTGTTCCTATAGAGACTCGTTCCCATAAGCAAACCAAAGTATAAGCTGAGAATTAACTTTTGTTAAACAATAAAATAAAAAAAAGAAACATAAATTGAAATATAAAATGAAATAAAACGAAAAATACAAAAATTGCATAAAAATCAGGAAGATAACGCAACATGCATGCAATGTTCATGGAAACACAAAAAAGAACCAAAAAAAACAAAATCAGAGCTCAAAAAAATCACAAATAAAATTTGCATATCAGCAGTTTTCGTTTTTTTTGGAAATAACAAAAAAAAAATGTATTAAAACATTCACTTGCGGGGAAAGGGGAATATGCCAGGTAACCAGGTTAGGTCCCTTCTCTTCCCTATACCTCCTGCAAAAATGTTTCCAAACTATTTCATTCACCGTACACTCTTACTTCTCACGCTTAGCGCTCTGCGCAGCGGGTTGCGGGTCCCCCTCCTCAAAATACCCACAATCGAGCATACTGCACTGCATCAACAGTGCAATCGGCGCCAAATTTCAAATTTAAATAGGTACAACTTACTCTTCGTCATTTTGATTATACATATATATTTTTTTTGCAGATATAAATTGCAAATTATTTTTGGATTCTTTGGAATTGCGGTTGTCATAGATTGACATAGTCGCCGTGGTGTGCAGCGCGTTTTTTGAATTTCAATATGCAACCGTATATTATAAAAGAAGTCTTTGCGATTTTAGAATGAATTTGATAGGTAATGGATTGGATTGATGTACACATGCGACACCTAGGCGCGAACAGCTGTGACGATTGATATCCAAAGGGATGACATGTGAAAGGGTATCTCACTTCATGTACCTACCTATACGTATGCGTCTTTGTGACTTAAAGAGGATACAACAACACGTGTGCCTCTTTATTCAATATTCAAATATGTATGTAATGTACCTACCTATGCCCAATGAAGAAGGCACTTAAAATTCCTAATCAGTTGTTTCCTTATGAGGTGCATCGCGTTCCAAGGTCGCATTTGTCTTACTTAAGGCCCTAGAGAAACGTGATCTTTGAGGCCACTGAAATAGGTATACTTAAAAACTGATAAACAAAATGAGATTTTTTTTTTGAATGAACTGCGAATAGCTACTTGATTTAAAAGAATTTCAAAAATAATAATACGTCTTTCTCCACTTACTTTTCCCGTGTTTTATTGTCATTTGGTAAGTAGGTAATACAAATTTATAAAAAACTCACTCTAAATTGTACTATTAAAATTGGTACCTTTAGATAAATTAGAGTGTTTTCGAAAAATATATAATAAATTTCTCAGATCGAGTTGAAAAATGCATGGAAGTGTAGTTCGAGTTGAAATATTTATGAAAATGCAGTCCGAGTTTGTTAAGAGTTTTCCCCAAGAGTATTTAATATTCAGCAAAATTTGGGAAAAAGGCGGTTCTTGCTCTTAAATCTTCCGCCCGCAACTAAAGGGAAGTAAGTTGCTCGCAACCTTAAGAAACAGTTGCATTTTTGCTGTTCAATATTTTCTTTAAATTAATATACAAATTATAAAAGTGGCTTTTTATTTGCTAATGAAAAATTCCATTTTTTGTTTAATCAATAAAAAAAAATATATTAGTAAACAAAAAATATCAATACCGGGAAGTTTTTTTTTAGTTGCCTAGTGGACGATCATAAGCAACTTACTTTGTTTTTCATTCAAAAAATGTTTATTCCCTTATTTAAGGGACAATTTCACTTTGTAATTTTGTTGAAGTATGAAATAATAAATATCTACGAACAGAACGTCAAATCTGCCACCATTAATTAAGTTGGTGCATCACTTTACTGCCTCCTACATTTCACAATCCGAAGCACAATCTTCATTTAAATGCTTTTACTAACTACTGACTTTTTCTTATTGATTTTTGTTCACAAATCCGTTGTTTTTATTGATATACGGCATTAATTCCACAAACATGTATTTTTAAAAATAATGTCAATTTAGGTCCATTTTTTATGTATTATACGATGTGAAAATTTTCTGTCTAAATTTGACATTACTAACATTAAATTTTTAAAAACAGTGTGTCATTCTTTAAGGAGAAAAAAAGCGCCCTAGAACTAAAATAAGGCCCGAATCACCAAAACCAACAAACTCCAAGACTCCACCCCTGTTTGACCTATCAAAACTCTATTTCTATGTGTCCTTATTTTAAATTCAGCTCACTAAGTTTCCCTAAATAAAATCCATCTTTACGACATGTATGAGCCTCATACATTTATAATAATAATAATAATTGTTCAACGGTAATATAGATGTTGAATAAAAAACAAAAACAAACAAAAAAAAATATATTCAATGGGAATGAGGAATGCCATTTGATACTTTTTTGGTTTAACCAACTACGAGTACGAGTATCCAAAGGTTATCCCCATTTGCATTCTAATCGATTGGAAAATTCATATAAAAAATAAAACAAAATACAAAAAAAAAAATAATAATCACTTTATTGTTTTAGTAGGTAGGTAGGTTCTGGGTGCTGTGCAGTGTGCAACTAAAATATTTATCAATAATTTCAAACATAGAAAAAATGTACAATCAATTATTTTATTTCACCGTGGATTGCAACGTATGAACATTGAACATAGATAAATGAATTTTCTTTCTTTCCAATTTTTTGTTTTGTTTTTATATGTTTTTGAAAAACTAATGCCCAATACGTGACATCCCGGTTATGGTTAAAGTTGTGACTACACGTTCTATGCTGGATGGGCAGCTTTAAAGAGAGAAGTTTTAATGTTAAATGGGTTAATCCACACCTCGAGGTGGATTGAAGTTTTGTATCTGCATAAAAAAAATATTCACCTGTTGGATACAATTAATGATATTTTTTTGTTGTTGTTGAATTTCAATTGTATAATGATGAACGCCCTTTTGAGTATAATTGTGTGTGAATATGGAAGGCTTATTAGTGAAATTAAGAGAGAGAGGTAAGAGTTGTGGTAATTTGATATAAAACATACAAGGAACGTTATATTAATGTGTTCGATTAATTGGAAAATTGGTGACAAAGTAATCAATAAATTATTTGATAAATCTGTATACCTAGTTGGATTCGTATGCATTTGTTTATATTTACATATTGTTTAAATAAAAAGAAAATTAATTGATATGCAAACGTTTGGTGGTTTAACATTTATCGACAAAAAAAAAACAGAAGTAATAATTACATTACATTAGCTGCAAACGTTTTATTGAACTCCAGAACACCATACGTTTTAACATTGACATGATTAAGCGTGTTTGTCTGTGTGTGTGTAGGGTTTAAGCGGTTAACCTTGTAACGGGGATATTTACACGCATTTAGTAACTCATACCTGTATAGGAATACATATTGACAATTATTCATTATATATTGTCAAAGTTATTTATGAGACATTTATTCAAATTGTGTCTAGACAAGACATAAATCGATGCAATAACAAGCAAACTAACTGCACCCATACATAGATACCATTTTAGCTTTAGAAACAATAATTCTGTTCTAAGAATTTCTTTGGATAAAATTTTAAAAGAGAAGGGAAAATTCTGAAAATAAATCTAAATTGATTTTAGTTTGCACGTGACTAAGACTGTAATGGAAACAGTTTTTGTATTTTGTAAAAGCACTGGAAATATTTAGAAAGTTCTGTTATATGCGTCTTCTAATTGTATTGAAATTCTTCACAAATTTAAAATTTTATAAAAAAAAGATATCATACATTTGGAGCAAGAGAAAGTGTATACATTTACTATTACAACTCAAAATCAATACATCGGAGTGTTTGAACACCCTCAAGTCTGCCAATTTTGTTTTTTTTTTGCACCAGCTTAATGTCTCCTGCATTTGAAAATTTCGAAACCTATCTTTACAAAAAACTTTAGCTGACTACATGCTTATTTTTTAGTAATCCTGAATCCATTTTAAATCCTGCGATGAATTGAATTCACTACCCCCTCCACCAAAAACTTAAAATCTAAGAGTACGCCAAGTTCTTTCTTATGAATGTGTAATATTGTGCAGAAAAGTAAATGGGTGTCACGCCCACATTTGGGCTCTGAAAGTTTTATTATTTTACTAGAATTGGAAATGCTTAATTTAACTGGAGGGTTCTGTTAGTGAGTGAGTCAAATAGTCGGTCAGTGTTTTGCTATGAATTTAATAGTAATTAAAAGGTATTGTAAGTTTGAGATTCCTGACTTCATTAATTTTAGATTAAGAGGTATTAAAAATCGTCTGAAATATTGTTCTGACGATCTATTTTTAGTTCAGTTATCAGTTCAGTTCAAATGGGACTCATTTCATCAGTTTAATTTAGAACTGAATTGACAACTTACGGGAATTCCTTCAGTTTCAGTTATACGCTTCAGCTTTTGCGTTTAGACATCGGTTGAACTGAAAGCTTAACTAATATCTCAACTGAAACTGAAACTAAACTGATCATGTAAATGGGGCTTTCATAAAACTTTATTCAAAAAACGTGTGGCAAATGTCAAAAAAAATTAGGTACATTTAAGATATTTTCTACAGTTTCATGCAAATCGGAATTTGGTCAGTCTCGTCTCGGTTTCGTGTTTTTTATCGTCACAGTTCAATAAGTCATCTAGTCTAGTCATATTTGGACTTATGCAAAAAATGTACAACACCCCCCCCCCCCCAATTGTAGATTGTGTATTAAAATTTGACAGCTTATGATTAAGAAAAGGACAGCAAAAGAATTTTACCACTTTTCGTAGAAAAATTAAAAAAATGGAAATCGATAAAATAATTGAATTAGTAATTGGCAAAAGAAACCTTAAACTTTGAAACCTTGAAAGACCAACTATAGGCTGGGAGAGGTTCACAACAAAATTTAGTCTTGTTTCGAATCGAACAAACTTTGTACAAAAAATTATTTCGGTCTATACTTTGGCCCGAGAAAAATTGAACAATTCACTCGAACGAATTAAGAAATTTTCATCAACATTTCTTAATGCACATAAGGAGCCATTTTTTTTATTATCAATATCTTAGTATGAAATCTTTTTTGAAATTCAAGTACATAATGTCTTTTTCAACCATGCAATGGTTCTAATTTTTTTTTTTTAAATCTAAGGGAAAACACAGAAGGAATTTAAAACTGGTAGAATGTGGGTTTCAAATAAAAATTTCCAAACGAAATTACCGGAGCAAATTTCATCCTGGCCTGGCTCCTTATTTTGCAAACTTTCAGGGCCCATTACTATCCCCTTTTTTCATTCATTAATATTATCTGGAAACCTCAGAATAATTTCTAGAACAGGTTCATAACTCAAGACCTACAAGGTTCAAATACCAATTTACACGTTTAACTTGTAGATAATCAATATATTATAAATTCTTTAGATTAATATTTAAATAATTCCAGAGGTCTCCCCTTTAAATAATAACAAAAATTAAGGAGCCTCCATAATTCGTGCACGATTCACGTTTCGATGTCAACAACACTCTTATCCAAATTCATATCCAGCTTGTATATTATCGTTCTCGAAAAAGCTATGTTAGTTCTATGTTCTATTCCAAGGCTCCGAACGAGTTCGGTTCATTCATATCCTCATCTTAAGACCCAATATTAACATAATTAACATTAAATATGCGATCGATTGATTATAAAAAAAAATAGATTCTTTTTGTTTTGTTGTTGTTCCCTAACAATATCGCTCTGCATGATAAGTATGTTAATATTAAAGGTAAGACTCGTATAAGCCTCACCTGAAAAATTGTTTAAATAAAAAAAAAAAAAAAAAAAAAACTGTTCTACACCTACATTTTGTTGTGGAAGGTATAACGTTAACGTGGCACATTAGAATCGTGACTTTGGACGACAAAACTTCGACGTTCATTATAAGACTCAGAGAGTACCTACTCGTACGTTATTCGATACGAATGCGTTCTCAATATCAAAAGCGTGTTCACACTTTTTCGTGACCAAAGTATTAATTTATTACATAACTGATGCGATATATGTATCTCGAAAAAGGCTCGTCAAACCAGAAGCAACAACCAAGCAACTTGTTGCCAAGCTCTCCGGATCGGGATGGAGACCAAGAGCAAGAGCTCCGGCTGTAGCAGCGATCCGCCAACATAATCTGGATTAAGCAGTCTCAATATGGTGGCTTTTAATTAATTATTTATTATCTCTCCATCTTCTGCAACCAACAACAACAACAACGAAGAAAACAACCAAAAGAAATTCCAAATCCAACCAGAAAAATAGTGAAAAATAAAAACTTCAATTGTTAAATTTTATTTTTAAATTTTTTCATAAGAAAATTTATTTTATTTTCAATTTTTAGGAGCTTTTCCCGAGTGTTTTCTTTTTTTTATTTTTTTAGAATTGTTTTTAATTTTTAGTAATAATAATAATAATTTTTATATAGAATACATTTAATTTTATTTTTTTTAAATAACTATTAAACAACTATTAGAATTTTTTTTTTAATTTTAATTAAATACTTAACAATAATTATTTTTATATTTCATTTTCATTTTTCAGTGATTTACAAAATTAAATTAAATAGTAAATAAAAAAAAAATAAACAAAATAAAAAGAATTTATTTAATAATAAAGTTTCTAGCTAATTTGAAAAATTAAATTTTTATGTTTTTTTTTTTAATTTATTTTTAAATACAATTTCTATGTACAACATGCGCGTAGGTATAATAGTTTTATTTATTTTTTTATTTTGTTGTGTAAAATTTATAAAAATATTTTTTTTTTTTTTACAATTTTTAAGTTTTATTTTTATTTTAATTTTTTTTTTCGTTTAGAAGTCTATCAGTCCGCTTTTTTTTAAGATTCAGTTTATATGTCTCGCATGGAAATATTTACAATAAAAAAATGACACGCTATTTATGATTAATAATACTATAACTATTAATAAAATAGAATAATTATAATTTTCTTTTTTTACAAACTTTAATACATTATTTAATATCACATTGATTTTGTTTTATATTTTTTATATTTAATTTTTAAGAAGAATCATAATGTAAGTTGTAGGGTTAAACTAGGAACGCCTGATTGCCCGACTGATTGGAATTACTCGTGCTGGGAGCAGTGGGAGCGGTGGCTATCGTTGCCGAGGCTGCTGCTGGAACGGGAGCCGCTGCGGCTGCCGGTTGTGGTTGAGTCGACTGAATGGCAGCCGACGTGGATTGTGTTGAGGTCGAAGCATTGCTCAGATTGCTGTTGGTTCGCAGATGCACGGGAGCCTGTTGGATGGGCCGCCACTGTGCCGAGGAGGAAGGATGATGGGGGTTTCGTAGATTGTGTTGGGCACCCCCACCCGAGCGGAAGTGTGGATGACCCAGGAGCTGCTGTTGGCCACTGGGGATCATGGACAGATTCTCCTGCTGGTCGTAGGCACTGTACTCCGATTCGATGCTGGAGTAGATGTGTTCGGAGGGTGGTCGCATGGCGATGCTCTCGCATGGACGGGCAGTGTGGCGACTGGGTCGAGGACTGGGAGTGGCAGTGGTGGCGGACGAGTAGTTGGCTTCCATGTCCTCCTGGTAGTAGGCTGGAGGAGGTGGAGCTTGACGGAAGATCACACCTGGACTGACGGGCTGCTTGAAGCGTTCGTGATGATCCAATGTGTAGTTGTTACCGCGTGGTGACAACTCAATTGGAATGGCATAGCGGAGTTTCTCCCAGAAGTAGCGGTCGCAGGTGAGCAGACGGTTGGATGGCACTGATTTCAGATACGGAGCAAGTTCGGGCACTTCTTCGGCTTCGGCACTAACAGCTGTCTCTTCGATGATCACCAATTTGCTGGCCAGACCACGAAGGGCCTCGTGGAAGGCATTGCGGAATTCAATGCGATTCCATTCGGTCTGAATGAGATTTCGGGTCAGGACGAGGATGATCTTGCGTGATGCACGGGAAGCTTCGACAATCTGCAGGTGTGATGCCTCTGGCGGGAGGTCTCTTTGCTGAATACACAGTCTGAATGGAGGACGACCGTGTTCGAGTTCGGCAGCGATATTTCTGCACACAAATTCGTAATCCTTCGCGGAGTGCAGGATGATGGCGTCGTATAACTTGCCGGCATCTTCGAAGCGAGGCTCACACACACGAACACCGTAATGGGCAAAGAGCCACATTCTCACTGACTCCCTGAAGACAAAGACCACAATCAGAACGACAATCAGAAATATGAGCACCAAAACTGCGGCCAAAAGTGGGACGTATCCACCATTGATGTCCTGCGACGCCAGGTTGCTGCTGTTCTCGAGCAGTTCACTGCATTCGGCCTGGGCAGTGAGATCTAGTTCACGCTTCACTGCTCCATCGACGCAGTAAATTTCGGCGGCATCCTTGATGATCATGGCATTATCGGAGGCGAACTGAGAGAGATCTTGAAGGAAGCGGCAGCGACATGACCATGAATTGCGTCCGATGGTCAAAGCTTCCAATCCATTGCGGTACTGCAGATTGACAAATTGTGGAATGTTGATCGAAACCAGTCGGTTGTTGTCCAATCGGAGCACCTTCAAGGACACCAAAGGGGCAAAAGTAGCGTTTCCGATCTGGGTTAAAAGATTGTTCTGCAGATAGAGCTCTCGGAGCAGAGATAGTTGTCCGAATTCATGGCCACCCAACGACTGGATTTTGTTGTTCTCGAGGTGCAGCACACGGAGCATGCCGAGATCACTGAAAGTCTTGTTCTCTATCGTCATCACGTTGCTGGAATTCAGATAGAGCGCTCTCAGATTCCTCCTCGCCTCGAAGACATGGGAATGCAAAACGGGCAGATTATTGCCGTCCAGGTACAGGTCGGTCACGTCCAGAGGCAGTTTGTTGGGCAAATTGTTGCGATTCTGTTTGCCACAGTCGACGATGTTGGTGGACCAAGTGGCGTCGTGGAAGCACGAGCAGTTCTGAGGACACTTCATTTCACACTGGCACGCTTCGAAGTCGCAACAATGGCAGGTTGTCGGGCAGTGGGATTCGTATTTGCAGACGAAATCCTGGCTGCTGAGCGATGTCAATGGGCGGATTGGCGAGTTGCGGCTGTGTGGCATCAAACACTCAATGTTGGTCAGATCAATGATCTTTGGATGCTGGCGAGTGGTTAGATTGTTGATCCTCTGCAGCCATTCCATAGAGCAGTCGCACTCGAAGGGGTTTCCGCCGAGATAAAATTCGGGCACTTGTTTCTCACTTGACACGGGAGCAACTCGCAGAGAATTCAATGGGATCTTGGACAAAACGTTGGCATAGAGATCGACTCGGGCGAGTTTGGTCTTATCGACGAATGTATTCGCCTGAATGGAGCTGATGATGTTGTTGTTGATGAACAGGAGCTCAATGGAATTGGGCACAGACATGGGACCGATTTCTGTAATGCGGTTATGACTCGCATCCAGAGTAGTCACTCGGATCTCTTCCTGCAATTTGTAGTAGTTTCCCAGAGCTTCGATGTAGTTACCATGAATGTCAAGCCACTTGAGGTTGCTCGGAATGAAGGCATAATCGAACCACACCAGATGATTCTCTGACAGATTCAGCCACAGAAGGGAGGTCAAAGTTGCGAAGATACCATTGATGTCTGTGAGGAAGTTCCTGTCGAGACGAATTGCCTCGATTTCGGTATTTTTGTCCAGAGCACCTCTCTCGATCGCCTGAATGCGGTTCTTGGCCAAATTGAGCACACTCAGGCGTGGGAGCTCGGCAAACATGTCCTTGGTGATGTTGCCAATTCTGTTGTCGATCAGACGCAGACCGGTGAGTTGATTCAAATTCCGGAATGTGCCGTTCTTGAAGTCGGAGATCTGATTCTCTCCCAAATCGAGTGTCTTTAGCACCGTCAGATCTTGGATGGCCTCGGGCACCTCGGCGAGCTGATTGGAGCTCAAATCAAGTTCCTTCAGGTCGGAACAGTTGCGGAAGGCTTTGCTCTCGATTATGCTGATGAGGTTATTGTTGAGCGTGAGCTTGGTCAGGACATACAAGCCATTGAAAATCTGATTATCCAGAGTGTGCAGACGGTTCTCGGCCAGATTCAAGGTGTGCAAGTTGTATAGGGGCAAAAATGCACCGTCTTCGATGTGGCCAATGGAGTTGTTGCGCATGTCGAGGATCTGCAGGAAATACAGCTCTTTGAATGTCTTCGAGCCGATCCTGGTCAAAGCGTTGTTGGCCAGATTCAGGACAATCAATCGAATCAAACCGGCAAATGTTGTGTTATCTACATGATGACTGGTCAGCTGATTGCCAGACAGATCTAGAACGAGCAGTTGTTCCAGACGATGGAAGATCCCCTTTGGCAGATCGTACAGCTCGTTGGACTGCAGATGAATCTCTCGCAATTCCTTGTTGTTGGCAAACGCGTCAATTGGAATAGTTTCCAGATGATTGTAGCTCAAATTCAGTGTCCGCAGACTGGTCAAACCACTGAACGAATCCGCAGCAATACTCGTGATATTATTGTGCTGCAATTTAAGCTGCTGCAGCCGGCGCAATCGCGATGCACCCCAATTCTCCGGCAACGAACGAATCTCATTCGAACTCGCATCGATCACTTGCAATTCCGATCCCGAACCTTGCATTCCACCGATCGAACACAATTTCTCCGAAAATCCCAAACTATCCGCCGACCGTATACGATTCGCGGTCAAATTTAAAACCTTCAAACTGTGCAACGGACACCAAACGCCCTCCGGCAATTGTCGAATATTGTTCTCACTCAACTCCAGCGTCTGGAGATCACGCAAACCGGCAAATGTATTTGTCAAAATGTCCAAACTCTTGCCCGGTCCCCAGATCGAATTCCGGGTGCGAACCGTTAACTTCTTCAGCGACACCAATCCTTCGAATGCGTTCTGTTGCAATCGCTGCAACTTACACGAATCAACGCTCAGCTCGGAGAGCTTTTGCAAACGGACAAAAGCATTGATTGGCAATTCACTCGCGTATAGCAAATCTTCGTCGCACTGTATATCCAAATTGTTGGCCGTTTCGGCCACTTGTAGATCTAATCCATGGGGGGTGGCGTCGATGACTCGCAGTTTGCACTTGATATCCATTGTTGTGCGTACGAATTCCCACGAGCACTGCGCAGATACACTTGCCACAAAAATTGTTAGACAACACAAGAGGAATATGATTTGTGACATTTTTTTGATATTTTGGAACTATTAACAAAATTAAAAAAAAAAAAACTTAGACTAATTTTGGACCACCGAAATTGTTAGCGGACCAAAATCGCTTCTTGAGAAGGGGGTTGGACACTTTCAATCGCACAATTGGATTTGGATTTTTTATAATTTTTTTTTTTCAAAAATTCTGAACTTTGTCAAAAACTGACATTTTTTCGAACACTCGTTTGCTCGCTCTCGGGCAAACAACCCCGTCGTCGTCTTCAATATTATTCTCGATTCGATTTGATTTGTTAAAAAAAAACTTTGCAATTTTCAAGTCGAATATTTTTTTTTTTCAAATTTTATTTTTTTTTCTAACTTCAAGTTACAAGTTGCGCGGCGGTATTAAAAATATAAAAATTATAATTATACGTTTGTGTACTCTAGAAATGCATGATAACCGCTCAACGATCAAACTCAAACTGATTATTCGGTTTGCTGCTCTCGAATCCATCGACTTGGTTTGGTCTTCGAGGGATTTTAATTTCAATGGCCAAGTAGAATATGGAAGTATCTCACAGATACAATAGGTACGAGTACGATACGATACGAATATGACTATCTATACACATGCATCAAAAAAGAGGGAGAAGTTGTAATGGGTATATTGAATCTCTGTGTGTTCTGTGCCTCTGTGTGGTTGTGTGTGTGTGTCGTCTTATCCATGTCCAGTTGCAGAGTAATTTCCAGTTTGTTCTTCTACAGTCTACGGGTACGAATACGACAAGAAAGAAGGGGAAGTAAAGTTCCTCAGCTCAACTATATTAAAACACAATACACACACACATACTCTGGCACACAAAAATGCATCATAAGAGCACCATGGCCTGCGAGAGTCCTCTTGTGGTACTCCATCGTCATCGTCGTCGTTGTGGTTGTCGTAGTCGTAGTCGAACTCATAAATTCGATTGTCAAATTGTCCAACAGGCAAACATTGGAAATTACAAAGCTGCCAGGCTGTGGCTACGGCCGACATCGACATTCGACAGTGTAACTGTGTGTGAGAGTTGTGTTGTGACTTATAGTAGGTAGGTATAATTGCGGGAGTGCATTTGCATCGTATCAGAAGGGGGAAATTGTGTTACTTGTAAAAGGAAGGACTGCTATAATACCCCTCAAAAGCAAATGACCCTTTTGTTCATTAACACACTACCTGCCGCTCTATTCTCTTTCTCCTCTGTTCGGAGCTCGTAGCACTTTGTCGATACTTAGATAAATTTTATTGTGGTATTAGTGTCGTCATATCTTTTTCTGCATGGAAAATGTGCATTCAGTCGGTTCGGACGGGCTTGTTTGTCACACACATTGCACGACGACGACGACGGACGATGCTGATGCATTTGGTAAAGGGAAAAGGTACCTTATTTTATAAACCACATGTATTTGTATGTTACAGTTAAAATCGAGGAGAGAAAAGAGAGTATAGAGAATGTGTGTGTGTGTTTCTTGTGTCGTTTTCTCATGCAAGCCTCCCATCACCCACCCCCAAGTCTGAATCCACCTTACGACAACGACCGACGACGAGGACGATGACGATGACGACGACAATGCAACAGATGCACGCTGCACACAACAGTACCGGCATCGAATAGGGGGAGTCATGGGGAATGGGGGCGATCGTTGTTACTTTTAAGTTCTGTTTTTTTTTTGTTGCTGTATTTTTGTCTTATAAAACAGAATTTGAACTAAAAGATACAAGCGACAGATACAATACACTTGTAGTATGAATTAAAAAAAACTAAAGTATCTGACATACAAATACAATGAATATTATTTCTCTCCTCTCCTATACTTTGATACAGTTTTTGTGAGTTTTTTTTTCTTTGATTTCAATTTTATTTTTATTATTTCCTTCGTTTTCTACACACTTGACAATATTTTTTGTTGTTGTTGTGTTCTCTTTTACTTACTTTACTTTGCCCATTTTGGTGCGCTGTTTTTTTCTTTTTCTGTTTTTTTTTTTATTGTTCTCCTGATTATTTTTCTTCTTTAGCCCTATTTTGCCCATTGTGTGTGTTGTTGTTTTTTTTTTGTATCTTTTTCTGAATTTTGTTTTGCCTGTGTTATTCTTGTGCAGAATTATATTGCAAATTATAGTACAAGTTGTTGTTTAGTTGAGATAGATATAGAAGTCCAGCAGAAGGAATCGGTGAAGGGTAACGATATCGGTGTGCAGTAGATTATTATGCACTCCACTGTGCTCTGCATATGTGCGAGTATCTCTATCTATCTACTCAGTACTCACCTACTATGTGACATGGAAGAATTTTTGCGATACTTTTTAATGGACAAGAGTTTCGAATTCGAGAGTATACCAATGAAAAAAGGGACTTTTATTTAACACACGGAACAGTGAACTATTATGCGGGTGAAAATAGTTGAAATTATGTTAATATTCTGAAAGAGATACTTAGCAAGTTATTTTTTTTATAACAATTTAAAAGATGTGTTTAAGTGGATTTAGAGATATCTTGGAGTTTTTCAAAAATATGTAACCAATAATTATTGTTGTAAGTAAGGAAAGTGGTCAATAGTGTATTTTAGGGTTACCATTTCTAAGGTAGCTTTTGCTTGTTTGAAATTGATCTCTTCGATCCCATTTTAATCCAAAAATTGTCGGAACTATCTAGGTGTCAAGTCAATGTCTCGATCTAGGCCTCGAATAACAAAATCTTGTCTTAGTGAATACCTACTTAGTTGTTTTCTTCTAGTGAATATTATTTAATTTGAAGTTTCAGCTCAAGTTAATACTTGTCACCATCAAAACTTTAATTTTTCGCTTTAAAGTCTGATTTTTCAGGTGAATTTTAATTCATCAATGTCACAAATCACAACTATTATTTAGCAAATTTTTTCCAACGCCTTAAAAAACATCTTTCCGTTTTTGACATCAATTTTGTTAACTTTCAATTTTAAAAAGTTAGTTTTTGAGCTTCAAAATGAGCTAAAAATCGTATTTTGAGTTTTATTAAAATATCTCTTTTTAAATATGTATCATTTCAAAGCCTTTTTAAAGACTCAAAATTAGCTGATGCAGTCTGGAAAATTTTGATTTTTAGACCAATTTTCAATCAACACCCTTCAAATTTGTGGGTTAATTTTGGATAAGAAAAACTAATATTCATTCATTATGAGTTTTAAAGGCTATTTGTTGGTTTCAGATGCATTCATGAATGAAAAACTTTGCCTTGCTTAACTATATCAAATTTTAATTCATTTTTATTAGGTAAAGGGTTTTTGCCCAAGTTTGTCTATAAATAGCTTAAGTTTTAAATTTCTCAAAAGTCTCTGAACTTAACCTCGGTATAAGTATCTACATATATTGGTGGCTTTCTTAAGGTTATGAATATTTTCATTACCTAACAACACTCCAGGTATTAAATTTCTATAAAAATTGAATGAAAAAAAAATATGCACGCAGAAATATGACACTTTTAACCTAAATGATTATGGTCAAACATTGTGTCTACAATTCTACCTACATGCATAAAATTAATGTGCTTGATGTAGCGCCATAAGATACTTTTGGTATTTGCATTTGTGCCTTTAGGTGCGTTTATATTCGTACCTTTAAAATACATAATTATTAATTCGATACTTATACTTTAATTTACGTATAGATAGATATCTGTATACATATGAATACATGGATACCTACAAGTGTATATAGATATTATAAGTTAGAATGAAATTATTATTTTTGCGATGTCAATGGTTATGATATGTGGGTAATGGCATTCAAATGCAGTTAATGACAACATATAATTATTCATATTTATATACGACTATGTATGTATGTATGTACATAACAACAACATGTCAGCAAAAATTAATATACTCTTAACTTATCAATATTTAATGGTTGATTTATGCAAATAAACATCAAAACGAACATGCAGTGCGCAGTGCGGAGTGCTGTGCAGTACAGTGAACTTGTGTGCTTTGCATTTTAGATTTATAGATAAAAAGTGCTTAGCTGTATTTATACAAACATACATTTATAGGTAGGTACATTTAATTTAAAAAAAAAATTAGACTTAATATTGAATCGAATTCGATATGTCATTCTTCTTGGTGACCAAGGCAAAAACTTGATTGTACGGGAATTTAATGCGTTTAATGCAATTTAATTTTATCTCTGAAATCGAATCGATTAATTTAATTTATGTGTATAGTATATTTTGAAATTTTAGTTGAATTTTTCAAGAGATACAAGAAACTAGATAATTTTAGAAAAATAGTTTTAAATTAAATTGAACTTTTAAGGCCTTAAATATGTATTTTTTTAAATTGCGATAACAATTTTAGAATCAGATCATTCCTAAGTTTTGTTTTTCCACTCTTTTTATAATGTCACCACTTTTTCACTACTATACTTAGGTCAAGTTCGAGTTAAGTCATCAAATTAGGACACTATAATATTTTCGAAGATTTTTACTTTTACTTTTTTTTTGGCTCATTTAAAAAGTACATAATGAACTATAGATAAGTTAAATTCTTGATTAAAAAATTGCTGCAGCTAACTTCTAACTTTGAATACGTTTAGAAATATAACTTTACCTAATTTTCAATTATAATATAATAGAAGTCAAATTATGATCTAATTGCTCCATTCAATGCCAAAATACCTTGTCAAACTTCAAAATTTGGTAATTTTTTAACTTAATATTGCAATTTACAATACAATTAAAGTGTTTTGATTTGGAACTTAAAGAGATCAAACGGTTATTAAGTCTTCTAATCGATTTGAGGTTATTTAATCAAAGTTACACGTTTGTAAAGCTTTAAATATTTTTACGATTTTTCACTTCTAATAGCCTTTCCAATGAAATCTTCATCATGTTAGATCATTTTATTTCAAACTTATATGTATTTAACATTTACATACATGAATTTAATCTTAATAGTTCTATAATGAAGCTTCAAATCGAAACTATTTTCATTAAAGTTCAAATGTTATCAGTAAAGTGTGACGGAAACACTTTTGTCAACTGAAAATAATTATTACACTTAACACCGATAATTTTTTGTAGCCGATAGTCTTTCTCAAATGTACTTGTTACTCCATTCAGCTTCTAACATTATAAAGTTGAAGATAATACCGACCAGACTTGTGTTAGAACTAAAGATACTTCAAAAAGTTTTAGACAATTTAAAGACAAAAAATCTTATCTAACATAAATTAAAACACTTAATTTTTGGTGAAGAAATTGTTGGGAACAAAAAAATTCTCTCATCGATTTCACCAACAAAAGCTTAATTCGTTGTAATTACATTTACTTAGTAAGTAAGTACCTACTTAACTTACAAGCTTTCACCAAATAAGCCATTCTTATAGCCATTTAAAAACAAATTACTGCCTATAACCATAAGTCAAGTATTGAAAAGTTATAGATACCTATTGCGGCTTCTTCAAAGCATGCTGCAAAATTTAAATAAAACTCCACTACCAATATTTTTTTTTAATAAATTCCAATTAATATTCCAGTAAGATAACGTTGACTAATTAGAAATGTCTTAAAATATGAATAATTATATATTTTAGCTTCGATAGGCAAAAGTATTTTTGCTATATTAATATTTCCTGTTTATTTTTGTATTCCTAATCTAAATTCATTTCAAATCCCATAAAATACAAAACACCCATCAAACATCGTCTGAATGGCTTCAACAAATAATTTAACCTCTAAACCAAAACTCTGCTCTACATTATAAACACCAGAAACAGAAACAGTTTAATCTTCGAAAGAAGATCAAAGCAATGTCATGTATAGTATGTGGTCTTTTTTTTTTAATATTAACAAGAAAATAACAACAACAAAAATGAAATTATATATAATTTTAATAACAATCAAAATAACCACACACCACTCCCAATTGGACCAAAAATAGAAGAAAAAACATAAAATATACGACGAAGACGACGACGACGATTTCCAACAAAACACAACTTACATTAAAAAAAAAATGAAGACAAAAAACTAGAATAAAACTCTTAGAATCCATTTAATTCCCAGACTGTATCTATGTATCTATTTGTTGGGAATGGTTGTATAGATCCTCTCATAGTGTGTTTTGTATAAAAGATCATTGAACACCACATATCATCATCGTGTTGTCTTCATATGAAGACATGTTAGTATAGCCTCTGGTCTATAGCTGGTAGAGAAGAACTTTTACCCTGGTTACAAGAGGAGATCGAGGAATCGAATCGAAATTGAATTGAGATTTCGATCTAGGTATACGATGTCAGTGGATCGAGGAATCGAATTGAAATAGAATCGAAATAACATTTTGGTTATATTTGTGTGCGTACTGTGTTGTGACTTTGTGAGTAAATTTTCTCAAATAATTCAAACAAAATAATGCTTACAACAACAACACAATACAGAGCACCAAAATAATCGCATCTCAAAACAAACAAGAGAGAAAAAATATAACACGCACACAAGCAAAACCTCACACACCAATAACTCGATTCCCCGATTCGGGTTTACAAACAAATTTTCGATTCGATTCACCTCGTTTTGTGGGATCGGATTTAGTAATCCTATTTCGATCCGATCCGGGTATACGCGGCGCTAAATCCTGATTCAATTCGGATTCAATTCTCCTTGTAAACTGGGTATTTGTCGTCTATAATGTCGTTCTGTCTTCTATGTGTCGTCTTCGTCGTCATCATCATCATCATCATCATCGTCAATTCAATTCAATTTCCCAGAGTCCAAGGGAAGATCTTCTTCTTCATTTGCCCATCACCATCACCATCATCATCATGATCTTCGTCGTTTTCTTCAATGTCTCTTGGCTTCTCTCAATCTAACAACAACAACTGTAAAGCATAACAAATTTCTATCTATAAAAGCCCGCACTCCAACTAAAATGTATCTTCTATTTTTTTTTTTTGTCTTCATCTTCATATTTTTCATTCTTGTTCTACAACAACTACTATAAGTAAAAATTATATCTTTTCCATTTAATTTTTGTTTCGCTTTATTTTTTCTTCTTTTTTTTTGGTTTCTTCTCAAACACAAGTTGTGCGTTTATTTTTTCATAATTCATAAACCCGTTGAACAAAAACAGCAGGTAGACAACAAGTCGATGGAATAGCATGTGAGATAAACGACACAAATCAAAAATACCAACACTGACAATTTTGAGGGGAAATATCTCTAGCACCACTCACACAATGATAGGTGATGCTCTCACACAAACACACTCTCAAAAATACAAAGAGAACCACTCTCTCTCTATCTCTCTGGATAGCCAGTCTCTTTCGATCTTCAGTGATCGTGTATGTTTTGTTTCGCGTTGGGCGCCATTCAAAAACTCTCAACCAGTGATCTACTAATACACGAACATTCGATCTCTCACTCTCTGTTACCACACACACCCTCTCAAGAAAATTGATCTTTTTGTGTGATTTTTTCTTTGAAAAGATCTCCAATTTTGACCACCGATAGATGTCGCTAGTTTGCTCGAATTGTCATGAATTTCACTTGGAAATTCTTCTTTCTTACTGCAAGCTGGCTGCCCGATCGTTAATCGTCGTAGTTTTGTTTTGTATCTTTTTTGTTGTATTTTTCTGTTCGTCAGTAAAATATCTGCAGCAATTTGTGGTGGCTTTTGTGGTTTTTCAACTTTTGCGATCAAACGATCTTTTTTGTTGTTCCATTTTGGGTTTATTTTTTTTTTATTTGTTGCTTTTTGTAAATCGAATGGAATTCGATCGTGCGGCAATTTAGTGAGTCTGATGAGATACACTTTACCTCTGTTTTCCTTAAACAAAAAAAAATTCGGTATTTTTTCTGATTGTTGTTGTTGTTGTTTTCGTACCCTTTTCACACACTTTCTGCTTAATTAAGTTATTGCAATTCAGGTTTAGTCAGTTGTCTACACAGATTTTGACAGTTTCAATATACACGAGTCGAGTATGTATAAAGGTACTTGGATTTTATATGCGCGTCTGCATTTTATGATGCTGTCTCAAATTTCACTTCCATACAAAAGGCGCCACAGTTCATTGCATCTCAATTAAGAAATTGAACATTTTTCAACACTACTCCTCTTCGGCTGGCTGGCCGACCAACCGACGATGACGGTGCTGTACGACGCGACGAAGGCGGCGGCGATCGTGGTGGTGTTATATGTGGTGCAGCCAGGTACCTGTAGGGAAAAAAAAATGTTTTCTTAAATATTTGCTAACAGTCTCGACCCCGACCAGATTGAGATGTAAACAAATATGCCCAACAACCAAATGAAGACACCGCCACTGCCACAAGTGGTTTTGAAAATCAACCGTCAGACGACCGGTGCGGTCGGTGGTGGTGATGGCGACGGAGATTCATTAAATCAAAATTTTCAAGAATTTCGTGAGCAAATATTGTAAACAATCTATCGCACCCAAGATGTACCAATCTATCTTATCCTAGAAAACGATGATAGCGGTGGGTCAAAAAAGAAGACCAATAGATACAAGTTAATGTATAAAAGATACAAACGGTAGCAATAAAACAAGTAGGTATTATGTGTACTTCTAATTCTAGAAAAAAAGGACAATGAGAAAACGAAGATAGGTAGGACTACAGGACACGGTTTTATGACTCTATTTTTCTTACTCATTTTTATCAATCGAGAAAAAATTATATCACTGAAAGATACTACAACAAAAAGGTCGACAGATACGTTCCACAGTAGCTCAACATACTACTAGCTGCACTCTGAAAAGAAAGAAGTTAAAATTAATGCTCCAAAGACGACGACGACGACGACGACGACGCACGACTAGCGACGACGGACGAGACGATATCTTGGAAATTAGAACGATGCGGACGTGTACTGACTTTTAGGACTCATAAAACCCTTGCTTACCTTTATTCGCAGAATTATCCTTAAGCAGCCACCAAATTATTCACACGACACTGGCATGTTGTAAATATTCCAACAGGAGAGTCATAAAAAAAAACTCAGATACAAAAACCCTCACCTACCTACCTACCCTATACGTACCATATCTTCTTCGTACTGGTATCTTTCTTTAAGCCCGTTTTTGACATATTTTTACGAGTTGGTATTTCGCTTGAATTTTTGAGATACATCGCGTAGATACTCGTACTTCTTTGTAGGTACTTATGGGAAAGTCATTTTTAAAATAAAAGTATCTTCTGTTTTTTTTTTCTGAATATTTCTAAATGCTCCCAGAAGATTGTTCTAATTTTTATTTCATTCCACAACGACAACAACACGATGACACGATGATGAAAAAAATGGGATACATGGCAAAGGTCATTCGCGGAAGAAGACTACAAAAAAAAAAAATTATGGATGGGTCGTTTTTGAATATCTGAAATGTTTTCATTTTTATTGCCACTCTCTGTCTCTGGTGTGACAGTCAAAGTATATTATATATTGTATATTGTATCTGCTGCTGTTTCCGTTTTGCTACTGTCACGCGAATGAAATGTTATTTTTGTATATATATTTTCAAATTGTAATATTGTGTGTATTTTGTATTTTAGAGGGCTGAATGTTTGTTTTTATGGACGCGCGAGAGCAATTGAACCTTGATCCTTTTTTCGATGTGATGAATATAAAAGGGATATTGTAGGTACCTTACTCGTATATGTCGTTTCTCGTTTGTGCGGTACGCCTCTAAGCTCTAAATTGTTTTTTTTTTTTTATATTTGCGTTTACCTTTGAATGTGTCTACCTATTCTACCTATTTATCAATATCTTTTACTAGAAATGAGGGAGTTTTATTTTTATTGATGTTTTTGCAACTTGTATATAGTCTATCTACCAATACTTTATTTCTAGCAGACCAGTAGCAAATGCAGAAGTCATAAACATCAATGTGTACCGATATTTTCTGTTTTTAGAAAAAGTAGATTCGACTTTATGGTGTTCATAAATCATTGAAACTGTGTTTTTCGATAGATAAATGGAGTGCCTATCTCTCATTAGCAAATTTCAGAACAATACCAAATTTCTGTGAGTTCGCGATATTTTCTAATTTTCAGGTATTGAATTTTCCAATACAATTTTACCTTGTATGCCAATCGATAGCTTCCTAATTTTCCAACAGTCCATGTGAGGATTTTATGTTTTTCTAGATCTCTCTCTTCGAAAAATGATTATGTTGCCACTGATTTTGGTTGATTTGGAAACAATTTCCAGTTTCGATTTAAATTATTTCCTACAATAAAAACTTTTATTTCCCATAACAATTAACAAATTGACTTCATTTCCGTTTTTTTTTTTTTTCAATACTCAACTGACCCAAAAAAATAACATAAATGCCTTATTTTAATAGATTTCCCTTAAAATGCGTTTATAAATAGAGTTACATGCCTCCAATTTGTTTATTCTTTGGTGGCCTTAGGACCTACAATAAATTTCGGAATGACTCAATCATATTTTGAAAAAAGTAAAAAAAAAAAACAAACTTAACACACGTCCACTTAGGACTTACCACGCTCCATCGCCCTCAATATATTTTTTCCAAATACTCGTATATGTACACAAATGCATTCCACATGCATTACTGCATCTCGTAAATCAGTGAGCAATTAATTTAGTCGATGCGCTTGATTTCAATATACATATACATAAATATGTAGAAGAGGAAAGCCCCCCACTTCATCAGAACATAGTCCTTAAACTCAAGAATAAAATATAATACTTAGAACGTTCAGCAGCATTTGCCGGCAAATTACGAACACCTTTAAGCACTTGAGAATTTTTGTTTTTTGTTGTTTAAGAAAAAGATGAAAAAAAAATGCAGCAAACGTGCACATGCATATGATATTGACTGCATCAGCCAAAGCAGCCCTTAGGGCCAAGCCAGCCAACAATATATTATAGGGGATTGCATTTCTGTCTTAAGTGTCCAATTGTCGGAAGTGTACTTTTGATGTCGCTCACTGTAATAGCGAAACACCCATGTACTCGTACTCGTACGCACATTATCCAGTCTTAACATACGATATACTTACATACGTGCGAGTGTGTTGTGTCCTGCGTGAGTTAAAACGCAGACTAAGAAGTGTGTAATGTAAATTATACCTACCTAGTCTTTGGTCTAGAATTCCAATTACAGTTCCGGGTTGAAGGACTTTAAATGTAGTCCAAGACCAAGTGAAGTAGCGCAGTTATTTTGTATTTATAGTTTTCTTTGATAACACCGCCTCTCTCAGAAGGCCCACCATCTACACCACCCGCTTCGTTTAAGACACCCGACACCGGAATTGAGAATGCGTGTAATATGGAAAGGACCTCTCAATCCAAATGTCCCTTATTTTCGAGACGATGCGATGTTAGGTTATGTTTGCTTGTTTAACTTGTGTTTTTACTTATATTTCCGTTTGTCTGGAACATTGATGGTGTTTTTTTGGATGTTTATATCTACAAACCGGAAAGGCCAAATAGAAAACGAACCAATTTGATGCCTTGATGCGTCTATGATGTTTGTTTGTCAAGATGCAAGGTGCATGATTTTGAAATTTGATGGCTTTATGATGGAAGGATGTTTTTTCAAAACTATTGGTTTTTGGTTTGGTTTTTTAGTGTTTCAAAAAAAAAACTCAAAGGGAAGCAAGATATTCGAAAAAAAAAGAAATTGCGGTTTCGTTTATCCGGAATTCATCGCACATGCTACAAATCCGTGGGGAGTCTATTAAATCGCATGGCTTGAAGTTCCTGGAAAATCTTTTAAAGAAATGAGTTCATTATTTGATCAAAAGTTGTAATTTGGAATAAATACTTTTTTATATTCAAAAATATGTCCGACCTCTATAGGATGTCTTAAAATGGTTATAACCTAATTCTCTTTTGAAGTGATTTTTTTAGTTAGCGAATTTTACATCTAAGGTAACGAAATATTCTGTAAGATAGTTCCAGTTTCTAATATTGACAGAATTATTAAGATTGTTAAAAGAAAAAACAACAACAACGCACAGTGATACTCCAATTCTATTTCTATATAACAAGAATTGAAAGGACCTGAAATTAAGAGCCAAGTTCGAAGGGCCAATTTGAAATGCACCTCGTGTTTCTGAAGAATCTGACTCTTGCGAGTTTTGTCAATTGACTAGAGCAAGTTCAAGTCACAATGACTCTTGAAAACGCCATTTGACGCACTTATATATTCACTATGGCAAACTGAAATGTTCGTTTCGGACAATTTAGTTTTTTTGGCGTTTCCATTTAACTAGGAATAGGTTGGATAAAAATTAGAATCCATAGTTGTCTTTAGTCGTGACTCGTGAGTACAAATGCACAATGCGCCAAGTTGTCTCCGGAAGTGTCTCCTGTACACTTTCTCAGACAACGATAGTTTTGAAAGATCTTGCGTTTTGTATAGACAGATTTACAAACCTGCTTTGGCTAAAAGTTTGACTTTTACTGGACTAGTAGACTTAACGACACTGTTCGCGGTAGAACGATAATGAAAATGAAAAACAGGCTTAAAGTTTAAATTTATCAATTCAACTTGTTGTTGAAACTTACATAAATCAATGGTGTTTTGGTCCAACAATTTTAAGCCAATTTGGCAGATGTAGCTTCTATCAACTGTTAAAATTTGAAAGCCCTATAATTGGAGGACATTTGAACTAAAATTCCAAAACCTTATATTTCTCAAATTTGATCATTTTTCAAAGCTTTAAAATTGTCCAGTAAGTGAAAATTTTTGCTTTCAATCGTTTTATATCGTAATTCCTACATTCGTTGTTAGGTGTCGGATATTTTGGTATGACCCTTGTTTTGACAAGAAATTTTGCATTTCTGACAACTATTTTACACTTCTAGACATACATTTTTAAATTCCATCTCAACTTATGCTTACAATTTTTCCCTTGACACTTAATCTGGAGTTCTTTTGGACTCGTTAGGCACGTTGAACCCATATTTTACAATCAAACTTACAATGGTCTTACAAAGACGACCATATTCATGACATATTCCTTGTATCTACTAATTCTCATACATGTACATTGTACATACTCGTACATCCTCCAAAATAAAAACCCTTTTAAAAAGAATAACACAAAAATATGTAGGTTAGATACAAAAAAAAAGAAAAGAAGAACAAATTCAAAAGCTTGCCGCTTCATCATGATTTATGGCCCATTCACTGAGACAAATCTCTGTTGTAACAATTACCACACATATTCAAAAAAAAAAAACAAAAACCCTCATAGTGTAGACCCCTTTTTTGTATAATGTATTCTCAAAAGAGAAAGAACGACTTTTTGTCATTATTTGGTTTTGGTCTGGAAAAATTCAACAACCAACGAAAAAAAAAGATACTAATTTTCGGCACGTAATAATCTAAACAGTGATATACTTTTACCCATAAACTAGAAATGGAACTCCCCATCATCAGTCTCTTCACTCTCCATATACATTGAGTTGAGAGCACCCCCCCTCTCCCACCCCCCTTTCAATTCAACAAAATTCTAAATAAACGACAATAGAACAATGAAAATTCAAAATGTTCCTAGAATTGTATCTTTTGCGTCCGCAGCCAGTTCGCCACACAAAAAAAAAAACACAGATAGAAAGAGAGCAACATGGAGATCCACATGTAGAATCTGGTGTAAATGCGGTGACATTATTAAAGAAGGTAAAACCTTACCAGATACCTACTCCAAATAATGGTACATTACCAGCAACAGCAACAGTATCTATGAACTATGAGAGCAATAGGAACAGCAGAAGCAGCAGCAGCAGCAGCACAGCGCAGCGGGTTAATCCAGTTTCCTATACTCGTTGAAGTTGAAGTTGAAGAACTATCTTTAGCAATTTATTTTGTTCTGGTACGAGTATCTATAGTGTTTTCATTTTATTCTGTTGTTAGTTTTTCTGTCTCTCTGATTGTCATCTCCTTTGCCTCGGAAGCCTCTTGTCTATATGATGATGGTACCTACATACCTATTCGTGGTGTAGTCTAAACGTGTACAACCTTTTTAAACCTCGGCAAAGAGTTCTTTGTACTTTTGTCAAACTCCGAGTTCGGAAACGGGAGCGGGAGGATGAAACTGCACAACCAACAAATGGCTTCACGTTTATTATTTACGACCAAAAATCTTCCTATTCACTGCTTCCTGCTCCACACTTCATTCTCCTCGACGCGATGCGACGTCGACTCGTCGTCGTCGTCGTCGGCTCGTCGTCGTCATCGTCTTCGTTCGTCTCTAAGCTAACAGCAACCTTGCGCGATGTGTATTTAGTTTTATTACGCTCAGTTGCGCTTATGCCATGTATCTGGAGCAATAAACAAAACATCCAAATGTCTGTGCGATAAGAATCTTCTATGTGCTCTTCCATACCGAGTCTAGCTTTGCTTTGGAAAACCTTCATCTGCAAACCTAACCACGTTAGATTCATAGTCCTGGTTGTATAGTGGCAGCCGTAGTCGTAGCTGTATAACTACTGCCGCCACCGCCACCATCATCCAGTGGATGTATCTTATGCATGTCACATACAGCTTGAGAAAACCAAACCAAACCAAGACTAGTTGATGATGATATGAATCTTTTTTAGTAAGAAAAGTCTTTGTAGACTTATAGAGAGTCACTATACGATATCTTTTGTATCTTTCGGTAAGCGGCGAGCATCTGGATTGATCTGTAGCACGAATCCATTGCTATATAGATATACCCCCCGATTCCAAAGCTGGACCTGATCATCATCATAATCATGGGTCATCGGTGTGGCGAGTGCATCAGAAGCAGAATAAAAAAACATATATAAGTAAAAATGTGACTTCGATTGAGACCGAAGATTAAGTAGTTATATCTACCTATGATTTACAATTTACAAAAAAAAAAAAATTATAAACGAATATTTCCGAACAAAAACCAAGAAAAACAAACAACAAAAAATAAAGGTATGCCGCAAGGTTCATCAATTGGACCTCAACTCTTTGTATAGCAAAAAACAATTTGTTCTGAAGTGTCATTCCCAATGATGACACAAAACATTAAGAGGTCACCATCGAGTGCAATTATGTGATGGAGAATTCTATCACGTTCCTTGTATCTTTGTTGTTTTGTTTAGTTTTGTATCTTGTCCCAACGAAAACGGGCGCGTGTGACATTGACAGAGCACTTTGGACAACCGACACTTTGTAATAGGCAACATCAGTCTCAGTCTTCTTTGGATACATTTTCAAATATTCTTCTCCTCCTCCTCGGTATGAAAACAATTGTAAATGGATTGGAATTTTTAACGATTGACGATCTCAAGACTTTGTCGAAAGATACATAAGCTTTGTAGATCGAGTTTGGTTTTTATTTCCAAAACAAAAGGCGACAAATAGTAACTTAACATCTTCCAGGGTCTTGAGCTACTCAAAGAGTGCATACATTCATTTCCTCTAGACACCAGGTACAAGCACACAGGTGCGGATGCAAGCCAGTATTTCAAACCAATAGTTGAGGTGCCATTATAACTAATTTTTTCTTGGTAAGCTTTCAAAGGAGAGAAAACTTATCGGAAAATATTTTTTGTACTTTTCCTAGTGAAAAAAAAACACGAACTCTTGAGATTTATCAATCTGTCAACTATAGAGAGTAAAATGCATGTCATTTTCGACGAGCGACAAGTAAGAGATTCCAAGTCGACGACCGACGAGTTCTTCCTGCAGTTTTTGTAACCAAGAGATGAATTCATAAGATACACCACAGACCGCAATGACAGTGCGCGATGATGACGACGACAAGTGAAGTGGCGGGCGTAGAGAGAAATCTTCTTTTTTTTCCAAACGTTTGTCGTATTTTTTTAAGTTACATACAATTTTTTTTTCGTATCCAAAAGATAGAGGTGTACAAAATGCGCATTTGTATAGTCGTATTAGGTTTTGTGATCTTTTTTATTTAAAGAGGATTTTTTTTTCGTTAGATACTTTTCCTTGCACAGCATCTTTAGATAGATATTATAATGGCTTCATGTGGGAGAATTGAATTTTTATTTCGGGGAGATGCTCATTGGAATATATATATTTTTTTTGGGGACTTTTTTTTTCAGTTTAGGGTATTCATAAAGTCATATATGTAAACGAGAGAATTACATGCATCAAATTTATATGTGGAGGTGATTTGTAAAGATGTTACGGGAAATTACTATTAATGGAGATGGATTTTTATTTTTGGGGGGATTTTTTTTTTGAAATTCAACTGCCACGAGATGAAATGAGTTGGTTGACAGTTGTATTCAATCATTTGGAGAATGAATGATAGATATGTATTTATGAAGTCAATCAAAAGAAGTTTTCGCCCCCCAACCAAGAAAAAGTACAGCAATTAAGTACTATTTGGAGTGTTTGTGGTGATAGATTCCATAAGATAAGTCAATATGAGTCTTAATTATGTTTTATTACTCTTACTGTGAATCTATACACAAATATTTGTTAACATCATTCACTCGCTCATGAAATAAGTCGAAAAAAAAATACAATAGAGAGTGTTTTTTTTAACGTGTGGTTTTCAACCTGGCAATACTTTTTTCAAAGTTGGTATTTTTGACAGCTGTCACTTGATTTTTGCTCAACTTGGTTTGCCATTTTAAAATAAATAGACCAACATTTTAAAACCGGGCAAATTTATTTTCAAAATTGCCCCAAAACGAGATGGCAACCGATACCGATTTTCACAAGAAAATTTGGTTCAGCGATTTGGCTTATTTTTAGTTAAATGGGTAATTAGCTAAAATGTCGTATTTGGAGTGATCATTATCCAGAAGCTAAAAAAGAGTCACTATTTGATGTGATCTATGGGCAGAGGAAACTATTGGTCCACATTTCTTCAAAAATGAAGCAGGCCAATGAGGAACGCTATAGAGCCATGGTTAATGTCTTTTTCGTGCCTGAATTGAAGGATGTTAAAATGGACGTCCTTTGGTTCCAACAACACGGTGCTAACATCCAGTACAGCAAATGAAAAAATTAATTTATAGAAGGTAAATTTGGGCTTGTGGCGTGGCCTCCAAGAAAGTCCGATTTAACACCGCTGGACTTTTTTTTGTGGGGCTATGTGAAGTCGCTTGTATATTCTATATCCAGATAAGCTCGAAACGATTGATGCCTTGGAAAGGAAATATTCGCCGCTTTATTGCTGACATACGCTCCCAATTACTGCAAAAAGTTATCGAAAATTAGTCCTTTCGGCTGGAATTTACTCGAGCCAGTTTCTGCGGTTTTTTGCCAGAAATCATTTATAAAACATAATGGCGAACTCTTATCTTTATAATAAAGCTAAATTCTTGGCTATAGCATTTAAATATATTCCTTTTATTTCTCTGTGAAAACCACCCATTTAAAAAAAACACCCTTTTCATATCAAAAAACTGGATAATGCTGATTTTCAAGTCGCTTTCAATTCAAATTTTCTATCGTTATAAAATCAATTTTTCAATTTAAAACAAAACAATGTATATTTTTGTCCTAATTCTACACTTAAGCTTAAGAAAAACTATAACTTGCTCTATTATTCAATTAATATAAGAAAATATTATTTCAAAGATTCTTTGAAATTGGGTCGATTGTTTGAGTTTGCATATTGTTTCACTATACTTGCATTACTATCATATATAAAATGTATATGTATGTATGTATATGCCTGACCTAAGAAGAAAATTAATTTCAAAAGTTTACAAGGGAAATCCTTCGAAAAGTTTTCTTACAACTTTTGTTCATATCTCGCCAAGCCATGTAACCAACCATAGTCTAAATATAATATGAAATCTTAAAATTGAATTATGTTTCATTTCATTACGTTTGTAGGTCATCCTCATACATACATATACATATATAAGTGCTCGTAGAAGTTTTATGAACTCGCAAAGTGAACTAAATCCCATGAACATACTCATATATAGATATTTAATATATGGTCGATGGTCCTTACCATAATTCATATTAAAGAGTTGTTATCCAGGACAAACACAAAGTAATTTTCTACTTCACACGAACTTCCGCACTTTCACAAAAAAAAAAAGACAACACTCTTCTAGTCCATGTCCACACATCCATACCTTCTTCTAATCTATGTTTAGAGAACTTCCATACTCGTGTGTGTGGACCTGGATCTGAATCTGGATCTGGACATTGTGGTGACAAATAGGACCTTCTCTTCTTACAACACAGTAGCTCTTTATGCTAAACATAATATAACGAAACGACAAAAGACTCGAACCAGAAGAAGATACGCATCCTGGCCAGAGCTTCATGTTGGCAAGTCACAAAATTCCCACAATTTCACATATCACTGAGTCCAAATGACGAGACAAGAATGGCACACAATGAACCTGTGTGTTGGAGGATGCAGATCATCGCCATTTCACTATTGCCATCAACATCACCATCACCATCATCATCGCCATTCCAGAAGCCCTATAACAACCTCTAACAAGACCAAGTAGTTTGCCATTTTTGGCCAACCTCATATGGTGACCAAACACGGCACAGCTCGCAGCACACAGCACATCGCACACACACAGCTCGTCGTCGTCGTCGTCGATGGGAACTGGGAACTTGGGAATCTCCTTTGGCTCCTTTGGAAAACGATGTGCCCAATGCCCAACCATCAGGCCAAGCCAGGCCAGGCCAGACTGGCTATATGGTTTGCCTTTTACAACCTAAATCAGTTTAATAGACTGCAACTGGATATCTCGGTCGGTTAAGTTGCCCATTTAGGTGGAAACGGAAAGGAACGCCATCCATGATGATATGGCCTGGCATATATAGTTTGTCGCCAAATGCTTGGCTTGCCTTGGGTTGACTTGACTCTTCTATTCTTGTTCCCTTTATTTTTTTTTTTTATTTTTTTTTGGTTCTCTGATTTTGGTCACTTTCCGGGACACACTCATACTCACACTCACAATCATAATCTTCCATCAAGAAAAATTCTCATGAATGTTGCATACCTTACCTACATAAAAAACATTTGCATGTGTACCGCAAGTTCCCGACAAATATTATGATGGTACTCGCACCCACTACGACGACGATGATGACGACGATACGAATGTATTATTGGCGACGACGAGGGCAGTTTTGGGGACTTCCTTGGAAGCGTTCAAATGAGCTCAGCTGAGCAGTGTAGAGCAGAGCAGAGCAGGGCACTGATGGTGCTTCAGGTTCGGTTTGGGTACCTAATAGCAGTTGGCTGGTAATCTACTCCATACACAAAAGCTGCATACAGGTGTATTGCCAAATGACGTGTTAACAGCCATTAACAAGTCGAGGTTCTCTTTAGGGGATTTTTATGGCCTTTTTACAGGGATTCCGTTTAAAGCTGAAATAATTTTTTGTTAACATTTTTAGTTGAGTGTATGTGTGTTTGGTTGATATGTGTGTTTTTGTTCGCTTTTCAAAACCCTCAACTAGCTTGTTTTTGTTGTTGTTGTTGCTTAAGCCTTCTGGAAGCAACGTTTTGATGCTTGCGTGTTGACTAAGTAGCTTTTTAGCTGTTTTTTTTTTCGCCGAAGCTATTTGACTTCCTGGCGCAATAGTTCGCCAGCTTTAGCTGGAACTTCATACCTACTCCTGGCTGGCTGGATGGGATGAATGAATGGTGTGTTGTTCGCTTTTATGTGTACTCGTACATATAGGGCGGTTACTTAATATTAACTATGTGCGATGCGATAATCCTTGCAAAGTTGTATAATAACATTTTTGTTTGTGTTATGTGTGTGTATGAGTATGTATTTTCTTTTTGGGTTGTTTTCCCTGAGAAAAGGGATTTTCTCTGTGTCGTGTTGTGATTGAATTTTGATTGGGATTAAAAGTAAACTAAACATGCTTATATGAGGAAAGAGTAAAAACTAAATAATCAAAGCAAAAAGAAAAAAAACTAGATTTTAATTACTCGCTACTAAGTTAATGTGAAAAAGTTAGATTTTAGTTTATTTTATGAGCTTTTAATGCAAAGCATGATGTAATTAAATCTATGATTTAGGTTAAATGAAAAGTCGCATACTCGTGTACGGGGTACGGTGAAACATATGAAGTGAGATTGGTAGGTACAGGTACTGGGTTATTTGGAAAGCTAAGTTATTTAATTTTAAAGTAAAAAAGAAGTTTTCCTTGATGTTGACTTAAGTTGAATACTGGGTCTGTTATATGTAATTAGGGCTGTATGAAGAAAATTTATGTTGTTTTGATTTCGACAGTTTTGACTCAATCTTGATGGCATCGTGTGTTTGAAATGTTTTACATTAGCTAACTTATAAAAATGTGGATCTGTTTTTCTTAGAACTTAAAAGGCCTCAAAATGTATGGTTCTAAATGATTAATATGTATGTACATATTTATGCTTGTACTTTATAGAAGAGTTAAAACATTTAAAACATATGGAAGAATAAATCAAACTTTGTATTAATGTACATGAAATAGTATTTTTCTTATCTATTCCTTGAAAAATATTAAACATTAGTTATGGATTTGAAGACTTGGATTTGATTCATTAAAAATGTGTTTGGAGTATCAAGCAAATCTGTAATAATTAATTATTAAATGTCCTTTGCTAGGCCACCTACGATGGCAATGCATAAATTACTTTGTTTGTCGGTTTAAAAATTGTGTGGTCCTATACCAAATCAAATTTTATCGATTTTAAAGTCACATAAGCGTGAATAAAGGGATAAAATATTGTAAATAAAATGTCTTAATTTTAAATTTCCGTCAAATTTCGTAAGAATGTATTTGTTTTGGCAATTTGTCAAAGTTAGTGTCAAAAACATTCAATGTTTTCTAATACCAAAATTATTCAAACGTTTGGTTTGACGCACTAATTTTTGTGCACTTTTAACTTCTTATAGGGAGTTATTGTTATCGGTCCGATTTGTCAAATTGAAATTTTTGACAAAGCTGGACGATTTATGGTCCCTAGAATTTAAATTCGATTCGAATTAAATTTTGTTTAATCTATACTAATATATAAAGCTGAAGAGTTTGTTTGTTTGAACGCGCTAATCTCAGAAACCACTGGTTCGAATTGAAACATTCTTTTTGCATTGGATAGTTTATATCGAGGAAGACTTAAAGCTATAGAAAATTACGCTACGACCAATAGGCGAAATATAGTTCACTGGTCATTATTGGTCTTTGGTCATAAATGGTCTTTGGTCATAAATGATCTTTGGTTAATATAGGTCACTGGTCAATATAGGTCATTGGTCATTGTACCTTTGATCTTTGACCTTTGAACTTTTACCTCTGACCTTTGACCTTTGACCTTTGACCTTTGAACTTTGACCTTTGCCCTTTGACCTTTTACCAATGACCTGTACAGGCCAATGACCATTTATGACCAAACACCATTTATGACCAAAGACCAATAATGACCATTCTCCTATAATGATCCATAACCAATGACCAATGACCAAAGGAGTCTCTCATTTATCCCGATCGTGACGAACGCCATGCCATCGCCATTCAGTTACGCAAAGGATTCGGACGGTTTGGTCTGCGCCTCCGCCGCCGCCGCCGTGCCGTCCCTCCAAGTAAGGATGGTCGGCCACGCTCTCCCTACCATAAAATGTACTACATAGAACTTTCCGAGGTGGTTCCACTGCTTTCATGCGAGCAAGGTGACCTGCCCGATGGAATCTACCGAGTTTATTTTTTTTCACGACACATCTGAATTCGAGGTAGATTTCGAAATCGTCCTTCCTTCCTTACATATGTACGTGGCCATCAATTCTCCTTTCGACTTGCTTCAAAGAGGTCAAAGTTTGCTACTATTGACCCAAGGTATTCATGCTCCATTGTTTGACCAGTTGTTCTTCTCGCAGTCGAACGTCACCAAACACTTTGTTTTTCTTTCACTAATCAGCCAGCGGGATATCGTATTAAAAGAGAACACAAGGTACGCATTGCATGGGATAGATTTTTGTTTTCAAACGAATTAAAGGGCTTCCGTTCCATTGTCAAAATCGGGTTGCAGAGAAAATCCGTATGTTCTTCAGCCATAATAAAATAAAATCTAAATATCCTTTACGAAGTATGTATACTTTAAAATATATATTTTTTAAAACTTAATCTTAATTGCTATAATAATAAATTGAGGCGGACGAAGTCGGGGGGAGCAGCTAGTTATAAAATATAACAAAAACGTACTCCGTGGCGTATTAGTACTTTTTTTCTGTTTTGATTGTGTTTTGTTGGAATTTATATTTTCTAGCAAAAAAAAGAAACACAATAACACTAAATAACAGAGCCATTTAGTTTTGTATGGATAGGCCCTTACGAGAACGTTTTGAGATTTTTCTTATTTCTTCAGAAACATGAAAATGATTAAGATCAATTTTCTTACTTAATTTTAAGAATTTTGAAAACGACATTTAAGTAGTGATATTAACAATAGTTGAAGAAAAAAGAATCGAAAAATTAATTTTTTATAAAGGTTCAGTTAAATGTGAAATATTACACCCAATCTTCAAATAGAGGAACTTATTCGTCTGATAGCTAGCGAATATTTCATCTAAATTTGAAAAATTCTATCTAAGACAATCAATACTTTCAACATTATTTAACCATTCCTATTGAACATTAAATGTTCATAACAGTATTTTCAGCCAAAAGAACTGTATAGTTTTTGCCTTTTAATAGTGCTTTAAATTTGTAATTTAACCTTGATTTATTGTGATAACAGAACTTTTGCAAAAAATTATTAAATGATTTTGAACAAAAAGCAAACTCATAGAGAAAGAGGTCAAATACAATAAGTCGTAGGTATCTGTTACAAGTGCCTTAAGGTTTTCTATCAAATTATTTTACTATCAAACAATAACACAATTTATTTTATTAAGTTTGCCTTTTTTAAACTCTCTTATACAAAATAAACATTTTTATAATAAATGCGAATTTGTAATATAATCCAAGTTCCTGAAAGATAAACATTTCAAAAATCTTTTCTTCAAACTCTTTTTTGTTGATGGAATTTTGCGATATTTCCACAAGAAACTGATACATCCTTTCAATTTTATTTTATTTATAATAAATCTGTACAATTATACATTTCTCACTCCTATGTGAAGTCTTAGTCACAAATAAAAAATCCTTTTGTTCATCTAATTAAAACACTTTTACTGTCATATCAAAATACATAGACCTTATCGTAACATAAGATACATTCTACTTCCATCTATCATCCTAACTAACCCTAAGGCCATTGTAATTCCCATCAGCAAATTACCAACATTCTATAAATAAACAATAAATTAATAAAAAAAAAACTATGTATGTAGATAGAAATAAAAAAAAATAAGTAAAAACAGAAAATATCAGGGAATTAGTGAAATATGTATCTCTGTTTAAAATACAATAAACAAATTGTCAAAACTATTGTTTTGTTAATTCAATGACAAATTAACAACCTGTTGTCCAGAAATCCAGCTCTCAATGGGATTCCGTTGCCACTGTTCTGTGCCTTGGAAGAACCAACAACGTTTTATCTATTTATAGATTCTTTTCATATTTTAATTAGACCAGAAACCACTCCTCCTTTTTGTCTCTCTTTTTGCCCTCCTCTTGGTGAATTCGATTTGAATGAAAATGAAAAACCCAACGAAAAAAAAACCATTTGTTTAAATTAATTAGAAGAAAATCTCAAAATATTCAAGAAACTTAAAAGATATACGAGAACGAGTATCTTTTTGTTCGACTTCTTGAAGTTAGAAAGAAGAAAACAAAAATTATGATAATAAATTTTAAGACGATATTCGAATGAAAGTGCAAATCTATATAAGATACATTATTAGAAAAACGAAAAAACTTGAATGAAAAGAGATTGGATGAAATGTTTATGACATATCTGTGTCCCATCATCATCATCATCATCATCATCATCATCATCGATCTAAACAATTATACTGCGAGACATATCGATAGATGTATCTTTTGCTATTGAATTGAATTGTGAAAGTATCTGAATGGCATTATACCAACTTAAATTAAATTCTCAACAATCTATTGAGTGATAGATACATGTTATCCCAAAGAAAGATACATGTTGGGTTATTTTTTTTTTTCGTTCAATTCGTTCAAAAGACAAGATATACTGGCGTTACAAATCGAATACACTGCCGCACTAAAGCACCAAGCAGACTCTGGCAGACTGGCACACAATGGTATCTCATTAATGCATCAATTGTGAGCCAAGTGTATCGAAGCAGAAAGCATCTGGAGTAGCGTGATCCAATTAATATTTTTTTGGGAGCCTCCGCGTCCGCAATAGAAAGAAAGACACTTTATTTTTTCGAACAAGAAAAACGGGAATGAATACGGATATACTTATGTGTGTGTGTATTTACAACAACAAAAATGTATTCTAATGACTCAGCATGCAATTCGTCTGACAAATTGCCACGCGATAAAAATATGACTTCATCATTACAAGCCTAGCATGGTCCCTCGCTGGAGTCTGAAACCTCAATTCAAATCTTGAAAAAAAAAAACATCATCAGGGACCAGGGAGTACTCGTAGATGGCTTTGGCTTTGGGTTTTTGTTGTATAGTTTGTTGCATCAAGAGACGACACCACCACCGGCCTTGTAGAGTGTCGTGATGATGTCGCGCCCAGGATAAGAAGGACTCATTAATTATCAATCACTTTTCTGGATCCAAAGTGAAGGCGCCTTTTGCGTTCGATATAAGCTCGACGTGTCTTACGTCCGTGCGGACGAAACTGGTGGAATTGATTGAGAGACTGGACGAATATTGGAAAAGTTCCTGGTTCCAGGTTTATTATTTTTTGTGGATGTTGGATGTTGAATGATGCTGCTGGACCGCACCGATAGGCATCGTATCTCCTCCATGACATATTCTGGGCAGATGATTTATTAGAGCTCCCGTCCATATAAGCAGTTTATGACAAATTCGTTTTTGCGTGTGACTAGCACCAGAATGCATCAGCAACAACGACAATTC
Organism: Scaeva pyrastri; assembly: GCA_905146935.1. Lineage (NCBI taxonomy): Eukaryota > Metazoa > Arthropoda > Insecta > Diptera > Syrphidae > Scaeva > Scaeva pyrastri. The sequence goes on along the minus strand of LR989927.1, from coordinate 20,666,758 downwards.
GGAGTGAAGGGAGGGGGGGATCACAAATCTCTCGATCGGAAGATTACTTCATCCTTATACAACTACCGGCAGGCAGATTGAGTTAATTATTGGTGGCATTTCGGAAGGATCTTCTATAATATATATTATTAAACATAACTAAACTTATAGAGAGGTAACCTTAGAACAAAATTACAGCCCAGCCATTAAAGACCGGAATGGTATGAATGAGAAGAGCTTGCTCTTAAGTGCGAGCACCATCCAGTGTTTAACCATGTGGAAGAATTGCATGTCAGTGATCGCGTCGTACTTTGAGTTGTTATAAAGCGTCGAGAACATACTTATACAAAACAATCCAGTCTTTTGTAGGGCTATAATGGAGAGAGGGAAACGTTGATACAAGAGTCAAAAGTTAATCTTCCAGAATGAGAAGAAGTCTTGTTAAGGGATTTTATAAGTTAATCATCTTGTTTGAAAAAAAAATAATCAAATGAAGTTTTAACAAGGAGCAAGGAATTCAAAAATAAGGACCTTCCTTAATTACGTGTGTTAATGTTTAAGCTTATTTTCAAAGGATTTAAACGAATTGAGTTAAGTTTAAATTCAAAGTCCTGTTTTTTTTTTTTTTGAAAACTTCAACCCTAGCTTTTTATCATTTTATTTTTGTTTGTCTCGCTAAAACTCGAGAACGGCTTGTCCGATTTGGATGATTTTGGTTTTGAAAAGTTTGTCGTATTTCAGAGAAGGTTTAAAAAGTGAGAAAATATAGAAAAATTGTGAGGAAGACAGTAAAAAATTAACTTAATTTTCCGATACAAAAATATTTTTGATTGATTTTTATATTTCAGTATTCTGTCGAAAGTTAACTGAGATTTACTGGTCTTAAAATGCCAAGGAAAAGACGAACTTCAACAAAGGGACAAATTTCCCCGGGTCCCCTTGTAAAGAATATTAATTTTTGAAATTATATAACTCGTATCAAGCTTAGGTCTTCCCCGAGCCTAAATCAATATTATAAAATAAAAATGTAGAAGAAATATTCTCGTTTAATCTTAAAGCTGTTGATTGAAGAAATGATTCTGTTTTTTTTTCTTTCTTAACTTTTATTACAAATATAATGTATATCTTCATGCTATATTGAAATCTTCAAAACATTACCTGTCCCGAAAAGAAAAAATGAATGTTTTCCAAGTTCATACACATTTTCCAAGTATTTTGTTTACTTATTTCCATTTCATTGCCCCAAATACGTCTTCATTAATCATCACCGTCAGTCATCAGCCCAGCATCCCGATTTTTTTTTGTTGTAATTTCCAACAGGAAACTCTCCACCATTCATTTCCCAACTTTTCAAACAAAAGACCCCCCTATTCACAACACCATCATACGGCAACATTTTCTGAAGGTTGTTTGGTTTGGTGGATTGTCAAATGCAACCAACAAAATAAAATGAATAAAAAAAAACTGTTTCCATATTTGTTTACACTATTTTTCTTTCATTCACACAGCAGAAAAAAAAAATTAAGAGGAAACACCACATCAGACTCAGTCTCGAGAGTTCAAGAAAACCTAAGCAAAACAAAGAAAAGCCCATACATACATGCGTGTTTGGCTGTAAGTATGTTTGTATGTACATATGTAGCACCCTGGTTTTCCTTTCCTTTCGATAGGGAAAAGGTATCTACTATTGCGTGTCACTAATTTCAGGGCTCCATACTACTACTCCAATTGCATACATGAGTGACAACACCACCGACCGTCCTCGTCCACACAGAACACCTCATTTGGAGCCCTTCGAGCATGTAGCATGTAGCATGCTGCGGCTAGTTAACTCTAACGCCCTGATGGTCCTCGCCTATATCATAGGCTCTCGCTATAAGCTGATGGTGTGGTTAAGGCAGGCTTATACTTTAGGTACTACTGATGGGTTTTTTATAGGCGAAGGTGTTCTATATAGAGACCCGATAGACCCTCTTACTTTAGCCAGCAAAGGTTTTCACTTCAGGTAGCCTCATGCGCACTTTAGTTATGCAAATATTGAAACAATTCCATTCCACAGCAAACATGGAATTTTTTTTTTCTTCTATAATTTTAAAGTCAGTCTCGTTCTGGTGAGGAGGGACGGAGGGAGGTAGAGGCAAAATGGGGGGGGGACGAGGAGGTTTCATCGAGGGAGGATGGAGATTAAAATGAGGTGCACTCCTATAGAGAGGTGTAGAGAGTTTATTGCAATCACTTAATCTATATACCTGGTTAGGGTGACCAGTCTATCCAAATTAAGAATTAGATTTTAATTTTAAAGTGGGTGCTAGGTTTTACAAGCACATAAGTGGTGGATAAATAGCAGCTTTAACATACAAAGTTGACACTCACTTTCCAATAAATCTGACGTTTCCGAAACAAAATGAAAAGATTTGACAGATGCTTACAAAAACTAATGTCACATATTCTTAGTTTTTATTTCAAGTGACCTGAAAAGCTTTTGGCTTAGGAAGGAAAGAATAAAAATAACGAATATTTTCACAAGCCACTTAAAGACTTTTCCTAGTGTCGAATCGATCTTATCAAAATCGATCAATCTTATTTGCTTTTGGCATTGATCTCAGATCTCGTTTAATAAGTGACGTTGCCGTTTTGGTTTCGATCTTGTGTTTTTTGCTTGTTAACAGATTAATCTGCAATCTCTCTCTCTCTCTCTCTCTGTCACAAATTCGAATATTCTTACAAAACCTGGAAAAGTTCCAAAATGACATCTCAGAACTCCAAAATCGATCTTTTCTGGAGCAACAAAATGATTTCTTAGAGCAAATAATGATAAATTTGAATCCAGCAAAGTGATAGCTGTCACTGGATTAAATAGAAATTTGACAGATTTAGATTTTGTTCATGGATAGTAAACCATATTTTGACATTCATTCTATTTCAAAATGTCACAACAAACCTATAAAGGTTGTCTTTTTGCAGTAATTTTTTTACTGAATAACTGGTATGTTAAAATACGATCACCAATACGGGGCAGAAAAATGTCTTTTTTTGTAACCAGGACTTGACACAATTTTAAGTAGCTGTCATCTTCATTCTTGTCTAAATACACCCCTTTGAGGTGAGGCTTATTTTGACTTTTAATCAATATTTATTTATTTATAAAATAATGAGATGTCAAAATGATTGCCTTACAAGAGTCCAATGGAACTTACATAGTTAAATGAAAATTGATCTTCATAGGTAACAGTGTTGAACCGGATCAAAAAATTCAACTTCAATTCAATTTTCCATGTAAGCGAAGTTCGAAGTGTAGATAACTTTAATAAAAATAAGTTATAACACACAAAATTTTACACAGTCACATGATGAGCGAGATATTAGTTTTGTTTTTTTTTAAAGAAATGGTCACCCTAAAAATAAAAAAAAATAGAAAACGCGGGTGGAGGTGAATCCGTCTATGCGCCAAAGCTCTGCTTACTGTATACAAAATGTGCATAGGAATGTTTTTTTTTCTTTATTTATGTATTGAAGTTAGTATACCCAGGGGCCAAGTGCAACCGTTCAAATTGGTTTTAACGCTAACGCGATGTTGCATAGGCTCACACGCAATCCTAGAGGAAGTAGACAGCTCGCACCGAGTTCCTTTCAATATTTGCTTAGCGTTGTGTTTGCACCATGTTGTTTTGTGCAAGTGCTGCTTTGGGAATAAAAAAAAAAAAAAAAAACAGAACACCTCTCTGGGAGCTCCGGCGAGAGCTCTGGGGGTGAGAGATAAGAGTTCATTCACTTGACTTCTTTTTCCAGAAGCATGCATCATGACATGTGTGTAACGATATTCAATGCAGGTACCTATAGGTTAGGTTCTATGTAATTGTGGCGACAATAATGTCGATTTTGGTTTTCGGCTTCTGAAGAATTTGCAATTTAAAATCCCCCCCTTAAGGAGTCCCAAAAGGTGACAAAACGAAAACACCCACCTTACTTTATGTCGGTGGTGCAGCTCTTAACCTATGCAAAACCAAGCTACCTAAACTTCGGCAATATTCTGGGACTTCTAGTCATATTCTTCCTGTTTGTTCTGACTTGAAGTCAAGTCAGTGAATGCGATTGCGATGTATATCAATCCCGGACTCTCTAACTCTGTGGTTGGGGATGTAACACGCATCTCCTGGACCTGATGGGATGGCTCTAAGGAGTTTCGTTCGCCGTCGTCGTCGTCGTCATGGTGTAACATGCACCACATGACCACGTTTTGTTTCGTGACAAAAACCATACCACAGAAATAGACTTGAATTCGGATTCGACTTGGACTTGGACATCATCAGGCAACATCCAGAATCCAGGAAGAGTATAGGTATATGGATAGGACTCCATGGCGATTAATTGAGTTCATCGTTTGATGTTGCACCATGACCGGAGAAGATGATTTTTTTTTCTCTATGCGACGATGTGCAACACGGCAGCAGCAATAAAGGTACCTATAGACGAAACAGATGATGATCTTGTTGCGTTTCAGATTTGTGTGTGTGTCTGGCACCTTTGGAACTTCCAGAGTCGGAATCGAAGTCAGCAAAAAGGTGTTTTGTGTTAGTTAAGGGGTCATGCGGTGACTGTCTTGAATGTCTAATGGCGCAAATGAACATGCAATCGGAATATAGCCATGATATTAACACGGAGTCATGTTAAGCTGTGTTTTCTGAGTGGGATGTGATGCCGGGGAAACAACTGTTGTAATAATATAAATAAATTTCTATATTTTTTTTTTTTCAGTGGAATAAAAAAATATATCGGTGCACATGCAAAAGCAGAAACCAAAGCTAACCTATAACTTGAGATGCTATGATTTGCAACATACTGGAACGACGGACGGCATGCACTGGTAGTGTTAAGGTTTACACGTTGGAAAAAAAACATGTCTGTTATCTGTCATTTTGTACTCAGCTTGTCATGTCAAAAAAATACAGAATAATATGGCAACATAAATGGTTGTGTTATATGTAGTTGGAGTACATAGCTTTCTCTAAGACGTTCTTTTTATCTGATGCAAGTAAGAATCTTGGATTGACGAAATAATGGCAAAAAATTATAAAAAGTTTTTTGATGAGGACTAACTTGTCAGTCGAAATTTGATATTTTTTCAACATCGTCTTTATTAAAAAGAATGATGAATCCATAATAATGAAAATATTTTCATCCGAATACGTCACAATGTTTTTTTTTAAAGTGTGGTTTTCAAGTAGAAATAAACCGCATACGATTTAATTTTATAGAAAAAATTTAGCTTTATTATAAAGATAAAGGTTTGCCATTATGTTTGTAAAATGATATCGGGCAAATAGCCGCCGCCGCTGGCTCGAATAAATTCCAGCCGAGAGGCCTAATTTTTGACCACTTTTTGCACAGATTGGGACCGTATTTCAGCAATAACGCTCCGAATCTTCCAGGGCGTTAATTGTCTCGGGCTTATCTGCGTAGACAAGCTTCTTCATATAACCTAAAAAAAAATAGTACAGCGGTGTTAAATCACACGATATTGGCCCATGTCGCGAGATAACGCACTTACCAAAAGCGGGATCGGTGGCCATCTCGTTTTTGGGCCCATTCACCGAACGTGTGACGCGCTTGATGTCCGTTCGGACTAATTTTTGCACAAGTTGGATTTTGTAAGTCCGCAAACTAAGATCCTTCAGCAAAATCTTTCATAAAGTGGATGAGCACAGATGCAATTGTTGCGAGCAATAGCGGATGAAATTGGGTCTTCTTTGACGCAGCAATAGCGTCTACGGTGCACAGCGAAGCCATCCAGTTCATCCAAGTGTATTCAATTAATTTTAAGTAATCATTCTTTCTGACAAACGAAAGAGTTAACAACATCTATACATTGGAAACCATGATAATAGGCTTTAACTCCTTTTCTTCCACACTGAAACTTCATACACATATCTATGCGGCTAATTATTGCAATGGGAACAATTTATTTTTTTTTGTTGTATCCCTTTGCAAAAAACAAGGAACCTTGTTATCGCTCAGCATGCGTCATTTGCTTCCCCATTTCTTTCGGGCTTATAAAAACAAAGCTGACGGAAATGCTGGATGCTATAGCAACACAACATAAACTCAATTGTATATATGGGGACGTGTGGACGTGTTTGTTCTCTGTACTCGTGCAAAAGGGTAACCATCACTACCTACACTACACTACACTACACAGTTGGTATTTCTGGAAACCGTAATTACCATATAACCATTTGCAGATAATTCCCTACCAACTTGTTTACCATTTTTAAATATTATTCCTATAATTAAAATGGAATTTAAAGAGTTCACATTCTGCCCGTCGCGTCGTCGTCGTCCCACCAACTGGGGTCAGACCCAGAACCATGAGCCAAAGCTGGAGATATGAGAGTGAGACTTGGATTGGAATGGAACCACGTCGTCGGCGGGACCACCACTACCGCGAATTTTCAATTAATTGTCGCGTTGTTAGCCCTATCCTGGCTTAAGCCCACAGAAGGTTGCACAGTAATTTCGAGAGGGACTTAAGCCTGTGCCAAATGATGGTGATGGCAACTGGCATTAAGGTATACATAGGTGCCTACTCCAGATTATGCTCAGTTCATGCCAAACTCACAGTTGGGAGTATAGGTAATAATGTATAACTCGTACCTCTGGACTTGATGCAAAGATACCTGGCATCAAAACGATTGAACTTACTAAACTTTGGTGTACCTCCTCCTCCACATGCTCATTTTTGCATAAATTTAATTTCCAAAAAAAAAAAATTAAAACACCTCAAAAACGAAGAGGTCAAAAAAAAATAAAAATAAAAACACAGTTACTCTCGTAGTTAGTTATAGCCAGGGAGTTAGTTGATGACGGTTCGTTGACGATATTACCTCATTTTTGTATCTTTTTGTTTTTGCTCATATGTGCGGAAAGTATCTTTTTTATCTGCTAACTTTTTTTTCTGAAATTCATTTGGCCAATTTATAAATTTTATAAAGGTTTGTGGTTGCGGTCTTATGGGCCTCCAGATTAATTAAGGCAAATGGTGTGTGGAGAGTTTAACTTTCGGGATATGGTAATGGTAACCAACCAAGCGTCCAAGCACCGAACTGTTATGCTTACCATGATGATGAATACCTAAGACCGTTTGTATAGCTTTAATTACCCTTACTGGTCCGTCCTTCTTGCTTTGTGACGGTAGTATTTATACGAGAAGGCACTTGCAGGGCAGTCTAGAGCTCCGGTATACACTTGAATCCTTTATAAGATAGTGTGACATAAAAATCTTTGAAGAGCACTCTTTTATGGGGCCCACACAATACACAAAGGTGGAGCAGTTTAGGTTGGATTGGATAGGAACCTTTATACGAACCCAGGCTTTGGCAATATATTCCATTCCATCAAGTGGCCGTTGACGATGACGATGCCAATGCCCATGCTGAAGTTGAAGCTGTTGCCGATGCGATGGATGGATGGATGGATGGAGGAACATGGAACAATGCCATGCCCATCGTCATCCTCATCACCATCGTCAGACATAAGATCCAGGTTAGTGGCTTCTGTCCTGCTGACTCTGGTTAAATTCTGAGTACCTACTTGTGGGTCTCAAATTTCATATTTGCATAAATTTTCCAACCAAAAGAGAAAGAGTGAGAGAGGGGCTGGTGGGGGTGAGAGGAAAGGAGTGTGTTTTGTTGGTTGAAAATAAAGAAGAAAATAAATTTTAATAGTTTCACCATTTCACAGTTTCACATTTATTTATATGTATGTACGAGTATGTTTGTATGTAGGTAATGCCCAGTATACCTACTTACTCCTCATCCAACTCCGACAACAAAGGAGCCTCAGCATATCCAGTAGCTCTACATCCGACACAAGTGGGTAACACTCTCGAGAGTCCCATTTAGTCATGTTGCATGTTGTTTTTAAAGTTTTTTTTTTTCCTCATTTTTTATTTTATTTATTTATTTGTTGAATAAAAAAAAAACAACGAATAAAGCTGAAGAAACAAGAGAGGGCTACTGGAAGTGGCTTTTGATGGTGGTGTGATGATGAAATCGAGGAGAGGTCTATAAGATTCGCAGGTCTTGCAACAACTTTAAAGGTACATAGCCTTATAGTAAATTTGTAAATGTATGATGACAAAAAAAGATCAGGAGAGGGGAAGTTGGGCCCATAATCATGCCCAGCTGCTACTCTATGAATAATTTTTGTTGTTTTTGTTTAAGATCACTTTGTCCATACTGTTTAGTGATGAAGGAGGACAAGAAATCGGGGGAGTTCCTCGTCTGTAAAGGGTACGTACTTAACTTTAATATGGGTACAAATTTATGTTGCAAAAAATGGGCATGGCAGTTATTTTCGTATGCAAATTGTTTTAGTTTATGTATATTGACTTTCACACTAAGGAGATATTATTTAAACAAAAAAAATAAATATAGGGCCAAGTGTTTCACACCGCCACCATCACACACAGGACAAAGAAAATTAAAGTAGTTTTTTTTTGTTTAAAAAATCTTTGAGTTCAAATTGTAACCTTATACTTTTATGAAATATTGTATGCTTTATGGAATCTTTGGGGAACGATATAGTTCCAAAAAATGTATTGACACTGACTGTTGTGAGAAAGTCTTTGATTATATGAAAAAGTTCTTGTCAAAATTTTGTAATTTCGGTTTTGGTATTTCGAACATATTCCTCAAAAAATTGTATTAAATTTGGAAAAGTCCTAAATTGTATGATGTAACACTCGAAGTTGTCGCATGGTTAACACATTTTAGAAGATTTGTAACTTTATTATTTTTAATTTTTGAAATCCTTCCAATTCGTCGAACTAACAATTTTGATTTTGACATGATTCTAAGTTTCAAAGCACTTAGAAATTTACTATACAAAAAAAATCTGTAAGCAATTTTCAGTAAAGTATGATACATGTAAACTTTTTGAAGAAAAAATAATACATGAAATTATTACGTTTCAAAAATTAATAACAAACCTTGATTTTGAATTTTTATAGAAAAATATTGCAAGCAAGTTTTTAGTTAAAAAAAATGCAATGTATTATCTATTTAAGTTGAAAAAACAACAAATTTTAGTGTTTTTTAGTTAAAAAAAAAAAAACTACAAAAAGCGTCTACTCAAAAAATTCCATTTTTGTCTTTAAAAACTTTAAATTTATTGAATTTCTTGTGATTTAATAAACTCGTAAATCAAAAAATTACGAAATATTTTTGTGTAAAAAAAAACTTGTCAATTCGATACTTCTCAAAATTTTAACAAAAAAATAAATTAAAAATGTTTAAATTCAAAAACATTTTCACTAATTTTTGGTAATTTTATTTTAGTTATTTCACTTCTAAAAAAAATCAAACTATTAATTTTTGCGAATATTATCAACTGTTAAAAATGTTATTTGTTTTTTTTTTTTTTATTTGAGAAGATAACGGTATTTTGATTTTGTTCACAAAATTTATATTAAATTTTTATAACGCCTTATAGAGTCCTACACAAATTTATTCAATACAAATATTATTATCTTTCCGTGAGATTTTTGAAATCAACGAAAAATTTCACATAATTTTTTTAAATTGTAATTTTTTTTTTTAATTATTTGAAAATCCTTGATCTGCATTTTTTCGAAAGTCTTTTCTATGTCTTTCGAAGTTATAACCTGTTACAAAAAAAGTTTTTTGAAATCGTTACACAAACACATACACTCAAGTCTGTACCGATATCTCGAACTTTAAATTATGGTAGTTTAAAAAAAAACCTCACAAAAAGAGCATCCTTTTTTTTAAGTGTATTTGTTTATTTTTTAATAAAATTTCACATGAACTCGATCAGATTTTTAAGCAATCTTAGAAAATGGAGAGCGTCATCCTTTGACCAAATTTTTCTTGAAAAACTTCTAAATGATGGTAATTCATAACATGGAACTAAAAAAAAATTACTCATACGCCATCATGTACTCTCTATGAAAATTTTGTATTCAATTTGATTTCGCAAATGTCTTTTTACTAAATCTTAAAAAAATACTCTTAAACTAGAAATTGTTAATAGGTACTTATATGCATATGTATTTTTAGTCACTAATCATGCCATAACAATGCATACACTTTGAAGAAAGTTTATAAATAACTAATGAGTTTTTAAAGTCAATTTTAATGTCATCTTCTCAAAGTAAATAATATTATATAAAAAAAAATAATCTAATGCAATTAACATGTATTAAAACTAAATTTGAATCTTTTAAAGAGTAAGTTACACAAGTAAATATAATTCATGTGAATTTTCAAGGCTTCACAACTCTCAATTATAAGGAACAAGCTATTGTTTGGTATTTTCATTTTTTTTTAATCTTTACGAAACGAAAGTGTATTTTTCACTTAAATACCTTATAATGAAAACAAAATTAAAACATAGCAAATTTACAACAGAAGCATCATTAACAATATACAATAAAATACCTAAAATAAAATTAATGCGGAAAGAATATAGACGAGCGTATGCCAACGCCTGCCAGAGGCCAGCAGCTGCCTTAACCCGCCCGCTTAAACTTTCACTTTTAAACTATATACTCAATTCGAGCCGCATTAGACCTTCTATCCAGTATACAAAGCTAATTATTGGTCCATTAATTGTTTAAAATGTTTATCTCTTCCATTGTTCGTTTAAACTTACTTCTGATTTCACAAAATGTAGGTAATTTCTCTTTCGATGTATCTTTTCAAAAACAAAAACACAAAAAAAAATACAGAAATAAACGTTTTGTAATAATTATACATCATGAATCTTTCTCTCGATCATGCAATCTTAACAGAAATTAAAAAAAAAAAACTGAAAAATGTATCTTTACCTATTTTCCGCCTTTAACGTAACAACCAAACAATTAAAATTAAAAAAAAAACTCGATATAACTCATAGGCATCAGGTTGCAGACGATAGTAGGCTATTTTAATTCAATTTTTATTCATACTTTATCTTCTGAATACCTTCGTCTTTGTTTTTGGTCTTGGTCTAGGTCTTAAATTGAAAATCTATTTCCCAATTTAAGTACTTTTTTTTAGCATCCAGCGATATTAAATACTGATTTATATTAATCGACTGAATTTTTTTCTTTTCTTTTGTTACTTAAGCACATTGATGGCTTACCAAATAAATTGAGCTTAATGCTGTGATTGCATTAATTTCATTATCTTTTGAGTGCATTTTGATTCAATTAAGGTTAATGCCAATTTAGTTATTACATAAATTAAGTAGGTTTTGATGTGGCTTGTAATTATTGCATTATTTTTCAACTCTGAAAATAAATTTTTCTCTCTCTCTTGTTGACCAATTTTTACTTTGTCTAATTTAAAAAAAATGTTATTTTTATGGTTTGATAAAACTACATTAATAGTTTCAGAGATTATGCACTATTTCGGGCTAAGAGCTTACATATTTGTATGAGTTACCAAATAAAAGCTTAGACTAATTTGAATGTTACTGCCAAATATGTAGTTTCAAAATCCGTTTTAGAGATTTTGAGATAGTTGAACTAGAAGGTGAATGAAAAGCAAAATCTTATTTTTTTTTAAATTAAAAATTCATACTTTTTTCACATATCAAAACTTCTTTGAAACAGTATCAGAACAAAGTTTGAATACAACTGTCTTTAGGTAACTTTAGGCGTTATTATAGTTCATCTGCTTTTTGCCCAATTTCAACCTTTTGTTTTATTACTTTTACATTAACTAAGCCAACTTTAAGGTCAAATCAATTACATAGTATATCAAAATCCCCAAAACCGATTTTGTACAAACCTCATATGTAGATATTTGGATATAACCCTAGCTCAGTAGAAAAATAAGGCATCGCCTATGGTCCCGAGTTAATTTTGGAACATTTTTTATCTGCATCGATTTTTATCCAAGAAAGATTATTTTGGGTTTTTGAAAAATGGTATCATGGACCAAAAAATGTTTGAAGGTTGTATTTTTGTATCTTTCGTTACATTCTTGGAATGACAAAAGCGTGAAGACAACGAGTGTTTTTTTTTTACTAAAATACTAACACTGATGATTTGGTAAGCCAGTAGTCAAACCGGAAGAATGCTTGTGCCACAGAGACAATTTTCGATAAAACTGACAAATTTTAACCAAAAAGTTAAGACACATTTAAAGGGTGATTCATCGCGTGGATTGATTTGAAATCTATCTATATTATGTAAAAGAAAGTAGTATTAGTTGCACTATTTATAACTCAAAAACGGCTGAACCGATTTGGCTGAAAATTGACAAATAGACAGTTTATAGTCTAGGATAGACTTTATGCTGCTTTTTATCATGATAAAATGTATTTTATTAGGATTGAAGCAATCAGCCGTCCGCTGTTATTGTTTTACATTCATCACAACGAAACAGATTGTTCCAACAACTTAGGGCATGAACTTCGGTTGTCCTGCCGCCCGATCCACTTTCAAATATACTTACGAAACCGGGCCATCTAGAAAGTATGAAATGATTGCATAGAAAATCGAATAAGTAACAAAAATATTTTACTTGAGTTTATGCATTAAATTGGGGCTTGACGAAGTTTGCCGGGCATTCTAGTGTAAAATAAAACACATAAACTTTGAAGTGAACATACATTTTTTATTATTTTTTAAAAGAACAATTCATGAAATTTACTTTTTGAAAATGATATCATGGAAATGTGGGTTACGTCTACGTCTGAGGTGGTCGATTCAGTAGGTAAAATTTTGGGGGCCTCGTTCCATCATAGAGACTGGTATCTTGCGAATAACACGAATACGAGTAATACTGGCTTTAAAAGCTTCAACTGTAGTTGGCTTATTCCTGAAGACTTAACATATCCCCAGAGTTAATAGTCTAAAGGTGGGATATCGTAAGATTTAGACAGACAATTTACCGCAGCGGCGCAGAAGAACGTGGAAGTAAGTGCTCTTAAAAATGATTTCTCAATAATTTTATTTTTTCAAACTCGTATAACCGTCTTGTTGAAACCCAGAGCTCATCAAGACAATGGGCTTGCATTTCAGGTAGCACCTAGTTGATTTAACGCGATAACCTTTACAATTGACTGTAGCATTCTGATTTTCGTCATTTTTGAAGAAATGTACACCAGCTCAGCTCACAAACCTTTTGGCAGCTCTTGGTACTCTTAGGAGGCTCACATCAGCTCAAATACCTCAATACAACTGATCCAGTAAACGGCCAAATTACTCAAAAAAATTTAACGATAAAACAGCGGATTTTCATTGAGTTCTTCTCGAGTCCATTCTCTGAAAAAACAACCAAAATTTAAGTCGCAAGGCTTAAGTTGAAATGTGTACGCTTTTAAGCCAAATTTCCTCACGTAAAGTTGTCAAGTCAAGTTGTCAAATACCAATCCAAGCTGATGAGAAGGACGAGTAGCCGATTCTTCACGTTTTTGGTGGCTTATAAATAATTGTAATATAGAGAATATTATTCACAAAATCTAAAAACTTGACAAAAAATACCAATTTCTGGTTTTAATAATGAAATTTTGTGTTCAATACATTTCTTGGATTGATGAATAAAGAATGTCAGACAAACTTCAAAAATTCAAAGGTTTCAATAAATAGTCTCCTTTTCTCAAAAACCTTACAAACCTTATCAGCTATCTCTTTATTCTATAATCCCAGTGAATTTTGAAATACAATATAGTTTCGTAATCTTGGAACTTTCATTTCATAAAAGAAATTAATTTTTATGTATTTCAGTTTTCATAAAAAAAATTAAATTCGTATCGAATTAAAAACAACTTTTCAAATAATTTCGAAAATTGAAGACACTTAACCCCGATGTCTTATTAGGAAACAAACACCATTAAATTTTTATTACATTTTTCCATATTCTTCAATTATATTTTAAATTTAAGAAAATAAAAGTAAATTCATTTTATAATGGGTAAAAAAAAGAGATATGAAAACCACATGCATTGCTTTTATAGCATCACCAATCGCCCTCATATAACGTCTCCGTCTATATCTAACGAAGATCTTTAGTGCTGAATGTTGAGTTTTCTGGAAAAAGACGAGATCATAGGAAAACTCCACACACCAAAAAAAAAAAAGCCATCATCATGGTATGACGCAATGTGCACTGGAGCATTCATTTCGTACTGTGAATATTTGATGATGGAAATGGAAGAGAAAAGACGGCTGAACGATTATTAGACTGGTGATGCCCCCAAAAACCACTTCAACAAGATCCTCAAGACTCAAGTACCCACACATTCGTACGAGTACATCGACATCCATAAAAGATAGATATATGACTTCTATGCCAGAGACAGAGAGGAGAAGGTTTATTGATGTATAGTGACATCGCTTCGTCTAATTTTTTATTTTTCCGCTAAGACTGCGTTGATTTCCATAAAGATTTTCATTTTGGCGTTTCCACTTTTTTTGTTGTTGTTGTTGATATTAGGAATACTCGGCGGCGGCGATGATGGCGGCGCGGCATACCCCAACCCCAACAATGTATCTGTCCCAACTTCGGGGAGATCTTTGCCGTCACTTCATTAGATTTTCACTTAATCATTTTCCCTGCCCTCGTCCCTGTGTATGTGTCGGTCGGTTCTGTTCGGTGGTGGTGTGGATATAAACTGCGTTGGCCGTTTTCAACACTCTGTCGTCACTTATTTTTTATTCACTCCACTGCTCCGCGCTGCTCGTTGGCTGACTGAGATATTTTGATGGCGTTGATGGCGATGGTGATGTTGAATAATGACAAAACTGCTCAGCGACAAAGTCCTTGAAGTCATCTTGTGGTTGTCAAATTAATTGTACGTTACAATGGCACTTGACACACAACATCACACACACAAAACGCGCACCGGTCGTAGCCCGGCCGGCACCACATCGTCGTCGTCGGTCGAGAGTGGAACGATTCAAATGAGTTCGAGTTCAAACAATTATTTTGTCGGCCTAAACGAGAAGATTTTTTTTCGGGCCAACAAAAGACAGCCAACAATCTGGAAAAAAAAAAAATACCACCAAAACCGAACCAAACTCTGGGAACGAAAAATGGCTATGGCAATAGAGACGGAACGGCCACACACAAGTTGGTTAATGGTCGCCGTCGAAGTCGCTTTAGTACTCCACTCGTAGTGGGATGACATTGATGGAGTCTTTTTTTTCATCGAGCCCCGGTTAACTTATTTTTCAGCTTCAAAGTCAAAAAAAGTGGTTGTGTCATTCTATTAAATAACTTTTGTGGAATACAAGTACCTCCAGTTGGCCAAAAAAAAAAAACACAGACACTTCGAAGAAGATGCTGCAATTGTTATAGTATATAAATGGGAGTCATATTGTGGCAACCTTAAAGGTACATTGTTAAAAGGTCTCACCTCTCTCTCTGTCTCAAGTCATAGATAGTCTATCTAAGCTTTAAAATAGAGGTTAGATAATTTGTTGTGAGTTTGACCCTTTGTGGGTATATAAAGACTTAAATGGCATATAGACAACAATAGTACCCAGATCGATAAATTTATCGCCTTGGGGGCTTCCATTTTTTTTAACATGGGGTTTTATTGTTTAAACAATAAATGAGAAAAATAAAAAACGGAATTTATAATAATTGCAGGGTGGAGTGTAATAGGTTAATAAATATTTTGAAAGTTAGAAGGGAATTAGTACACAGTTATTATTGTGTTTTGCGCAGATTAAGTTTCTGGGTGGCTAATTTTTTTGCAGTTAAGACTGCTATCGAAGGTAGAGGATCATGCATTTGAAGAAGTGCACTCATTCCAATACTCTTATAGTAAATTTTTTTTACCAATAAATTAAAGGCAAATCAATTAACTATAGCTTACAAGAAGGTTAAACGAATGTCAGTCGCTCATTCAAATGTAAATATTGTAAATTTATATTAATTTACATTTAATCCTTCTTAATTAGCAATATTTTATGTTATAATTACGAATCTAATTAGGAACAAACAAAAAAAAAAGTAGACAATAAATTCTAATCAAACTATAAGCGTCGATAATAAATACATATTAATAAATCTGATTAAAAATTCAAGATTAAGTGAATTCGTATGAAATTAGCGAACCTATTTCAAATTGGTGTTAATCCCATTTACTAACCCATCATAACAGGTGTAGATATTATTTATCCATAATATGTAATTATTTATTTTCTTCAAATTTATTTCGATTCTATTAAGTCTTAAATGAAATTTTCTTAATCTTTATGAGTGGGAATTTATACTTATTTAAGAAGTGATGATTAACTTTTTGATTGACTGCCTTAAATAAGAATTAATTTTAGCATACAAAATAATTTTTGTAGATTTTTTTCAATATTAAAGTTCAATAAATAATCAATAATGCTAATTTTCTAAATAAATACAGCAATAACCAAAGCAAATGAAAAATATATGTGGCCCTTAGTCCTTTGCAAGGGATTACAAGGTGGGCACTTTTCAATTCAACACATACATATGTATAGTGTAATTTTTTTTTAATTAATGAACAAAAACTGCAATAAACTGTGTAAGGTTATGGCTCGAATATTTAATGAATCAATATAAACAATTAAATATGTTTTTTACTAAGCAAAATTAAATTTTTGACAAATGGTAAATGGTGTTTTTTTAATGTGTGGTTTTCAAGAAGACATAAAGTGCATATAAATTAATAAAATAGCCAAGAATTTAGCTTTGTTATAAAGATAATGATTTGCCATTATGTTTTAAAAAATATATTTTTCAAGTCACTACCTCGGCGTGGTCGAATATACTCCCTCCAAGAGGAATAATTTTTGACCACTATTCGCAGAAAAGCAGCAATAACGTTCTGAATATTTTCTTCCAAAGAGTCAGTCGTCTTTGGCTTATAAGCGTAGATGAGCCACTTTACATAACCCGACAAAATATAGTCCAGTGGTGTTAAATCGCACTATTTTGGAGACCAAGCCAGGGGCGGCCCACAACGTGAAATAATGCACTCAACAAAAGCTTACATCGATAAGTTGTAGCGCCGTTTTTTTGAAACCAAAGGTCGTCCACATAAACATCCTCCAATTGAGGCACGAAAAAGTCATTTATCATAGCTATAGCGTTCTCATTCAACCAAAAATGAGCTTCATAGCTGAACAAAAATTTCTTGTGAAAATCGGGATCGGTGGACATCTCTCTTTGGGCACATTCACCGAACGTGCAACAGGCTTAATAGTTATTCGGCTTTAAATGTTAGCACGAGTTGAATTTTGTAAGCCAGAAAACCAAGATCCTTTCCGCAAAATCTTAGATAAAGTGGATGGACACAGCTTCAATTTCCGATGGCGAATAGACTCGGGTCTTCTTCGGTACTCTAGTTTACAGCAGCAATAGCGTCTTCGGTGCGCACTGCACGGTGGCGGCGTCTCTGAGAATGCCCAATATACACTAGAGTAAACGTGGTGTGAAATCGATCCATGGTTACTCGAATTCCCGACTCTGATTGGCGATTACGTTGATCTCATATTGGACGTAGCTCGAGTTGCGTCAAACGAACCGGACTATTATTTTCGTAATAAATATGGACTGTTTGCAAACGTTGTTCAGGAGTAATTCTGTTTATTATGAAATGGCAAACTAAATTGAGCATAAATCTAGTGACAACTTTCCAAAAGACACACTCTCAAAAAAGTGTTGGCATATTGAAAACCACACGTCTAAAACACGCTTTACCAAGCAAAATGACGTTTTTGAAAAATTTTACAATTTTGACAAATTATTATAATTCTACTATTAGGAGCTTGTAAAATCTTTTTTCTTCAAACTACAAAGTTGATATGTTTTTTTTTTTCAAAATGTTTTATTTGAATGTCAAATTTATTACCACACATATAAATGTCAAAAACACTTAAGGTGTGGGATTTATCGGTGTGGAACGCAATGCAGCTTATTTTGGTTACGCCTTTTTACATATTGTAAGAAATTTGTTCTAGTTTTAATTTGAAAAAAAGCTAAAAGTTTGAAAATATGTTCTCGAAATGAACTTACCACCAAGACGCTCGTAAATTTCATACATTTAACCGATTAAAAGACAAAAACTTGTTTAAAAATAACCTGCTCTAATCCCTCATCAACTTATAATACGAGTAGTATATAATTGCCTAACCAAACTAATTCACTTAATTCTATACATATGTATATTTTTCACCCTTAGGCCCAAAGACCTCTTCCTACTACAACCACAATAATTATATGCACTACGTCTCCAGCCAATGTCTCTTTCGATTTTAAAGATCATTAAAAATTCAATCGGCTTACGCGCCAAGTAAAATAAATGTGAATAGAAAAAAAACTTCTATATTCCTATAAACATTTTCTTCTAAAATTTAAAAAAGTCAATGTGGACGTTTTCGTTTTTTAATCCAAAATGATTGATGTCTGGCAATAAACGAGGTAACACTTTCATGACAAAAAAAAAAAAAAAACACAAAAGTGAAAAAAACTTTGTCACGTATTTTACTTTATTGTTGTTGGTTTTGGTTTTTATCTTTTTGGAATAGAATTTTCTGAAGTTGAAAATTATTCTAAAAATTGTATCTAAAAATAAACACCGCGAGAAAGATACAGTTTATACCATAAGTTACAGGCTAATGCAAGTATCTGGTTTATTGGTCTTGTTTCGATTGATTTATTGCATTCGATTGGTATTTTATTTTTTTTTTTGAAAGGGTTCACTATTTTTTTTTCTGGAGTGTGATTTTGGTAAGTTAGTATCTTAATCCGGCTGCTATCATAAGCTTTTATTCGATTTACCTCAAATTAAGCCACAAAAATAATAAAGCACTGAAACACACCCGATTGACAGAATTCAGTACAGCCAAGCAGCCAGCGGGTTTATTGGCTGCCAATATGGTGCTATAAATCAGTCAGATACAAGAGTTTGTATCTTGTTTAATAGTTTTATGTCTTAGCATATTTTTAGACAAATTGGCCGCAGCTGCTGCTGATGTTGATACTGATTCTGTCTACCAACTCGGCTGCTGTGTCGGTACCAATGCCTATATGTATATACAACAACGTGTCATTTATATACCAAACTAGTGTAAGTGTAATTAAAAATCACACTTTAAGCCAACTTCATGTCGATTATATTGGCCAAGTCCGCCACACCCTGCGGTGTCCAGAACATAACTCATGGAAAACCAGTTGTACCTTTTATAAGCGAGTTATCTTATCTAATTGGTATACATTAGATACATTAAACTTTTGCTTTTTTTTTCCCTTCGATAAAAACAAAATCCATTCTGACACATTCGACAAATCTTTATTTCAATTTGGGCCAAAAAAAAAAAAAAATTCGAACGTGTCTTAAGTGCGACTCCAATTAATCGGAGTTTTTATATGCAAATCCATCCATTGACCTCCATTGGACAACGACACAGAAACTTATTGTATCCGTAATTTTCATCAAATTAAAATGAAAAAAAAAATCACATTTAATTTCCTCTCTTTAACGCAACCATTTCCGTTGGAATAATAATTTTATTACAAAACAAGTCTTGAGAAGAATTGAATAAAGTTTCTTTTATTTGACACTTAATAGCTCTTCCTATATATTGATGATCCGACTCAAACTCAATCTCAAAGCCATCAAATATGACAATAGCTTTTGATGGACCGCTTTTGCTGTCTTTTTTGTCTTTTTTTCATTTTTGATGACAGAAAGTTTTTTTTATTAGTTAAATTTAAAATTTCATACAAAATAATAATAATAATCTTTGAATGACCGGGCTTTTTGATGAGAGATGAATTTATAAAGAGATGAGAAAGTGTGGGATTCTTATCTATTGTATATGTTTGCCACTGCATCATTGCGTGGAATAAAGAATATAATCACACCTTGAAAATTTGAAAATTTTAGTGTGAAATTTTATACAATGGTTCATTTTCTGTTGATGCCATTGAGATATGGTAAGAATATATTGTCGTCATAGCGTAACGAAAGTGAGTGTTAATATTTTTCAAAAGAGAGGAATTGCCATGAAAAGATGCACCCAGAGTTGAACTTCAGATTGAACTTTATGCTTTAGAAGTATAAAAAAAAATAGGCTTGGTTTTGACCCACACTGATGAACAATCAAAAAGCGGTATCAGGTGTTCAAGTTTAATGTCCAAAAAAGGGTTTGGTAACACTAAAAAACTTTCCATTGATATCTTCAAAGTGATAGCATTCATTGAAGTTTTTGTGTTTTACCCAGTTAGTAGTTAAAAATTGTAGAAGTTGTTAGATCAATTCTCAATTTAACAAAAAAAAATTCTGCCAAATTTAAGTTTGTAGCAGCATAACCTTTTCCAGCATTTTTCCATGACCAATTCAAACGTTTGCGGCTGTATGTATGTCCTCGATAAGTTAAAGAATTCCATCTTTGTGGTTCTGTATCGATAGGCCTTATCTTTCACGTGTCTCCAAAGAAAAAAATCTTAAGGAGTAAAATCACAGGATCTCAGTGAACAGTGGTCAATTGTAGTAACCAGCAATCATAGCTGGACAGAGCAATCCATTCATCGTAACAGTTACACATTAGCTCCGTGTCCTTACTGGTCACTGCTTAATAGGCAGACATCCCTTACGACTTATAGCTCTTACAAACGAATTCTGTAAAAGTTGTATGGATGGGGAAGAAGAAGAGTCAGTTCCTCATCTGCTTTGCTATAGTCCTGCACTTTCACAAAAACGTAAACTACACCTCGGTGACTTCTAGTGCTATGATCCCCAGCGATTTAATTAACGTAGACATTCACAGTCTCAAACGCTTTATTGTTAGCTCCAAATGGTTCAAAGAGTATGTAGGAGGATCTTATGATCTATGTGGTATCACAATCGACTATTGATGGTCTTTCCAGCAGGCACCTATACCTAACATCAGTTGCACTAGCCTTATTTTGGAATAAGTACGGCCATATCATACCTTCATGCCAGCCCAAGAACAGCACCAATCTCTGACACGTTGATTATGGAAAGGCTTTTCACCTATCAATCTTGAATTTTCCAAGCCCAAAATACTATAATCTTGTATTATATATTAACGTAGAATCTTATGTGAGAACGGACCTTATAAATAAAGATGACCTTTCAGTGAAAGTCCGGATTGTTTTGATGCATTTCAAGGACCCAATTAATGGAAGTTAGACATGGCTGGTAATCAACCGGCTATAGAGTTCTTGTGCTTTTAAAAGCCACCAAAGTCTTTGAAATGCCTAACTCGAAAAGGCCCACGAAGAATTGACAAACCAGAGGTTTCGACAACACTGTGGGCAACTACAGCACCATTTTTGTAGTAAATTTTCATATTGAAGATTGAAGCTTAGAATAGTCAAATTAATTTTTTGAAAAAGGGCCACAATACATCCATCGTTTCTCGAAAGAGTTGGTAAAATTTTTAAGATTTTAGGGGCTAATCTCTAGTTCTACTGAACCGATTTTGAAAATTCTTTAAACAAAAGAAAGCAACGTAATTTATGAGTAACATAGGCTACCTATATATTGGCGATAAATTGAATATGGAATGAATCAGAAAATAGTGCTTGAAGTTTGTGTTTAAGAGAAATATAAGGGTATACGTATTGAAAAAATATAAGGTCCATTTATAAGTTTTTATGCTGGTCTGGAGCTGGTATCTTCATGCCATCTATTCTGTCAAGGCTTTTTGAATCCACAAATCTAATCATAAAATTTGTTGCTGTTCATGGTCGTATGATTGCTACTCAAATATTCATTCTTGAGTGTTTAGCAAAAGGAGTATCAACCTCTTAACTATGTTTTGGTAAATTTTTACGAAAAATTGTTGGTTCTGTTTAAGAAGAGGAAATATCTAGGAGACAGTATTATTTTTCAAACAAAAAATCAATTGCGTTTCCAGATTTTTAAGAATCATTAAGCGAATTCAGTTTAAAAATTGCACTCATCTGGATATCAAGATTTAAAGCAACTTCTGTCACACAATTTGAAAAAAATGACAGAACAACGTATGCGGGGTCAGCTAGTAAAAAAAAAAACCTGCTGCAGATAGAATTTTGAAGTCTGCTCGAGTCTCGAATATAATTTATTGGTACAATTGACAACTGTTGTTCATATCGACTCTAAGGAATGTTCGTAGATTACGGTAAGTAAGTTTGTTGTTCAGCATTTTTCATTTGTCATTGAGAGCTTACTTTTTAAACAAAAAGACAACAAATTTAGGAAAAACTTTGCGTTTTGTTACGTGTTGATGACTTAGAAAGCTTTGTAATCTTTCCTAAACCAACGCGTTTTGGCTTTCTAATTATAGTTACTCATGGTTTAGTACTTCAGTAAGTTACTAACGTGATGAAGCGTTCTCATGAAAAACGCTTCCGAAAAACTTAAACCTAACTAAAGTCTGCGAACAGACACTTTGAGTTTTATTTTGATACATATCGCAAAACTACGGATACATTTTTGTGGGAAATCCTACTGCACTGTGGATATTTTCCAAAAAAACAAAAATCACACCTATTAATTGGCATGAATGAAAAGTAGTTTTTTCAAAAATCAAATCTCTCGCGTTGATCAATTTGACCTCAACTGTATATGTCGTAGATTATTTTGAATTAGATTCTAGCTTTATTAGGTAAACTCTCCATTAAGTTATATTAAATCAAACAAACCATGACTTTTAATTCCTCATCAACATTTTCTGGAGTAATTTTCTTAAATTTACAATTCAAATAAAAGGCGTATAAAAATTCCTGCAACACTCTTATTTTATAGACAAATTAAATAAATTATCCCATTGCTATGTATTTAATTCATTTTCCTACAAAATTAAGCCTTAAACTATAAACACACAACACACATACACACACACATATAGATGCCGGAACAGACAGATTAAATAAATCGTTACACTTTCATAGGAAAAACTATGTATATCCACATTTCCCTATGATAAAAAACAAAAAACTGCATTTTCCTCGACTTCTACGAATCCAGCTGACTGATTGCAAATAAAACTGTAATTACTCTCAGCTCTTAACTTGTAAAGTAATTTCAATTTTCATTTTTCCTTACCGTGTGGCATGGCATGGAATTCCTTTAAGCCCGAATCAAGAACCCAAAAGAGAGAAGTGTAAATGACTGCGCGCATATAAAACCACTCCGGCGAAACACTTAAATCATTTGTTAAAGCCAATAGCATTTGCTAATTACTCGGACATATATAATTCAGCTTTAGAGAATGAGTATATACTCATACTCATAGACATAGCCAACAAAACGACGACGACGACGATACAACGCGACGGACCACGGACAATACGGTCGAAACAACCATTGACCAAATCGCCACCAGCTTTACGCTCTGATGCGGTGGCGATGGCGATGGAATGATCTTAATCGAAGCTGTTTGGCTGCAAGAGCCTCTAAGCCACAAATAGTCACTATCACTTCGGAACATATGTTTTTTGTCTTAACAAACGCTCACGCCAGCCGTTAACTATGTGGCTTGCAGCAAGGTGTATAACGCCTTCACATATAGCTTGGATTTTCATTGCGCTAACGCTGGAGGTTTTAGGTTTTTTTTTTTACACTATAGTAAGTATAAAAAATGTGGACCTGTCAAAACAGTTCGCTTTGAAGTTAAACCTCTCACTCTTGTGGATGTGGATTAAAAATAAACCCGTGGCCGGACCGTAACCAGGTTCTCTCTCTGACATAACTAGAGCAGATCATGATAGTTCGTTAGTTAGTTCAAGTATTTTGCAATTGAAGGTAGGTAGGTATGTTTTTATACTCCCTGTGCGCAATCTCTCAAGATTTATAAATCGAAACGTTCATAACAGTGATGCCAGATGTACAATTTTTATTAAAACAAATATTTTAGTACATTTTCCACTTTGACTGAAAATTGTGTTAATTCGTTAAGGCTCCCAAATTAAGACAAAATAGGTTTCAATTCTTTCGATGGCGTGTAAGCCAGTTTTAAAGAGGTTTAAAAAGGTAAAAGATGAAGCTCACATAAATACAAGGCCTAGCCAAAATCAAAGCCTGCTATTTTATGACAACATTAGGGTAATTTATGAAGACCACGTTGGTGCAAAATGGCACTCTCGGAAGATATGTTAACTTCTGTCAAAAGTTAAGTAACAGAACCTGACGACGAGACTCTTGCTAGTGACGTTTCGGTATGGTCAAAATTTAAAAAATGTCAGTTTTGTCTAGGTCTAGTTTTGGTTTATACCAACGAGTATAGGCCCAGCCTTGGAAATGGTGTATTTAAATTTGACAGTTCATGATTTGAACATTTTGACATTTTTACTCTCATCAGAATTTGGAAAGTTATAAAAATCAACTAAGTATTAAGCAGTAAATCAAGAGAATAGTTATTTTGTGTGATGATACTTTTAAATCCAAAGAAGACTGAAGAAAGCTACTAAAATGACTGGTACCAGCAAGATTTTCAAATTTCGGCCCAGAATATTTTGTCAAAGTATCGTGTAGGAAACTCGAGCCCGGGACTTTTCTCAACTCGTAGTCAGCAGAGATTGAACGAGAACACTAACATTCCATTCCAGCCATGTATCAGAAAATGGTAGATTAAACAGAAGAGTTATGTCCATTTACATTTCTAGGATTCCATTTAAAAATCCAGGCTTAGAACTGGCCACGAAATGAAATCCGACACTAGTCCTTCAGTGAAAAAATCTAATCAAATCCTTAAACTCTATACTAAGCCGCTCATAAATCTTCCTATTAAAGACACTACACTCTAGTGATTAGGTCTATTAGGTGTTACAACATAAGACAGGAAATAAAGAAAACCCGGTCCACCTTTATCATGACTCACTAGGACGTTGTCACGAAGAAAAACAAGAATCAGTTCCTGAAACCGCTACTAGGTGTCTCATCAGTCAAAGTTAATGAAAACGTCATGCTCTTTCCTGACTTTGTAAATCTTCTGTGTACACAAAAGTTAGACATATTTATCATCGTCGGTTGAAATAGCTTCTTAAAGCATGAACATGAAAATTTTAATTTGGTAACACTGTTCTACCAATACATCGATTCAATTGATCCCGTTAACAAGTTGCGAGTATAAGTTAGAGACTTTCACTTATTTTTTGTCGCAACCCCCCACGAGGAGGGTATATCTATTCGTAAGACTATGACTACAGTTAGATCGAGGATTATTACATATATTTAGACATAACTATGTTATGCTGCTGGTCTAAATTCTTCTCCCGCGTGTAGGCCTCTAATTATGCCCACTGATCCAATCTGTCTTTGCTATAGCGGAATGGATTTCGTCGTTGTTGTATTCTACCAACAAACAAATGCATCCATGTATCTATAACACCGCAGCGACATGGGAAGTAGAGTAATTTTAGTGCTATTTCATGTACAACACATAAGTATTACCTATAAACAGACGACCGACGCGACGAACCTGTGGACGGGGGACATTAGTGCTAGCCCCGGAGAACACCACCGATCCGCCACCGACCATAGAAATAATAAACCAAAGATTTACCATAGATTTAAGTTTCCAAGTAATTTATTGCAACTTGCTCTCTTATAATAATAAATATCTAGATTGTGCAACTGCAACATTATGTTGGGAATTTTTTTTAGTATACATTCATGCGGGATGAATAATACGCTGATTGTGTAAGCCTGCGTTGACATCAGACTGCTATGAGAAGCTAAAGCTATTATGTGTAAGTATACGAAAAAAACGCGAGTGTTTATGGGAGATATCGAAACGCGCTAAGGTTCCATCACAAAACCGACTTTTGACATTACGACGACACGTTGATGACAGCAATAGCAGCAAAAACAATACCACTTGGTATCTGCTGTAACGTCCATACCAGAAACCACCATACTACCCTAACGTCCGCCGCCGCTAATGTTACCAGCCAGCAGCGGCCGTCGCGTCATTCAGTGTACCAGCATCCGAAGCAGCTGTCATCATGATGCAAATTTCATAAATAAATACGTGCAACACTTTCTCAATACACATAACACAATACGAATACGGCAACGGCTCTGACTATACCCTACATGCTCCGTGTTGCAGTGCAACATAATTGCCACATAGACTATGAAGAGGAAATCAGTGGAGCATGGACTTGCTCCCGCGCACCAAACAATAGATGACATAAAAAATCTCCGACACGTATCTCACTCGGATAATATGCTGGAGCGCTGGAGCTAAAGCTGGAGCTGGATGCTAAGCCAAGTGCTGAGGATGATAAGTGCAAGTTGCAAGAGCAATGCACTTGCTGCCGACATCGCATCGCTGTCTCTGCCGCCGCCGCGCCGCGCCGATGCAGCCTCTGGCTGGTGCACTGATGTGGCTGATGTAAGGCGATAGGTTTTGACCCGATTCTCATATGTTTTGGGGCGACAATTGCAGCGCATATCACAAACAAAGACATGGATTAGCTACATGGAGAGGTGGCGGCGCGTTCGGCCAGTGTGCGTCAACATCGTAGTTGTCATCATCGTCATCGTCGTCGTTGTCGTTGGTCGATGACACAGTATATCTGTCTGCCGTATATAAATGGAAATTCCAGCGATTCTTCCCATCATCATCATGCAGCGCCATGTGATGTGATTTCAACTTGCAGCAGATGCAGTCAACTCATAATGCAATCTATTGTTTGAGCCCTTCCCGTCGCACCATCAAGCTAGAATATGTGTAGCCATTTTACGCGCGATGAACAATTTCACGGAGGATTGCATTTTGGTATTATCTATTTATTCACACCTGACACAAATACGCGACTCCGATCTCGTCGTCAAAACCCTACACTCTGGCGCTTGAAGCATGACATGGTCACAAAAATGAGCCATCAGTGTTGTTGGGACTTGGGAACGAGAAGATAGTTTGTAAATGGCACCATTCGATGGGAATGGGTACATTTAATTGTGTGCTACTTGCAGGCTGGAATTATTAAGTTGTACGAAATTTCAAAGCTTCCGAAGTTGTGAGATTAGTTATGTTATAAGTTTTGATGCAACTAGAATTGAAGCTAAAAGAAACGAGTTTTAAATCTTCTTCAAGTTGATATTTGATAATCCATTTTCATTTCTTGAGATTTCGAAATATCAAATATATTTAACAGATTTTCCGTCAATCTTAGTCTTTTTTCGCAGCATAATATAGACTCTAACTTTGACAGTAGTTAATAGTGCAGTAACAATAAAAAAATCATTGTATTCAGCCATTCATGAAACTTGTCCTTATACTTATACCTTTTCCCTACTGTATCGTGATTTGGCCAAAAACAAATCCTAAAAAAAAGGAGAAGACTGATTTCATTTTCAGTGTGAATGCAGTAAAATAATGACCTAAAAATTCGCTCAGAAATCATTTCTTTGGAAAACCAAAAGCAAATCACAATCTCACTTTTACGATTTACGATACGAACGCTCGCCCAAATTATAACCATACCTTCCAACTATATCCCTCTGGAACACTATACACAGCAGCACATCATATGAACATTTAACTTATATCAAAACTGGGAATCATCTTCTTGTGTTCGAAAAAGTTATAAATGCAGATATATGCATGTATGCAACTGCACACTGCACTGGACGCAGCCTCCGGGCCATTCGCACACACCTCTCCATTAGTGCAGACATCTTGCAAAATGACCCACAGCGTCCAAAAGTCCCTATTTACCCCCATAAAGTAACAATGTGCTGTGCAGTCCCGGTATACCTATAATATAATTTTTTGGAAGTCGGTCAGAGAGTCAAAAACAGGTACTTAATGGCTGCAGCAGCCAGAGCGGAGTGCGCAATGAAAAAGCACAGCCATCCACTGACTACTGACTGCTCAATTACGTTGGGTATGTCGCAAGGATTAACCTTTTCATTTCGAAGTGAAAATTCCTTCTGGCGCATCTCCTTCGAAGGGCAGTGCATCTTCAGTATTTTTCAGCTCCACATTCGAGTACGGGTTTTTTTTTTGTTTTTATACCATTTCGTCAGTGTTCCCAGGAAATTGGATGGTTTAACTGGAGCTATATACACCAGCTTTCCAGGAACTACTCGCCCGAGTCATGTCCCACACCAACAAAGTAAATGACGTTCATTAATCTAATGATAGCCCTCCGAATGCATCACTCTGGCACTGCATATAGGTACACACTCGTATATGAGCATGAGGAGCATTCTGGAATGGATGGCAAAAGCAACCTGTCATTCTGACCAAGAAAGAAAAAAATAAGACTCTAAAGGTCCACCATCAGCTCCATCATCAGCACTGTCTCAATATCCATGCTGGTGGATCAAAGAAATCGAATTGCTTGGTACCGCGCGGTGTTTTTTTCCGTTTTTTGTTGATTTTTTTTTTGTGACAAATGAGGATAATTTATCAAATTGGTATCTGACATGTGACATGGGACGAGGCTTAAATGATGTATTTATCGTTACATGACGCTTGCGTTGTGGCATAGTTATGTGTTCCAAAAGAGGTGTGAATCTGGTTTCATTTATACTCTCGTAGAGCTGCATATTGTAGTATGGGTCTTCCATGTATAAACACATATTTGATGAGTGTCACACAAAAATGTGACGTTTCCAAGTCATGCTGGATTGTCTGTCATGGTGTGTATCTATCTTAA
This sequence comes from Scaeva pyrastri, assembly GCA_905146935.1. Taxonomy (NCBI): domain Eukaryota; kingdom Metazoa; phylum Arthropoda; class Insecta; order Diptera; family Syrphidae; genus Scaeva; species Scaeva pyrastri. The sequence goes on along the minus strand of LR989927.1, from coordinate 20,638,163 downwards.
GTCAATCGGGAGAGCTTTTTGTTTGTGTTGCTTTCTTTACACAAAAGTTGGGAGAATTTGGAACTATTGTTCGTTTTTTTTTTTTTGAAAGAAGAATGTGACACAAATGACAGATGACATAAAGAACAAAACACCTGACCGTAATGTGACACAGAGGAACAGTATTAAACGGGGTATTAGGCTTACTAATCATATTTTAACTTTTTTTTTTCGTCAAAATTCCTCTGTTAGAAGAAAAGATGTCTTTTTTGAAAATTAAGATTACGTACTTGGAATTTTGAAGTTAAAAAATGATCATGGGTGGGATTTTGGTGATCTTCTTCTTCGTCTTCTTGTTGGACATCAGTTCCCGCATCATGTTCCCATGTTCGTAATCCAATTGTGGGCGGCTACGGATTACAAGATGTCAATTGAATTTGTTCTTTTGTTAAATCTCTGACATCATTCAACTTACGATTTAAAATTTTCGAAGAAAGAAGATATTGTGATGTTTATCATCAAACATCAGTTCATGATGTCAAGAGAGCTTTATATTAGGCATAAAAGATTGGAATTTTAAAGACGTACGTTAGTAACTTATCAATTTGAAGTTATCTACTTTTAAAGACCATCACCTGAAGTAGAAGAAACGAAGAACAAAAACTCTGAAATAGAAACTTAAAGAACTTACAAATAAGTTCAATTTCTGTAAGCTTTTGAAAAGTTCATCAAAGTTATCAAAGTTAGAGAATTTGTAAAAAACATAATGGCTCAATATATTTTAAACAGCCCGATAAACTGATAATAGGTGTGTTTTTCGGCAAAATATCCACAGTGAAGTAGGATTTCAAAAAAAAACCTATCCGCACTTTTGATGCGATTTGTTTTGTTTATTTTTTTTTGTTTTGACAGATATCAAAACAAATGTCAAAGGGTCCGTTCACCGATTTAAGTCAGTTTTGGATTTATCGACAGAGTTTTTCATTAGAACGCTTTGTCGAGTTAGTAACTCTCATGTGTCGCTGTAAGCTAAAGTTCGAAATTATGAGCTATACTAAAATTAGAAAGCTAATAGCTCTTATTTTGCTGATACACTAACGCTTTGGTTTAGGAAAGATTTCAAAGCTTTCTAAGACACCAACACGACGCAAAATCCAAGGTTTTTCTATCGACAGCATTTTCAATTTTGTCTAGTTTTTGTTTTGCGTTTCTTTGGTTGCAGATAAAATATGGAATCTCAAAAAGTGCAGGAAACGGTTAAAGGAGTAAGCTCTCAATGTCAAATGCTGAACAACAAACTACTCACCGTACTCATCGAACACGCCTTCGAGACTTGAGCAAATTTCAAAATTCTATCAGCAGTTAGATCGGCAGTGTGGATGTTGTATTTGTAATACGTGTAAAATCTTACTTCACTGCATATATTTTGCGCAAAAAAACACACCTATTGAAATTTTTCTATGATTATTTTTTAGTTTAAGAGCAATTTTTTTTTTGACAGAATTATACATCAAAGGATCCGTACATCTATAGTCGATATCACGAGGACTTCCTTGATGGCCAGAAGTTCTGTCTTTAACTCTCTACAGTGATTGGGTAAACGAAAAGAGAGGCAAAGATTCTAATTTTTCAAGGGCACCATTGGGAAGCCTTTGTCTCAGACCATTCGTTTGATTATGAAATCTTAAATATTTGAAACCAATTCTATTAAGACTATCTTTACCCTATCTTCAACCTCGATCATAAATCATATTTTTTGCTTTTATTATAGGACCACATTTTAAATCTAAGCCCCACACCACATACTTAGATACATATTACGTCAAAATGCTGCAATTTTTAACAAAAAGGTTACATTCTTGACAAAATTATAGGAATGCCCAAAAATGTATTTCACTTTATAAACCGACAACCCAAAAAAACCATCGGATTAAAGTTATCATAACATACCCATCTTTCACCTCAAATTATAGGAAAAATATTAATCCAAAATTAATTGCATTTTAAAACTCAAGACCCTATAATAGCTCTTCCATCTACACAAATCTTTTTTGGAAGAAAGTTTCACAATAGTTTACCTACGTTAATCGCACCATTTTCACCTTTTCCAACCCATCATCAAAAAAATTTATTAAAAAAATAGAGAAAAAAAAACTTAATCGAAAGTGTTTCCCTCTTCCCACAGTTATAACAGTTGTTTTGGGTTCGAAGACGAATAAGAAGAAATTTGCATAATTTGATCCAATTTTACGGCCTCAAAAATTCATGAAACTTAAACTCCGAAAAATCTTTATTGATGTAAGTCTAAATAATGCGCCCCTCTTTGCCCAAAACATTGGCGGATAGATAGCCGATGGGCCCGATGCTAAATTTTTCCTCCTCTCAACCCAAGAAACGTCAACAAACTTCCACCAGCTGCTACTAATGACAATTTATGATCAAAAAAAAAAAAAAAGAACGAAGTCATATGGAAGCTCGAAGATCGTGTAAACGTTGAAAAGTTAAAAGTTGCTATCTGTCTGGTTATGGAATTGGACACAAACATAAAAATTAAGCAATTTTAATAAAGTGTGGAGAATTTTTTTTAAATTAAAACGATTGACTAGATTGAGAGTTGAAGAAAGAAACGAAATGAAATGAAAAAAGACAAAGAATAAGCTTTGGGATAAATTTTCGTATTCATCAAATCCGGATTTTAGGTGGGTTTTCAAATCTTTATGTCTCATAATTCATCGGATTCGATGTTTTCGATTAACTGTTGACGTTTTTAATTTGAAACTTTCGACTCGGAATATGGGCGGGGAATTTATATGAAACAAAACAAATTAGAAAACGAAGAAGAAGATAAAGACGAAAATAATTCGGCGGTAAATTGATATGATGTGTGAATTATTTTGGTCTGACATTTCCCTAACAATCGTATTCACACACTGCGCTATAGACTGCACCCATCATGCATCCAGCAACTTTGTATATTATGATCCTTCCCGAATGATGCGTGTAATTGATAAGGATGCAAATTGTAAGCCCTCGATGCATCAATCATATTCAGGACCCTAATCTCGAGATATACGAGTAGGAATTCGAATTCCCAAAGGTCCAAATGAGGTGTGGTGCGACTTACATTGTTGCTCCCTATGTGATCACAAGTGTCATATTGACAGAAGAACGTTCAGTTCGTTCAAACAGGTTGATGTATTTCGAGATGTCATTCTGTGGTGATTCATACGAATCGAATTTCGGTAGATCGCTTTGGACGCCATCTATCTTCTTAGACCTGCCAGCTTCCTTCTCGTATATCGTATATCGGGAACGACGACGACGACGACTGACTATGGATCTCATCAGTAGGGAAAAAGCGATAAATCACCCTTGAGAGAGGGAGCGGGCATCCCAAAAAGATCTCTTCTGCCAGACCAGAAAATTTGCATATTAAAATGTTGATCCTGATGTAGTGGGGACGGAAGATCCTTAAACTGGAGTCCCCAGCTACTGTGCTCATTTGAGAACTTCTAAAGTGTTCAAATTACCTTTTGGCCAGGGAGGGGAATTTGCACCGCACTCCACCGTGCCTCGTCTTCGCCTCACTCGACTCCACTAGTTTATCTTTGGAATTTGTCAATTTCTCTGATGAATGCCCTCTCGAGGGCATGGAACCGGACGGACCATCGCATCATCGAGAGAGTTCGTTCTTCAACGCTGCTGTGGCTGTCCAGAGATAACACTAAATCGCTCTGACTGAATGACTGACTACCGCAGGAACTGGCAGAAGCGCAGGAACAAAAAAGCTGATCCTCGCTCTAGACTACTGGCAGTGGAACTGGACAGGGCAAAATGGATTGCCCAAGATCACGACGATGAGTCTGATGGGGTAAGTGAGAGAGTATCTTTGTATACCACAATGACAGCAGCGGCGACGCGACTGACGACGATGAACGGTGCCAGTGTCGGTGCCGGTGGTTTCTGGATGATGAGATGAGTAGAACGAACGAGCGAATGAACGACGACGACGACCGACCGACGAGAAGATGCTCTCATGATTGATTGATGGTTTCGAGAATTTAAAGCGATTTTGATTGACCATTTAGGATCTTGTTGTTGGGTTAGTTTGCCGGGGACCGTCATCATCATCATCGCGAGACGGATTAACAGTCTCATGGACCTATACATACATATACATATATGCATGTAAGTATTTAGTATTCGGAGGGTTTTTAGTGCTGCGGCAACAACTGATGAAGAAGCCGCGCAGCAAGCGAGTTAATGGCACAGAAGAAGACAAAGTGCCATGTCATATTTGGTGCATCATTGAAATGGTCATGACCATGAGTGTGCATCAGTTGCAGATCATGCTTGGGTAATTAATTAGAAAGCAATTTAAGTGTATAATAAAGAAAACAACAACAACAAAAAAGGGCCAATGGATCTTGATCCTAATGGGCTGCGCTGCATCTGGAATTCTGGACTGGATGATGGCGAGCTCTAAGATTTATAATTGTGCAAAAAATATACTAAAAGAAGATAATTGGTGTGGCAAATCTCAGCTAAGTCACTTCGATGTGGGCATTTGTTAACACGCATACCAACGCATCAACGTGGAAATGCATGAGCAATTAAAAAAAAAAAGAAGTTAAGTAGGATTAATCCCTGAGAAGATGTTAAAACGGCAAAATTTGTTGTGGTGGAAAATTAATTTGACACTGGACTTTTGTGCTTGATGCATTATCCATCACTGGAAGTGGTCAGTTATCGGGATGGATGAAAAAAAAACTTTTTCGTAAATTTTTTGAATTTTGACCAAAAATACAGGGTGTTTTTTTAGAGGTGTGGTTTTCAATCTCGCAGTACTTTTTTCGGAGTTCGTCCTTTTGACAGATGTCACTTGATTTATGCTGAATTTGGTTTGCCATTTTATAAAAAATAGACTTAGTCTTGAACAACGTTTGCAAATGGTGCAGATTTATTACTCAAACCGAGATGGCCACCGATCCCGATATTCACACAAAAAATTTTTTGCAGTTTATTTTTGGGTGAATGGGTACGTTAATAAGCAAAATTGTCGTGGGTTTGGAGTGATCATAATCCACATTCCACAAGCCATTATTGAGGTTGAGACACCATCCTCAAAAAGTCACTATTTATTGTGTGCTCTATAGGCGGAGGGAATCATTGATCCGTATTTCTTCAAAAATTAAGCCGGCCATAATTTGACAGTCAATGGGGAATGCTATAGAGCCATGATTAATGACTTTTACGTGACTAAATTGGAGGATGTTGATGTGGACCATCTTTGATTCCAAAAAGAAGGCATACAGCCAACGAAACAATCAAGTTATTGAAGGGAACTTTTGGTGAGTGATCTAGGGTCCTAGACTCAAAGATCGTCCGATTTAACACCGCTGAACTGTTTTTTGTGGGGTTATGTAAAGTCGCTTGTCTACGCAGAAAATCTCGAGATGATTGACGCCTTGGAAAAGGATATTCGGCGCGTTCTTGCTGACGACCTCAATTGCTGCAAAAAGTAGTCGAAAATTGAGTCTCTCGGCTGAAGTTTATTCGAGCCAGCCGTGGCCGTCATTTGCCCGAAGTCACTTTAAAAACATAATGGCAAACCCTTATCTTTACATTAAAGCTGAATTGTAGGGCACAAAATTAAATTATATGCGTTTAATTTCTTCTTGAAAACCACATTTCTAAATTAAACATCTTACAGAAACTGAAATCTAAATTTAAATAAATTTATTCATTCTAGTTACCGGAAACCAATTAAGAACAAAGTAAAATAAGTTTAAATCTCCGGTCGTATATCCACCTTTTAAATATTCATAGTAATAGAAAAAGAAATCTTCAAATCAATAAAACATTAAACCCGGAGACTTTAACATTTGCCACCAAACCCTCAAAAAGTGTGATGACCTCTATCATTGTTCCTCATCATCTATAAGCCATCAAATTCATATTTTTATCATACATCAGAGATCATCTCTGTCAAATATTTAAAAACCATAATTCAAACAATTTAAAACACAACCAATAAACATTTTACAAGCCGTCAACAAATAAAAATCTGATAAAAAATTAAACAAAACAAAAAAAAAATTATATTTAAAAGCAAAATTTAATAAGAATTCTCAAAAATATCAAATTTCATTTTTGTTGGTAGGTACGAGAAAAGACAACAATAACAAAAAAAAAAGATGAAAATATTATTCCCATAATATTCATACACAATCAACAGCCATGATTTATCGTAATGAGATTACGACCAAAAATCAAAAAGACAAAAACAAAAAACCAACTCTCACACAATCCCAGTTAAATGTCACATTTCTTTCATTTCATATTGTTACCTTAAATTTTGAGTTTTTTTTTTTTAACTTAAATTATATTTATGAATATACAAAACTTTTCTCATGTTACATTTCAAGATATGATGAGATCTTGATCGTGGACAAACGTAAATTTATAATTTTCGAGCCCCGAAGGAAGAAGAAGGAATCGTAATTAATTTTCCAACAATCGAATTAGAAACCCCACTGTGATTGTTTTATCCACACGAACCAAAAACAACAAATAAAAAAACTGCAACTTCGAGTGAGTGTGTTACACACGTTATCCCCATCAAAAGTCGAAGTCGGAGGCTCAAATTACGACTTATGACTTAGCCTACCTGAAAACTGAAATGTGTAAAACAAGTCCCGGCATCCATTTGGACGGATGTACCGAAAATTGTATCTGAAGATTGAGATAGCCACTTGGACTTGGACTTGGTCAGGTCAGTGTTCATAATATACGAACCTCGAGAGTCCCTTTGTTCGAGAGCTACTTCATCTCGGACTTGGGGGAACTGGAAACGATATGATGATGCCCAAGATGTGATAACGTCCGTCCGTCCGGACCTCGCTTTTTGGTCAGCTCCAGCCTTATGGAATTTCTCTCTCCCTCATTATAAATTCGGTGGAAGAAAGCGTGATGGTGACAGTTTCGTTTTTTGACTTTCCAGAGAGGTTATAACCACATGCACACATACATACATGTAGGTAGATGGAACCTAATGAAAAACCTGATAAGAAGACTTGACTAATTAGTCGATGGTCGTATAGTTAAAAAACTTGAGAATAAATTTCGGTTTCGATGAAAGCGCCAAAAACCCCGAGACCCATCTCTGATGCTGATGGGCATGGGCTGAAAATTTAAATTAATTGCTTGTTATGGCCAGTGATATGCTTACCGAATTAGTTAATCCATTTCTGAAGGTCTTCTTTATAATATGTATGTAGTCGAGCGACCTTTCGTAATAAAAAAATTAGAAAAAAAAACGAAAATCCAATGACCAAACTTTAGTACCTTTTCTATTTTTCTTTGATCGTAAATTTTGGAAAGGAAAAAAAAAATATTTGAAAGTCACTCATGCATGTTTGAGTTAGAATCTGAGTTTGAGTTTGTGTCTTATAGACTTTACGACTTTTATTCCCAAAGCAAAAGGATTAGCCGGAATTGGTTCAACATAAGATCTGAGATAAGACCAACCAACCAACCGACAGAGAGACAAAGTGACAGTTTCAAATTTAAACCGCACCTTGAAAGTTCTCATGCTAAAAAAAACCGAACCGAACCAAGCAAATTGCCAAACTTGTTTAATTTTATGGCTTGTATTTCGGCTACTTAACGAGCTTCTGGTCGCATTTGAAATCCACAAAGAAAAAAGCCACAAAAATTAATCGAAATTTTATTCAAATTTGATTGCAATTTGTTCAACAATAAATTTTATTGGCAAAAAATACAAAAAATAAATAAACTAACATCTTGTCGAATTAATTTTGTTGTCATTTTGGCAAAAGCACATGCAAAAGGTGCTTCGATAAATTTGCAACAATTTATTTGATGCGTTCTCTTTTTTTTTTTTTATTTCAAAAATTAAGTAATCAATTCATTAATAAACAAAAACACAATTGAGGCAATTTAAAATGTTTAACAACACATAATACGAGCTTTTGCATGGCTATAACAATAATTTTGACTCACTGAGTCGTTTTTTTTTTGTGAAATTTGATTTTATTATTTTTGTGCGAAAAAATTCGGTGCCGTTTTTTTTTTTTGGATGTTTGGAGTTATGTGACAGCAGATGACATTTTGCCATTTCAGCTGAATCAAGTGACCTTGGAAGAAATTTATTTATGATGTGCGGTGGAAATAATTTTTGGGATGAGAAAAAATTCTGTCAGAAGTTCAGTTTTGGTTGACAGAATTATGACCGAATTGAATGCATATATGTTTGTCCGTATTTTTTGGAGAAGTTTAAATTTCTGTTGAAATTCACTTAAGTGTCTGGTGATATTGTGGGAACGGTGGTGGTGAGTGTATACGGTTTTGTGAATAATTTGCAGTGAGTGAGATGTTTATGATTTTATTAAAAATGACTTTGTGTTTTGACATTACTCATAAAAGGAATAATGAGTTGCTAAATTTTTAAGGAATTTTGCAAAAGATTATAAGATTGATTAAGATTATAAATTTTAGGAGATCTTTGTTGCGGATACTACTTTAATTTAATAATAACCGTTGACGAAAAGCAAGATTTGCTGAAAAAATAACCGCTTCTTGAATGAGAATGTGCAGAAGAACAGGAGGCAGTTATTTTGTAGCCGACGAAAAAACTCGGTCTTAATAGATCTCAATCTGATGATTCTCAAAATTCTGACTTCGGCCTGTTATGTGTACAAATTCCAACTCACCTAGAGCTAGAGGTAAACGATTTTGGAGAAGTTTTAAACTGGTCCCAATTTTAAGCCAAGAAATAATTGTCAGTGATTTTTTTTTTGACAAGATTGATAAGACAACAAAATGACAAATTTTAAATAAAAGTTATTAAGACAATCACCGTTAACTGAAAAAGCTTTTAATTGTGACTGTCAGAGTTTTTCTTATAAGGTTTTAAAAATGGAAAGTCTATGCAAATAAACCACAAGCCAAAGCTACAATTAAGACAACATCAACAATACCAACATTCAACAAGAATGTCAAAAAATTCAAAATTTAATCTCAAACTTAATTCTTAATTTTAAGACTTTTCAGGAAATGACGAATTTTCCAAGACTAAAACTTGTTAAATCAGTTTTCGAGGAAAACAAAAACCGATTGCGTTAAAAAACGCATTCCACAAAATTTTTTTTGTTAAATTCACAAAAACAGGATGTTCTTTTCCACTTCGACTTCAAATACATATTATTCCACTTATTCTTGTTCAAAATTACCAAATCGTGTTAAATCGCACAACTCGACTTGTGTAAAATTATTCATACTTAAAAAAATACTGCTGCACCCTATAATCTCCTTTTGCTACCAAGTAAGTAACTACCTTTTTCATATAGATACATGTATCTACTAATTTTATACCATTTAATACCCTGCCTATCACATTGTTTATGGCCATCCAATAAATACCACCATTAATTCTTATTAAGAACTTCCTTCCTAAGCATATCACAATCCGAAACACTGCACTCACACAAATCTCTAAGCTGCAAGCTCCAACTCAATATTATTTAATGCATCGACTGCATCATCATCAGATCACACACCGCACAATCCTTTCTGTTTTTTTTTTTTTTTTTTGTCTTGACCTCTATCACCTGTCTTTGATTTTAACAGAATCACAACACCTCCGTTAAAAGATCCTTATTGGTTGCTTCCATATAATAATCCATTCAGATGCATTGCAGCTTCACGATGCATATGCCTTGCCTTGTTCCAAATGCGAGTACGACAAATGCATGGGATGCTAATGCTGGATGCATCCAGAGTGTCCGATTGAAACATTTTGCACAGCACCACCTAAGTTATACATTTATAAGACGTTCTAAGCCGATATCAGCACGTTCGTTCTGTTGGCCGATCTGTTAGGTCGGTTGGTCGGTCTGCTGGGCTGGTGAGGGAAAACACACTAGGACATAAAAATACGTACCGTACATACTCGTACAAACAAACACAGATGCTGATTAATCCGCCATTTACTTTGTTAATGATGAAAAATTCGCTTTTAGCCTTGGCCATGAATCCATGAATGTGAATTGACACTTATGGAGGCAGCACGCACTCATGGAACTTATTAGATACCAAACCTAATCTCCAGGGGTGGATTGACTCTTCGAGGAGCCTTGATTTTTGAAATAAGGAAAAGATAATAAACATTTTAGCGTAATCTCTGTCACTTACATAAAAAGTTTTAATTAAAATAATTAATGTTTCAAAAAGTGATGGCTATATTTTTGGAATGAAAATTGTCTTTGTACTTTGAAATGTGCTATAGGGTATTTTTTGAAGCACTTTCTAGGTCTAAATTTATGCAAGACTTAGATGTGAGCATTTTTTTAATAAATGGATGATAACGTCATTCAAATGACTACTGGAAGTCAGGGTTGCAAACTTTGTAGGATGCTACATATTTAATTATTCTATCGCCCCCTTGATTTTGTTCGAAAATAATCGCTGCGCTCCTGAAAGTATTTGAAAACGGGTGAAGGGTAAATTGTATTTCTGTATCTAGTTCTATGTTTGAATAGATACCACATTCTAATCCGACCAATGTTGGACCCCACGCACGAGATCATTGTACTAGATCCTATTTTGTAGCAAAAAAAAAAAGGATGTTTAATGTTTTGGGAACGAGAGTAGAGTGTATCCCAGGAATAGAAGAGAGAGTTATGGTCATATGTTGTGTGGTTTTGGCATAAAACGTATTTAATTTTTTTTTTTATTTTTTTATAAAACCCAGAAAGGCACAAAGATAATAGAGGATGGATGTTATGTTGATACGATTTGCCTTTTATTTGGTCACGATTTGTTGGCAAAGTATGTGAAGTACATAAAATATAGAGAAGAGGATTTTTTTAATTCTTTTTCAGGGTTTGCATACATAAAATATTATTTTATTATAACAACAAACATATACATAGATAGGATTTTATGAAGCCTGATTTATGTGTGTCTTTTGTTTAAAATGACATGACTACCTAAATAGGATAAGGCAGTTCTGGTATGGTATATGTTTTAGACTACAAAAGGGTAACGTACCTATAGTTCAACATCACGTGTCGTGTCGAAAGTAAAGCTGGCATTGACATAATGAGAGTAAGGTATCATCTACTTTATAAAATGGACAATGTGGTTTCAGGAAAAAACAAACAATATTTGAGAACACACCTTTTCAGAAAATAAAATATTGTTTGGACAATTAAACAAAATTACTTCTTTATTAGCTTCGTCAACAGAAGGATGTTAAATTTGTTTTTATTACATAATTTATTTTTAATTTGATTGAAAATGTCTATTTTCTAACCGAAGTAGCGATTTAAGTCCTGCGAATATTTCTGTGAAAAAATGATAAAGATTTTTGTATGATAAGGGTATATTGATAATTCTAGCCCTTCGTCCAATATTTAGTCGATAAAATTGCTCAGTAGTGTCGGTAATTCGAGAAACCATGGTTCGGAGATGGCCACTGATCTCGATTTTGGTCATGAATTTATCTCGCGTCGTGGGCCTGTCTCCAAGATCGCGCGCCACCACTAGACAACTTTTTTGTTAGGTTATGTGAAGTCACTTGTCAACGCAGAGAAGCCCAAGACAATTGACGCATTGGAAGAGAATTTTCGTTATTGGTGACATTCGGCTCCAATTGCTGCAAAAAGTAGTCAAGAATTGGGCCTCTCGGCTGGAATTTATTCGAGCCAGCTACGGCAGCCATTAGCCCAAAATAATTTTTAGAACATAATGACAATAAGGATTTGTTTATAATAAAATTAACTATTTGGCCATAATGTTCAATTATATTATGCGTTTTATTTCTTCCTTAAATCTTAAATCTTCTTCTTAATTCTTTTATAAGAAAATATCTTCATAACTTTAGTTTCCAAGGACACCAAAATAACAATTTCACCCTCTTTCCATCATTCTCTTTATTACCTGATTCTTTTTAAAGATGGACACGTTTTTTCACCATGGTATTTCTTTATACGACTTTTTCTAAGTATCCATTTAATTATATTAAGTACCACATCAAAAAACAAAAACACCACCATAACCCTCTTCAATTCAAGCGTCGCGTCGTGTCGTTTGGTACCCTTTAACAATGTAAGAGAAAATTTTGAAAAAAGATAAATCTACTGTTATAGTAACGTTCCTTCCTATACCAACCTACATATATTTCCTCCCTTCAGATATTGTAGCAAACAACATACCTACAAGAAATAAAAAAAAACCTAATTAATAAAGTTAAGCTGAATCCTGATGATTTGGTGCTAACTCTGCAACTCATTTTCCATACCTCTTCACCCTTCCCCCCTCCGCCCAAATCATCTTCATTAACTGAGTACACATAACCACCACATCTCCAGGTAATCTGTTTACCCCAATTATTTGCAACTAATTACTTTCCCTTATATAAAAACACAAAGTCAAGCTAAAAGCGAATAAAATGAATAAAACAAAAAAAAAAAAAACTCCCACACATCCAAAAGAATTCTCCTTCTTCTTCATCATCTTCTTATCTCTGGAAATATCCTTTCATCCTGAAAATCACAGCAGCACGAAGCACGTGCCTAATTAAGAAGAAGCGAACAAAAAAAAAATCCTCATTAAGCACTGCCAATGTTTGAATGAATTGAATCAAAAACAACATTAAAACACAATCCCATTCCATTCTCTCAATCCCATCTTTTATAATCTTCTATATAAGTATAGAGATTCAGATAGAGAAGATATTCTAGATTAGGTAAGGACGAAGGACGATGGAATAAAGGTTTATTAGGTTTAGGTTCAGGTATAGAATACTTGGATAATGAATGTAAAAACAAAAATTTACTCTACAATGGCGTAATTACTTAAATTTAACGGAAAATAGCTCCTTAGAAGTAAATCGTCACCTTAACTCAATCCCCTTTCCCCTTTCTCACCCCACCACAGTATTGAATCAGTCTTAAAATTTTTCCACGAGATACCTATCAGAAATGAAGAAAGACGGAGTGTGATAGTATGGATGGGTAGGTGAAGAGAAATATCAGGAAGAATTCTTCAAAATTTACCGTGTAGAATCCTTTATCCAAATAACATTATTCATCCTCGATTTAATTTCAAGGACTACCTATTCAGTCAAGTCAGGGGAGGCCTCACTTTCACTCCCCCTTTCCCGCAGGATTGGATCAGTGGAAAAAACTATCTCCCTCTCTCTCTTATTCTTTTGCTCGTCTATTGAATTCATTTTCCTTTTCATTTGATTTTGCGTTTCATTACAGGATCCTGTATATTTCTAACCCCATTTTTAAGAAGGACGCCAAGGACGAGTGAGGACGACGACGACGAGGGGGGCGACAAGAAACTGATGGAGGAATTTAGTGTGAAATCGGGTGAATTGGTGCGCTTGACGATACGACAACGATGTCGAAAACGACGCACAATATAGCAACAGAAGATTCAATCAAAAGCATTTAAAATATTTCCAGTTTCCACCTATTCAGCAAAACATTTCGTTTTATCCTTATAAAGAACAGCATCCAGAAGTACACACACACACGACACACCCCAGGAACAAGAACAGGAACCAGGACAAATCAGTAAGAAAAAAAAGGGCAAACTCCGATCCTTGGAAGATGCGAAGAAACATAGTTCGAAAAAGAAACCAAAACAAAGTTTTTTAAAAAAAAGAGAAAAAATTATCCTTTTGAGGAAGAAACGATACGATGGAAATTCTTCAGTCATTTGGAATTTTTCACCTGAAAGAGAGATGTCCTTTCAAGCGAATGCACGCGCGAATGAAGCGCACAAAAATCTTGCAGCCAATTAAATTCTTTTGACTACAATCTATATCTTTCCTCAAGCGCTCGCTCCGTGGGATGTCGTATTAAACCGTATCCTGGCACATGCCAATAGGGTCGGTAGGATTTCTCAAAAGGATGATTTTGTGTCGTGTCCTTGCAAAATGTACCAATTTATATATGTTTATGATTATCTCAGTTGATGTTCTTTTTTTTTTTGTGACATGACCTTACTTTCCTGGAAGGATAAAATCGATAAGAATAAGTGGCACACGTCGTCGTTGTCCTTGTTGTTGGTTGTCGCCCATCATGCCTAAAGGTACCCATGCATTAATTCGTTTCAAGGACATTTTTTTTTTAATTTACCGTGCAAATATTTTCTCCTTCTGTATTTAGAAGAATTCCATTGAATATTTTTCACAACCAGACAAGAATCAATAGAGAACAATGTCCTGTCTTAGTTCACGTGCCTGTTTTCCCAGGACTATGAAAATATTTTCATTAAAAATGCAGTCACCTTCGTTGTCGTCGCGACAATACCATACCCACCAAATTCTATTTTCGGAAGCTGCCCAGAATCTAAGGTACCTGTTACTTCATTCCCTTTTACCATCTTAAATCTTATCCTTAGCATAAATATTCCTACCTATCTTCATAAATAATATTTCCAAAAGATGACAAGGACTCGCGCTCCTGAAGTTGGTACAACGGCAGCAGCAAGAAAAAAAAAAAAAACTACAGGTAGGTAAATTATATTGTAATTTTGTTCGATAAGCTCTCTCTACCGGTAGATAGGTAGTATTAGTAAGTTGTACAAGGATTTTATGAGACATCAGTCCCGGCGCTGGCTGCTGCTGGATGACTTTCTGTTTCTGGCTTGGCTATATGGAGGAGTGGAGGGATTTGTGTGAATTCTCTGTCTTCTTTGTCGTCGTTGGATGGTTGGTATATAATCGGATTAGATAGACTAAGTGTGTCAAGCTATATATACCGAACCGACAGACCTACCCAGCCTTCCAAGAGAGGTAGATAGTACTATATATTCAAGCAGGAGTGATGAAAAAAAAAAGGATAAAAGATGTTGGAGCAATTTGTCGCAGAAGTTATTATTATTTTTTTTGTTTAATATTTAGTTAGGTAAACTTTGTTCTTATGATGGCATTTGGAATTTCCTTAAAAGGCGAAAAATATTGTGGCGGAAGTTTTAAAGTTTCATCTTTTTTCTTTTAAATCTCGGATTCGGTGACAATTTGAAGGAAGAGAGAGATTATAATCATATTGCAAAAAAAGTGAAGTTTAAAATGTGCAAAATAGTTGAAAGGCTTAGAGTTTTAGAATCATTTGGAATAGCTTAGCTTGCATTTTTATGAAGAAATGCGATGTAGACATTAAAGAATTAATTTTGATCAAATGGCTAGAAATGCCCAAGAAATTCATGTGAGCATTAGAAGTTATTCGAGGACTATTAAATTAACATTTTTATCAATTTTCGAGCTTTTCATAACTTCCAACCCCTGGCTCCTAGGAATGTATGGCATGGTATGCCACACTTTCACAAACCTTTAGAGTGCTTTTCAAGCTGGTTACACTTCGTTCATGAGAGCTATATGTGCCCAGCACTACACCACTGAGACTTCCAAACTTCATTTTTTGACGATAGAGTTCATGATTGTAGCGTCTCCGGAATCGTCCTTTCTCACATATAATTCTCTAAGGTCTCGGATCCATATATGTGAGTACTGGCAGCACCATAGTCCTGTACAGCAGCAGCTTAGAAGTTATGGTAAAGTTGCTGGTATTAAAGTGCTTTGTCCTTTGACTATAGAGGGCTCTGTTAGCTTTGAGCGGCCGCCAACGTATTTCTTCTTCTATGTTGCTATAGGCTGCTAATATTAACTCAAGGTATTTCAAGAATTGCAGTGCTTCCAATTTATGCTCCGATAACATGATTGTGTGACCAGTTGTTCTTCTCGCAGTCGACGACGCAACTATATACATTGATTTCTGCTTCCATTTAAATATCAGTGCCACCTGAACTGAGTGTTGATAAGCAGTCAAGTTTTTACTAAGTCAGGGCCTTTCAAAATACAGGAAATCTGTCCACCTTAAGGAGTCGTCCTCATAGAATAGTCTGCTCTTATATTTGACGATCAAGAACTTTTTCGTTAATAAATGGAGCTAGACTGGATGATTTGTGGTGAGGTGATCTTAGCTGGAATTTTTGTATGAAGATCGGTCCAGAACAAATCTTTAAAACTTCTAACAAGCATTTGAATCGGCATCCTAAAAATTGTTTGTCCGTAATTTTATAATTTGTTTGTCCAATTTCCGCAGTCTTGTTTCATTTTTTCATTTAGAAACAAAATCTCTAAGTCTTGAGTTTTATAAAATGCCAAGTTCTTTGGAAACATAAGGCGGCTTATACCATCAAGTCGATCATTTATTATGAAATGAGTTAACGAACCATACACTAAAAAAAAGAACTTTTAAAAATAGCAACAACTTATCACTCTTAGAAACTCGTCTGCTATTTATTCACCAGTGTCCTTTGATTTTCTACTCTTCCAGGCCGGACAAACTTTACCAGATTACACCACACCATATCAAGTGGTGGTCCCTAATCTATTTATGTGATACCACCACCGTAGGCGCATCATGCAGCACACACAAGGATTCTATGTGCCACAGCGACAGCCACAGTAATTGTCTTCATTACAAGCTCCACCATGTCGGTCGCATCTCGTGGTCGTCCTCGTTGTTGTCGTTGTCGTCGTCGTCGTTATCTCTAGCTACACATTCAGAAATGTCCAGCATAGGAATTCACACGAAAGGATTTTCCTCACCTTGGCCTATCGCTGTGGCGCATCTACTTAACATGTCCGCAACCCAGATGCGACCATGTGATGATGTTCCGACTGATAAAAAAGGGATGCGCGTTGTGTTTCTTTATTTTTGTTTTTTTTTTTTTTGCGCGGGGGAAATTATTACTTGCGATAAGCTGATTGTGGGTTGGGTTACCAACCATCGCTTCGTATCGCCTTCGTCGTCGTCCTTTTACCTCTCCAAGTATAGGATAGCTCTACCAAGTCCTGATGGATGCTGGAGCTGGTGCTGATGGTGCTCCTTTGAAGAGCAAAGAGAAATCTCATTTGGTTTCGTCGAGTCGTCGCCGTCGTCGTCGTCGTCGGTCGTGGATATGGATGTTATCACATGTAGGAGTTGCGGTGCGTGTTGTGAACCCTCACCAGACTGTGGTATGGTGCAAAACGCATCTCGCGAAGCAGCGCGAGAAAGAGAGAGATGATTAATTGGCGGAGATTGCTTTGCAAGCGGACGAGTGATATCCCGAAACAGAAATCAACGCCCGGCCCGGACCCGTGTGTACCGCGTTCGATGGGAATTCTTACTGTCGTCGTCGTAGTCGTCGCGAAGACTTCACAGAGCACAAGGTGTTGCTGCGTTGAGGAAAAGCCCCCAACAAAGAACAGTTAAAAGGTGGTATACTCAATCTTCATCATCATCATCATCAGCTAGAGAAACATTGCAATTACCATTCTCTGGCGTCCGTCGTCGTCGTCTTTGACGTTGTTGTCGTCGTTGTACGTACCTACTACCGCGTACGACCTAAGATGACGGCGATTGCTGCTTCACGGTTTAGCTAAGATCCCACAAGGAGGAGGAGTAGGTACGTTGCTTTTTTTTGGCTTATTTTTGTGCTTCTCTCTTCTTCTCGTGTAAACGACCATAATTAATAGTTTATCATAATCTTTAGAGTCTCATAAAAGTCTTTGGCTGCCTGTGACTGTGAGCGTTGTCGCAGACGCCTTGCCGCACATAGAATCACATATGCGGAAGAGATTCTCAAGAACGCGCGACGACGACAACGAACGGTGTCCCGTATTTTCGAAGCCACCTTGGAACGAATGGATTACTGGTGTTCTTTCAACGCATGCGTCTCGTCGTCGCTTCGTCGGTTGGTACTCCGTCCAAAGTGCGCGCCTACATCTCCATCTCACCCATAATGTGGCCAATGAGTCGGTATGAGCCATCTATATGGCAATTTATAAGCTGCACACTTTCAAGCTGATATAAGATGCGCGATGCTAAGCGTGTGCACCTTTTGCAGATTTATCAAATGTTTAGATTTTCCGTCATCTGGAAAATGCCTGTGAATGGATTGCACCGGTAATGTTTTGTTGTTGGGTGTTTCATTGGGGGCAATAGCGACGACGCGACAGTGGTGTCGGTGGTGTTAATGGCACCCACTATTGCCCTGATCAGAAAATTTAATAGACTGTTGTCCGGGTGTACGGATCTTTTTGTTGTGGTGCTAATTTTTCTATTTCTCAACTAAACTGTGGTGTGACTTATTTTAATAGTCTACAAGTGTTAACGTAGGTGGAGAAGTTGTGAGATTTGTTGTTGTTGTACGTATAAGGAGGCTTAATCACCCACATTCCGAAAGGGAGGTCCATGATGTGGTGAGTTGGCACATTTGCTCTAGTTAAGACCTCGATGAAGGTATGAAAAATAGATCTTGACACTCCTTAATGGAATGATTGTAGGCTGGGTAAAATGGGCCACTTGGAGATTGATGAGGAGGTGAAAAGTATAATGATATGAATTTTGTATAGAGGTCTATGAAAATCATATTAAATATTATTATATAATTAGGAAACTTTGGCTGAAAGGAGGAGAAACGGCTGGCCATAAAAAAATGATTGCAAACTTATGCTACCTCCTAGAAGGAGGTTCTTTAATAAAATTGCACTTAATTTGGAATCAACTCTTAAGCTAAAAAATTCTAAGTACAAAATTTGGACTTTTCAAATGGAACTTTAAAAAAAATCGCCATAAGATTTGTCTCCCAAGTAATTTTACACATTTCGACAGTTTTTGTTCAATTCTTGCAATTGTTGTTGTTCTCAATTTCTTACGTCTCATTTTAAACTCTCTCTTCTATAGGAGCAACACAAGTCGTCCAGTGATTGTCCTTTTGCTGTGGATGTGGATCTTCAACAGAATTAACCTGATACACTTATTAGGCAACATCACATTTACCACATGCAATCTCTCCAATAGAACATCGACGACAAAATCTAAACTAAACCTTTTCCGAGCCACCACTACCGTCCGGCCAAGACCGGCCAAGCCCGGTCACCATATTTTTATAACTACCTTTCCTTTTTGTCTCTGTTGATTTTTCCTCTGAAATTGCATTGGAGACATATCTGATCGAAAAGCGGTCCAGTCTCTGCTATAAGTAAAAGGTGAAGACCATTTTGAGTTTCGAATCCAAGTCCGAGCGTGTGCGATCGTCTTCTTTTGGCTATTTGCTTGTCACATGGAAGGTCTTTCTTTCTCTGTTAAAAATATTTTTATTTATTTTTTTTTTTATTTAATTTTATATTATTTACTCCAAGCAGTCCAGTTAAGGACTTGGAGATTTTTAACTTGAAATTGCATGCAACAAACAAGTGACTCGCTGACTGTGAGTTCCTGTCCCTGGAAGCGGACATCTTCGATATCGGTCTCCCATACTCGTACTTACAGGGTCACCCCAAAGTCCTGTAACTAAATTTTTCATATATACAAAACATCGACGTTATGTTCCAGAAGCAAACTAATAATACATACATATGTGTATGTAGTCGAGTCGTTGCAACAACTCAAATTCACTGCGACCGAAGAGTCTCCTCTTAATTAATGTATCTGCCTATCTTAAAGATTTAACGATAATATACGGAATTTTAATTGCAAATGGATAAAGTGGAGGTTCCAACTGCAGCAACAGCAGCAGGCATCATCGGCAAAAGCAGAAGCGTCCAGAGCGACATGCATCGACTCGGCAGAGGTCTGTACAACGACGAACGGTGAAGACGAGGACGACGATGACGACGGACAACGCGTTGTTGGTTACTCGTCCTTTTTGGTTAACACCATATCCAATAGACCTTCAATAATTCATTAACAAGAAAAATTGTTTTTATTTATTACACTTTTGGCCATTTTCATGGGCGAATGCTAATGCACCTTTGTATTTTTGTGGAAGTCCAAGTCTTGGTCATTGGAGAAGAGCATCAGAACTGGTGCGGACTGGTGGTAAATTAAAACTTTGCGACACATCACAGGGTGGTACCTTTCTATATATAGTATGTAATGTAGAATGGATGTGGAACCCATTTAAAAGATCAAATTTCCCAATCTTGATAAGCCTTGGCAAGCAGTGCCTTTTCGCCAGGACTGGTCAACAAACAACGACTGCAACCGACGACAACGACGACGAATGGACGGGCCAGCGAGGACAACTTCCATTTCTGTCACATTCAGTTCAGGGGCTGAATTCGGAATGGAGAGAGTTTTTTTTGGCTTTGTGGTAGTTTTTTTTTTTTATTTTTTTTTAGGGCCGTCAGTGGAGGAGGTGAATTACATTAATCCAAGATCATGTTGGACTGGCAACACGACTCTGACAACAGTTTTGAAATAGATTCCCTTTTAATTGCTGTGATTTGTGAGTGTGACTATTTTTGAAGTTAAACATTTTGACAGAAACAATCTTGTTTACTAGAAGATATTATGTTACCTGACATGAACTTGAGGAACGACCGACTGAGACCTGAGATAACACCGACGCACGAGATGGGAGGACGAGGATGATGACGCATCGAGATGACAAATGAGAAACTTACAAATTGACCAAGATATTATAAAAACTTATAACTCCCTTGACAGTTTATTTTTAGGTGATGTTAAAGCAAATAATATATTAGCAGACTTTCAAGGAAGACTTCAATGTTATTTTTTCACAGAATCCGTTATCTCACATTGCTAACAACCGCACAGAGGCATCAAACTTAAATTTGTATTTAAAAAAAATGTTAAGTATTTATTTTTGATATTGTTTCATTAATTGACAAGTTGTCTTGTAAAAATTTGATCCCCACTTATGTATATGAAGAAGAGGCCAAGAAAACTCAAATGGAAAAAATGTTTGTGATAAGAAATCAATTTGAAGGAAAATTAAGTATACGCCTAGCTATTATTTGATTGTCGACTATTTTTAAATTTTGAAGCTTGAAAAAAAAAATTTTTGTCGTACGTATGATATTGATATTGTTTCATTAATTGACAAGATGCCTTGTAAAAATTTGATCCCCACTTATGTATATGAAGAAGAGGCCAAGAAAACTCAAATGGAAAAAATGTTTGTGATAAGAAATCAATTTGAAGGAAAATTAAGTATACGCCTAGCTATTATTTGATTGTCGACTATTTTTAAATTTTGAAGCTTGACAAAAAAAAATGTTTTTGTCGTACGTATGAACAAAATTTGAAAACCTATTTTATTTTAACTAGGAGACCCGGAGAACTTTGTCCCACCCTCATTGAGTTTTAATAGAAATTTAAAGATCAATAAATCTCAGGCACTTACAAAATTATGAAAAAGATTTTAATAACTGTCGAATGGTGAAAGAAAAATGTTCGTTAATTTTGGGCAGATGACTGAAATATAAAAATTTGACAAAATTTTGAAACTACATATAACAAATTACATGGGAAAATAAATTTGTGTTTTTAGTGTCTTCCTTGCAATTTTTCTACATTTTATCACTTTTTAAACCTACCTTAGACTACGACTACAAAATCAGCTTAATCGGCCCAGCCGTTCTCGAGTTTTAGCGAGACAAACAAACAGAAATCGATTTTTTAAGTATAGAAGATTTAAGTTTATAAGATTTATTACTGAATTTTAAAATGTAGGCAAGTCGTTGCTCCTCGTTGATTTCGTAGAACTGTGTAAGTCTTGATCGCGTGTTTCAGTTTCGTCTAGGTATCGTGTCTTGACTTTTGTATGTTCTTATTTCTTCGTAGAATTGAAATATTTACACAACAGAAAAACTCAATTTTAAAAACACAAGACTAGTTGTAATTTTTCGATCAAAATATGTCCATTTTTTACAAGGACATTTCTTAAAAGGATCGCAACAGCATGTGGTGCATGTTGATAAATAATAAACTCATGTTTCCTGGCCTGGCCAGTCCAGTCGTTTCTTTGTTGGATAATGTCACCAACTTTATATTATGCTTACGGACCCAAAGATGTCACCATACAACCATATGAATTACCTACGTTATGCGTTAAGCTACACTCTGTCCAGAAATGACCCCCTATTGGGACAAAATCGTTCTCACATCGGCAAAAGATGTGTTTCGCAATAATTTTTAATTAAATATGCTTCGATATGATAATATTCTCCAATAATAAGTTTTCTGCTCAAATTCAATAAATTTGTGTTCCCTTAAACTTAATCACAGATTTATTAATCTTGTAATGTGATATGAAAGTTCAATATGCTTTTGAGTCTCTTTATAAACAAGTCAAGGCCAATATGAGTTACATCCCAGTATATGGCTTATATGGAAATTCAATTCATAAATAAATTATGTATGTATGCGTGCATTATGAATTTGACAGTTTTGTTTATATAATTAACTCTAATTGAGACTTATAACATAAACACAAAGAATGACGGACAACAAGACCAATACTTCGCGTCGTATCAATGAATGAGGCACACATCCTCCTTCAACAAGGCCGCCATTAGCGCCGCGACGCGACGAGACGTTTAAAATTCCTCATAACACAGATAATTGTTTACAAAGAGAATTAATTTTCTGTATAGGTATTTACCCGCCTCCCTTCCCGCCCACAAAATTCTTCCCAAACCAATTCCCAGCCATACTCGTAATGTCTTCGGACAGAAAAAAAAAATACAATGTTTACACTTATGACCATAATTTGCAAACCAATTAGCATCAATTCTACGTCGGGATAATATTCCTGTCATCGTTTCGCAAGTTCGGTGTTTGCTTAGGCTCTTTAGCTTTGTTGCTAAATCCAACGTGCGCCCTATGCCCACAATTCAATTGTAGTATTGGTATAAGAGGGCAGGCGCGCATATGCATAACGCAAGACAATATTAAACGTTGCGTATATAAATTTAGCTTAAAAAAACAACACCACACGCTCCTCATCATGGACAGGACAGGACACATACGGAACAAAAACAACCAACAACACTTAAAGACAGACTATCCCGCCCTAGAGATGATGAAGATCGTTCAACAACGATGACGACGAAGACGAACAACGACGACGAAGATGATCATGTCCGTCTGCATTTCTTGAGGAAGAAGAATTAAGACGTCAACTTACAGTCCGATTTTGTTTATGTCTCACATGAGTCTTTTTTACTCCAAGTTAAGTAAACAAAACGCAGACAGTAAATGGGCTGTCAAAAAGTAAAAAAAAAATTGGTTACACAAGACACAGAAACGGAACTCTCAAGACCCAAAGTCTATCCCATGGAATCGTACTCAAGAGTATAGTTGTCGTTGTTATTGTATATAGTTGCTGGCGATGTTGTCAAGTGTTTGAGGTCCAGCGCCTTCGACACAAAGTTTACTTTTCAATAATAGGTCTCTCTCCCTATTTAATGTTTGTTCCCCCCCTCACACCATCAGATCGTATAAGAAAAGACCAAAGGCAAAAAGGAGAGGCACCTCTATCTAGAAGAAGAATAAGAAGACGCATGCGTGAGCGCTGATCGCGCTTAGGGACTTCTTCCTCAATCAAGCTGTCATCACATGGCATGTATTGCAAGTGGGACATCACATCAGCCTTAGGACTCAATTAGTTTGTCTCTCCGATTCCATCAGAAATACCTACAAACGTATAAAATGTTGAAGGACTTCCAGAGAAAGACGGACAAACTTATAGGTTCGTTCGAAGCACTTCCTATGAACTTGCACCTATAGGGCATTGATTTACAATCTTTTGACTTTCACACTTAAAACGCCCCGCGACAAAAATTTCAAGAAACGAGTCTTTTATTTTTCTTAAGTTTGAAGAAGGAATTTGAAATTTTATTGCTTAGGGTTTATTGAGGCCATATACGAACTACCTTAAAAATAAATTTTGCATTTTAAACGGTTTACCTGAGGTGCCAAAATTAAACGTGACCTTTTTTTAGTGTGACTTGAGGGTGTCAGTGTCAGCGATGTCAATGTCATAAAATAATAAAAATGTATTTCGGTAGCTGGATTTCATCGGACAAAAGAATTTATTAGGCGGACAATGGAATTGCTTTGGAAAAAGGCGGACATGTTGAGAAAATATTTGCTATCTTTGACAATGATTTTCGTAGAAGGGATGACTGACAACGTGTCGCGAGATATGAATTTCACGGCAGGATTTGTTTGAATTTTAGTCGCGTGTTTATGATTCTAGAGTTGTAAAAATAGTAAAAGGTATGTATGTATGTTTTTGAAAAACACACCTTAAAAGGTCACCATGTTGTTCTTTTATTTTTACAAGAACTAAAATTGATTTATTATCTAGGAAGCCCTTTGAGGAATTTTAAATCAACAAGGCTTTTCATATCTTCAATGCCTTAAGGACTTAATATTTAATGAAATTCTAAAAAGAAGCTGATAACTTCTCATTGGTGCCTTCCAAAATTCGGTTTTAACTAAAGTTTTTGTATTATACATTGTATTATACAATTTTAATATTCAAAAAAAAATATTTTTTTTCTTTAACTGATTTATTTTACTAATTGTTAACAACTAAAATTTAAAATTCTACTACGTATGTATTTACCTATAAAATAAAAACAAAGTCCAGTCGTATATATTTCTATGTTTTAAAAATTTAAAGTATGTATACACTTTTTCAGATTTTTAAAATTATTTTTTTTTTAATATTATTAAATATTAATATTAAATATTAAATATTTTACACATTATACATGATATCAAAAAGATTATTTATAAATTTTGATTTTTAATAAACTCATATCGAAAAAAATCAATTAAGATTGGTAAAAATTGCTTTTCAACTGGAATATCTTGAAAACGTGTTTTTTTTTGTGAAAAAATAGCAGCAGTGAAGTTAGGATTTCTCAAAAAACGTACCCATAGTTGTGCGATTTGTTTTGTTGTTTTATGTATCTTATAAAATCTTACTTCACTGCGAAAATTTTTCCCAAAAAACACAGTTATTTACAGCGAGCTTATATTATTTTGAAATATCATACAAATGTTACAAATTAATAAAATTTGACAAACATCGAATTTGCAGTTTTTTTTTTTAATATATTAAGAAAGTTGAATAAAAACTGTTACAACATATTGTTTGATGGTCAAATATATTTTTTCACAAATTCTCCAATGAATGCCAGGTTTTGGAAGCACCAATAAGTTATCAGGTCGTATTTTAAGTTAGAAGTTTACTTGAAACCATTTTGAAAGTTAATTTTTTAGCATATTTTTCATGTAAGTTCAAGGAACCGCATTTAAATTGATATAAACGGTTTGCTTAAATTAATGCAATGTTGCATTAAAAACTTGATGAACAATTTCGTGATGTTTTATTAAATTTCTTATACATGTACATATACTACCTACATACATACATAATATAAAAAAGCTTTGTGGATAGAATTCAAGTTTTCCGAAATAGACAGCAATCCACAATAAGCGAGCATTCAAAATGACGATGATAAAAAAATGTCAAAAAATTATTTCTTTTGAATCACGATAAGTTGTATTTTAAAAACTACATCCTTAAAAAAAATATTTTGAGGTACTGAAATTATTTTTCAGTTAAATAAACCTTAATGATGAAAATAAAACCCTTAAAACTATTTGCTTTTGGCATTTACCTCAAAAACCGTTTTTTTTTTTTTTTGTTCAATTTTATTTTCTATTTAAACAACTTTGAAATTAGTTTTACAAATACTTTTGACTTGATCTCAAATGACCCAAAATGAAGCTCAAAATCATTACTTCACTGAGGAAATTGATAATTTTTAAAAGAGAATATGAATGTTTTCCAAAACCGAACTTTGTTTCCCAACATTTTACTCATAAACGAGTAAATAATTTAAACATAGACCAATAAAATCTTCCACACACTTTAAAATATACATATTATTTACTTTATCGATCTTAATCTTGTCGCGTTAATATTCAGTGATCTCAAAAAAAGCTTTATCGTTTCAAATTTTATTTTTTTTTATTCAAAAATGTCATAACCCATCATTCGTTGAAGAAAAATAAAATACCACACGCTGTGATTGCTTTTCGATATTTTAAACTTTGTCTAATCTTCAAATCAACATAAACAAATAAAAACAAACATTAAAATATTTCCCATCCGCATATACATACATGCATATCTCTACGCGGCCACAAAAGGCCCTTGAAACAAAAACAACAACAACAAAAAAGATCTTATAACAGTAGGAGACCCTATACAGCTTGTGTCGATATATAGAAAATGTTATCACCTAATTATAAACTCAATTTGAATATTTTTCAAATGTCTTGAAAATCGATGAAAAAAAAAATGTTCAAAACAACACACCTGCTCTGAAGACTTTATTGAAGAAGCCCATAGTCGAGAGGAAGGTGGGGCGGGCATATTTTTGGAACCTCATTAACGTACTGCTCATCAGTAGCTGCCTCTGTCTCTGCTGCTGCGTGCTTAAGCTGGGTGCTTCTGTTGCATAATTATTGTGTTTGTTTAAATAATAACAAAACGTCAGTAACAGTACCCGTATATGAGTTTCTCCTCTTATGCTCCTCTGTCCATGGGACAAGACTCAACCATATGGAGCCTTTGCCGTTCTGCAACTGGACTTGTTTATGAGTGCCATCGCACCCACAACCACCATCATCATAAGTTTCCCTAAACGATTTCACACTCCTTCGAGCACCCAATTGTGATTCAAATAGTGTGCAGTAAAATGTCTTCCTCAGGCCTGGAATATACATACATACATGTACCTCCATACCAGCCATCAGTCCTGTCAAGCGAAGTGTCTCCATGTCGCGTCAGCGTCTCCATCCGCGTGGGCCCATCCACATCAGAGAGCTCGTAAATGGAACACAATTAGGTGTTGAAATAGTGCATTTCTTGAAATAGGCACAATCCGATAAAACGAAGAGATTTTAAATTGCGGGAGTATACTCGTACCAATGCACAGAGAAGGAGAAGCGGCACGTAGGCGATCGAAACGACTATACGACGACGACGACGACACTCACGAGCTACGAGCATCGGAGAGGTTCCTTGAGAGTTTGATGGAAATCACCTTGACACTTTTCACAATGCTCATTCGCATTCCCAGTCTCAGTTCCAATCCTGGTCCCCATTCCCAATCCCCATTGAAATCAAGGAGTTCCAAATGCGTGCACTGCACATCATCAGGAATACCCGTGCCCTTCCACAACTATAAACGCCATCCATCCATTTATAGCCATCCACATCCCACATGTCACACACGAGCTCATCCCGTCAAGATGTCCATTAGAGAGAAACGCTCCAATGATGAGTCTTAAGGAAAGTGCTGAAGCTGATGCTGATGCGGTGACAATCTTCTAAAGCTCGTCGAAGATAAAGCGGAACACAGCTCAGGGAATAATTAAGCGCGCACCGCACACATGTTGTCGGTTGTCGTGTCGTTATCGGTCGGACAAGCTCTTTAGCCGGCCTACGCACAGAATCCTTTTTTCACTCACACTCACACCAGTCAGGCCCAGGCCAAGACCCAGGAACAGGCCCAGACTGCAAGATCGCGAGTCCTATTCTCAAGCTACTCTAATTATTAAATTGTTGAAACACGCTAAATGAATGTCGGCGACCGGCCTACGTGGAAAAGTATCTATATGTAAAGACAGACGCTCGTATTGAGATACAGATGTACATAGGTACGTGGAAAAATAAAAGGCTTTTTGTGGAGGAACCATTTGCGCGCAGCTGGGAACACCTTTAATCCGTCATCGCAAAACATCATCTAAACGTGGTGTAGGACAAGCACTATGATGATGATGATGACAAAAACAACAACAAAATGACGACAATGATGATGATGGGGAGGATGTTGATAATAATGATGGCGATGGCGACCTAAAGGATGAAGCCGGCACCGACCGACACCGGCACTGGCACTCGTAAGCGCACTTCATGAATTAACCATGCAACAGAGCGCGAGTTAAGTATCCATAGCAAAACATATTGAGAAAAAAGATAACATTATTTGTATTCAATGATATCTTTAGTCTCTAGTACAGTCTTGCACACAACGCTACAATGATAACATATGTAAAAGAGATAATATCGTTTGTATACAATGTTGGAATATTATCTCTTCTTCATTATCAAGCAAGACGATTGTACGCTTGGGTCTCCTTGTAGATAGATAAGAAAAGTATATAAATACGACTGTATGATGAATTTATCAATAGTCTTATTGTAACTACATAGTAGCCTTAAGCTCCTTTTAGAATTAGTAAAAAGTATTTCAATAATAAAGGACATAGTTCCAAATAAATATTGTTTAATTTTAAAAGTAAGAAACAAGTGTTTTAATTGGCGATCCTGCCAGGAGGTTAAATATACTTTTTAACTTCAATCGAGCGGACCTCGGGAACAAGTAGTGAAATCTAGTATAAACAGAACACTCGCGTTACCGGTTACAAGAATTACCTAGCATAGCAGGTACAAATATAGCTTCTTCGTACGAAGCAGCAAAGCAATTCAGTGAAAGTGTATATGTGGAGGAAAAAAACACACAAATTCGACGACAACAGACACGAGTTCAAAATGGAACAACTCGCAGTATTAATGGCAAGATTAGAAGCTTTAGAAACCAGGTGCAACACAGTAACACAAACCCTAGAGCACACACGCACAGAGAATGCAAGGTTAGCAGCAATAATAACTAACCAAAATCAAATAAACACTAATTTAGAAACAAAACTAAATTAAGTTAAATCTGAATGATTCAGCATTAGAAGCGATTAGAATTTTAAAAAATTATTTGAAAGAACAAGTCGAACTTTTTCAACCGGATTATAGTAAACCATTCGAGCTTACTACTGATGCATCCAACATAGCTATTGGAGCCGTACTAAGTCAGAATAAGCAACCTATACACTTCTTGTCAAGAACACTGAGTAAGACAGAAGAGAACTATAGCACAAACGAGAAAGAGCTATTAGCGATCATATGGTCCTTACAAAAACTCAGAAACTACATATATGGTATAGCAGACTTAACCATATATACCGATCACCAGAGCCTTATATATTCTGTATCAGAAAAAAATCCCAACACAAAGCTGAAACGTTGGAAGGGAATCATTGAAGACTTTGGAGCAAAATTAGTTTATAAACCAGGAAACCTAAATCTTGTAGCTGACGCATTATCACGTCAACGCATAAATACTTCTACCATAGAAACAGCACATTCAGCTGAAAGTTCTTCTAATGATATAATAAAAACTGTGAATCAGCCTTTTAATGCATACGCTGCACAGTTCGAACTTATTGAAGATATAACAAATAATATCGAAACACAAATCTATTTTAGTAACAAAATAAGACTCATAATAAAGTTTAAGGACAAAGACTCTTTACTAAGGCAGATGAAAGAAGTTATACAACCCCAAAAGATTGTAGCTTTGCATACGAAATTTGAAAACATATACAAATATGGTGAAAACATAAAAAAAGAATTCCCACTAGTAAGATTTATATTCACACCAAGAAAACTTCAAGACGTGACAAATTTGGAGGAACAACTAAAACTTGTAAGGGTAACTCACGAAAGAGCACACCGAGGGTTACGTAACAATATACAAGAAATCTCAGAGAAATATTACTGGCCCGATCTAAATAAACAAGCAAAGAGTTTCAACAAAAAATGCATAGCATGTCTATTTGGAAAATATGAAAGAAAACCTATCAGAGAACCTCTGAATAATTCAGAAATACCAACACATGTGGGAACACACATTCATATGGACATATACTTCAACGACAAGTATACTTTCCTTGTAACAGTAGATAAGTATTCTAAATATACAATCCTTCGGGAAATCGAAACTCGAAACAGACTGTACGACGTTATGGAAGAGGTCTTATCTAATTATTTCCCAAAATGTGAACGACTCATGACAGATAACGAGAAGGGATTCAAAACAGAAATGGTGAACCAAATGTGTTTGAAATACAACATAACTAAAGTAGAAACTCCAGTATACAGATCGACAGCGAACGGTCAGGTAGAACGTGTAAACGGTACAATAACTGAACTGTCTAGAATATTCACAATTCAGAATAAAACAAGACTTATCGAAGAAATATTTAGAACAGTGCGTGAATTAAATAATTCTATACACTCAGTTACCGGTTTGAAACCTAGAGACATTTTCTTTAATCAAAATAAATATAGCAATAGTGAAATTATAATAAATAAACTAAACTCAGCATCCAAAAAAGTGATCGAACGTCTAAATAAAGGAACTCGACACAGAGAGTATAAAAAAGGAGATAAGATAATGGTAAGAATCACAGGTCTTAGAAAGAAATCTAACGCCAGATACATAACAAGAATAGTAGAAGAAGATAAAGGAGACACTGTAATCTCTAAAGAAGGAATAAAAATTCACAAGGATAACATAAAGAATTATCATTTTTCAGATGACGAAAATATTAATATTCCTAACATTACTAGGAATTGTACAGAGTCAAGAAGGGCAAGGAAACGTTCAAATAACTGAGTTACTAAACAAGAAGTTTATACTTACGCAAACAGATGACGTGTATTTATTCAAAGAACAAACTTATTTGTTACATGCCACCAACCTGACTTCGATATTTCAACCTTACGTAAATATCGTAACTAGTAAATATCAACCTACACAAGAAGAAAAAATTTGGTTAAGTAAAATTAAGAATTTAGCAGACCAATTACAAGAACATACTAGGCATACTAGATCAATTAACTTTTTAGGAACAGCTTTCAAATATGTGTTTGGTAATCCTGACCATTATGACTTAGTTAACATAGAAACGATAAATAATCTCATAGAAAACAATAATAAACAAAAAACTATAAATTCTAGATTTGAACAAATTTTGCAACAATTCGAAGGTCAGAGCCTTAAAGAACATTTAGTAATAGAACAAGTGTACGAACAATTATTATTATTGACCAGAACAATTAATGCAGCAAAAAATAATGAATATTTATCAGAAAGCCTAGACTTAGATGACATTAAAAATATTATTCAACATGAAATAATTCAAGTACCCATAATAAATATACTTCAGTACTCTAAAATATTATTAGCTAGAACTGATGAATTCTTCATCACAATATATAAATATCCAGTTCTAATTAAATCATGTAAATTGTATAAAGTAACACCTTTAAATTCAAAACATGGAAAAATCATTACAGATAAAACAATTGCCTTATGTAACCAAACTTATTTAAGAACAAGAAATTGTCAAAATCATCTAAGTAAAAACATTTGTGAAATTAACTTTGAAGAAGAAAATTGTCTTATTCCACTTTTAAAGAATATAACTTCAAAATGCAACATTAAACAAGAATACGATTACGACTTAGAAATTGAATCCGGTGTTATGTTATTAAGCGGTAAGCATAAGTTAAATAATCAAACAATTAATGGTATAAACTTAGTTACTTATGAAAATACTATAAATCTAGACGATAAAATATACAAAAACATGCATAAGCAAATTAAAGAAGTTATATTAAGAAATCATAATTCAGAGTCTTACATCGACCAAATAATTAAAGAAGATACAATGTACAAATTCGATAACATAGATACTTTAAAAAAACTAATTATTCCTTTTGAAGAAAAACCGATATTATCAACTATATACACAATTGTAACACTGATTGTTATTCTAGCATTTACGTACGTAATGATAAAAACTATACAATGTATAACAGATCGTCAAAAACAAAAAAAGATTGACGCATATAACAAAACTTATGAAAGAGAAATGTTAAAAATAGCGTCGAAAAATCGAGACGATTTCGTTTAACAAGGGGGGGAGTTAAGTATCCATAGCAAAACATATTGAGAAAAAAGATAACATTATTTGTATTCAATGATATCTTTAGTCTCTAGTACAGTCTTGCACACAACGCTACAATGATAACATATGTAAAAGAGATAATATCGTTTGTATACAATGTTGGAATATTATCTCTTCTTCATTATCAAGCAAGACGATTGTACGCTTGGGTCTCCTTGTAGATAGATAAGAAAAGTATATAAATACGACTGTATGATGAATTTATCAATAGTCTTATTGTAACTACATAGTAGCCTTAAGCTCCTTTTAGAATTAGTAAAAAGTATTTCAATAATAAAGGACATAGTTCCAAATAAATATTGTTTAATTTTAAAAGTAAGAAACAAGTGTTTTAATTCGCGCATACAAAACGAGTGGGATGAGTAAGGAAATATATATGTATGTTTGTATTTGTATGTAAGTCCGAGTGTGTGATGTGCCTCTGCCCGGTATAAAAATTGCACGACAGACGACGACGACTTTGACTGGAAGTGGATAGGGTCAACGTGAGCAAGCAGCAGCAGGAACAAACAACAACAACAACAACAACACCATTAAAAAAAAAGAAACTCGGGAAATCTCGGCTTTTATTTTAGAAAAGGATTAGTGCAGCCTGCGCATAAAGTGGACGACAAAGTACGAGTACTCGTACATGAAGCGCGGTTTTGTCCAGGCAAAAGTACCTTTTCCTATAAACAACGCTCATATGAGAGCAGGATGAAGGTGGACTTTAGGAGGAAGGGCAGGGAATCAAATGCCTATGCCCATGCCCATCATCAGCTCAGTTTCTATACGATGATGATGTGTGCACTTAAAGCAATGCTTGTGCATATCATAATGTGTCACGAGTGTGGTAAGCGTGTAAATGGACGAGGCATTATGTAGATCCTGGTCATTAGTTATCTTTAACTTGCATTGGTATATACTCGTATGTATATTTATCTAAACATACATACACTTGTACAGCAGCGGATAAAAAAATAATGCTTGTTTTGTGTGTGTGTGAAGTGTTTTTTAAAAGGACACAAGGAAAATAGTGCATCGCATGCAGTTAAACATTTGTTAGATGCTTGTTTTCAACTTTGGTCAGGAGGAAAGTCTCACTTTATTAGAGGAAAATACAAGAATTTATCTTGACTAAAGTTGTGTTTTATTCACTACTGCATAGCTAGTACATTATTCAAGTGAATAAAACAATCAAACACTTTCCTTATATATCACCAGCATAGCTGTCATTTATTTTTTCGACAGTACCCAAATTTTTGTTCGCCGAGGGAAATTTAGCTGCACTAGCTATGCAGCAGTGAATAAAACACAACTTATATATTTTTACCTTTTTAGCAAGAAAAGAATTTTAAATGTTTTGATCTTATTTAACACATGGCTCCAAAGACGTTAATGAGTTACAGCTTTAAACAGTGACACTATAAAGACGGAAAGGCTTTACTCTTATATTTGACAATTCTTCTTTCTAACGTAGCCTTTTAGCTGAAAATAAGCCTCATTATACTGAAGACGATCTTTCAATGTTAATTCGGACCATTTTGTTGCATTTTGTTGTTGGTGATCGACTGGGTTGAGTTGTGTCAAATGAACTTTTAAAGTCTTAAGATCTAAGTCTCTATGCAAAATACGGAATAATGCCGCTTACCAAATATCGACATAATGGAGACATATGGGTTTCGTCAACACTACGGGCTGCTGTAGCAGTAGAAATATTCTCTGTTTTTCTTGAGCGATGAAGTACATGGTTTTAACTTATTCGAATCATGACATCAGTGACTAAGGTCTAAGCTTTTTGTCTACTTTTACCGATGCCAAGAAGATGTTTCACGACTATGCAAGAAGAAAGAATTGCTTTAATTTTTGCGAGCTTTAACTGCCAAATTTTCACCATGTTGTAAATTTTGACAATATCAATGCATTGACACATTTTAAGTTACTGTCATTAGACAATCCCGTTAGGTTTACTTCACGAATTTATTGAAATGAATGTCAAAAGGAAGTATTTATGTATGTTTTAACTTTAAGTCAGAATTTACATGAAAAAAAAAACTTATACTAATTTAGCTTAATCGATAAAGAATTCTAATAAATCATCGATCTTCTTATTGTAAATTATATACAAACTTTACTGATCTCAAAAATCTTACGAAAAAATAAATTATGTATACAATTAATTTGAATTAATTTCTTCACATTTTATCGGTGTATATAAAATTAATAGGAGCACAGAAATTTCTGTTACAATTTTCTTATCCTTTGAGCACTTTTTGACATGAATATTTTAAAAATTAAAAAAATTGATACTCAAGTTGCGATTTTTCAAGCACTACCATTAATACCATTTCTTTAAAAGAAATAAAAATACAAAAAAAAAATCTACTCAGTTTTCGAAACTCTTAAATCAGAAACTTTATATCAGAATACACTACTGTCTTTTAAAATTATTGTAAGGTTAAAGAAAAACATTATTAAAAATTAAAAATTGTTAAAAAACGCTACTTACTATAAATTTTTAATGTTTCGAACATTGTATTTTAAAATTAACATCAAACCATTTTTCAGTATAAAATTTATTTGAAGTCAATAGCATTTATAATATCTGTTAAGTCATAAGTTCTTTCTGCATCTTTTGAAGTTATAACCTGTTAAAAAAATCTTAATTGGAGTCGTATATTTATTCGTTCTTGAAATATCGCCAACGAAAAGAGGATATCTCGAACACGCTCACACAGACATCTGTTTAAAAATAACCAGATTTAGACTCAAGGAATTTTTGAAGGTTCAGATTTGTTTAAAATTTCAATTTTTCAAATGGGACCGATAACAATAATTTTGAGATCAAGTGTCCAATCTTTGGTCGTTACTTGATTTCATATTATTGAGCGCACCTGCCAAGTAAATAAAAAAATTTAAATAGCAATTTCCAAAGTATAGAATTACAATCAGAGTTAATTAATCTACTTTTAATGAAAACACTAAAATATTATCTGATTCACTTAAATACTTTTATGTACATAGGTGTTTGACTTCTTAGTTAATTTCTATAAATAAATTGCTAAGTAAACAATTTTTTATTTTTTATAAACAAGTAAGTAAACAAGGAGTAAACAATATCAAAGTTAAACCGAACATAAATTGTTCAATTTAATTTTTTCCTATTTTTTTATTACATTGGCACTTAGATGTTAATTACTTAGACTGACTTCAAAATATCGTGATATAGATCAAAATTAAAAGTGCTAATTAAAAATAAAATACCTTAAACAGTGAAGAGAATAAAAAAAAAAAAAACAATGATGATAAAAGTAATAAGGTATTCTCAAAAGCTATATTTCTTTTTTAAGGTTATGTTAAAAATAGGTAGCTAAATTATTAGAAGCTATTTTTAAGAGCTAAGAAAATTTGTAAAAATTAAATAATTGTTTTGAACTTGTCATCCTTAAAAACAATTTTGGAACTATGTACATATGTATTCTTTATCAATTTTTGTGTTCAAGAAAAAGGTAGGGAAAACAAAAGAAAAACTGTCGTTGTTTATCGATATTTTGTAGAGATAAATACTTACGTAGAAAATAAGATAATTCCAATTCCAATGTGTCAAAAAACCTTCCAAGGTCCTTCGATGCCATGCCACGCGTACAACAGTAGAATCCAGCAGCCAAAAGAGTAGCTGGACGTCATAAATTACTTGCTTAAAATTCTTCAAAGTATAAATGTACGTCGTAAGATTTATGATACTAATAAAATTAATAGTCACTAGGTACAATACTGTCTCTAAAATTCATTTATTGCTTATGTAGGGACCTTTTCCACACACATACCTGGCATAACCTTCATCTGTGTCAGTGTTCATCTCTTGCCATCGATCGATCCATTTTAAAATCGTGCCAGTTCCACATTAAAGTTTTAGTCACGCGACATTATCCTCAAAACACCCACCTGGAAGCTATGCCTATCATTCCAATTATATCTTTCAAAAATCTTTTCAAAATTCCTCTATACTCGTATACTACTAAATGCCTCATTTTTATCCAAAAGCAGAAAAATCCTTTTGAAAGAGAAGGAAAATTTGTTCTGCATCAGGACATCGATAATAGTCACGATGATGATGATGAAGATGAGTCCCCGAATGCAAGATCCTTTTTTGAATTTTTCTTTTGACATTGTTCGAGTGAATTTTCAACGGCCTGGTGCTGCAACAGGAATTCATTTCATGGCTTTTGAAAATCACTTGGGCATGTCAAAGCGGATGCAAATCCTAGCATCCGTGGCAAATTTCAATCTAGCATGCAATGCAAAGGATATACTTAGAAACTGCGCAGATGCAACTGGATGCAATTTTTTTGTATTACTCAAATTCCATCATACTTCATACACTACACATGTTTGAAATAAGAATGAGATGTGAGTTCAATTTGGCGGAAAGAGATCCTTGTTTGTTGTCCTTTTATTTAATAGTAGTATTTTTTAGAGGTACACATCATAAGCGCAGGATTAGATAAAGGATCAGTTTGTTTTTTTTTTGCTTAAGGAGTGATATTGCTGCGTGTGAAAGAATCCTTAATATTGAATTGGATCAATCAAAAGGATCAAATTCCCATCATGTTTAGTTCATGATGCAATGTTTTGTACAAAAGTATCTTAATCCTTGCTAAAATGTTTATTACATTTTTTTTTTTTTTTGAAGTGCGGTAGGTATCCTTGTTCTTTTTATACTAAAATATACAATTTTTCTCCCTTTTTGCAATTCACCTCAATACATATTTCGAAAGAAGGTCAAAATAATATTTGTTTTTACTTTTAAACACAAATGAGAGGATTTTGGATTAAGATTACTGCCAGTCGAATGGATATTCGTTAGAAAAGATTGTTTGCTGTTGTTGTTTCAAGTGTCCTTTTAAAACTGTTTTTATAGGATGCAATTATGTTCGAATGATGGAATTTTCACTCGAAAAATTGAACCTTTTTTCTCGTTTTTTCTTTTTTTCTTGAGGAAAATATTTTGATTTCTGGGAAATTCTACTCGTAAATTGAATAGGGATTGTGTATAGATAGATATTGGGTGGGCTTGAATGTTCTTTTTGCTAAATTTAGCAAATAAGTTGTTGATTGAAGAAGTCCATTGTGTAATATTTAAGAGTAAATCGACCCTGAAGGTTAATTAGTGTTATTATAAGCTATAAACTATGTACAAGGCTGAAATAACACTTAAATATGTTTGACCTTAGCTGGAGAGGAGAATTTTCGCAATAATAAAAGGCTTATTAGAAATTAATGTGTGTGTGTGTTTTTTTTTCTTTTTTTGAGGATGCTTTATAATAAACTAATATATTGTTGTTTTTGGCAATTAAGTGCAATTTGGATTGGAGTAGGTCACAAAATAGACTTGACCTTAACCTCTAGGAGAAGCTTACCTTTACAAAATCTATCAAGAGTCTACAGTGTCTAGTAGGGTTCTACAGTTTGAGCGAAACTTAGAAATGTATTGTTATATTAATACTTAAAAAAATGTAAGTTAAAAGGATTTGTTATAAAGGGTATTGTTTTAAAAATGTGGTTTACAATCTGGCAACACATTTTTCGGAGTCAATTTTTTTGACAACTGTCACTGTGTATAAAACACAGTTTTTGGTTTGCAATTTTATAATGAATGGACTTTCTCTTGAACAACGTTTGGAAATCGTGCAAATTTATTACAAAAATAGTGGTACCTACGTCCAATATTTTGGTCGTTATAATTGCCCAGCAGAGTCGGTAATTCGAGCAACCATGGATCGACTTCCCACCACGTTTACTGTAGTCGGTAATGCAAATATGTCCATTCACTTTATGAAAGATTTTGCGGAAGGATATTGGTTTGAGGGTTTAAGAAATCCACTTCGTGCAAGAATCACCCTTTACAAATGATGATTTCTAAAAGGTTCAAGGACACAGAAATTGATTCATGTGATGCGATACTGTTAAAAATTTAAATTTTGTTATTCGAAATTCTAAAGCACACTACTTCAAAAAAAAACATTGGGCAAACTAACAAATTGAATAACTTTTTCGACTATTTCATATGGAATGACCTTAATTTAATAATCCCAGCCCTTTAACTTCAAAATTACATTAAAGTTTAATTTTTCAATATTCTATGTTGAGAACTTACATCAACAATTTTAGAAGTACATTACAAAACAAACCTAGATAAATATTTGAAAAAATATATTCAATATTATAAGTCCTTGAAGAAAATTCTAACTCATCTTAACTGGAATATATTTTTTTATTTCTATGTGCTAGTAGCTACAGTAAATATCATATTGGCCGTAGGCACTTGAAACTTCATTCCGAGAGATATAACCTTATTATTTAAGTAGGTATACAAATACAAATACAAATGCAAACATATACATACATACGTTTCTAAATGGAAATTTTTGTTTTATTAAAAAAATTCAACTTCAACAGGACCCACGAAAATGTACTCTTCATAAGGTGAACCCCCTTCCGTTACTCTTTCTCTCCCTGCCGTTCATCCTCTCTAACTTAACCTATTCAAATTAACTGGGTTATAAATAATTGAAATGCAAACAAACAAAAAAAACGTAAGCAAACATCGAGTTGCATTGCTATGAGCATATACCGTATACCGTATACCGCTACTGGCTACTCGCTACTGCATGCATAGATCACATAATTGTACCT
Source organism: Scaeva pyrastri (assembly GCA_905146935.1). NCBI lineage: Eukaryota > Metazoa > Arthropoda > Insecta > Diptera > Syrphidae > Scaeva > Scaeva pyrastri. The sequence continues at coordinate 20,599,710 of LR989927.1, read as the reverse complement.
TTTGATTAAAATTCCACCGCAGCGAAGCAAAAATTAAATTAAAAAAAAATATATATACATACATATAAAATAAATTTAAAAAAAGAAACGTTTGATTCCAAGAACACGGAACGCGATTATTTTCTTACCCTGCCCGGGTCGGTTTAGTTCTTGTTTTTTGTTGTTGTTGTTAAAACACTTGAAACGGCCTTGGTTGGTTGATTTTTAATGATGAAAAATTAAATTTATTCAAACTGAAAAACAAATAGAAAAGGGGAGAAAAATAATTCTTTTATTTATTTAAGACAAATAAAAAAAAAAAATTATACTAAGGTAAATTTCTTGTTGCAGATGAAGTAGTGTGTGTATAGAGCGTTGAAAGTTGAATTAAAACATTGCAAATTATTCATCAATGTTTAGTATTTTTTTTTTCTAAGAGAAAATAAGAAAATAGGAAAACGGGGTAAATTTTATATAGAAATTGAATTGAAGGGAAAATAAAAATTCGGTTTTTGAGGAATATTTACACAGTTAGAGCCTTCAAAAAATAAAGTGATACGAACTCATACAATGTATGAAGTAGGATGGTCCTTCTCCATGGATTGAAGAAATGCAAACAAACAAAATAATTTTTTCAAGTTTTGAAGTTACCACTCCACACTCATTTCATTTTGAACGAAAAGAAGTACAGGCGTTTTAATTTATTGGTTAGTTTTGTAAAATACTTGAAGCAAGTTATTCGAACAGAACTAAGGATACACTTTTTAAAACAAGCAATTTAAACAAAATTCATTCAGTTGTTAATCTTGAAGCTTTAGTATCTTAAAAATATTATCAAAGTTTTTATCTATTCATCAATCATCACTATGTAAAGTGTGTTTTTCTTAGAGGTATGGTTTTCAAGAAGAATTAAAACACATATTAGTTTAATTTTTGGAAACAAATTTATCTTCGTTACAAAGATAAGGGTGTGCCATTGTGTTTTTTAAATGATTTCGGGCAAAAAATAATCCAGCTTTGAGTCAACACCACGGGCCCAAGACGACTAGAAATAATGCGTTTACCAAAAGTTTCCTTCAATAAATTGAATGTTTCGTTATAGCTTCGTCTTGTTGGAACCAAATGTCGTCCATATCCTCCAATTCAGGCACAAAAAACTCATAAATCATGGCTCAATAGAGTTCCCCATAAAGCACACTACACAGTGACTTTATGATGTAATGGCATGTGGATTATAATCACTTCAAATACTACAATTTAGCTTATTAACGGTATCCATTAAACTAAATATGAGCTTCATCGCTGAACAAAATTTTTCTTTTGAAAATCGGGATCGGTGGCCATCTCGTTTTGGGATCATTCACCTAATGTGCCATGCGCTTGAATTTCGTTTGGCTTCAATTTCTGCTCGGGTTAGATTTTATAATCCCGCAAACCAAGATCCGTTTACAAAATCTTCCATAAAGTGGATGGGCACAGTTCCAATTGTTGAACATCGGGTTCTTTGGGTTTATTTGGGTTTTCTTGGATACTCTGATGCACAGTAGCAAAAGCGTCTTTGTTACTCACAGTCGAAACGATCAACTCCGACAAAAGTATTGTTAAATTGAAAACCACACGTCTAAAAGAAACACCCTTTATTTAGAAATTTTTGTGAGTAAGATGTGGGGGAGAAAGTTGCCATTAAATTGGAAGTAGGGCTGATTATTGGATTCAAGCTCAAAATATACGTACATGGGTTTGAATTTTAATCGTGATCCATACAAGGTAAGTTATGATCAAAAAGGTGTACTGGAAATGACTCATTCTATGCACCAAAACATATATCACTTTAGTCACGTTTAAGGCTCTTACATACTTCCATGTTTTGCCCCATCTGTATTAAATTTGCAGTACCACTGTCAACCCAATTGTCATTAAAATATGCCAAGAAATTTATCTTTGCAAAAACCTACAAACAAAAATTTGAAAAAATTCTTAGTTATTTTTTAGCTGTTTTGGCACTTACACAATTTAGATTCCGCCATTAAAGTGTGGAGAATTTATAATTAATTTGAAATAAAAAAAAATCTAAACGGGTAATATGTAAATAATTTCTTAAAGGGCTCGCCCTACCTGCCTTAAGAACTTCTCTAACCATTTTATATTTTTTTTTGTATGTAACTTCTAAATGAGCTTTTTAGATCCGGGATCGTCCTCTTACAGTATATTAATGTGATGGGATTCACCTGTTAAGATGAATTATGTTGTTAAATTCTTTCTATTGCTGACGTATTTTTCTACTAACTAATAATTACTAACTAATCAATATAATAAATAAGTTAAATAATATGGTGTTACTAAGTCTTTAATGGATTGAATGTTTACATAACATATACCTATGCATTACAATTTATTTTCTAATCTAAGTTCCACGTATTTAACCTCAAAAAACAACTGTTGTGTCTATTTATAGATAAACTAAATTTTCCACTCTAATCGCACGCAATCAATTTCAAAAGGATTTTGGAAAATTTAACGCTTTAAAATCCATTAAACCGCTTTAAACTTCAATTTATAACCATGTTAATCTGAATGAAATAAGTCATAACAGAACATTCTTCTTAATTAGTTCACATGTGTTATCTATTTTCCCCGCTCTTATTAACCATGAAAAACAACACACATACACACGAATAAAATCGTAACAAATTATTTAACACGAAATTTCATGCAAGGATTTTCCAAGAAATCATACGCTTTCCCAGTCGAATCGATTAATAAAAATTTCCTTCCCTTGAAACATGTGCTTAAATTGGCCAAAGGATTTTTGTTTTTGTACGTAGGGGTATGAATATTTTCGAAGCTATGTATTTGTGTTTTTTTGACACCTCATAGGAGGTCTCCACACAGTTTTAGAAATTCAGAACAAAAGACCTCCTAGATAATTTTTGCGGTAAAACTGCAACAAAAAACACAAAAACCAGGACTCACAAAAGGACATTGCCGTCTAAGTATGACAAAAGATGCACACAACAGGAACAATTGTCGAAAACGTGCACATTTTCGGAACGAATTAGTGCATTTAACCTTAACACTCCGCTCATGGGTGGTAGGGACAGGGAGCTCAACAAAAACAAGGAATGCGTTAAACAAGTGTAACGAATTCCCAGCTCAAGAGTCACATACACACAATTTACAAAAAAAAACAAGTAGAAGAAAGGACTTCCTTTTGACAGTTCAAAGTGACAAAAAATTTGACACAAATTTGTTACGCCCTACAGCAGTCACAAGAGGGAGAACGAGAGAGAAGAGTGATAAAAAGGACATCAAGAAGCCCAGGTACCAATATACTCGTCGTCGCACAAGGACGACCGAGGACGATCAAAGTCTCTTTAGCGCACATCAAGGATTTGAATAATAGTTGAAAGTCAGCCGACTCCGTTCGGTGGTGATGGTGTGAAGAATTGTGACATTTGTATGCCCACACAGAATGTATGTATCTCCGACGACGAAGGTACTACATGACCAGGAGTCCATGTCGGTCGGTGTAGCTTCTATAGAAGTGCCCATAACAGTTCAGAGAACAATGTAGGCCAATGTCTAAAATTCCTATTGTGCCTCTGTGTTCTTTTTCTTTTTTTTTTATTCTAGTGCTACGTCATCGTCAGAGCTCTTTGATATGGCATTGACAGAACGAGGATCCTCGTTTCATTATGTGGGGCATTAGTTCCGCATTTGAATGTAAATTTTGGGCCTTGAAAATAATGCGGGGAGCTGTGATGGCTGTCTCGACGTTCGTAGTTTAATTTGGCATGCATTAGTGAGATTCAAAAGGGAACCAGAACCGTCATTCCAGACACAAAGGGTTTTAGGTTTTTTTGTTGTTGCTGTAGTTGTTGTTTCGCCGGTGAATTAATGTCATTGATTGCGCACAAAGAGAGAGACAGAAGAAGGTGAGGTGAAGAGGAGCCGTGTTCCAAATTTCTGTTCCGGTAAATTGGATTTCCTCAAGATAAATGAGGTCGCATTTGGCTTTTGTTTGAAAAGGAAATGGATTTTAATTAAGTTGATTAGCATGACTCTTTCTCTCTCTCTCACACTCTCTCTTTGTGTATAGAAATCAAATGGAACAAAAAAAAAGTTATGAAGGCTTTCGTGTCGCCACATAAATCAAATGGGACAGAATGGAGAATAAGCCTAAAAATGTCTATTTATAGAAAACCTGGTGCACTGTGCAAACATGTCCCTATCCCCAGTCCCGGTCCTGGTACCTAGCTGTGAGCTGTGAGTTGTCAAGTTGGCCCATGAGATAACACACACATGGTAATGATGTTAATAAATGAATGCCATTGCAAGATATATAAATCATATCCTGCGATAAGGTGTCGCTTGCTTGCCTTTAGTTCAGCCTGGGGCTCTTTTATAGACAGACAGACAGACAGACAGTCACACCACACTGGGGTATAGAGAGTGGAGAGGTTATGTTCGTCACAATACACCGTCCTCCTCGTCGTCGTCGTTGTGTAATTAAGTGCAAAAATTCTCTTACTATGTACGAAAGATGGCGCGGCGGTAGCTAGCTACGTAATATCCTTGTTTTGTCACATATTTATGAGCTTAACAAAACGACATAAAGCTGACTTTATTTTTGTTTGTGTGTCTGTGAGTTTGTTTGTGTGTGACGGAAAGACCAAATTCATAGACATTTGCGGCAATTAATCATTGAATTTAAGTCGTGATGGGATGGCAGCAGATTCAAAATATGGATGGAGGCGGTATAAGGTAGGTTTGCTTCAAGTTATAGACACTGCCTTAGACATTCTGTCTTAATAAATAGAAGTAGTACACAAAAGGTATAGGTATGGGTAGGTACTAGTTATTGGTTGAGGAAGAAAGAATACATATCACGATATGGAAGAGAGAGAGAGTATAATGAAGAAGCCAAACGATATTTTGACAATTAATTAGATAGAAATGGTTTGACATGTTTCTATGACACATCATGAACATATTGTTAAGGTCAAAGTTAAAATGGTATTCTTTGTGGGGAAAATTAATGGTTAATAAACAATGGAAAATAAAGATTTTGTATGAAATACTTGAATGTTTCTATGGAGGTGTTGATTGTAGATTAAGGACAAGTTTAGGATCGAAAAAAAAAATCAATCTTGAAATTTTAATGTGAAGTTCCATTTTAGAAAACATTTTGGAAAATGTTTCTGCAATTTTGTCTGTCTAAGCCTTTATCTGAAATTCAAACCACTAAGATTTCAAAAAGTTAGCAAAAAAAAAAAAAAAACAATTTTCAGAAATATAATTTGTATTTACTTTTTGTACCTATTTGCATAAATATCTGTCTAACTTTTTTCCCAAAATAGAAGATAGAAAAAAAACTGCATTATATATTAAATTTGCTGAGACTAGATACTCCTCAAGACAAAGTTCATAAAATGTTTAAAAAGTACTAAAAAATAGTTGCATAGAACTTTGTTTTAAATTTCTTATCCTGAAAACGTAAAAGTAAATGTTGTCATTGATTTCGTAACACCTATGGCAAATTTTTTGATAATTATTCCTATCAAAACTTATCAACTTGTTAGGAATGACAAAAGAGAATATAAGTTGCTGTATAAAGGGGTTTGACAAGGCGTTGAACGGTCATTCGGCTTTTTTTATAACACTAGAGACCGACCCATTTTTCCTTGGATACGACGATGGTATTTACATATTTGGAAGTGGTCAATCAGAGCAAGACCAAGTATGTACATATATACTTTCACCAAAAACGAACGTTGAATGGGGACTATTTAGACTTTGTCTACCTATAGGTACCACTCAGACAACGAGACAGTAGTTCTCAAATCAAACGCATAAAAAGTCTTGAGAATCGCTGCTTTTTTAAACTCAGAAGAAAAGAACCCTTTATAAGACTCCTATCATCCCAGTTCTTATTTATGGCGCTAAGACTCGACCGTGTGAAGACAGGATTACAACGTCTTTGGATGCTTCGAAAGGACCTGTCAAAAGAATCAAAATCATAGGGCTTAGAAGGGTCCTTCCCGAATTGTAGCGCAACTTAAAGCAAGTTTTCCTGTCAAAAATTATTAAATACTAATCACTTATACTTCATACATACGAGAGTATAAAAGGTATTTCAACAAGAACTTTTTTCAATTATGAGGCAACACCAAGAACGTGATAGTTTTGACATTTAGCTTTTGGCGGTATTTGTAATAGGTGCTTTGGCAATTGTTACAATGAATTGAATTTTGCTCGAAAATCGCATTAAAATAATTCAAATCCGTTATGAAAATGGTCGTTCTGTAAAAATTACATTTTGTAAAATTCGTAATATTTTCGGACAATATAATCGTCCTTCTGATACCGCTATTATGAATTTGGTCTCCAAATTTGAGTCGACAGGCTCGGTACAAAATGTGCCAATACCAACACGTGTTCGACATTCGAAGAAGATCCAAATTTGTCAATGTTCTCAATGTTCTCAACAATGTTTCAAAGCGGCGAATTATTTTGGGTTAGAAACCTTACAAGAATTGAGGGAATAAATTGAAGCCGACCGACCGACGACGATGTACATACAATATATGTGCAATTTGCTCTTGTCTTTAAAATTTTCTTTTTTTATACAAATCAAAAAACGTGTTATTTTCAAATTTCGTAGTTATAAAGTTTTAAAATTAATTAAATTCTTACTAAAAATGTTCCCCTTTATTTTAGATATTATAATTGTATAAAAAATGCAATTTTAAGTTTAAAAATAGTTGTTTTTCAAATAAACCTACATATTTTTCAAATCCTTAAAATGAGTTGAAACAGAAACAGCTTGTGAACATAAAATATTAGCTGTACATAAAATTAAATAAGACGCACATAAATAACTTACATTAAAACAAAAATTAATGCAATATTTTACATTTACAAGACCCCACATTACATTTAAACCCTGCTTAATTCTTACTAAGTATATTTAAGTAAGACTCTGTCATTTTTTTTATACAATCTAATCTTAAGCGTGTGAACCTGTTTTAAAAAAAAAAACCTATAAAAAATGTTAATTAACTTTTCTCACCGTTCATAATTGCCTCCACACCTGCACCTGACAAGCACCAAACACCAAGCGGTAGAATCAAAACAATCTTCCCCCGTTGTAAGTCACAATGCACAGCTTCTCATAATTGTCAACTAAAAAACAAAAAAAATCACAACAATCAAAAAACACTAACAGCAAAAAAAAATCTCAAAACCTTGCGAAATTTCTTCTCACAGGATGTGCGAACAAAAATGTGTTTTCACAAAATTATTCCCACCCTCATTAGATGTCACATAATTGATCATTTATACCCTTATCGACATTATGATCATCATCTTGCCAAAGTCTTCTTAATGACCAAACTATAAATGACCATGTGTGTGGCCTGGCCTGTGTCATGTACCCATTACCCAATCATGCACCGCATTCTCATCGTTGTCACCATCTCCTAAAGATCAAAGACTCTCAATCTATTGTGAATATTTTTCATTCATTATTCTTTAGGGAAGCGGACAAGATCACAAGTCACCTGATGTAAAGAAGTCGGTCACTTTGCACATGAATCGACCGACCTCCTTCTATCCTCTGTCTCCGCTGCGCTCTGTTTTGTTCGTGAGAATAATGAGTTGTGAAATTCAATGAGTTCAAAAGTCTCCGCAACTATCATTTATGTCACATACTTGGATATTTAACACAAGAGGTCACAGGGGAGAGAGGAGTGCGTTCCTTATGGCTATACAATGGCTTTATTTCTGACTTTAAACAATCGCCGCCTACCTCTTCCTCGATCGTTTAAAGTGTGCGGTCTTCCGAAGTGATCATTCACCGATCACACATGGTGTTGCCAAAATAAAAAAGAAAAGAAATTCATAAGACACCAAGCCAGTTGTGATTTTTGGGGGTCCGAAACCGAAACAAGCCGAAAAGACAAAAGGTTCCCATGATATCCGTTTGAGACTTTAAGAGACTTTTCGAAGCATAAATCACAAGAAGGTGTAAGAGGATCATCATCATGATCATTGATCGTTACCCAATAAAAAAAAAAAATACCTTCATGGAAGATGAAGTCTCGATCTCGAACGTCCCCACCAAGCTTCAAGAGACCAACTCGTAAAGACTCGTGATCACCTCCAAGATCATATCTAAAGCGTTGGATGGTGGTTTTGATAAAAAAAACCGATGATCCTTCAATTTTATTGCAAATGCCGATCAAAATGCGTGCACGTTTATAATAAAAACCGTCTTCAACACCACCACCGACCGGCCGATCAGATCAACTCTTGTGGGCACAAATTTAAGTGGGTAAAAGCTTGAAATTGCCATAATTACGCCCGGTTAAAGGTGTTAAAGCCCTAGAAGATCCCATCAGCCACAACCGTGCCTGAGATAATTTTATCTTCCCTTTTAAGTCGTTTTTTATTTTGTTTTGTTTTATTGCACTTTCGTTCATAAGATTCTTTAAGTGTCAAACAATACTTCAAAATTTTTTGATCTCGATCTTTGTGCCAATGGAAATCTTTTAATTTAGTACCACACACATTTTCAAAACAATCGAAAGTCTTCAATTTTATTTATTTTGATTTTCCTCTCGAAAAGAAAATAAATAGAAAAATTATGTAGTATTTAAGTTGATGTCTATAAACATCGACTTAAGACACACTGAAGTCGAGGGGGGCTCAACAAAAACTGTTCATTAAAGAGAACCATTTTTTTTTTTGTATTTTATAAACAAATACCAACGAACCATTTGAGAAAAGCCAAAGGCGATTATAAGCATTATTTGGCATTTTGTGGAATTTGGAATGTTTAAAATATAGACTCACAAGACAATTCAATTTGTGGCTTGAGGGGAAATCGGAATCAGTTTGTTTTATTTTATTTTATTTTAGTTTTTTTGAAGAAACCATTTTAAATTCCATATTATAAATGAATAAGATAAAGTGTCCACATAAATGGCTGTAAGCTGTAAGCCATCGATCTGGCTACTGAATGCATTTTATTTCGTGCCTTTGAGGCATAATAATAATAATAATTATTATTATAGATATTATTAACGAGAAGATTGTGCTTTTGTAGTGGAATTAGGCTTTTATCATGAGTTTCTAAAGATTTAAAAGAAAAATCCATTGGATGGTTTACTTTTTATTGACACCTGTATTTTATGCATTTTTTTGTTCGAAGAGATGAAAATAAAGAGGATTCATCAAAATAAGTCAAAGAGAAATGATTTTTTTTTTTCAAACTTGGTTTTTGAATGCATTTTAATTAAATTGCACAAGTCTATAAGTCTAAGCTATAAGGTTTGTATGGATTTGAATACCTTATAGACTATTGTTTGAAATTTATGTTTAAAAAAGTGAATGTCAAAATATTTTGTTAACTTAGCAGAATTAACTTAAATTTAGACTTTGAATGATGAGTGAAAAAAGGGCATTTTTATGTTAATACTCGTAGACATATGAAATGGTCATAATTTAACACATTGTTATAGAAGCAGCCAGAGCTATTTGGTTGTCACAGATAACTCATTAAATTCAGTAGCCATTAAAATTGTAGAGTTGGTTCTCTGGATGACACAACTCTGTTGACTATAATAAAGATATCATTTTAGACAAATTTATCAAGTAACTTTGTTGAAAAAACACAACGAACTTGATTTTTAAAAAAACAAGTAACTCATTTGTTTTAAACAGACGATACAAATTTAGCCAAATTGCGAAACTTTGTTTTGACTTTCATATGGAAGCTATAAAAGATGATTTCATTGTTCGCTGTCGAATGCGAAAGAAAATTATTCCTACGGAATTATAGTTTTAGAACTGCTTAACATTGTTAGTGGTAAATTTGAAAAAACAGAATTCTTAAGGATCTAGAAGAAAGTAATGACTATTTAAAAATAACATACCTAGGATTTAAAAGAAATAAAATTTGCAAGTTTCTTTGTTAAATCTCTTATCTCATATTTTAGTATTTTTTAAAAACTTTTTCTATTAGTTCTTAACTCAAAAACTCTACTATATGATGTGATTTTAAGCTTTGAGTCGGATTGCATTTTTTTTTGGAGAATTTGTGGTTCTGGAATTTTTTGTAAACAATATTTTTTGTGTGGTTTCTTTTTTTCCATTAGAACACAAGAACATAAGAAACCAAATTTACCTTTTTTATATTGAACTTAACCTCCTAATATTTTTCTAAACCTCAAAATATTTCAAAGTTAGCAATGAAAAGTTATCATTAATTTTTTCTTAGAGTTGTATGAATAACTAGCTGTTCCCCGCGACTTCGACCGCCTCAATTTATTATTATAGCAATTGAGATTAAGTTTAAAAAAAATATATATTTTAAAGTACTTCGTAAAGGATATTTAGGTTTTATTTTATTATGGCTGAAGAACGTACGGATTTTCTCTGCAACCCGATTTTGACAATGGAACGGAAGCCGTTTAATTCGTTTGAAAACAAAAATGTATCCCATGCAATGCGTGCCTTGTGTTCTCTTTTTAATACGATATCCCGCTGGCTAATTAGTGAAAGAAAAACAAAGTGCTTGGTGACGTTCGACTGCGAGAAGAACAACTGGTCAAACATCCTTACTTGGAGGGACTACGGCGGCGCAGACCAAACCGTCCGAATCCTTTGCGCAACTGAATGGCGATGGCATGGCGTTCGTCACGATCGGGATAAATGAGACACTCCTTTGGTCATTGGTTATGAATCATTATAAGAGAATGGTCATTATTGGTCTTTGGTCATAAATGGTCTTTGGTCATAAATGGTCATTGGTCATTATTAGTCTTTGGTCATAAATGGTGTTTGGTCATAAATGGTCATTGGTCAATATAGGTCATTGGTCATTATAGGTTATTGGTGAAATGTCAAAGGTCAGAGGCCAGAGGTCAAAGGTCAAAGGTCAAAGGTACAATGACCAATGACCTATATTGACCAGTGACCTATATTAACCAAAGACCATTTATGACCAAAGACCATTTATGACCAAAGACCATTTATGACCAAAGACCAATAATGACCAGTGACCTATATTTCGCCTATTGGTCGTAGCGAAATTTTGTATAGCTTAAAGTCTTCCTCGATAAAGAAACTATCCAACGCAAAAAGAATTTTTCAATTCGATTACGCAGTTCCTGAGATTAGCGCTTTCAAACAAACAAACTCTTCAGCTTTATATATTTGTATAGATAAATAATTGAAAAACAAATATGTGAATAGAATAAACAATAAATTTAATATATTAATTGTGAAGATATGTACAATGTACATAGTTCTTTTTGTAAGTTAAATAATTAAAGGTTGCGATTGAACAAATAAAAAAATATTGAAAAAAGGTTACACATACGCCACAGGACACATTTCGTTCTGATACAATTTTGTAATGTTATTTTTGATAAAGAGAGATAAAGAGCTAAAAATATAAAAATTAGTTTTATTCTTAATTGAAATTTACTTGATATCTTTGAAAATTTTTCAATCAAAATTAAAAACTGTATTAAAATGTTAGATAATATTTTCGAATAATAAAATTTGTAAATATTAAATTTTTATAAATTCAATAGTCATCATAGAAACATGTAGGTTACTTTTTCAAAATTAAATTTTGAAGTACAAATAAAAAGATGTTTAATACCGCAATGAAAAAATAATTGTGTTTAAAAATAAAATCTAGAAATTTATATTTAAAACTTAATTTTTTGATTCTTTTTTTCGTTAATTTTTTTCAGGTCAAATAAATTCCTTTCTGTCTCAATGCATTTAATAAATAAAACCATATGCTTAAATTAAAAAAAATTAAATGATATAAATGTTCTTTTACATGTGAAAACCATTAATCTCCAAAATGACTTCAGCTATAAAATAAGCAAGCAACCTCTGATCAAGTTGTGCATTTTATACACAAATATCTACTTGTCACAAAAATTAAGGGAGCAAGAAAAAAATACAAGATTTTGGGTGATTTTCCACATCATGGATGAAAAAAATGGTTACTCAGAAAATAAAAGAAAATTGTAGCTCCAAGTGACTAAGTTTTTGGACCTTAGTTAATTTTTTTTACTGAGTCAAAGTTTTGTATCCCTATTGTCAGCTATAGTTGCATAGACCGATAGACCTAAAAAAATTCATACATAGTTTTTTGGTTCATTATGTTCATTTAATAAAAAAAACTCAGTTCTTTTATTTTACGAAATTAATATTTCGTCTATAGCGAAGAGAAAAAATGTTCCACATACGCCAGAGTACACAAAATAAATAAATTAATTAGTTAAGTAGTGCTTCAGCTAGTTAAGAACCAATACCTACATTGACTAACAACTCTTAATCATTCCAAAAATTCAAATTTAAAATGGTATCAAATCTTTCAAGAATATTTGAAAATTGCTTTCAAAAATGTATTAAAGTGTGATTGATTTTTAAAAATGCATATAATGTACATACATATGTATATTGAAATGTAATTTATCTGCTTCCAATACTTTTCTTAAGTATTAAATTTGTCTTTAGGATTTCTCTTGCTTGATATCCTTTTTAAAATACATATTAATTGATCCACCATACTTAAATTTAAAAAAGAAACAAAAATTGCATTTATCTCGAATATTATATTAGAAAAATGCCCAGACATCCCATTTAATTTTGTGCACCCTCTGCATGGCCAAATACGACTACAATCCATAAGCCCCCAAAGTTAATATGACATCTAAAAATAACTTCTTAAATTGATCCCAATTTATGTGGTTTTAAAAATAAAAAACGAAAAAAAAAAACAGAAAAACCATCGTTAAAGAAAAAAAAATACTTCAATCCGCTTAAAGTTTTTACTTCATTTTTTTTTTAATTTTTATAAATTTTAGATTAATTTATTCCCGAAGCCTGCATCAGAGAGGTCGTTATAGCCGGGTTGTTACATTCATGTTTGGGGAACACAAACGATAGTCTTGCTTGTGTTTTTCTCGCCTTCAAAACAAAGCTCCCTACATAGTATACCTATGCTAGAATAATAACTCACGATCAATTTAAACGGCTTTTTGTCAACTCACCGGCAAAACAAAACGTTTCCAATGATTATGGGTTTCTCTTTATGGCCAAGGAACAAACATCAGAAAAACAACAACAAATGAAAAATCCAACATCTGTTAGTCATTGGAAGTGTCCAGCTTTTGGTAATACCTCAAAGAAAAATGCGCATTTATTGGATTCTTTCATTCATTCAAAAAAAAACAGACAAAAAAGATGCATCATTTTCTTGCCTAGAACCGAAAAGGAGTCTTGTTTTTTAATCCGTCAGATACAAAAAATACATATTCTACCTTAAGATACTGAAAAAGTATCTTTTTCGGTGAAATATGTGAAGAAAAAAAAAAAACGAGAAAAGAATATTATTCAAATTATGTTTTTGTCTTTTCCGAAACGAGACAACGAACGCGGCCAAGACACGTCCGTCGCGTCGCGGTCGCTCAGCAGCGCGGTACGATGCGATGACTTAAAAACAACAAAACAAGTAATCTTCGCGCATAAATAATGAACTTAAGTGTCAAAGGGGAAGAAATCAATTTGTTGAAATGTTCCATCGTCTTCACTGGAACTGAGGAGCGGTTCGAGGAGTATTCGCTCCCGCTTTGCTCCCGCTTAAGAAAACACACAAACACAAACTATAAAGACAGACCGCAGAAGCCAAAGCTGCGACTGTGAGTATATCAAAAATGTGCAGTCACAGAATCTGTCGCGTATGTTGTAAACGAGCCATTTTGTTGTTGTTGTTGGTATTTGTTTGAGAATATTGAAACAGAAGGACGTTTTGGTGATTTATGTGATCTGAGAAATGTGCGAACTCGAAGCCATCACGTTTTCGACGGATTTCTATACCGCTTGACTGCGGATCATGGTCGGACACGGCACGGGACTGCAACAGTTTTCAACATAACGACACGTCATATAGACAGTTAAGACAAACTGCGAAATATATTAGGGGGAACATATAAGTTCAAGAATTTATTTTATTTTCTTAAGTAGATTCCGAAAATTTTTATTGTTTTTAGCATTCAAAAAAAAAAAAAAAAAAATTACTGGGTTCGGATGTTGAATGCAAAGTTTTGTGGTCTTATTTTTGATGTGGCAGCGCAGCCATGAATTTATTGATGATGGCAATATTTTGTATGCAAGCTTAAAAGTTGAATGCGCCTTGCGAAATTATTTCTTAAGAAGTAGAAGTTTGTCGGTAGGTATTTTAGTATTGTTTTTTTGGTTTTTAATTCCGAGCAGGTTTTTGTGGCAAATTTGGGAGTGACATTAAGAATGATACATCGACATCATAATTTTCTCGTTTTGAAATGTTTGCAAGCTTAAGTTGGCAACTTAAAGGTCAATGAGTGGTTTTCAGAGGTTCTGAACGACTTTTTAGACAAAAAAATCTTTTTAACGTACGAAAAGGTTGAATTTTGAGACAAGCTTTTGAAACATAATATAGCGCCTAGAAAGAAAGAAAAGAGTTTCTGATGATCAAGCTATTGACTTAATATCAAGAAGCTTTAAATCAAATTACCCCAATGAGTAAAAATGCGACATAGAACTAATCGTTATTTGCCTTCGTACTTAAACCAAGATCTTTTCATAAAATTTTCCACGTAGTCGAAGAACAAGAAGTTGAGAACGGCTACGAATCGATTTTTTATGAGTAAATCTTCACTTTTTGAAAGCGTTCTTGTGGCGTTAAGCGTTTAATGATGTATTGCCAGACTTTAATGAACAGAAAAGTCATTACATTCTCACCTGTCAAATCATTAAGACTGTTCAATAAATTTAAGAGTAGGGTAGAACAGAGTAAAATAGCGTAGAACAGCAAAGAACAGGATAGAACAGAACAATAAACAATAAAATCAGACAACTAAGTACAGTCAAATATCTGACATTTTAAATTAAACACTTTGGCTTACAATGGAAACAAATAATGACAGATGATTTTGACACTTTTCAAAATTCGATTGTACCTATAGAGAAAGTTTAGAAAATCCTGCTCTAAACTGTTCCAAATTGTTCTAGATTACCTCATTGGAGTTAAACTTTTCGGAACAGCTTCATTAGACACAAGACAGTCTTCGAAACTTCTGATGCGGTTGAAAAAAAAAACACCCTTTTAATTCAATTTTCTCTCGGAATGCCTTCTTCAGCTTTGAAGAATTTTCAACTTTTGCTAAGCTTGAGCAGTTAAAAAAAATTATATTTAAAACACAAGTCCAGTGCTCGAAGTTCCTGATCACAGAATCGATAGGGTTTAACACTTCACACTTAAAAACTGTTACAAAAATTGTTGGAAAAAAAACAAAAAATAAACTTAATGGTTTCCATAAAAACTTCCTCATCTCTAAGACTTAGAAAAGTATCATCTTAATGAGATCCCGCAATAAAGTCTTAAGTGAGTGCATTGCATATTATAAGGCAACAAACTTTGTTAATTTGCATTTACGATCACGCTCATTGCATTTGGCTTAATGATAAGTCCCTACCTATAAACACTCAAACAAATACACTTATACATACATACATATACACGATTATAGTTCGGTTGGTTGGTTCCTTGGATATACTCGTAGTTGTTAGTTCCGATCTCTCAACTTTTAACAAATTCAATGAGAAATCGACACCTTATTGCCAGAGCACGCCAATGGCACTTAATCCTTCAACATACAGTCGAGAATACCCGTTAGCGAATCTGAAGTGCAGAGCATACTCTCATGATACCTGCAATATAAATAAATAATCCCCCATGTCCCAGCAGTAACCATCATCATCGCTGCAAATCCTAATCGACTTATATATAGTAGCTCCGTGCATCTAAATGCCCGCCGCGCTTCCATATCATACCACACACTTCCCGTCAGCTATACCCGCCATACTTTGTACCTGGTCTCGTATAGCTTCATCTTTCAAATAGACTTTCGTGTCCGGATGATGGTAAAAACAAACTTTGCACGAAAACTAATTCCAATTGCTGCCAGAAGTTGTTTGTGGCAACATAGTGCAGCATAGTTAGGGTATGCTTGTATAAGTATATAGATGCATCCATTTGAGAGGATGGCAATAGCAACGGTGGAACCTATCGCTGTCTAATTAATCATCTTGAAGGTGGAAAACTGCAGGCACGTCGAGTAATTGCGTCCGGTTGGTGGTTTTCTTAGATGGCATGGTGATGGCGGTTCAGTGGCTGGACGCTGCCACATGTCTGCCATCGTCTACGCTAATGACAATTACGAATTGACAAATAATTAACTCATGAAAAACTCGAAAAGGACCAACGAACCAAATAAGAATAAGGAAAAAGGCTCTAGATTCTTGAACTACGAGTACTACTCCTGCAAGCCTTCAAATGGCACCTCTGTAGAAGTCAAGACAGTAGTGGCTTTTTACATACGGGGAGTACAAACTTCGAATGTGGCCACATGTGGTTACCGTGAAATTGAATTGCGCATTCTTCACAGAAGCGCATCATATACCCCCGTCATTTGCATTTCCCCAAACCCTTGCACCACGCACACCCTCCCACTCCAACCACCACCACACCGTCATCATCGTCGTCCTCACCATGTGGAATAATCTCCATTAATTTGAGCCAAATGATGGAAGAGGTTGTCATCTCTAGAACTGATAATGATGCTGAGAATTTCAAAAGGTGGCAGCTCATCTGACTTCTGTTTGAGTAATTTCTTTGCATTTATGTATGTTCGCCAATGAAATAGATGATGGTTTATCCTCAGGAGCAAGAAATACATACTCCATCAGATGAATGAGTATGAGTAATGGTTGTTGTGACATGACTTCCCTTTTGGCCTTATACATATCGTAAGCAAATGAATCTAATTAGCATTCAATATGATCGCACTACTTGTATAGGCTAGAATACGAGTCTAGCTTAAGTTAGACTGGTTAGTTCTTAAAGACTTATTCTATCTGAATGACTTCAAAACCGGGAAGAAATTGGTTTGAGATGATGAAGAAAATTCAGTTTGAAGTTGAAGGGCCGGAAAAAAAGTGTCAAGACGTTCGAAACAATTACCTATTGATGAAGTAAATGTGTCATGGAGAATTTGAAAATGTTTAATTGAAAGGACAGGATTGAAAGATTTTGAAGAAATCGTCGAAGAAGGATTAACTTTAACATACAAGGATTCTATGAAATTCAATAATACTTCATTTATCAGTTGATCAATAACCACAAACTTTCGGTCCAAAGCTTGAACTGATATTTTCTTTCCCACAAACAAGAATCCCCCTTTTAAAAAAGAAACATTTATCCTAAGATATTGATACCAATAAATTCGGCTTTTCTTTTCAATATCAACAAAAAAAAAACGAATAGATAGTTACCCCTCTCAAATCAAATTCCATTCTAAACTATTTCAAATCATTTACGATCATGTCATGGAAATAGAAGCAAGCCAAACAATATCAACCAATTTCTTGTAGTTTATAAGATGGGACTTTCTTTTCTAGATACAAAAGTATCTTTATCTTTAATAAGCATTTTGTATAAAGGTCAAACTACTATCAATCCTTTTTTAAGTTCTTATATTCTTGGCATTTTGAAGATACAAAAGATTTGAAATTCCAATCGTATTATTGTTATCATCGATAAACTATTATTTATTGGCAAGGGAATTGAATACCAATACCAATACCAATATATACCAACATTCATTCATAGGTTAGGGTATACATCGAAAGGTGATTCTGATTCTGTTTCTGATTTGAAATTTTAATAATCCCAATGGACCGCCACGCCACTAGCCATTGCCACCGCCGCCGTGTCATAATATTTACACTCTCGAAAGGGAAGGGATTTTGTGTGTTCTTCGTTCTTCAAAAAAAAAAAAATCAAGAATTGTAAAAAGACCCCAGTGCAGCTTAAAAGATGTAGAAACGGAATAAATCGGATAAGGAACAAAAATGTCAGTTGTTGGAGGAAGGCTCAAAGGTATAGGTGTTCTGATGTGCACCTTTAAGCAAGCTAGCAACAAAATGCTCCTCGAAAACTCGATCATTCAATTTATTTATGAGTTTTTAATGAGGCTAACAATGGTATTCGTGCAACATCACCGAATCATGAATTTCCACTTTTGCTCGAACATAAAATTACATCCCAGTCAACCGAGCGATGGACCGAAAGCGACCAAACGGGCCGGGGTGTTATTAAGGAGCAATAAAAACGCGATTAGATGGATCTGGGAGCAGCAGCAGCAACAGCAACTGAAGTCGAAACCGAAGCAAAGAGCAACGCAGCGTGAGCCAAGGAGTTGAAGAAGGCGATTGTTTTGGGTTTTGGAGGATGGAAGTGTGAATGAATGAATCTGTATCCTAAAGTGGCCTTCTCAAGCCGTGTCGTTCGTCTGCAGAATCAAACAACTATAACCACACAGATTCGGCAACAGCTCAAGGCAGGCTCACCAGACACACAGAGTCGCATCAGCAAAGCTATACGACGACGGACTTGAGAAAGGGTTGATTTGATGTTCGGTTTTGTTTCATGTTCTCGCGGGATGCATCCAAATGCTAGTCGTCCGTCGGTTCTTTTTGTTTATTTCTGAATGATAATTGGTGGGAGGATACATTGACGCAGACGCAGCGCAGAGGGGAATAGATCGTGTAAGTGTTACACGGTTCTTTCAAAGCCTCCCAGAGATCCCGAAAGGAATTCGAGACAAATTAACAAAAAAAAAGATCTTCGTCTTAGTTTAGTTCAGTTTAAGTTGAACTGAGGTGGAATTAGTCTAAAGAGATATTGGTTTCATTTTGTGTAATTTGATCTGAAGTGGAAAATTGCTTGTTTTGTTGTGTGTGCGCAGTTTTCCACGTGAAAAATTAGAGTTGGCTCTTTTGATGCGGACTCGAACTCGAACTCGAACGTGGTAACGATTTTATTTTCAGCTTTAAACGCAGAACTATGGCGAAAGGTTTTTTACAGTTTCTTACAGTTTGTTTTAGTTTTTTGTGTATTTTGTGCAATCAAGTCGTTTAGTGATGTTGATGATGGGGGGGGGAATGCCATGCCTTGCCATGGAATAGCGTTTAAGTCGACTTATAGCAGTCCAGACTCTAGCAGCCCCAGAGTGATCTTGTTAGAGGGCATTTGAGCTATTGTCAGTGTGATTTAGTTGTGTGCGGTGTTTGGTGGAGGTGATACAGTTTTATTTGGCACACAAAGGAACAGCGAAATGGTAGTCTTTTATTTTTAATAAGTTTTCCCATAAATAAAGTGGTTAAAGTGTGAGCAGTCACAGTGAGAAGTTTAAAATAGGGTCTTAAGGGTTTTGTTTCACAAAAAGTTAAGCAACATGTTTTCGATACAGTTTATTTAAATTTTTTTTAATAAAACAAAAAGGACCACCTTGGCTTCAGTTTCTCATGAACGTTTCTTTATTTCACGTGAATTTCTATCGCAATTTTTCTTCAAAAAATTTCCCATAATTTTTGGAACAATGAAAGTTAAAGCTTGTCAAGGCCATTTTGGAAAATCTCAAAACTGAAAAACCCAAACTTTAGTTAGAGCAGCACGAGCAATTCTTCTCCTTATCTATCAAATCCCAGGATTGCAATTTATTACCGAGAAATTTCTATCCATAACCCCATTTCTTATTCTCCATGTTGACTCATCATTTTTGACAGCTGTCACATTAAAGTAACGAATTATTCAAGCCGGTCTCTTCTCAATCTATCATCTATGACATTCTAACTCTTATACCGGAATCAAATTCCATGTAATAAATTTCCCTGGAACAAAATTCCCTCTTGTGGTTCTAGCTTAGCTATATGTAGGTGCTAGCTAACGAAACCACTGAACCAACACCATTTATCTTTTCCGAGCTCCCGCATTAAACCACATCTCGAATGCGCCATGTCACTTTGTTATCGTTTTACGATTGACACAAAATCCAGCTCCATATCCCGCGATCCCGAACCTCTATGTCTATATTGGATAGGTATAGGTACCTCTGCCTAACCTATTCATAAACCTTGACTATGGAGGTGCATGATAATTATGTTGTCCCTGCACTTAAGCAGATTGAAAACACAAGAAGGATGCCACACCATTCCTCATTGAATACGACTACGAGTAGATATATGATGGAGGCAAGGTATAGGCAAGGGCAGGTATAGATATACATACAACCAGACCAGTTACGCAAACTTCCATTCATCACTCTATTTGATATCAAAAAAACCAACCAGCACCACCTGCATCCCAAGTCAATAAAAGCCAGGCGCCCACTTCCAATTTTTCCCGCCTTATACCGCGCACCGTGTGTACATGACGCCCGATAGGCAAATAATAAATCGATTCAATGTGCGCCTTGCAGCAAAAATGAAAACCAAGAAAAAAAGAAATCGGACAGCTTCATTTTTCACTCGGCTCCGGCTAACATATACCAAACGGAATGTCAGAGAGTTTGGAGGGAGGTGGGGGAAGAAGCCGGGGTTTGCAAAAAAAAAAACTAGAGTAACTCCCTCTATCGCCCGTCCACCAGTGCTACTGCTACAAATTGCATTCGGGAAAAATTTCCATTAATTATTCAAATAACACCGGAATAATGTACACACAGACGGACGAGCGAACGGACCAACGAACGCAACGGGCCAACGGACAGCAACGGCAATGGCAACAACGACGACGTCGGGTTGGACAGATACAGTGGACATCGAGCATTCCTAGGTAACACTAGAACACATGCAGCCAGGGCGGGGGCTTTTTGGCTGATTGTGGAGCAGGCCGTCGAAGTCTGAGCAACTTTACATTCAGACGCGACGTCGATTTCGTTACAAATTTTTAATGGATTCAATCAATTAATCTCGTACTCATAAATAAATAATAAAATACGAACTGACACCGTCCGCCACACGGTGTGGTGGGTGATGGCGGCCTGCCGGCCGGTTTGGCAAACCCAGGCGGTATTTGTTTTAACAACGGTGACGTCTGGTGCACCTGTACGAGTATATCTATTTTTTGTCGACGACGGGCGAAAAAAATGCGACAAATTAATTAAGTTGACTTTTCATTCGAGTTCCGTTGCGGGACTGGGATTTGAACAGAACACAAAAAATCCCAGACTCTACTTGACTTTTGCTAAATAACGTCATATTTGTCCGCCATGGGCATGGGCATGGTCACTATGGGCAGGTCGCAGGCAATCAAACAAAAGCAAAACCCAACGCAGCGATCTCCCAGACGATAACCTAATTTGGATCAATTTAAAGTCTGCGATAGAAATCAGTAAGGCACATTCACTCAACTAGGTGGTCCCTGCCGTCCGTCCCCATCAGCCGACGACTTCGACAACGACGTTCTCCCAATCTAAATCTCAAGCCACCCAAAGCTACGCACCCAAATTGGATTAAAAAAAAAAAACTATAAATAAACCATCAAATCTGTTGTTCAATCTGAAGTTTTATTGTCTTTCGGATACCGAAATAAAAACACAACATTTAAATATCAAAAGGGTTGTGCCTGGTTCTCAAGCTCGCGGTTCAAGTTGAGTGGGAGAAGCGTTAGATGAGCTACTCCCAACTTAAAATCGTGACGCTTGATGTTTGCCTGTCTATTTGGTCTGACGTTAATGTGACACACGCTAAAAGTGTTCTTTGTTATTGATTGGATTTTTATATCTATGAGGTCGTCTCGTAAACCTGTTGTACCTTGGTTATATCTTCAATCAAATCGCTTATCACATCAGTGACACTCACGCATCAGAGTCAGTTGCTTCTGAGACACGTTGTTATTCTAACAATCATCGCTCTTGAGTGTTAACGATTTTACGATCGCAGAGCAGCGACCGCGGCAGTTCAGCGCAGCAAGTGCAAAGTGGCAGTGGGATCGAAAAGTTGATTTGCTTTTGAAAAGATGGACTTGACATGGACTGGACAAGCAGGCAGGCAAGCATCAGACAGATAGACAGACAGTCAGTCATAGTTAGATCATAGACAAACTAAAAGAAAAGAAGTCGTAAAGAGCTTTCAAGAGCTAAAAGCGATTGAATGATGGCTTTAATGGTGCGAATGAAATTTGGAATTTCTCGAATAAAAATCACTTTAGATACTTACATTAGATAGATAGATATGCGTATGTTTGTATAGATATATAATTCAGGAACTTCAGAGGGCGGATGTGTTAATTGCCGAAATAGTTTCTCGTTTTTTGTTTTTTTTTTTATTTTTGATGAGATTCACGCAGTTTTAACGATATCACATTTTTTGAAGATGATGAATTCTCGAGATCCATTAAGCTTAAGACACGATCTTGAAATAAGAATTTTGGCATTTAATGTTTATAGTTTCTATAAGTGATAGAAAAATATTTCTTTTCCTAAATGGTTAAGAGAAATGATCTAAAGTCTAAAGAAAACGTATAGGCATTTTGATCTTCAAAAATGAGAAATAAGGGTTAAAATTAAGGTCTACATACAAATAGAGTAACCAGGTTTTTTGGTACGTATATATATTCAGTAGTTGTCAAATTTTTCACACTCCCCGTTTGAAAGGTTTGAAATATAAGATAGTCAAACTTTTGCATTGGCGGCTAGTATCATAGAAGACCAAGAGAAATATCAATTCAGCGGCCATAAAGGAGTAATCCAACTTATCAGAAATATAATTTGGGCTTACAATTTTATAAGACTATGAGTTTGCCAATTGAGCGCTGGAAATTTTTGGAGGAAAATCAGACTTTAATCAAAGAACGTTTTTTTGAATGAAGCTAAAGTGGAATCCTGTGCCATTACTATTTAGTTGGGTTCATAGAAGTGGTATTTTCGTATACCTTATTGATTTTAAAATTAGAAAAAAAGCACTCAACTCTTTTAAAGAAAACAAACTCAGTTGTCAATGTCAATTTAATTTTCGTCAACATTATATCATTTAGGTTTTGACACATATATTATGATGAAAATAAAGTAGGCCATATTTGAAGTTAATACCATTGTTTGTTTTGAAGATATTTGAGCCGAAAACCAATTTTTGACACTCTTGACATTTTCGGTTATTTTTTGATTAAGTTTTTTTCTTTTTTTTTTACAATAACTACCAATTCGATATTTGTCAAAACTACTGCATATACTAATACATAGCTGTATTTTGTATAAACTTAAATAAACTTGAAGTCAATGCCGTTGCCCATTTTGGAGTTATTCAAGTCAAAAAACATTTTCTTACCAACTGTTGGTTAAATTTTTTGTACTTTTTTATTTTTTTGTAAGAATCTATCAATTGATTTTTTTCAAAAATTTTACCTGATGTCAAAAACAACATTGCACATTGTAGAAAATTAGTTTTAACATATTACTATATTTGAGCGCAGATTTTTTTGTTTAGTTTTTCAATGTAAAAAAAATAGCGGTATGTTGAACTTTTTCCAAATTTATACCAAATCTATGTATATCACATCACATTGCACACACTAAAATTTATTTGAAGTCAATCACATTATCCGTTCCTGGTATCTTTGCGACCAACCAAATTTTTAACTATTTTTTTAAACTGCTATAGTGAAAAAATCGCTCGACAAATTTTTATAAAAGTCCTTTCAGCTTTTTTGAAGTTATAACCTCTTGAACGAAATATAGTCTGAGTCGATATCTCTTCTCTTTCTTGAGTACGGTATCTCAAACGTACGAACGTTCGTACACACACACATCTCTCTAGAAATTAGAGATTTAGATTTTAGGAGCCTTAAAACATCCAGATCTGTCCAAAATTTCAATTTGACAAATCAGACCGATTACAAGAACTCCCTATGGGAAGTTAATAACATATAATTTCTAGGACATGTACTCCCCAAATTTCTTAGCACAAGTGATTAGATGCATGAATAATTCAAAAAACACAAAAAAACCCTAACTGACTGACTTACTCAGTGACAGATCAGAAAAATTATTAGACACTTTTTAATGTCGTACAACCTTAAAATTGTCTGTCAATTTTTAGCCAAAAAAAATAAAAATTTAGAATTGCTTCGTAAACTGTCTTCTTAAATATTTTTTACATTTGCCATTTTATAATTACACCTTGTCTTATTTTTTAAATCGATTTTATCATAATTTTTGCACCAGGAACTCTAAAATATCTCAACTTTGTCATCTTTACTGCTAGGGTTTGTCATTTGGCTACAGTGATAATTCAATGGCAAAAATTTGACACATTCAATGTTGAAATATTATACATATCCGACCGACAGTTAGTATAAATTTTAGATGTTTTGAAATGAACATTATGTACACTTTATAGTGGAAAAATTCATTTAGCTAAAAACCACGTCATCATTGGTGATTTTCTTAACAATTTATCTCCAGAAATTGTTGAAATCGTATTCGTATTTCAAATATGCAACTTTTAAAGCTCAATACAACTAAAAATGCATACATTTTTTGCAACCTTTCAAGTGGTTCACCTGGGCGTATGCGTAACTTTCTACTTGTTATTGATTTTTTTCAATATTTTCTTATCGAATTTGTTTTAACAATTTTGTTTGTGTAGTGACCATACATTCTAAAAATTTTAATTAATTTTAACCGTTAAATATATAGACAAAGTTGTTTTTCACTTTTTTTATTGTGTCATTACAGTTAGCAAAAACTTCAATTTTGAATTCTTATATCAACTTATCTGATTGTTTTGCACGCATATTTATAAACATTTCAGTTTGAAACCAAAAAACTTTCTACAAATGTCTCTTCTGCATTCCTATATAACTTTCTTAAAGAACCAGTGTTTAATATTATGAATAATTCAAAAAACTTGACTAACTCCTTTTGCCATCGCTTTTAAAATTAAAAAAAAAAACATGAATAAATAAATAAAAACACTTCAGACTAATTTCTAATTGCACTTCAATTCGTTTTAACTCAAATTTCAGGAGTCAAACTAACTTTAACCCATGCATCTATAACTATATATAATGGATGCGTGTGCAAGCATCACGCTATGTATCTTCTCAACCTTTCAAAAAAAAAAAAAAAATCAGCTCCTCAAGTGATCGTATCGCCTTTATTAATGGTCATTAGAGTCGGTTAATAAATTGTGCACACATCATGTTGTGTGTATAAAATAGACACACAGAATGGTTCACTGTTTTAAGGCTTTAAAATTGGTCTATAAGAGCCAAGTAGCCATTCGTATTATATAGAGGAGATGCATTTATGCACGATTCATGCTGTCAATGCCAATGTCTATAAGAGCTAAGCTTGTTTCTTCTTCTTGAATCTCGAAATGGTGTTGGTTTTCCACTCATGGCACTATCACACGCTATATTCGACCAAGTATACACACTTTTCAAACTATTTATGTATATGTAGATACATATGTATCTATGTAAAAACCTATACACGACTTGCTAGGAAAGACCGCCACCATCATCATCTAATTTTCATTTCGCATCTTGTTGCGACAAACTGTCGTATACTCAAAGAAATTCTCTCTTAAGGATTCAGAAATATTTATTATCAACAGTAGAACTTCTCCTTATGGATTGTTGATTCAAAAGTTGAAACACAATATTTTTTATCGAAAACTTTGAAAGGGCTCAGAATCCCTACAAAACTGTGAGTGTGTAAATCATAAATCTTAAAACTCTTAAAGACAAATCAATAATTTCTACGAAATTGAATTGAGTCAATCATGAATAACTTTGAGTAACTATACGAACTATTCTCGAATAAGGATGCGCAAAGTGTTGAATTTTGTAAAATTGTTGATAAATTATAACAACTATTAGAAAGCATAATTAATGCCACGCCCCCTTTGTAGAAAATCTCGAAATTTCAATTTGTTTTGTATCTCAAGAACCACTTGTCCTTTAAAGTAGAAATTTTAGTGAAAAATCATTGAACATTTTAATTTCATGACTTTAGTGGTTCAGAAGTCAGAAAAAAAAGGTTCCGATAATCTTGAAATTTATAATTTTCGCTCCTTTAAAATTTTGACAGATTAAACTTGAACTTTTCAAAAGAAAAAATACAGAAACCTCAGAAAATCCTTGTTCTCTCTTTGCATGCAACTTTCTTAGAAACCAGGAGCTCTTTTGGAAACGAAGCTTTCCTTGGGATCTTTGAATTTTTATAAATATCCCGGGAACTTAGATATCCGGAAGGATCCAATTTAAATATTGTCATGTTGAGATCCACACATTGATTTTAGAAATAGAAATTAGCTTTTGCTCTTAGACACTACATTTTTAGAGCTGTATGAGTCTGACAGTTTCGTCGTTGGGTCTCTCTCTTTCTCTCTCGTCATTGGATCTCATTTCATGGCAAGTCTCAAATTAAAAATGGCGGACCATAAAAGGTCGATGAATGAAATTATAAACCAAAATTTAGTATCCCTGATTGTGATGAAGTCAGTTTTCCTTAGAGAGAGACTTACCTGTCATCTTCTAAAAGCTAGAGAAGAGATCCTTCTTCTTGGTTATAATATACGAGGATGGACATGGACTTAGACTCGGACTCATTGCCAACACTCACTTATGCCGTGTCCAATTCAAAATGACTTACAATCTTTGGTTATTTATATTTGAGCACACTAGCTCGTCACCACAACCCCCTTCACACTCAGCAATCGAATTGGGACACATTTCCAAGAAGGGGAGAGCACACATTGATTCTTCAGAACACGGTGCGGTGCATCTCTATAGCGCTTCTCCTAGTACAAATATGTGGTGCGTCAGAATCGTCCATGGTGAGTGCAACCAGCGCGGCGCATTTCTTCTTCTTCATCGCTTATATGCCAAGGATTGTTTGTTGCTAAGAAAAATGATCAAGTGACAGGACAAGGTGAGCCCTGGTGATTGGTTTGGATTTCTCGATTTATTGCATATGCACTATCAGAAATGTTTCCTGCCTCTCTTCAGACATTCCGACGGTGGTCGGTTATATTGCGAATGCAATGCAATGGGGGCGGTCATCTGAACTCCTTTTTGCAGTGATAACTCATTCCTGATGGGACACAATTTTGTGCTATGACTTCGTATACATATATGGGCAAGCCGACTGACTAGTGACTACATGTGTACAGACGAGAATGCATCGCACCTCCTTTCCTTTAGGATGCACCGCACTCACATGACCGTGTGTGACAACAAACGGGCATAAGATTAATGATTTATTGGACAGGACGAAGGAGGACGACCATGATATTGATGATGGCAATGCGGCTATGGCGATGGCGATGGCAATGGTGCGGCTTATAACCCGCGCTCCAAGAGTAATTAAACTATTATTACTGGGGATATTGAAATTCCGAAGCGTGAATGATTTTGATTTATGCTCCTGATCCGCTCTGGCTCCACGACTCAGAGTCTGCTTCTGGTTTGGTTCTTTTTGCATGATGGGAACTGCATCCCGATTCGCTTTTGGCCAAGAAAATATCCAGTTGAGACTATTCCTAGAGATGAGAGAGAGTCCCCAATCTCCAGACCCCCGTGTGGTGCAGGATGAAATTAATGATCGAATGCGTGCTGGGTTGAGTGTCAACGTCCGTTCGATGATAGCAAGGTACCAGAATATTTATATCCAATCGATTTCAATACACACATACATTTTCACATCACATTCTTATATGTATGTGGCTGGGACAATCTGTTCCAAGACAAAAACAACAACAACAACAACGCGAATCAAGAACAACAAAATGTCAAGATTAATTGTTTTGTTCGCACTTCCATGGTCATAGCTGTCCGATGCGATGGGTGTAGTTGTTTGGACGGAGTCGAAGTCCACCGTCTCCGCCGCATCAAGGGGAGGAATGTAGGTTTTATAAACTTGGTTATTAATGAGCTTCTATAGCTAAGGCAAAAAATAAGCCCTAGGACGACGATGAACAACATTCATCAATTAAAGCAATTTTTGTTTAAATTAGCTTATGGGCGGATTAAATTAAAAAATTGCTCGAATCTTCACAAGGTTCTCGAACTTGAAAGGGATTCTCTTGCAACATCAAAACTATGTCTTCACTTTAAATTAAACTTTAGATACTATGTATGTAAATCTCATTTCGCAATTCTCCGGAGTAAGTTTTGGAATTGAAAACCTTGAATTTAACAATTCCAACAAATGTGGTCAACGCCTCTGTGACTTCGTAGAGTTATGTCCACTAATGGATCAATCTATCTTCAACAAAAATTATTAAAACACGTGTGTCCTGTCTAGTCTTGAGTCGTCTCGACTTTATATATCTAGTCAGTGCCAAAGTCACAGTCCTTAGTTTGCAATCCTCGGAAATGATGTCTGAAGAGTGCTAAATGTTTATTAAAATTATTACCGCACAAAAATGTTTTATTACTTTTTCGGTTTTTTGCTCATAAAAAATTAATTTCATCATCACCTATAAACTCTTGGCTCGAACTTAAGTTCCATTACAGAGGTACAACATATTTCTTCAACTTGACTTGGAGTAGACAAAATGATGATTATTGCTCGCTAGACGATCCTTTTTGGAATACTACGAGCTGGCTGTGGCTTCTTCTGACGAAGTGTAGATTGGTTCGAAAAAGTAATCAGTCATAAAATGTAAATTATACATTAAATAAAATAATGTTTTATATACATACATACTAATATGTATGTATGT
Organism: Scaeva pyrastri; assembly: GCA_905146935.1. Lineage (NCBI taxonomy): Eukaryota > Metazoa > Arthropoda > Insecta > Diptera > Syrphidae > Scaeva > Scaeva pyrastri. Next base: position 20,571,090 of record LR989927.1, on the reverse strand, counting down.
ACAAAGATACAACTCGAGTATGTTTATAGGTATTTTTTCAAGACGTGATTTTTAGTTCATTTTCAAGGGAAAATAATACTAAGTACTCGGACTTGGACGGTTGACTCGTGGTTGATTTAAGCCAACCACAGAAGTTGGCTTACAGTTGGTTATGGGAGTGGGGAAAAGTGAGGTGTGGCTTGGAATTTAATTTATGTTGGGCATATTATTTGTCACTTTGAAGAATAATAATTGCTTTAGAAGCATAAGACAAAGTCTAGCTGGATATGACACATTTGTCATTATTGTAGGCTAGACAACATTATTCTTTAAATGTTATTTTGTTTTAAGTTTGATGTAATTTAGAGTGTTCATAAAATGACATACTATCGTTTTGGTGGAATCAATAATAAAAAAGACAACAACCTCGGTGGAAAGCTATTTTATGTCTGATGGTGTTAAGTCCAAGATATCGGTGGCCAATTTTGATCACTTCTTCGAAAAATATCATGTTTAGGAAACTATAAAGTCGTTGCTTGAGTAGCACGAAGTGCTGTGTTGTTGAAAATGAGCTTAGTCGCCAACATCAACATCTTGGAATTCCGGCTATAAAAAATCATTCAACGTAACAGATCAAAACCCGCACCAAACGTTGACACATTGAGCGTGGAGAGGCTGTTTAATAATCATTTATGGATTTTCCGAGTCCCAATGTCCTAATTCTGCTTACAAACTTCTAAAGTGAAAATTGGTATCATTACTGATGACGATCTTTCCATGAAAATTCGGTTAATTTTGTTGTATTTCAAAGACTCAATCAGCGAAGATACGACGTTTTTGGTGATTGACCGACTTCAGTTCTTGTGTTAGCTGAATTTTGAAATGTTTAATGCCTAATTCCGAAGATCGACAAAGTATCTATAAATTTAGGTTTTTGGCCAGCTATACTGGCTATAGACTACAATAGCAATACTACTTTTGAATCTTCAAAGCACTTACTTGTCCCAACAGCTCATAGTTCTCCAGGTGCTTCAGGATGACTTAGAAATTTTTTAGTCTTTGCGGATTGTGAATAAAAAATTTGGCGTAGTTTTTCTTTGTAAAATGTCAAAATTAGACAAATTCAAACTTAGCAGATGTTTAAATAGGAAGCTATTAAAATGTAATAGTTATTTCCAGTTATACTAGAAGATCGGAGCTATTAATAAATTGAATTTGTTGACCAATTACGTTTTTCAATCAGTTTAAATTTGACGTTTTTTTAGAATGCTGTGATTTTCATTTTGAATTTTTCGATCTTGAATAAAAACTCCGTTTTTTTGTCTTCAAGAATAGAAGAAGAAATACACGAGCGAACCTACTTTAGTCATCAAAGCTCTTAAAATCCAGAAACTTTAACATGACTTCTAAGCTTCTGCTGTATAGAGGATGAAAGTTCTGGATGCTTATTAAAAGTACGGGGGTAACGCTGTTATGGAGACGTTTTAATCATAAACTGATGCAATACACCTCAAAGGTGAAATTGTCAAAAAAATTAAACTCGATAGTCGATAGACTGTGGTGATAAGCTACCTGAGCGAAGAAGAACCAGCTAGGAAAGACCTTTTGTTTGAACCTTTATTTTGGTAGGCCACAGCGAGGCCGACTAAGCTTATAGAGATGGCGATGACCAAGACAGCCGGAGCCATAATTTGTTTAGTTCTTAAAATCAATGTTAATTTAATACAAGGTAATTAAGAAAAAGTACAAGAAAAACAGTTTTATGGACTTTAAAAGGATCCCGTCCAATTTTGAAAATATTGAATATAATTCTTAAAATGAAACAGCCTAGCAATGAAAGTGTTATCTATTTTTTTAGCAGGTGCTCTATAAAGATCAATCAAAATGAGCATCTGAATGTCATTATTTAATCTTTAACGCTCTACTCTAATATAATAAAATACACATAAAAATAGATTATTATATTTTTTGAAACAGATTTTTCGAATTACTAAAACATCTTGCATCATTTCTTTTTCAAAAAATATCACTTTATATCAATTTTTTCATAATTTTTCACAGTTCCATGCATTATCTTCAATCTTTTTTCTTCATAATTTCTTTTTAAATGCATTAAGTTTGACATGGCTTGTCAAATTAACCTTCGTCATTATGTGAAGTGAACTTATCATACAAAAAATCAATCAAAATAATTTTAACCCAAAAAAAAAGAGAGCATTCGTCCTTCGAACATTGTTAAACTATGTACACAGACACATTCATATAAGTAATCCGCTCACAGAATATTTTAATCCTTCAGCCAAAAATAAAGTGTGTGTGTTTTGATGAGAAATGTTGTTCCTTTTTCTTAATCGCATCATCGTTCGCCATCAACAAAGGAACAACAAAATTTTCATTTTTTTTCTAACCAAATCCGATCAGTTGTTATTGATAACAACAAAGAAATAAAAGGCTCAAACCAACAACCACATTATTTGTCATTAGATGCCATTTTTAATCTGTAGACACGAAAAGAATTTTTAATTATGACGAGATCAAAAAAAAGGTGGCCAAATCCTAGATAGGTACCACAGGTATTGGGTTCCTCCAACTGGTTAATCCGATCAACTGCAGGTACTAAAAATTAAAAAGGATGCGCAAAGTTTCGCCAAAATTCCATCTAATCCCCGTGACATAATGTGATCTTCTACCACACCACCGTACTGAGTCGTCGTCGTCGCGTCCGTCGGTCGTCTTCATCGTCATAGTCTGGCAGTTTTTCGTCAAACTGAAAATGACAGACAATGAAATGCGATTATCGATCTAAAAGTGTAAATGGATTTTTAATATTTTATTTTCATATTTTGACAAGTGTGTCAGAAGGCCAAAAAGGAAAGATGTTTTTATTCGTAAATGTATGTAGGTAAAATATCATAAAAAGGATCTTTGTAAAATAGAAAGGATGTGTCTGCCTTCCATGAAAATGGAAAATTACAATGGATTACCCTTAATTAGAGGTTATGTCTTGCCTTGCGTCCTAAATTCGTTCGAATGGTTACCACAATATTGTTTTTACCGTCGCGTCGTCGTCGTTCGTCTCCTGGATGCTGATTCCCCGAAGACACTTTAGACCATTTAACGTGCATTTAATGAGTCCACTTTGTGGTTGTCGGCTGCGACTGTGACCGGCTGGTCGGCACGAATTTAAAATCTAAAAGAACATCTCGCGGCATGATGCGATTGTTTTTCAATAATTTTCCCTTTTCCCCTCTTTTCTTCTATAGTTAAAAATGGAAAAAACAATATAAATGGTCTAATTTTCTGAGCCTGATTGTTTGTTTCCAATCGCTTAATTTGTTGTTTTTTGTCGGTTTCCCGCTTTGATTAAATTAGACCTGAGTACCTTGGAGTTTAGAAGTTTGAAAAATAATAGAAAATATCATCAAAACAATTAATTTGGCGGATAAATAAACTAACATCTCCTTAGTTTCCTTCCATTAAGGATTCTTATTCCTACATCAAGTTTGGATTTCGATGTTTGGCCTACGAATGTGACAATGCCTTTTTCATAACTTTTAAGGTGAAGGGATTTAGTAGCACCCTCCTAATTAACATGTTGCTTATCATATCACCAATATGGATGTTAATAGCTTTGTCTAACAGTTTTTTCCAAATACTTTTTACTGCTTAGTCAGGGGTACCCCTGGGTGGTCATTAAAGGCCACTACTTTTAATTTAGCTTGTTAACAATTTATTCCTCTGTATACTCTGTATTCCTTCTTTATTATCGTGCACTAAGTTTTCTTAGAAGATTAATCTAGTATTAAGAAATATATTGTTTAATTTTCTATTCAAAATGACTTAAGCGATTTTGATTAAATTTGATTTTCAATATTAAAACTGAGAAACGCAGAAATATTATTGCTTCCAGACCTCTTAGTGCTCAGCTACGTCACTGTGAATTTACCATTGATTCAACAGAAGTTCCATTTCAACTTTAACTGCCTTTCAACACCACTACAACCTTACAAGACCATTTATTAATTTTCAATCTCAACACCAATTATATTTGCAACTCACATCGGCAATTGGTCAGGACAACAAACTACCTACCTTCCTTAACATTTCATCACTTGGATTGGTGAAAATATTTTCAAATTAATATAATAATCGATTTCGATTACACACAACACTGCGACTGCAGATGCGCTCAACTCTCACGCCTGACCGCAAGCCTGAAGCCCAGGTCCATCTAATTGCAAACACCATACTTACTCATCATCTAAGGTACCAAGTGTCCGTACAGGTACTTGTGGAGGTACATCTTGGGCCTAAAGTTATACATTCCCCGAGGATGCTAATTATCCACTCAAAAGTAGAATACCTTTTGACCGTGATTAAGTGCGAGCAGGTGTGATCAGCAGTGACAAAATTGCCTTCCAAAGCAATTTGTGAGTGCATCATAATTCCGAGCTTACGAGTTTAGACCTTCAAGGTGCGCTCAGCCAATATCTCTATAATTACACACATCCCTTCGGACTGATTTTCTGTGTGATAAATGATAACGATCCCGAGCGACCAACGCTCGACCGACGAAGGAGACGACTGCCGACGGACGGACATGAGACCTGGAGAGATAAACTGAATGAAAGACTCCCGCCTTTGACTTAATCCAGTTCCAGTTCAGCCTCAAACGATGGTGATCATCCTATGATGGGCTTAACTCGTAAGGTTTGGTGCCGCACATTTAATTAGGTCCGAACGGAGGTAGTTCTATATACTTTGGTAGGTAGGTACACCAATATTTTAAAACACTCCAAGGCGCCAGAAATAATAACAGTTCTCAATGAACGCACAACAACATTTCCTATTTCGTCCAGAATTTGTTCCCTGGTGTTACACCCACTCTCCAGATCCCAGAGGTCAATTTGTAATATAATTGATTGATGACAACTCTGTGCAGCGGCCTTAAGATTCCCATGTTCGAATTTTTTCGACTTTACATCCGCTTCTACCATCAAAATGAAAAAAAAAAAGAGGAGTGTACCTTGAGGGCTCGGAACACAAATTACATGGTTTCACTTTGGGTTTAGCAAAAGGACTTAAATTGGAACTCATTAATTCAGAGTGATGATGAGATACAATTTTAATTCTTCTTTTTTTTAAATTTTGGATATGGAACCAAAATGGTGTCCTGCTGCTGAACTCGTATGGAGGTTAATCTCAGCTGGACTTTTTGGCTTTGAATGTGAAGAATTTAATTTGTTTCGAGTATTTTTTGTGAAATTTTAACACCTTTTAGAAAAAGGTGTTGAGTTATTTTCATATAGACAAATCGAGTATATTTTCCAGCCGTCAACAAGCTAAGATTTATGTATGTTATCCTGTCAAAAAGAAAACCATTCGAAGAATGCTTAATGATTTCGGTTTCTAAGTTTATAAATAGTTTTTCATCAGTCTCAAAATTGAACCTCAATTGACATTTCAGAAAATTAATGAAGAAATAAATTGATCTACTTACGAGTACAGTCTTTAGTTGGAAAAGCATACTAAGAAAAGTCAAAAATTGGTGATTTTGAGTAAATTATTTACACTAAAAGAATCAAAAACGAAACGCCAAGTTTCATCAAACTGTTATAAATATAACTCTTAAAATTACAGTTTAGTGACAAAGTGTTGCATAAAAGGAAACATGTCAAAAAAATTAACAGCTAAAAATGACATTTTTAGTTCGATTTCGACTTTTTCAAACATTTTATCAATATAATTTTTAAATTAGTAGTGATTTAGAAAAGTATAACTTTTAATTTTAAAAACACTGGACAGAATTTTTGGCATTCATAAAAATTCAAATTTAAAATTAATTTTGTAAGTAACGAGGATTTCAAAATTCTTTTCTGAAAATTGAAAAATATTGACTTATGACAGTTCGCTTTTCGAACACTGATTTTACTTACAAGATGACTGCAAGTTGTCTTGTCATTTTCAAAATTGTTTTTCGCTTAAAAAAGCCCAATGTTAAAAAGTTAAGTAAAAGTAAAAATTTATATTCTTAGTTAGAAAAATTAGTTTGCATTTCGAAAGTGCTTAAAATACTTCCTTTAAAAAAATTAAATCAAACAATACTTTTCCAATGATTTTTTTTTTGTCCTGAATTCGAGTCTAACTTTATACTTTTTGCAACACGTCACGTTTTTAAATTATACCTCTTTAAGAATGTAAAAAATCCATGATACAATATTTTTAAATCTAAGGCAAAAACAGAACACAGTTCCTAACAATAAATTTTATGATGATTTTGCAAAGTACAAATCTTTGTCTTCGAGGTACAATTTATCTCATTTAGTTTTTGAAAAATATCATTACTTTTGATTGGCTCATGAGTGTTTATTTGATTCTATATTATATTTTTTAAATGTATTTCAAAAACTTGATGTGATGGAAAATATTCAAGTTAAAATTTTAATTTCAGCCAAAAAAAATCATTTTAAACCATTTTTGCCTTTTTCTGTTTAGAACCAATTTAGCATAGCATATGGTTAAACGTTTCTTGAAAGTCAATGGGTCATGTAAGGACCTACAAATTATGATAATTTTGCTAAAAGTAAATGAGATACTAAAAATATTTAAACTGAATATTGAAGATTTGATTATAGATTTTCAGAAATCATAAATAAAAAAAGAAGTAATTCACGAATTCGCATATCCTCAAAAAGCCTAATTTATGGCATTTTTCAAATTTTCAAAGGTTATATGTATCTCAAAAGCGTGACATGATAGCGTGATTTTGAAGTTGGATTCAAATTCAGGTCAACCAAAAACCCTCGGAAAACTATAATTTGATTGTCAGTTACAAAACCTTGTTGACCAGTGATATCAGACTTAAAAAAATTCTCGAGACATTGTATAGCGGATAAACAATATTTACCAACTTTTTTAAGAACTTTTTGTTCTTCTTTATGTATTGTAAAAAATGCCATATAAGATATTTGACAAATGTATTATGTTGAAAATAAAATAAATTTGAAGTCAATATCATTGTTTGTTGTGATGATGTTTAAGCTGAAAAACAATTTTTGACACTTTTCTGTTAATTTCAGTTTTAGCTTTTTATATTTCATAAAAAATCTGTCAATTCGATATTTGTCAAAAATGGACATACCTATTCAAGTCAAGAAAATAATTTTACATTTTTGGATTAATTTTTGTTTAAGTTCTTTATTTTTTGTAAAAAAAACTGTCAATTGATTTTTTTCGAAAATCTTACCAGATGTCAAGGACTTTTCCTATGTAAAAAATTGTTCCGATCATCGTCGGATCATTTTTCCTTTTGTATATTTTCGCGCCAATTTTTGTTTTTTGGTTTTTAACTTTTTAAAAAAATAACGGTATGTTGAATTATTTTCAGAAGTATACCACCTATTGAATAAAATTTAATTCGAGTCGATATCGTTTTTCATTCTTGAGATTGAGATATCGTTAACGAAAAAGAGAAAACTAAGCTTTATTCAAATATGTGATCAATAATTTAAAACATGAAAAAATGTCACTTTGGTAACAAAAATGTGAACCACACTTCTCCTACACCCGCCGAGTACACACTTCATAATCCAATTGGAAATATTTTATTTCTTAAATTGAAGTCAATAAATTTACAAAAACAAGCACGAACCGACTGAAGTTTATCATTGTATACTGTTCAGTTCAGGCTCAAGTTCAAAAACCCTCAGACCACTCAAAAACCCATTCAATATGATAAATTTGCATTGTGATTAATTACTGTTGCTGATGCTGTGTGACATTGTGACATGTTTGCTGAGATTTATAGCTTTTCACATTAACACTAAATACGAGTATAACGAAAATCCAAGTATGTATAAAACTTGATTTGTGTGTTATTTTCATTAATAAAATTGCAATAAATTAAATTGAAAATAATTGCAATTTAACACTATAAAATATTTCAAACGAAAAAAAAAAAACAGAAATAGGCACTTGCATTTCATTAAAAGATACATAAGTCAAATTAAAAAGATACATTAGTCAAATTTAAATTAGTAACAAATTTTAGTAGATATTATTTATTGAATCCATGTTGTCGATACAAATATTTAAAATTATTGATATCTCAAACAAATAACGTACATTTTGGAATTGAAAATAATATACAACTTTGTCGTGGTCCTTCATCTCAAGATTTTCGATAGGTTTACATCTCCATTACCGGCTTTTTTTGTTGTTTTGTTTAGACATGTATTTTATTTGTGACCCAAAGGCATGCCGCCATTTAATTAGCGAACTGATGCTAATTGAAGCAACCATCATCAGGATGGACAGATGACGATGACGACTCGACGCACGGTACCACTGTCCACTGAGGAAAAGAAAACTTAAGATACAGCGTGTCAGTCGGGAATTATTTTAAAAGTGACCCGCAGCCTTTTGGTGTCATTGATAGGCGTTTATGTATGTGAAAGTTTCAACTTTCGACAGACGGGTAGAGAAGAGGTATATAGGTACCTAACCTTAATTGCACCCTAAAGGTAATATTTGCGATGCGATGGAGCTTTATTGCAGTGTAATTTTTACTGACCATCTGGAAGAGGTTGTATTTATGTGTCAAGACAATAACAGTTGATTGTAACTTAATGTTTTTGAAAAGAGAAAGGTTTTATGAAATATATAGATGACTGTATAGAACTAGTAAAGCAGTGTTTTATTGGGAATCTTTAGCTAGCGCAGTAATATAAGTTCTAAAAAGCGATTTATTTACTTTGTAACTCACTAAAACAATTATTATAAAGGGTGTTTTTTGCAGACGTGTGGTTTTTAAGAAGTAATAGAACGCATAGAATTTAATGCTATTACCATGAATTTAGTTTTATTGTAAAGATAAGGGTTTGCCATTACGTTTAAAAAATGATTTCGGGTAAGTGGTCGAATAAATGTTTGCCGAGAGGCCCACTTTTCGACAACTTTTTGCAGAAATTGGGGCCGCATGTCAGCAATAATGCAGAATATTCTCTTTCATCGTCTCGGGCTTATCTGCGTAGATAATTGGCCTTACATAAACCCACACAAAATTTTCCACCGGTGTTACATCGCACGACCTAGGACTCCACGCAACAGGGCCTAAATGCGAGTTCAGTTCCAATTGTTGCGAGCAATGGCGGATGGACTCATTCGAGTCTTCTTCGATACTCTGCCGCACAGCTGCAATAGAGTCTTGTTGCGTACTATACGGCTGTGCTGGGCGATTATGTCGACCGAATATTCTACGCAGAGCGTGATAAGTTGCGTGAACCGTAACATTATTTTGTTAATGAATTTGGACGATTTGCAAACGTTGTTTAGGAATAAGTCTTTTTACATAATTATTATAAAATGTCTGACCATAAATAAAGTGACAACTGTCAAAAAGATAAACTGCAAAAAAAGTATTGCCATATTGAAAACCACACGTCTAAAAAAAAAACACCCTTTGCATACCATTTATAAACCTAGACCATTTTTATATAGCTTTGACCTTAACATTATTTCAATTAATGTTCTGCATAAAATTACCACTTTATATTTAGCATCTAATCACATTCTAACTAACAACATCTTAATTACTATTTGTTTGTTGTTTAATATTTGTCTTGAAGATATAAAAAAAATCCCATAGACCACCCTGTGCTACATATATGTATGTGTTTTATTTCACTCAAAAATATTTCTCACATCATAACAACTTCATGGATGTGGATGGATGGATGCGGTGGTCAACAAAAAACCGGTATTGTTACTTTCAAACTAACAGATATGTAGATACATTTTGATGTAATATATTTCATATTTTTCGACCCCTCGTTCTTTTGTTTTATTCTTTCATTTTTATTTACGAATGAACCTATGAATCCGGAAAGTACTGAAACTAACGTGCCACTACCGCACCGACCGACCGCCACCGGCATTGGTTCCCCCATAAAACACTCATTTTTTTATGTTATAGCCTGGACAAGGCCATGAAACATTTCTTTCTTCATTTTTTTTTTATTATCCGAAACAGATATTTTGCTTGGGATGAATAAAATACAAAATACAAATATGTTATATCCAGGGATGGATTTGATAAGAGACAAGAAAAAAGGTAGAAATTGAGGAATAAGGACCCGGCAACTTAATTTGTTTTTAAAAGAAAGTTAGACGTATTTAAGTCTAAATATAAAAAAAAAAACCGTAGTATTGATAGAAATTGCACTTTTTATGTGCGACCGACATTACTAACGTTTTGTCATACTTCATAATTGTAAAATTAAAATTTGGCGTTAAATGTTTAAATTTATGACATCATACCCTGAAAAATCTAAAAATTTTAGTAGTTTTAAAATTTTTCCCTCCTGGGCCTGATTTCCTGTTGTTGTTATACTCCTTCCCTGGTTTTACACTCGTTTACATCAATAAAACAAAAAATTGTAATAAAATATACAGAAATACAACTTTTTTTTACATCTGATGAATGACAACGACAACTTCGACCTTAGGGTAGGTTCCGTCAGAGTAATTTGCCCCAATTTCATGTTATAGACGGATAGAGGGGCACTTTTAATGGATTTTCTTTTTCATAATCCGCGGTTTTTCGTTCCAAAAGTGTTTTTTTTTTCTTTCAATTCTATGGTTTCGTGTATTTTGTTTGCTTTTATTATTCATTTTTTTTATTGTTAAAAGTAACTCACCGCCGGAAACTTAAGCTCGCGTGTATTTAGTTGTGTTGGTCCCATTATCGCACAGCCGCCCCGCAATTAAATGGCTTATACGGACTATTTTTAATTGCTCAAAAAATTGTTATGGCCTGGTTATGGCTATGAATGGTTGTATTTGTGTATATAGAAGCAAGTTGCGCTTTGGTGATAATAGATGATGTCCACAAAAGAATGACTGGATGAGTATTTTTTTTTTTTTTTGAGTATTTATTTTTTTAAAAGTAAAGTTACAACCTACCTAATGTCTATAAAGGTACCTACTTGTAGAATTTAAGAGGAGGAATTAATTTGAATTTTTAGTTTATTTTTTTTATGAATAATGGGTCTGTTGAAGGTCAGTAAATTTGACTTTTCATAGAACTATAAAATTTATGTGTGAGAGTTAAAAGGTGACTTCCGGTTTTTTTGTTTTGAATTTTGATGTAAGTTATTTTTGTATGCTTGCTTGATTTTTGACTAATCAAAGTGTGGAACGAAAAAATGGAACAAATTTTACAAATGAAGAAATAAAAAAAAAGTTATAAAACTTGAAAACAACTAAGGTACTGAGTATTGACCAAAATGGAAAATTATGTTTTAAGGTATTTTTGATAAACAGCAAAAATTAGACATTAAATAGTATTTTCATCAATCATCATTGACTAATGTGCTGAAAATGTGCTTATAAGTTGGAGAGAAAGTAGTTGGCGCGATGTTTAGTGCATGCCAAGGGTCTGGGATCAACACCCGACTGTGCCAACTGAATTTTTTTAGCGGAAGGTATTGTTTCTTACCTCCAAGAGAAGTTAATTCTTGTCATGAAAAGTGCTTTCTCAAAATTTAGACGTTCGGATTCGGTCTAAATAACAGTAAGTCCCCTCCATCCCTGACTCTAATCGTACACAGGAATGGTTGAGAGTTGTTAGTCACTAGGAATTCTCTGGGAGCTAAAGCTCCACCAAATTTATTTAATTGAAGTTGGAGAGATATTTAAATTAGCGCATTTTCAACAAAACTTAGGGTTACAAATTTTGAAATTCTCTAAATCAAGTGATATTTGTTTTGTTGTTAATATTCGAAGGCTGAAGTTATTCTGTATTGTCATAAGCTGCTGTTGATGTCAAAAGTAGAATTTATTTTTCAGTTATTCGAATTAAATTTTTATCCAAGAAAAGATTTACAACATGAATCAATAAATGTGCCTTCCAGTTAGTAGTAACAATGTCAAAACAAATTTACAACAAACAACACCATGTGTATGTATAAAAATGTCAAGCCCACTATATTCTTGTGTTGCATCATTTGTTTGACCATAAATGAAGATCGTTTGTCCTTTTTATGAGGAGGGACAAATAGTCTGGGTATAGTTACTCCCCCATAGTATAAATTGGACAGACTTATAGGTACAATATTGCGATATCAATCTTTCTCTTGCCTCAGAAGTCCTTCTGCCCTATTCTTTCCTTCCTACATAAGACTTACATAATCTGACAACATGCAATTGATCAATATCTTCCAAGAGGGTACAAGACGAAAAAAAAATTCTCATGCACACAGGTATAAGTATACTCACTATATGCTCACTGATAAGATCAATAAAACCCTCAGGAGACACATCAACAAACCTAAGGATTTACAAAAAGGATCTTTTCATTATTTTGTTTGTCATTGTCATTTTCAGTGATGATGTCGTTTGTGGTCTTCTCTTTCCACGTACACAAATAATAGAAAATAAGGACAATATCGTACGCACTGATGACAAACGACGAACCACACATAAACAAGGATATCAATGACTGTAATGATCGCTTATCGATTACAACTGTATTCGAGTGCATATATATCATCAAGGATCCTTCTTTGAATCGAAATTATTTTATCTGATTGTGGTGCCTATTCAATGTGACACACACACAGGAAGGGGCTGTGTGTGATTTAAGAGCATGATTGTGAGGAGCACTATGGACGTGAACAATAATTGTTGCTGGAATAGAGAGAGAACAATGTCATCACCTGGTGGGATTGGAAGTGAAATGTCTTGAATTTTGCAAGATTAATCCGTTGATAAGGCGCCGCCGCTGCAACCAATACTTTGCGGATTCCTATACTTATGCGAAAAGATGTGATTCAAAGGATAAGAATTTTGAAAAAGGATTCAACGAAGCGATTCAATACGGTTTCCTTGATCTTTCTATAAAAATAATAGCTCTAGATCCCAGGTGTGTGAGAGGCTTAGGGACACATGTTAGAATTGTGAGACTTTGTCTTTAAGGACATAAAATCAACTGCATAAATATGTATCTTAGTGTAAGAATTGGTTAGTTAATTGCAGGATTATTTTCAAAATCCTTCAAGAGCTATTCGGTCTGATTCATCTCACTGAGAGAGAAAATCAGGTACAATTGCGGCATCTTAGATGGAAACACTTAGTAGCTAAAATCACTTAATGACATGAAGCGTTTGGGTTACAGTTTTTTGCTTAAATCTTCTTTTACTTTATCCCAATCAAAAGCCGACACCATCCAGATGCGCACCTCAAGGCTTCGGGCTTCCTAATCTACGCTAAATCTTCAGCGTAGTTTTGGTCTGCCAAGCTGTCGCCTACTTAAAATGTTCTACAAAGGACTTTACGATCTGGTTCCTATTCGCTCATGCTATCTAGATGACCTGCATACCGGAGCCAATCGAGCTTAATTTTTACTGATTATAGACAGCTCTATGATGGTTACGTATCTTGAATCGTCCTCCATCATCTTCACATAAGGGACCAACAATTCTCCTTATAAGAACTTCCTTCCTTTTGAATGCTGCTAGGAAGTTGGAGTACCTTTGCTAATCACCCCGGTATCAAATTCATATGTGATTACCTGTAGGGTAGCAGCTTAGAATTTAGGATTTCTGTGGATTTGAAGAGCTTTGACAAACTATATAAAGGGTCTGTAGGCTTTAAGCAGCCGCCCTCGTATTTTGTCTTTTATCTTATTTTCTGATGCTACTATTAAACCCAAGGTATTTGAAGGATTGCTTCTCAACCAAAGAGCAAAATGATCTACTCACTGAAATAATGTAGCTTCTTCTTTTCATAGAAATTCAAAAGTTGCCAATTGGGGAATGGTTGGTCTTGAAACTGCAATTACCAAAAAGTCACAAAAATACTCATAGGTATGTGTATCCAAATCCAAGATAAGCAATCAAACCATCGATCGTGATTTCCATCCCAAATAAATCTCACAACATTCCAACATCAAAAAAAAGAAAGAAGAAGAATGGGAATCAAACGTTATCCATCTTAACAACTGTGTGGTTTTTATTTTGAATTTCCCCCGCCAAAAAAGAAAAGGGGTATGACTTTGTTAGGTTCATCAGATGGGCTATGTGCAAATGAAGATCAATGTGGGCGATATTGGCTTCTGGTTTGTCATCATCGTCGTCGTCTTCCAAAGAATGAACCACAAAAAAAAAAAACTGAATCTCTTCAATAGACATCAGCTTAGCATCAGAACCCAGTTGAAGTAGTTCTTCCAATATCACTCCCCAGATATCTTCAGCAATAGAAAACGAGAAGAAAAAAAAAACTTACATCCGATAAAAAGATGCTGAAGACAATAGAGATCAAAACATTCAAAACGAATTGATAACCACCACAAACTCATATCATAGGACTCTGCAGAAAGGAAAACAACCTCGACCGTGCCCAAACGATAAATTAAAAGAATAGAATCTCCTCGGAGGATTCTTTTTTTTATTCTCCTCTGAATTCACCACTCTGCTCACTCGGTATACGGTATAAAGATGAGGATACACTCCTGCACACACATATCGATATAGATACATAGATATAGGGAAAAAATTGTCCCAACTTGACTGTGATAATGATCTTGGTTTTAGCCTGGGTAACAGATTCCTTGAATGCGGTCTACCTGTGATTTTATGGAAGCGTTGTTGTCGTCGTCTTCTTCTCGCTCTTAGTTTTTTTTTCCATTCAATATAGATCCTGGGTTCTGGGTTCTGGCCTTTATGTGTAACAATAGAAGATTCTATGTAGTTTTTTTTCTATATTTGTATTTGTTGTTAACGACGACGACGATGGGGGAGCCATATTCGTATAGCCAGAGAAGAAGCACTATAGCTCCTTAAGAACATCCCTGGGGATTATAATGCGACACAACTCTTGAGGGATTTTATTTTCAATTTTTTTTTCTTTTTTTGTGTTGGTTTGCTTCTTACATCCAGAGCTCTATATTGGAGTTGAAAGGAGAACTACTAGTGCTGCTGCTGGTGGAAAACCAAAATCGTGACATACTTAAACCACACAGCTCCACCACACCAGATAGACAGACAAGAGTCACTGCCATTAATGTGGGAAAAATCTCTTATGTGGACATAAGTAACAGTAAAGTTAAGAAGTTGTGAATCAATTTTGTGAATTACAAAATTTTTTTATATAAATGTGATTAAAAGGTTCACAAGACAACTTTTTAAGTTTCATTAAAGTGGGAACACTAAAAATACTACTAAAATGGATTTCCCTTAAAGGCCTACATCTCATCACTAAGTGCCTGAATTTTCAAATAACTATTTGTTGGTTTTTTAAGCTTATAAATAAATTTTCATAAAATAGAAAACAAAATTCAGTAAAAATGGCAACACTGAAAATCTGTTCTTGTCTAAAACATTCTTTTCTCATAGTAATTGGTTTTTGGATCACCGCTCAGCATTCTAAAGATGATTGAACGAATTATACTTTTTAAATTCCAGGTAAATAAATTAACAGATCCATAAAATTGGCAACACTTAAATCTTCTTAAGTAAAACGTATTTGCTAGGACGTGAAATCTATCTTTTTACTTAGTTTCTAGTAACTTCAAGCCCACTTAGTAAGATTCCAGGGATACTAAACAAATCTCATATACTAAGATATTACGGAAAAAAATGTATAATACCATAAAGTGGGAACTTTAGGACTCACCTTTCTTACTGGTGGTATATTTAATGTATTTTTGCTTTTAATATAATTCGTTTCACTTATTGTAGAGAGATATGAAACTTGGTTTGTATAATAAAGTGGCAGCACTAAAAATTTCACTTATCTCACTTAAACTATAAAAGTGGCTAAGATTTTAAGAGAGATTTTTTACATATTTTGTTTTTAAAGATTTGACATAAAATTCAAATTGTTATCATTGAAATGGAAAATGTTCATAAAAGTGGCAACATTGAAAAAAAAACACCAAAATTAGCTGCTGCTCATATAGAAAACTTACTTATTTATTCTGCTCATGTCACCTTTTACAAAACGAATTAGAAAAAATAGTATATTGGCATTTCACATGAAAAAAATAATAAATCTATTTTTAGGTACCATCACTTGAAAATGACAGTTACAAAAAGGGAGTAACATACAAATTTTTATCATAACCTTCCTTTTTTTGACATGTACTTCTTGAATTGTCAAATAACACATATTTTCTTACACATAATATTTTTTTAAAAGAAGAAAAAAATCGCAAAGTGGCAACTCTGGAAATACGATATAATACTTTTAGCAAGTTTTTGATATTATGAATGATGTTTTGTAAATCTAACAAAGTTTTCCTGAGCGGTTAAATTATTTTGACAAAGTTAAATGTGAATTTAACAGTTCTTAATGTTTCAAGTTTGATAAAATTATTACGCCTACGAAATATTAGAACACTTTTCTTGAAGCTTTGAAAAATTTGTAATTTTTTGAACATTAGAGGTTCGTTTTATTTTTAAACCCCTCTGTCTGTTACATATTCAACTACCTACCCACTGTAAAAGCACTATTTCGTTCTCAAGTACCAGAAAGGACTTTTCATCTTGAGCCAAAAAGGACTCCTTATTCGTTTTCGACAAAAAAATAAAAATAAAAAATAAAATAAAATTGTTTGTTATTATTATATTATTTGGTCCTTTAATGGTATTCGAAAACTCACATTCGAATTTTGTTATTTTTTGGTATAAGTTGTTTTGTTATACGACCTAATGACCATAAATTTCGTTGTCCTCCATGCAACAAGGATCCCCATTTAACTGTAATTTTATTTCAGACAGCCACCATCCAGCAGCACTCAACAATGCCAAAATTGGGGGCAATGGTTTTGGTCGAACCAACATCTTCATTCACAATGTCTTTTGTGCCCTCCCTTCTATCCCTTAAGACCTCCCAAAAACATAACCTCTCGTACACAGTAAAAGCCAGACAAAAAGGACACGAATGCAATTTTTATTGTTTGGCCACTTTGTCTAATTCTATTTCGGGTTAACCATTATGGGCCAAGACGACAAACTATACAACTCCGACGACTTTATGGGTAGTTAGATACCCCTCAGCCCCACACCGCTCTGGAGTCCTTGTTTGTATATTTTCCCTTGTGTCATTTTTGGTCTATTATTTATGAGTGGAAATGTCATTTGGTAACATTTTTATTTTAGTCTTCAGGTGTGTTGTGGTCGTCGAACGTTGTCGGTCGTCGTAGTCGAATATAATGCATTTCTCTATTCCTGCCAGACAATCGAATTGGTACTAAAAAAAAAAAGAAAAACGAACCTTGGAATGAGAAGATGGAAAATTTTTATTTATGACCTGGTTCAATGTTATCCAATTAACACAGCAGGACCGAAGCCCATTGGTAGTTATGGTAGTCGTTAGAGATACATCTCGGGAGACTCCTTTTGTGTTGAAAGAAATTCATTGCTTCTGATTTTGTAGGTGGGGACATGGAAGCTACATTATTCTGGGTTTTATTATACCTCTAAGATAGGAAAACGAAGGTACCTTCAAACTCGTAGTCGTCGTCGTCGCGTCGTAGATATAGCTAGGTGAAAGTCAAGTGGATGTCCTATTTGGTTTAATATTCGATTAATAATATTTTCCTGGATCTGCTCAGCCCTCGCACGGGGCTAACAGCTAACTCTCTGTGGCATCTTCTTTATAATTGAAGATACTCGGTTTATCGTGAGGAGAATAATTTTTATCTCTCATAAAAATGTTATAATGACAACATATTTTTTTTTACCGAATGGAATGGTTTCTTTTTTGTCATTTTTTTTTTTTGATATGATTTAACCTTTGGATAAGAACTGAAATAGCCATAGATTAAGTTAGGTTGGGATAGGTAAGGTGTTGTCACATTTGTCTCGACACTGTCACTACTAATTAACGACCAGGCTTCTATGTAGAAATATTGAAAATATTATGTAGAGGTGGGTCCATTCATATCGTATCTATTCTACATGCTATAAAAATGCTCTTCATTAGTTTAGGATTCTAGATTGAATTACAAGCGATGTCAATTGATTGTTTTGAATGATAAGATTTTTTTTGTAAGGAATTTTTTTAGTGACGTATAATTTTTGATAGGTTTGATATGTTGAAGGCCTAACTTTTTGACCAGTCATATAAGTTCTTAAAATATGTGAAAGAACAGAGATATTGAGAAAGATACTGAAAGGTGACACAAAGATGATAACATCAAATTATTTCTTTTAAAAACATGGCATTTTCTTATACCATAAAAAATTACCAAAAATTCAAAACTAAACGTTATTGTTTTTAATACAAAATCATAAAATTGATAAAGCATTTATTCAAAAATTCACCACAATAAAACAAATTTACGGTAAATAGTCAAATACCTACAGATGTCAATATGAAGTAAAATTCTTCGTAGTTTTTATTTTCTAAAAAAAGGAACTTCAAATATTTTTAAAAATTTTACCACTTTTTGACAATTGTAACAGATTTTCCAATAAGGAGATTAAATTTGAATAGCCCTTTGTTTGGGTAGCTGTCACTTTTGAAGCTGTTATCTTTTGAATTTGGTGTTCAGGTTTTGGGACGCTTTGGAATTATTAAAATTAATTTTAAAAAATGGTCACAATCTTTCAGTAACATTTAGAAAGGCTAAAGATCTTTTGGGACGTGTGTCGTCATCGTGCGTCTTAAAGCACCTTAAAGTGGAACTTGTGAAAATTTTTTAGCTGTTGTGACAAGTTAGTGACGTAAAAAGTTGAAACCGTGTGATGCATTCAAGAATAACTAAAAAAATTATTACAGTAGCCCGTAATGATGACGATAATAATTGTATATGGCCGGATTTGAAAAATTGAAATTTTGAATAAAAGTTTTCTGACCATGATACAATTCCTCAAAGAAGTGATCGTAAATGGCCTTCGAGATCTTATGGATTGCAACCTTTCACACTTTTTTCTTAAAGACACGTGAAAGATCTGTTCTATCCTAATTTTCTGCCATCGATTAAAATGGAATTCATTATATTTTGGACAAAATTTAAAGCCCTGGTGGTCTGTGGCTTGTATTTTAATTTTTTTTTTTATTTTTAAATAACTTTTTTAACAAGTCCTTAAATTTTTAAAAATTGTTGTACTTTTTAGTTTGTTTTTGTTTTTATGCTTATTTTATTTTCTGCAAGATAAATTTTTCAGCAAATGACAAGATTTTGGCAAGGATAGAATCATTTTTTTAAATCCATTTTAAATCTGGCGAAACTTTAAAAAAATTGTAATTCTTTGGTAAAATCAAAAATAAATCAAAAACGGCTTCTATTAGACATAAACAAAAAATAAACAATTTATAAAAATTACCAAATTTAGTTTTGATTGTTTTTTTTTTTTTATTATTACAACACGTGGCGTCAAGATCAGTGCGTAGGACTGTCATTTTAGACAACCCCTGCCTGTACTACCAGAAAGTTTTGACGGGTATTGCCTTTTGCAAGGAATTGAAAGAAGACAAGAATTATGTCATGAAAAGTGTTTTCTCAGAAATTAGCCATTTAGATTCGTCATGAAAATTGTAGGTCAACTCGGTGCCTGACATTGCTGTCAGTTTTTAAATTCACCAAAGGGAAGTTATTAGTTCGGGTCGAACCTCCAGTTTCTTGTTTATCAATAAAATGTATAAAACTTGTATTTTCTTACTGGAATTAAGTTTGCAGATGTCTTAAGAAAATTTTTACAACAGAAAATCAGATTGTTCAAAACTTTGTCCATAAGAAGTCTTTGCATTAAAACTCAAGACTTCTAATTCCTTTGCATCCATTGATCCTCTCCTCTCACTTAAATATTCCTATACACCTTTTATTTGGTCTACTTAATTTTAAACTTATCTCCCAATTGTTGTATCATGGTAACGTTTAACTTTTATAATTGCTCCATTAAAATCGAAAATCTAAATTCATTGAATTTCTAGAAAAGTGGAACTTTCACTCGATTGTCTTAACTTAAAGCCACAAAAGTAAGCCAATGACAATTTTTCCTTTTGCCCCAGGTAGGAAGGTTAGTTGGTATAAAGACTTAACTTTATTCTTAGCCTTGGTATAAGGTAGGATGTATGTATGTTTGTATGTAGGTTGTAGCATAGTTAAATAAATTGTTTTCAATGACCTTTCTTTTGTAAAATGTACGAGTATGTATATGTGTATAGAATAGATACAAGTTCAGAATCATTATAAATAACATTCTCTACTGCTAATCAGGTTAATTGATTAAAGTTAAAATATAGTGGGCTTAGCTATCAACTTAATTGGCTTCTAGCAGTATTTAAGTTTAACCAAACAAAAACACACACAAAAATAGTTAACGAATTTATTTCTGTGCGGATTATATTCTTGGTATAGAAAATAGAAAATGTTATAGGTTAAGTTTGGTCATACACATGGGGGAGGAGACGATTTATATAAAACGCAATAGAAACAACTTAATTTGACTCCCTCTCCTCCACCTCTGAATGTACAACAAAGTTATCTTAGGTTGACATTTTTTTTTTTTTTGAATACAATTTATACAAAGTTAGAAGTCATAATGCGGAATGAATCGAAAATAGGTCAGAATGCGTGTTAAATTGCGGCTGGAAGAATATAAGCATAACGATGTGGCATTTATGCTTCAGGGAATTCAATTTAAGGGATTAGGAAAGTCGACACGGTAAGTCCATATAAAGTTGTTGACTTTTTGATATTCATGGTGTTACAAATAGATTTTTTTTTTTTTTTATTTGTCTAAGAAATTAAGACAAAACAAAAATGATCGTCAAGGTAGGTGTTTACATGTGGCAATCTATCTCTCATTAAGATTCTAGTCTTGTTGGTCATTAGAAAAAGTTTTATGAGGCTAATGAATCAATTTGCTTTGTTTTTTTGTTTTGGTGACACGTTTTATTTGAATTGAAATGAGTTAAGGCTTTTTTTCAATTAAGATGTAAATCCAATCTACTACGTACTTGAAGTTGTCGAAAGTAATAAGGAAATAAGTCGAGGAAAAGTCTGATACATGTTTATTAAGTATTATGTCAAGTTCGAGACGTTATTGGCGAAGTATTGAGTAAGCAAATTTTAAACATAAGGCGGCTTTTTCAGTGAAGTGCTAAGCCTTATACAATTATAAATGTGGGCGTAACTAAGGCCTCAAAATAAACTCAGAAATGTTGGATTTTGAAATCGTGTTTCTATTGTTCTTATCTTGTCACCCTGGAATCAAACATTTTTAGGTAAAGTAGTTCGGCCCAACCCGCCTTTTTTTGATTAGACATTATTTTTTGAATTATTTTTGTCAAGCCTCAATGATTGGGACAGGGAATCATTGTGCCATGATTCATTTTCACTCTATTAACTCATTTTTTCCCTAAATTTAAATCAAAATAACATTGCAACAAATCAGGCTTTTCCTCCCAACCGATTCGAGATAGTTTATGAAAGCTTGGAAAACATCAAAATCACGACGAACAGCGAGCGCAGCATATGTGTCCCGTTTGTTCGTTCAAAAACCTCAATTTCCAAAATGAGGTTTGGAAAACAAAACATAATCAAATGCATTCATCCCAACAGGTCCAATTAAACCAACAGTAGCCAGACCTGAACCAGCTCCTGGATCCGGACGTTGCTACATCAGCAGAAAATATTTTCCATTTCACCCATCACATATTTGACCCAACCACCTGGTGATGACGTTGTTGAGCGTCGCGTCGTTGCTTTGGCTTGATGTTCGTTTTAAGGCTGATTGCATTTTGTGCGCTTTGTTTGCTCTGACAGCGCATCCCGAGCTTTTGTCATCTCATCACAAATATTTAGGTCACTCGCTAACTAATTAAGTGGGCGGAATAGCCCCCCTTTTCGAAATTGCCATATCCCATAGTCATCGCCATCGTCAACTAACCCAGAAGCTGCGATATAGCATTTTAAGTGAGTGCGTACGCCATGACGCGTTTGTCATCATCACAATAAAGTCGTCGCGTCGTCTTCGTCGGACGGACGCGGACGCCTCAACGGATCTACCCATTTTATAACGAACTGATGTGGGCGGCACATACGAGAATGTGGTTTAGTTCTGACACTTTTCATTTAGTTATGTACTTACATATGTTTGCGTGTGAAGGCCTGTCTGCGGTCTCAATATATCGAACCCCAAAAAGATCCAAACTCACCTCCTATAATAGAAGGGGGATTCTTCTTTTAAGACGATGAAGACAACGGGGTCGAAATGGGGGAGACACAGCTTATTTTTAAACTAATTTATACTTGTTGTCGAGCAAGACATAATGGCCACTCAACGCTAATGTTATGGCGCCCGCCCGCCACACACCACACCACACCACAGCCGTAGCCGTACCGTCATTGTCACACAAATCGACAGCAAGTCGTCAAGCTCAATGGTAGCTGTATGAGATGCGATGTATGGGCCAAAAGGCTAATTGAATTGTGGTGGCAAACGTTGTCATGCTAAATGTTTTTTTTTTATTTTCAAAAAATTTCGATCAACTAAAATATACTTGATGTGTTTTTTAGTGTTTTAATCATTAAAACATTGGTATCCTGTCAAGTTTGATTTTTTTGTTTCGATGTTTTACAAATGTCTTGCTGATGGACGAACATGAATTGGGGAACTGATGGCAGAGGTTTTTGAATAAAATCAGAAGATATTTTAGGACGACTGTCAAAGTGGACGATTTGACAGTTGCAAGTAAGGCACTTTGATTTTAAATTTTTAAATTTTTTTAAATTAACTAATTACATACTATACACAACTCTCCAATTTCATACGGTTAATTGCATGAATCCATCACTGAATCTGACAGGTGTACTTGATTTGACGCAAATAAACGTCTTTTGGTTTTCCAACATGTCAAAAACTATAATCTAGGTGCGATAGATGGTTGATTTTGGTACGCGCGGTTGCATTGGTTTACGCATCCAAATATCCATTTGTATCCCTCATCTTCAGCGGAGAAATATATGGGAAAGAGTTATTTCCTAATCCCAAAAATAATGCCATTTACCTTTTTGTATATGGGATACAGATAGATAGATATCCAGAAATATATCATGCCAGATAAAATACATACCTTTACATTCAGATACACCTTTTAATAGCTTAGCGAGGAAATCCAATTTTGAACTTTTCCCAACATTCCATCACACACATCCTCTCGTAAGCCATTATCCATTAACATCTAGATACCCTATGCCATGTTATACGAGTACCTCTTCCCGAGTTCCAGCACTTTTTGGGAAAAGAGCATTTCTTCGAGAGATTGGTACGTTACGTAGATATATTTCGCAGGAACGACAATGACAACGACAACCAAAAACAATAAGGAAGACCTGACCCAAAAGATGAAGTCATAAATTTTACCCATGAACCTGGGATCAGAATCCTCACGTATTTACAATAAAAGGTGTGCGTCAGCTACAGCTTCAGCAGCGTGAGCCTCACGAGAGAGAGAGAGATGTTAATAAATAAAAAACAAGTGGAGGGACATTATTTCTCTGGATCTGGGGATCTGGATTCTGGATGCGATGTTCTTACGAACTGCGAACCCAACTTACGGGTAGGTAAGGTACCAAATGTATATTTTTGGGACACACAAATTTCTTGGTACCTATATATTCCGTCTATAACGTTACGTTGACATTTCGTCCCAGGTCGAGTGACAGCAGAT
This sequence comes from Scaeva pyrastri, assembly GCA_905146935.1. Taxonomy (NCBI): domain Eukaryota; kingdom Metazoa; phylum Arthropoda; class Insecta; order Diptera; family Syrphidae; genus Scaeva; species Scaeva pyrastri. The sequence goes on along the minus strand of LR989927.1, from coordinate 20,547,429 downwards.
ACAGTTTATTTTTCTCCCAACCCATCTCATCTCATCCCAAGCCATTATTTCGTCCCGTCCCATCCCGTACGTGATTTGAACCGTTTCGTTTATGTTCGTGCTTCGACAACGACTATACGACCGACGACGACGTCATATCACTTTGTGTGTGCGTGTGTTCCTACCTGTTATCTACTTACAGGTGAACTACTTTCCATTGTTGCGTCTCTGCAGGGTGGCTTTATGGGCTATGGGCTATGGAACATGGCTATATGTAACAACAAGACCATCAACCTCCCCCCGAATTTCATTTAACTGATAAGAAAGTGAAATGCGTGCGGAATGATCATCATAATGCCTGGCACGTTTGTTTCACTCTCTTGCGAGCCTATGCACAAGGACCGAAGACTGGAGACAGGAACGGGACATGGAGGCAGGGAGCACTATATTGATGGTTTGGTGGGCCTGAGCCCGCACCCGAATCCGAACCCGAACTCATAAGAACACAGGAACGAGGACACTTTGCAGGATATGTTTCTTTACCTGGGTGAATTATTGTGCTGTCATTGTTAGCAGCACTTTAACTATGTGTGGCTTGGTGTGGTGGCTTTGTCTAATTGTTGTGGAATCCATTTCCATGTTGTATGTACTCATAGCGCCTTGCCTCACCTCACCTCGCCTCGACTCGACTATATCAATTAATCTTGAAGAGTTGATGGTTGTGCTGGGTTCTGGAAGAGTAGCAAAGAAAGAGGATTCCTGATTCTGGAGGGAGGGGGAGTAGAGAGAGAGAGAGAAAGAGAGACTCCTATCAAGATTGACATCGGGACATTGTTGTGGTTCATCCTGGTTAGAGACAGTATCATGCTACTACAATAAATTGACTCATTGTCTGGATGCTGTTGGAATGATGATGACTATGATGTCGACTCTATATATATGTAGGTATAGGAACGTTGATAAAAGATGATGAGTTAGAGATGCTTGTCTCTGGGTCGATGATAAAAGAGGATGGGTTCTGGTTGGGTAAGATAATATGTGTGGCGTAAGCAATTCCGGGTAACGAACTCACTTACCTACCCAACGAAGCGCGTTTATAGTGAGTGACCTTATTTCTTGAGAATATTCCATATAGTTGCGTCTATAGGAAGGTCTTTATTGTTTAGAAGATGGAAGAATAATTGATTTTCTTTCATTTTCCATTGGATCTGGATGTGACCATTTGAATTCTATTGTCTTTGCTTAAGGAGACTTCTATTCTTTTTTTTGTTCTTCTCCAGATCAAATCGGATGTGCTATGAGGGATGAATGTTGATTAGATGGATTCCTCAATGCGGATGGAAGAAGGACTGTATGACATTGTTTCAGGAAAAGAAATGGAAATAATAGAGAAATTTCTGGTGCTATGCTATGTTGTTGTTTCGCTTGAATTGCTACAAATCATTATTTAGAGGATCACGACGACACGACGACGACGACGGAGTGTGAATTGTCGTGAATGTGTTATCTTGTCAAGAAATCGTTAGCTTAAGAAAAGGACTTCAATAGATAGACGAGTTATAGATAAATTGGTATGCATAGAGCATCATCATCACTATATAGTGTCTCACATTGTTCTAGTTTTGTTTTTACTCTCTGTGGAATATTTCGTTATCTTGGAATTGGAGCACGCATAAATACTCAAGTAAGTATGTTAAGGAATTTGGTGAGATAGTTTTCATTGGAATAACTTAAAATGGATTCGAATATTTAATTGTTTATCTACGAATGGATGGTTTAGAGGGATATTTTATTTTATTTGAATTCTTTGAAATGAGAATAATTGAATTAACTTTTAGTAGTAAATGTGAACATAAAAAGAAGAGCAATTGAAGCAATGCGTAAATATTTCGTTTCGTTGCCAATAAATTCACTCAAGACCGCTGTGTGGAGCGTGAGAGTAGCGATTGGGATTTACATTTTTGAGAACGTAGATAAACGAGGATTGACGATTCGTGAAATATATTGGGAAAGAAGTGTACCCCCTTAGTAAATTCTTCCATTTTGGTGAATTGGCATGCCTACTAACATCGAACGATTAAACCATCCCAGGCTGTTTTCTTTAACGGTACTTGAAGTCACAGGCTAATGTAAGCTAACGTTAGAATATTCAACACCAATGTTCATTGTTATCAACGAAAATCTTTTGGATTACCATGAAAAATCACACAATGCGTATTAAAACAATACTTATACAGATATCATGTTTTCCACTTCAGAGACACAAAACTCAAATGTTCGAATAAAGATTTCCATCAGTCGAAATCATTTTTGGCATTTGTTCTTAGTCTCGATCTAGGCTTTCCGGGGTACTTCTGAAAAGATTTTGTATTGGTTTTTGCTGGGAAAGGTCAAAGAAACAGAAAGTGTCAATGTACATTATATTTCATACTACTCTACACATAAATGTAAGGAGTGAGGCATTTCATCTTAGAGTGCTAAAACTATCAGCAAATACCACCCATGGAACACTGTTTCTAGATGGTCTTCTATCTTCTTACTAACTTGATTTTGGTGGTCGACCAGAACCGATTTTCAGTGACTAATCCAGAGTGTCGTTAAAATTCTTTACGAACAGTTAAAACTACTAGTATGAAAGATGTATATAAAAACTGTCAGTCAAATTGTAGTTTCTTGTTAAATGTTCCGACACATTTACCCTAAAAAGCAAATGTCTTTAAGTTATGGCAAGTATTCAATAATGGACCATTTGTTTCCACCGGTTTTCTTGTTAACTTCTTTAAGTTAAATATTTTTCATTAAAATATACCAAAGTGAGATAATAATCAATCAGAAAACTATCATAAGTTATCTATTTTAGCTTGGGGTGAAGTTACTTAAAAAAGAGCCCCAAGCGTTGGTACTTAACATTCCCAAAAAAAAAAAACACCCTTTTATAAAAGAATAGACGTTTACATGGAAACAAAATTACAGGAAGCATCAGTGTCTTAAATTATAGACATATACACCTGGAACCTAACATTATGAATAACCACATGAATAATATCAGACACACGACACAGCCTTTACTTGCTTACCGTACATGCATAGCATACCGCGCATCACGAAACAATCACATCAATGTGAGGTCAGAATTCGTTTTAAATTAGGGTCATCATTACACTTTGGCAGAAGAAGAATGAATGAAGATGTACGCAGCTAATTGCGGAGGGAACTTAAAAACACATTTGTGTTTGACACAAGAAAAACGCTTTCTCACTCACCATCACGATCTTAAATTCATTTTTGAGTAAACGCAAAGCATTGTTGTACTCCTCCTTCTTCAACCCACCCCTCCTCTCATCTGTCACCTGACTAACGATGATGATGGTTTATTGTCAATCTTGTCAACTAAAATCGCAACATCCAACAACTGACAGGCTAATTAAGAAAGAATATTTCTTCCGTCAACTGTCATATACTCAGAATCCATAATGATCAGTCTGACAGTTATGTCAAAATAATCATGATGTCTGTTGAATGTCATTCGCCATCGTTCGTTGCGTCTCGTCGTTTGTGGTAGTCGCCGTTGTCATCTCTTGTGGGCCGCCGTTGGGGACCTGAAGCGATTTAAAGTGGAACACTTGAAAGTTTTTTCTTTTCTTTTCTCTTCGGATTTTGGGACATTGTCAGCGTGTCATGTCAGACTCATGCAAAAGTCATGTTGCATTATCGAGAACAATGTGAATATGCCCTATTTGTTTGTTCGTCATCGTCGTTGTCGCTCTAAGGGCCATTAACCCTTTTTTGACAAACGGTAGAGAGAGAGAGTGAGAGACCAGTCCCTGACACTGGCACACGCAATTATTGTTGAAAAATGTTTAATTAAAATTAATGGCGACGTTATTGTCCATCGCCGCCGTATTTTATGATAAACGAGGTTGAGTTCAGCGATCAAACATCATTTGTCCACTACAATCCACAATACATCGTTCAAGTGGGCGTTATTCGAGTGTGAGTGGTGCCTTTTTCAGCGTTCAACTTATATGGCAGCATGGTATAGCGTAGCGAGGCGCGTGTAATGACAGATCTTGCGTTGCATTTGTGCTGTGCAAGCACATTGTCCGATCGAAATCGATAAATATCAATTCGAACTGTCAGATTTGTTTTCGAGTAATAAGTTGTGTATGTTTGTGACAGTTGGTTGGCTCTTGTCCTTGGGCAATGGGCATATGGGCATGGACAGAGCACTCTCTTGTTTTGCTCCTATTTGTTTTGGTTTAAGATTATTATTTATGAGGCTCTAGATTATATTTATGAAGATGTGACAGTTTTGAGGCACTGAGGGATGAACGAATGTGACATTTTGTATGAGTGATGCATTTTTTTTTTGTTTCTCAACCATGATCAATTGTGTCAATATAATTGTTGAACTTTTATAAATAATCTCAATTGGGAAAAGGGATTGGTTATTGGAAGGTGCGTCATTCATATGATGAGTTGGTAGATCTATTGGACATTATTCGATGGTCTAATTGGGATTGGTTTTAACCAAATTCTTATGGGTTCCAGGGTAAAATTTCTTGCAAAAATTATTGCAATCAGATTCAACAAGAATAGTGCAAAATTTTAAAGAAATATTGACAAATGGTGAACCCAATTCAAATAAGAGACTTAATAAGTGATAGTACTAAAAACTACTATAAAGTGTCCCAAAATTATAGCAAGAAACACATTTGTTTCCATTCTTGAAATACAAAATTGGACACACTAAAGATAATAATTATTACACAATTGGTAATATAAAATTGTTTCGCGAAACAAAAAAATAAAATAAAAACTGTCACAAAATTATTACTTGAGCGATTTCACAGTTGACGGATAGAAGAACAAATTTAAACAGCTTAAGGTTTCTTGAAAAATAAATAACACAAATAGAGTGTCCCAAAATTTACTCAAAGACAATTTGGAAGATCAAAAAGAGTGTCCTAATTATTACTAGAAATACAATATTAAGTATTTTACATCCGTATGAAACATTATAAAATTAAATTTTTATTAAAAGTTACATGAATAATGTGTCCCAAAATTACCACAACACAAACATTTTCCACCATTCAGGAAATAAAGAACTGATCATTTTTTCAGAATATAATTTGAAAGTTGGAACGAACAACCGTCCCAAAATTATAGCTGAAGAAATTTGATAGTTGCTGGCTTAATGTTAGTCAAAATGGAATATTAAAATGTAAGTTTTGTTGAATAGAAAAAATTAGGGTTGTCCTAAATTTATTACAAAACACTATCAAAAAATTGACAACAGGCCTTAAAGATTAGGAGCAGGAGGAAAGAAACATTAAAACTGTTCAAAATTTGAATTCTTCTAAGAAATAACATAAAAATTAGTGTCCCAAAACTAACTCAAAAACTATTTTAATGATCTGAGAAATAAAAGTAAAAACTTAGTTAAATTGAAACAAGTTAGGGAAGATAAAAATTAACTAAATTTATTACTGAATAAAATAAGTTCATTTATTTCGGGTGTCCCAAAATTTACACCGAATTAAATTAAACAAATTGATATTAGTAAAGCGTAAAAACGATAATTTTATAAAACAGAACAAGTAACTTCCCAAAATTAACGTCAGATTCGAATAAACCACCATTTATCTTCTAAAGTGTTGGTTCGAGCGTTAATTATATTACAATTATTGTTCAACAACAACAAAAATCAACCTTTTACTGCAGACTCAGATTTTGGGACAGTTCTTACTCAGTTAAACTCAACCTTTGATTACTCGAATAAGAAAATTATAGCTAATTGGTAGAGTTTATTTATTCTTGCCTTAAATTGAAACCAACAATCAAAGTAATTGTTTGATTAATCAAATAAATCTCTGCTGTATGTATATTATGATATGATAAACCTAGAATTAAATCTAATTAAAAAAAAAACACAAACACATAAAACAAAATTAGACTCAATTCCGAAATGAGCTAATCTCCGGTCGAATTGAACTGAATCGTCGAACGGTTGGCCGACTCGACTGTAACCGGGCGGCTGCAACGCCATCAACCGGTGCAGGTCAAAGAAATAACAACAAACAAAGCCCCTCTTGTGTATTCTAATTATAAATTGATACTTACATTGTATTGTATATAATTGCCATACAAAAACTAAAACTTGCATCTTCTAGCTATAAAAAATTAATTATAAACTATACCTATCCAATCAAGAACCCAAGACAAAGCCCTCCAAATGGTATTCATTTTGATGAAGATACACCTGTTTGGAGTTCCAATTACGAAAATCGTGTAGATCAGTCCAGTCAGTGGCATGAGTTGGAGAGATGTCTTCCGAGACGTTGCCACCTCAAACAAGACACAAAAAAGTGTGACTTTAATGTCAATTTAGTTCATGGTGGAGCTTCCATTATGCTCACACTTCATCTCGTCCATGGATTTGAATGTGCATCATCTGCTGAAATTGGAGCACCCATCGTCATCGTCATCGCTGTCATCCGTGTCCCAGTGCAGTGGGACATAATATAATATTCTGATACACATACGTATAGTAGTATCGAAGCTAACATCACAGCATGGTGTTTGTTGTATAGTGTCTAGTTGTTGTACTTCGTCTAATTTATGGTCGTGGTAATTAGTTTAATGTTTGGTTCTTTTTTGTTGTTGTTTGATTTTATTCAATTTTTTGTCGGAGTAGTGTGTCACTCTCAGGCAGGCAACGGCGACGATGCGATGTTGGAAAACAAAACCCCCCCAAAAAAACACGATCTTTGGAGACCACGAATGGAACACATCGAACATAGCCAAAAAAATAATACACCATGCGTCTATTGTCAGAGATAATTAGGAAATGTTGACTAATTGTGCGTTATGCTTGTTTGGTGATGACTTGCAGAGCATATAAGCATTTTTGTTACAACAAACAACAACAAATAACTGAAGAAACATGTTGTGTCAAAAGGGTGGCAATATGCCAAAAGATTTTACGTCAAATGATTTGGTCTGTTGACAGCGGACGTTGTTTGCAGGCTTTTAAAACAAAACTTTTTTATAATGTTGTTCCCTGATGGTTTCAGGGTTAAAATTTTGACTTTTGAACGTTCATGTATGAATGTTTGTACGATTTTTTGGCAAATATTTTCTGCAGTCGTTCTTAAGCTTAGTATCAGGATGTAGTCATTACAGGTACATGTTTTTTGGCGAAACTGCTCTATTGATGATTGAAGCACCTTACGAAATGTAATGATTTTTCTTACACACTGAATCGAAAATTCGATCCTCCTGAAAAAACACCTTTTGTACGAAAATACTTACAAGTGCCTTGTTTTAATTCTTATGAAATAATGAAACATTTCAAGATATTTAAAAAAAATGCAGTTTTTTAAAAGGTTTAGTAAAAATTAAACAGTTTTCACTGCCGCCCAAAAAAGGTAAATGTTCCAAGTTCCAAGATTGAGAAAAATCGAACATTTGGATATACATACTGTGTAGAAGGTAAAACTCTGCATCGATTCTAAATTATTTTTAATTTTAAAAATTTCGTAAAAAAACTAACAAAAAAGTCAAATTTTTAATAGGTGTGAGAAATATTCTGCAAATGACTTATCCTGATGGATTTTGTCTCTCAAAATTTATGTCAAATTATATGAAAAAAAACAACTCCAAAAATTTATATTTTTTATCATTTTATATTTTTTGAAAACGATTGATAAAATTCAATATTGAAAATTTCTTATAAATTTTAGAATTTAATCTTTACGTGTAAAAATTATCATCACACTTTTTATTCTTATTTCATGACTGATTTGGAATTAAACAATATTAAATCTTTAAGAAAAATAAACTACGTAACCGAATTTTATTCAAAACTTTTTTAAGACTGTAATTTGAAGATCCTGTAATGAAAATTTGCACAGCATCACATTTTTTGCTAATTAATTCCTAACATTAAATCAACCACACTTTAGGTCATAACTAAACACAAAACATTATTTTAATGCTTCCTAAATAAGTACTCTTTTATACTTCTATCTTCTTTTAAGATGATAAAACATCGTAAACATCAGCAAGGAACTTAAATTGTGTGCGATTTTGTACCAAATCAACTCCCTGAACAAATTCTTCCATTTATGATAGAAGAAATATTGTAAATAGGGTGACCATCATAGTTGGATTTTTAAGCCAACAGTCTTAAAACTATAGTTAGTCTTTTAAATGCTATGAAAATTGTTACCGTGTTCTTCCGGAATCGGATACAAATTTGAAAAAAACTCGAAATACATTTTTTTATTTAAATCTACACTAATATATAAAGCTGAAGAGTTTGTTTGTTTGAACGCACTAATCTCAGAAAATAATGGTTCGAATTGAAAAATTATTTTTGTGTTGGATAGTCCATTTGTCGAGGAAGGCTATAGGCCTTATAGAGAAGAACCAGTGGAAAATGTTGCAACAACGGCGAAAATTATTCATCTTTGAGGGCTTCCGTTATTCGTTTCAAGGCGCTGATCTCAAAAACTACGTGATCGAATTGAAACATTCTTTTTGCATTGGATAGTTTATTTATCGAGGAAGACTTTAAGCTTTACAAAATTACGCTACGACCAATAGGCGAAATATAGGTCACTGGTCATTATTGGTCATAAATGGTCTTTGGTCATAAATGGTCTTTGGTCATAAATGGTCATAAATGGTCTTTGGTCATAAATGGTCATTGGTCATTATAGGTCATTGGTCATTATTGGTCTTTGGTCATAAATGGTATTTGGTTAATATATGTAACTGGTCAATATAGGTCATTGGTCATTGTACCTTTGACCTCTGACCTTTGACCTTTCACCAATGATCTGTACAGGCCAATGACCAATAACCTATATTGACCAATGACCATTTATGACCAAACACCATTTATGACCAAATACCATTTATGACCAAAGACTAATAATGACCAGTGACCTATATTGACCAATGACCATTTATGACCAAAGACCAATAATGACCATTCTCCTATAATGATTCATAACCAATGACCAATGACCAAAGGAGTCTCTCATTTATCCCGATCGTGACAAACGCCATGCCATCGCCATTCAGTTGCGCAAAGGATTCGGACGGTTTGGTCTGTGCCGCCACCGTCCCTCCAAGTAAGGATGGTCGGCCACGCTGTCCCTACCATAAAATGTACAACATGGAACTTTCCGACGTGGTTCCACTGCTTTCATACGAGCTAGGTGACCTGCCCGACGGAATCTACCGAGTTTATTTTTTTTCACGACACATCTGAATTCGAGGTAGATTGCGGAATCGTCCTTCCTTACATACGGGGCCATTAATTCTCCTTGCGACTTGCTTTGCGCTTAAGAGGTCAAAGTTTGCTACTATTGACCCAAGGTATTCATGCTCTTCTTCTCGCAGTCGAACGTCACTAAGCACTTTGTTTTTCTTTCACTAATCAGCCAGCGGGATATCGTATTAAAAAGAGAACAGAAGGCACGCATTGCATGGGATAGATTTTTGTTTTCAAACGAATTAAAGGGCTTCCGTTCCATTGTCAAAATCGGGTTGCAGAGAAAATCCGTATGTTCTTCAGCCATAATAAAATAAAACCTAAATATCTTTCACGAAGTACTTTAAAATATATATATTTTAAAACTTAATTTTAATTGCTACAATAACAAATTGAGGCGGACGAAGTCGATGGGAACAGCTAGTATTCAATAATTATTTTGATCTATGATGTTAGTTTGACAGTGTTTCTGAACATTGACCTTTAGTTTCTTTGTTAAGTGGCAACACTTATGATATCGGTGTTGTCATTCAAAAGAAATACCTGAGAGATTGGGGGAAGATTATTGATGTGATTTTTTGAAAACATGATGTTATGTTTTCAAAAAATCACTTTTCAGAAATTCTAGTTCAAAATTTACAAAAGTATGTAATTAAAAACTATTCTTTGAAAATTTTGTTTACATACATAAAAGAGTTTTTCCACTTGTCTTCATGTTTTAAAAAATAAAAAAATTTTGACACTTCAAATGGATTTTATTTTTTAGAAAAATTGTGCATTTTCAGGAAAAATGTTTTCTTTTGAAAAATCAATTTTAAAAGTGTCAACAAATTTCATAAATCGTAAATGGGCATGAGGTGCCAAATGAAAGCAAAACCGTCAAACAGAAAACATAAAAACAACAATTGCATTTGTCAAAAGTTCTATAAACTAAAAAGTCAAAATTCAAGGAAAACATGTGCTCCCTTTTGCCCCCAAATTCGTACAGCTTTGGGTATTCTTAAAAACAAAAACATTTTATGGGAAAGACTTTTAATGCTTGGAGGTTTGGTCACCCTAACTGAAGTAAACTCTAGAAAAGCTCGCTTATAAGCGAAAAAAAGATAAATCTTCTCAAAACAGCAAAAGCAACAACAAGAACAACAACAACAATAATAATAGCTCGTCGCGTAGTCGTCGAGAAGTTCATTAAGCAACAACATGCACCTACACTTGTTGCTCCAGCAGCTCATAGCTGGTAGTTGGCTTCTAAGCACTACATAAGCAGTGAGCGGTCCTCCTGCTATGTTCTACACCCACTCCCCCGAACCTTTCCATTTTCGTCTCTCCACCAGCATACATACATACATACATACATACATAATATATAAAATAGCACAGCGAGTCAGTTTTCTCGATGAGATTACTCGCAGCATGTTTACATTTGTTGTCTTCTCCAAGAAGATAAATGACTTTGCCATGGCGGTTCTGGTGGTGGATACTTTTCTTTGGCTGCTACGGGATGTGGTGGTTCCTTGAAACGCAGGGGGAGGAAGGAGGATGTATATCAGAGTCGCAGACCGGACTATGATTTACAATCGTCGTCGTAGTCGTCGGTCGTCGTCGTTGATGCTCCGGTTTAAGTTTGTTTTATGTTTCAGTCTTAATTTTTATTTTGTCTGCGAATCGGCAGCGGCTGAAGCGGCCCCCATGTGGAGTTTATCGGGCAAACGATGTGCTGGAGTACATATAGACCTACCTTCTACTGGTTGCTTCTTGACCAAAGCTCTCAATGGACAAAAAACCAAAACGATACTATGTGTACCCCATGCGGGCTGGAGCTGAAGCTGTAGCTGGAGCGACTGCATCATCATCGTCGTCAGACAGAAGGCTCTTAAACTCGATGAGTGAAAGTTCATGTAATCGCTTAAGGTTTACAAGAGTGTGCCGCTCGATTGGAACGGAGAACTACCCCCCACCCTCCGTCTATGGAATCATGAAAATTAACTTTTTGTCCAATATAACTAGGTAGGTACCTACTGCGGGACAATTGAGCATATATTACAAGCTTGCTAATAGCTTGAGCGGTTGTTGTAATCGGAGAAGATGACAATGTTAGTGTCCAGCGGCAATGATGCTCAGGAGTAGTGAAAAAGTAGCCACTCCATAACAACAACGGTACCTTGAAACTTTTAATGAATAAATCACTTTTTTTTTAAATGTTTCCGTCTTTGGATGGACTCTGGAACTTTAGTGTATTGGAACTACAAGGTGCACAATGAGTGAGTTTTTTTTTTTTTCATTGTCGAACTTAAGTTTGCCAATAAATGACGATGATTGGTGTTTATTGGGAAAACGTTTTGGTTTTTTTTTTGTGTTGGTCTTAATGGCCTTAATGGATTTGATCTGATTGGCTTTCTTCTTCTTTTGAAGTTCGATACTGGGCTCATTATTTTGTTGGATGAAGTAAACATTAATTAAGAAATAATTGGTCGTATTTTAGAAGACGTGACATTCCAATAAGCCTTTTAGATGGAATAATTATTGTTCTATTGGATTGAAGAATAAAGTTAATTGAAAATGTATCCGTTTTTCTTTCTTCTTAATGTAAACATAAAATTTTTGTGCATTTTCATTTTTATTGTTGGGACGACAGAGGTTGTACACTAGCGTTGAAGTTCCACTTTTATTCCAAGCATATGTGTAACTCCTATAAATTCGAAGAAATCCCAGAGGAACACAATTCACGAACATAGAAATCACAGTACACACACTGATTCATCATTCATTGATAAGATTAAAAGAAGAGGCCCTAGAGGACTGAGTTGGGGAACGCCATACTTGGTAATTTGTTAAAGCAGTTTTAAGTAACTTGAGGCTCTTAACCTCTATCAATCCACTTGACACGTGGAGTTGTTATAACCTCAAAGCACATCAAAGTCATTTTGTCTCCTCTCTATAAGACAGATTTATTCCGACATAAATTTCAAAAATCCTGCCTCGAAAATACTTCTACCTTAAGGACGTGTAGGATGCAAGATCCAGTCGTCCCCATCGACTCAATTATGTTCTTAGAAAGATTGGCACTCCAATCTGCTTCTGCTGGACGTTCGTTCGACGCCGTGCAGAAAGTGCAAATGGTAATGATAGCTGTGGCGGCAATGCGTCAAATTAGAATTTCCAATAACTCAGTGAAGTGTGGTGCTCTGGGGATGCCAATTCTCTACATTTGCCAAGGAAGATAGGTAAAGCGCGGTGTCATATTGGAGCACCTTCCCATAGTTTCGCTTTTCCACTATCCGATGACACAAAATCGAATTCATTTTATTCGACTCTCCCTGATCTCTCTGCGTCTGCAACGCCCACCGTTTCCCTTTGCATGGAAATATGCAAAGATACAATAGACGGATGCAATTGCTGCACCGGCCGGCCTGTCGATTTACAATCGACATACCAGGAATCTAATAACTTCCTGCCCGTTAAACCAGACACCCATCAGACCACCGACCGACGACGACATCGCACCATGACACAGCACACCAGCACATCGAGCAGGAGGTGGGTTATTCCCATGGCGCATAAATATGGAGAATCGGAGGCATTGCAAAGTGTAACCTCATCCTAAAGTCATAGTGCTTATATCCCCGCCCGTCGTCGTCATTGTCGTTGCTTTCCAGTCCACCCCAGAGATGTACAGGGAGTGATAAAAAATGCATCCCTGTTGTGTGTCCGGAGACCGGATATTTGCGTTTTGGAATGCTAAGCAGTGTTGAGATAAAAAACATTAAAAAATCCCAACTCACAAGACATCCGATAGGATTATCTCCGGGCATTAGGGGCAGTTAAGGAGACCCCATACCCCATTACTTCTACAGAGTGCAGCCGATGCACAAGGACATCGCACCCGCTTTGCTGCTCCGCGAATTGGAATTAAAAAAATATATATAAGTATCTATGTGCAGGGCGCATATACACAGATGGAAAAATCCGTCCAATCGATTTTAATCTAATTGGAATTTCAAATTTGCTGTAAGCGATACTAACCAGCCCTAGTCCCAGCCAGACAGACCCCCCATATTTTGCACTGAGCTTTTATAGTACAAACTATGCTGCGATTGCCCCCCCACTCCCCCTTTGCTTTGCTGTCCCTAAATATATATTGACACTCTTATTGGCGATGGTGGCGGCGGAGGGGGCGGACAGCAGACCACCAGCCAGGGATAGAGATGACAGTGCACTGCTTTCAGACAGCAGACCAACCGACCCCACCGCCGCTGCCATTGAGATTGGGAAAAGGGGGTATTTGCTGTAACTGGGTTGACTTATTTATAACGTTATTCTTTCTCCTTAATTGATCGATTCTAATCCGATGGAGATATGAAATTACAATATTGGAATATTGGAAGTCATTGCCGTTGCGTCTCTGTTTTAGTCTTTGTTTAAGTTTCCATAGCTAAATTGATGAAATTGATCAGCGGTATTATTGGGTTACACCTCGCTATCGCTTCATTATTTATTCGCTGTATACAGTATACTCCGTTATATTGTATTGACTTTTTATAGCTGACTATATGGCCATTGACTGATGGAGCTTATAGACCATGACCAGTAAGAGAAGACAAAAATTAACTCGACTTATTGACACCTTTAATTGGTGGGTGGGTTCGGTGGAATGGAAATTTATGGAATACAAATATAGAAGAGTTATTGGTTCGATATCTCTAAATGGGATATTGAGGAGGGTTTTTTAAATGAAATTTTGTGGCATTTTTAACAGGAAATATAAGTCAGGGAAGACATGAGATTTTAAGATTCTATAAGTCTTTAAGTGTTGTAAAAATTGTATTGTAAAAAACCTTCAAAATTTGTCCATTTGTACTTTAAATATCACTCGACTGGTTTCCTTTTTTTTCCAGCTGGGAACCCTTAATTTTTCCACATGATATCAAAATATTTGTTAACATCAATGGCATAACCACTAACCGTGAGTCGTATGTTTGTAAACATGACCTTCAACACTGCATAAAACACTAGATATAACTACCAACTTTATCTTAACTTACCATCATCAAAACTCAACACACCGACACCACAATAAATTTATAATTAGGTACTATAAAGAACAAAAACAAAAACAAATTTCCATAATTATTACCTAGTCATTAATTTTAGTTTTTGCCATTTATTAACTGCAACTTCAGACACACACACAAAAAGCTACCCCTAGCCCTACATACGTACATCTGATAGTTCCATGTCATGTCTCACCTTTTCAATGTGGTCCAACGTATTCTCTCACCGGCGCGGCGGCAGCGGTATACACGTAACTTCAACATGTTTTAATTACTCGATTTATTTATGCATAGTTACCCCCTCGCCATCAACCTCGTCATTGTTATGTTCCTCCTTGAAACGGTGAGAACTGCTGCTAGAAACATCGACATCAGCACAGCACACTATCAAAACTAAAAAGCGGGAAAGGACAAATTATAAATTCATTCTTAAGCCAGAAACCTACCTGCTCCCTGCGATGCGAAGAGAGAGTCCTGAAAAAAAAAATGAAAATACTTGTAGAAAGAAAATTAAAACCAAGTAGACAAAGATCATAATGTTTTCTGGCTGAGTTAGCATCATTTCAACACGAATATAACACAACGTAACGCGCCGATTCATCAGAAAATATTAATTACGCCTGCATTAAACTCGTATCCTCTCAAAAAGGACGTTTTTTTTTAGAAAGTTTAAATGCAAATAAAACCCAAAACGGCAAGGTTGAATAATCCTTCGGGATAGGTGAGATTGAGGACGGTGTTGCCATTTGAGATGGAAACTTGTTTGTTTTTGAAAAGTTGACATGATGAATTTTACTTGACTTTAGCTGACTTAATTTTGATTTGTCAAACTATAAATTTTTATAAATTTCGAAATTTCGAGATCAGTAGAATCGAAATAAACTATTTTAGGAGAAACTTTGAAATTCTGACGTTTATTGATATTTTTTGGAATTATGAAATAATTGTTTTTTAGCTTTTAGTAAGATTTTGATATTTTGTGTATTTAATTTTTTTTTTTTTAAACTGATAAAATAATTTTTATCAGTTGGCACCGGTGAAAGTAAGTTGCCAATCATCGCCCACTGATTTTTGTCTACTCAAAACTTTTTTGACTGACCGATAAAAAATATTGAAAAAAATTTTACCACAAATATGAAACTGGTGGTTAAAGTTGCAGGCAACTTATTTTCATAATATTTGTTTTCTCATACAAGCGCATGCAATTTAACTATGAATTTCGGGAAACTTAATTGTGTGGTTGGGATCCCAAGAACAAAAACCCCCTTTTTCCAAAGTTAGTCTGCAGTTTAATGAAAACTCCAACTCCATTATGCATTTTCAGTTAGGGATAACAATTTTGGGAGTAAAATTAAGAGTGAGTACTGAATAAAGCGTGATTTTGAAACCAAAAAAACGACTCACGGTTTTGATAACTGGTACAATTTTTGAAAAAAAAAATCAATGGACAGTTATTTTTTACAATATATCATAAAAAAAACTGTTAAAAATTGTAATTTAACTCGAATCTGAAGAACGAGCACATAAATAATGAAATTTTTCAAATACTTGGACAGTTTTGTAATTAAAATTTAAAGAATACACACAGATAACATAACGCTTCTGGCAACACTGGTTTTCGTATTACCTACAAATGGATACACAAGATTGGTTGTAGTTTTTTTTTTTTTTTTTGCTCGTAATATGAAAAAGGACATAGATCATCAAAATTTGTATTTGAAGAAGGAAACACACATTCTTTTTTATTTTTGTTTCAATAATCGTGGAGCATTTGCATTGAAAATTGTGTACATATATCTTTCAGCATTCCAGATTAAATGGTCCATACACTTTCAGGACCATATTTCCATTCGGGAACCTAATGAACGAACGAAATACCAATAACATTTTACTAATTAATGCCTTGCCTTGGTCGAGATGCTTTTTAGTGGGCTCTTTAGTTCCCCAAAAGTGTAATTCCCTTGCAAAAAGGACCAAAACAAATTGTATCCATTTTACAAGCAACAAACTCTGAGCTTTGGCAGATTTCCGATATACTCGTATAGTGAACCAACATTTTCCGATGGCGATGATGGTATAAATAATCTACAAGAAGCGGGACGTTGCACGATGTCGATGATGGCGACGACGCATTGTGGACGATTCAGGAAAAGCTCGAAGGCTTGATCTAAATATATGCTTGTTGTTGGCTGCAAGGGATTACTTTAGTTATACGCACGGAAAGAAAATGTGCAAATAGGATGCTGTTGGTGCATATCGATGCGGTGTTGAAGCAAATCGTAAATAGTACATAAGGTGCAGTTTCCCGTTGGGTTAGCGAAACAGCACAACCAACGTTACAAATATGTATATGTGAACATCATCAGCAACAACGTGAGCGTGGGTTTTCCTGCGTGCGAGGATGTCTAGGAGCAGTGTAACAGAGTGGTGAAAGATTATACAAGCCTTAGGTGAGGACGCACACATCTCTATACAGAGGTATACCTCCATACCAGCATAATCCATTCAATTTAGACCATCAGATGGAGTGTGGAGAACTTTTACTCACTAAGCATATTTTACAAGGTAAAGTATTATTTACGTTTTCCGTGTTTTGGGGAAATTAGTCGAGGATAAAGTGTCCTTGTTACACCAACATGCATCAGTTAAGGCATATTAGATTTTAGTATAACAAGCTATGTTCCATAGCCATCAGCAATTCAAAAATAGATTGGCTACATTGGAAATCTAACGAGGACATGAAAAAATGGGTCGAAAATTGAAAAACTGTTCAAGAAAATTGATGAAACGGGGAATAGAGAATTTTAGAATAAAAAAAAAAAAATAAACCCACGTTGGGCGCCAGTTAGTAGAATTTTAATTCATTCATCCCTAAATGAACTTACAGACCTAGATGAACTACTAATCGCTATAGTTATCCTGTTTCTTACAATTTATGATAATGCTATTAATATTCAACTCATTTATTCTGATATTTGATATTTTTTACAAACAAGTTAATATCCAAGGGTTGTCAAGATATTCCACTCAAGACATTAATTTATGATCACAGCCAAATCAGTGTTAATCTGTCAAAACTGCCATCTGCATAATAAACTTACAGACATAGTATGTAAAAGGAAAACTCTCAAATATCTTGACATCTGATTTCGATTCAATAGTCATACACAATCAGTTAATGGACAAAATAAAACACTTCCTCTACATCAAACATATCAAACATAATTTAGAAAAATGAATCACTGTCCTGATGTTTGACTGTGTAAGTATGTGTGCACTTTGGAATGCACTCTATACGAGTATGCATGTCCCAATGCATCAGCGTGCTATTTAGATGAAACTACCACCACACCACCTGGGACGTGGACATATCACTTCTGCTCTGCCTTTGGCTACGGTTACGGCTTGGGCATAATTCCGATCTGATACTGATTATCTAATAAACTTAAATTTGATCCAACTGCATCATGTTCGTTTGTCAACTACGGTTCGGTTCGGCTAAAAGATACGATTTCCTTTCGGACCACCTTGTCCGTGTCCATGTCTCTTTTAGCCACAATTCTCCTGTCCAATATAAAATTGCGACTACGATGACGACGACGACGATGACGATGCCAGCAGTGCCACACTGCGACCGTACTGTTCAACAAAGTTGCACTGTTCCAATGTTCAAATCCCGCCCCGCCTGCCCTCTCCCCTTATACCATTTATCACTCGTTCACTTACAACAGCATCTAATAGCGCAATAACGGCGAACAAAAATCGTGGCCAAAACAAGGCTAAATCATGCTGCGATCCAATATAGGTGCAGCATTATAGGAACCTACCTAACCTACCTTTACGTCGTCCCTGCCCTTCCATCCTTTAGCCACCTCCCGCATCCGTTTTCCGATCCGACGACTATACGATGACGACGACGACGACTTGGATCTTGGATGTGTTACATTTAAAGTAAATCGAATAAAAATCCAATAAATCCACATGGCAAGAGTTGCAGATTATTTATGTAATTAAAGCATCGAGAGGCGGCCAAATGCTCATGTTGCCACACCGAAGACCCCAGCACGATGGCTTCAGAGGAGCCACAGCAGCAGTGAATCCCGAGTCTCGACCAGAACTCTTTGTAAAGGTAGACGGGACGGACGCGGATGCGGACGGGACCAAAAAGTTGTTCCGATCGCGTTTCATAATGTTAATCATGATCGTTCAGGCTGTTTAACATTTATTACGTGTAGGGTAGCGTTTAGGCTGTGGCACTGCCACATGCAACAACACATTGCCGCCACCGCCGCCGCCACCGACACTGCCAACGTCGTCGTCGTAGTCATCGCTGCGTTGTTATTGCCGCCATTATATGGAAACCACTCGAGGCACATAGAATAATTTTGCTGACTAATTTATGTTAAATTTTCTATAAGTTGTCGAAAGGTGTTGTTTTTGTTGTTGTTGTTGTTCGATGTTATTTTTTTTTTGGTTGTAGTTGTTGTTAATTTTTTTAAATATTTAACACAATCCCTCAACTCATGGGTGCTGTTCTTTTTAATGAATAATTTATTTAAACTAAATTAAATTCTTAACAATCTATTAGCATTGTTATTTGAAAAATAAGTTAACATAATGAATCGTAGTTAAATGGTCAATAGCCCATCGAGTAAAGGAGTTTAAAAAAAGAGTCCAAGACGAGGGCGGAATGCTTGTTAACATTGATCTTTTAGTCAAGTCTGGCCTAAGTGACCTTAAGAGGTGTTCATATTTTTTTTTTTTAAATGGACTAAAAAAGTGACTAAAAAATTAAAAAAACAGATTAAGGTAAAAGTATTTTCGATTCAAATTTTAGGTGTCAAAATCTGAAGACATGCCCCACAATTTTGCCAAAAAAGAAGTCACTTAATACATTTTTTGACAAAAATATTACATGTTCGCTTTTTTATTTACATAGCTCTTATTTGTCTTTGATTTGTATTCGGTTCACTAAGGCGTATACGTATCATTTTTTTAATAACTATCCAGCATCTAAATTTATTCAGATTTTCGTCTTAATTTTTTATAATTTTGTTTAATTCAATAAACATCAACATTTTTTTTTTTTTTTTTCTGAATGCAACTTATTTACTAATTCCCTAAATACTTAACTGTTTTCTGGTATTTTGTTTTATTGAAAAATTCAAATTTATTTTTACAACTTTTGGCGCCGCTTTTTTTATTGCTCTAAGTGAATAAATTATGACATTCGAAACGTGGAAATATTTGTTTTAAAAAGAAAAATCACATCACAGACCAATTTAAAAATATTTCGGTGTAACATAGACATTTTTTAAAACAGTTAAAAAAATAAAATAAAAAACATATAATAATAACAATAAACAGAAAAATGTTTTAAAAAACAAACCAAGCCAACCAGAATTCCTATTCTTTTTGAACTCCCCTACATTGCCGACGACGACAAACCAACTTAAAAAAAAGCAGTTCAATAAAAATTTCTATGTAATTCCTACTGACAATAAAATTAATTGAAATATTAAAATTCCAATATATAGAAACTATAAAAACTATTGAACCCCCGAATATAGTCTGTCAATCTCAAGCCGCGGTCTTTCCAACACATTTCAAATGTCTGACTTTATTCACCTCTCTAACTCTATACCGTGTCTGTGCAAGCAAATAACACTTTTAAATGCAACAATATGTATTCATTCACTGCATTAGATACAATACACAAAATGTATCTATGATTATATAGGTACACATACACACATATGCAGACGGTATAAAGGTTTATTTTTATCTATTTTCAAATTTAAACAAACGACTTAACAAAACGTCGAAAAGTGAACGTTTTTATTGCGTTAGCGCCCAACTGAGTTTAAAAGCTGCAGCTTGCCACTAGGCTTCGATATTTGAAAATCATTACTGCACACGCTTTTGTGAAGGTGATTCAATCTACATCTCATATAGTCACCATGCAACACGGCTCGGCGTGGAACGAACACACGTTCTATATACGAATTGGTATAAGCGTGTCCAATTGCCAATATATATAGTCCAAAGGAGTCCTACCTAGATCCGGTTTTACGAGTATTTTATTGAAATATTTTTTCTCCATAAATTTAATTAAAATCTCAATCAAAATGTAGAGCGTTTCCTGTGTGTGAATCGATTGTGAAATCGATCTGGATAGCGAATTATGCAATTCTGCCAATGCCAATGTACTCTATATACCTCCTTTTACCTCCAGCTCCAGTTCAGTCTATCTCAACCTACCAACAATCCCCTCTCTCTCTCCCCTCGTAACCACCTCCGCCTTCGCATGGAATTTAATATATTTACATTCGTTCGTACCACCATTCATTCGTTTTCGAAATAAAAAGGATTTATGCCCGAAACGACAATGTAATCGAATATTTACGAATCACAGTCCCTGGAGAGGGGACGGGACGGGGCGGGGGTGGCAGCAAGACGAGTTCGGGGATTGAATAATTTGCTCATATCAATCGACAATCACACACATTCGAGAAATGATATGTGTTGTGTTCGATTGTTCACCGTCACAACACACAACAACAACAAAAAATGAACAAATAAAAAACATAGAAGCAAATAGAATGAATTGTGCAATCAAAATTGACAGTTTGACGATGGAGTTTTTTGAAATCTCCGGCTCCATGTGTTTCTTTCATTTTGGGTGCATGATTCTGTGGTTTTCAATCCCCTCCTTTTGACACATGAAGCGTTGGTCGCTTCGAATCGAATTGAGAAGTCGGAGGGGGGGAGGGGGAGTTGTGAAATACTTTTACAGTATGTGACATTGATGTCAGTTCAGAGTGTATTTCTAGATTTTATAGATTGATTTTTAGATACTTCTTTAATTTGACAATCTATTGAATGAATAAGATTGGCAGTGAAAGAATGTTGACTTGAATTACACGAATATGAACAAACGAGTAACATGGGATAAGACCAAAATGGGATGACGGAAGATATCTGAATAATTTGTGTTTTATTGCGAATTTGAATAATTTTGATTTGAATATTTGATACGGATTTCTATATTGTGTCTCTTGGGCATTGTTTTGCAATTTCGATTAAATCAAGTCGCTTCATAAAATGCGAGTAATTCATAGTTTTTTTTCGGTTTTCATTCAAAAAGTTTTCCCACACAAGAAGTAATAATATTGGAATGATAGGTCGCATGTACTTGATTTAGTTAGAAATTGGTATTACCCCAAAACTAATTTGGCACCATCCCCTTGAAACAAGGCTAGAGGAACTTTCAATTGTCAATTATTGATGTGAGGGAGTACTGACAAGAATTGAAAGGATCAACAATTTCATGCCAAATTCAAACATCTTATGTAAGGAGCATTTTTTTAAATGTCAGTTTCAGTTTTCAAATGAATCCAGAAGTCGTATAGCTTTTGTCTTTCGATATACATAAGTGGACAATTTATGGACGACAAACCAAATTTTTACGATTATATAAAATTCCTATTAAAACTCCAAATCTATAAATTGCTTCTTTTTGAGGAAGTTGTCATGTGTAGCTTAAAAAATTACATTTTGACAGTCAATTAGCTAAATTCTCTTAAGTATATGTACATATTTGAGAAATTTTAACTAATTTAATTTATATATTTATATTTTCTTGTAAAATTTTTAAAAACCCGAACGAGCACACAAGACAACTAATTTTGAACGAAACTTCTAAAAATTTCAGGAAATGAACTGGTCTAACGAATTCCTCTTTTATCAACTTTCTTCCATTACAACAGTAGAATTTCGGTAATTTTTTTTTAAATTTCTTGCAACTGTCAAACTATTAATATTTGTCGAAATTTTATTATTTAAAAAAAAATGTATGTCAATATCATTGCTCGTTCTCGAAATTTTTGAGGCGAAATTTTTGTAAAAAACTCGATTGAATTTTTTCAAAACCTTTACCAAATTTTTTTCTATTTAAATAAAAATAACGGTGTGTTATTTTTACAAAACTTGTTTTACATCATAACGTGCAGAACAAATTTTTTTTGCGACTTTCCAAAATTGTCACTTTAAAAAAAAAGTCGGAAATGGTGGAGAATTTAAATGTAATGTGAATTTTTGTTCACCGAAATATTTTTTATTTAATGTCCAACTACACAATACGGCAAAGAGAATTTCAATTTAATATTTTCCAAAATTGGTATCAAAGGACACGTATGTATGTACGTACAGTCCTGTAGTCTGAAGTCATTACCTAAAAATAAATTGACTATTTTTGGCTCAAAAACTGCAACTTCCCCTTTTGTCTTCAATGATGACAAAATTTTGAAGGAAACTCATAAATGAAGAATGACAGTTATTTCCTCTTGTTATACGAGTCTAGACAGGACATAAATTAGTATGTACAATATCCACATATGAATAAAAAACGAAAATTATAAAAACCGACAAAAATTATTGAAAAAAAAAAAACATTTTTCAGATCAACATTTTTTTTACCCAAAACCAATACGTGTCCTCTTGAGTACCCCAATAAAACAAAGTTAACATCCAAATTCTGAACTTTATTGAATCAACAAAACATCAAATCATCAAAACAAAAAAATATCGTTTCCCATCCATTCAAAATCAGAAATAAATCAATCAAAAAAAAAAACATCATTTTTTCCTTGTCACATTTTGGCATTCGTATTCAAATGACGCAACATGCAGATAGTAGATTTATTCTTTAAGCCCCCGCTTTCAACAGCAACAAACTGTCAAACAAAAATATTCATCTACCACAAGAACTATTCACAATAAATCGCATCGCACACATGCGACAATCTGCTTATTTTGAATATATTGATCAATCAAATCAATCGATTTGATCAGCAAGTTAAAAAAAAAAACCGTCACAACGACAATCAACTTATAAACTTCAACAATCTCTCCAGCAACAATAACATTTCGCTAAAGGACAAATTATTTCTTCGAATCGTAGTCGCTTCGTAGTTTAGCGGGAGCTGGTGACGGAGACGGAGCCGAAGCCGAAGTCGGAGCGGGAGCACTCTGCTGCCACTGTTGGCTGCTTCCATATCTTTCATTAATTTGCATGCGGAATTTGTCGTCGTTGTTGTCAGCATAATGTATCCAAACGTATACAATCAAAAGTCTTTGCAAAATTTATAGTCTGCCCAAAAAAGGTCTTGAATCGAAGTCGTCTTTGAACTTAAATACCAAACGAACTGTGTGAGTTCCATGGAAGGAAAAAAAAAAGAGTCCCTCGACAATAGGCTCAATGGAGAATCTATATAGACTCTTACTCGTCTGTCTTTCTAAATCGCAGGAATTATGGGGGTTCAGGGGGTAAATTTGCATCCCAACTTGATCGAAAAACCATCCGGTTTTTTTGAATCCCCCATCACACAAAAAAATCCCCACAAAAAACTCACAACAAAACATTCGCTTTAAGACTTCAAATCAAAATCATAACAATAATGACGATGATGATTGGGGTTAAATAGAAGGTGGGAATTCCTCGCCGATGATGATAATGATGATAAAGATGAGACGATGGTGATGGTGACGGCCGCGGCACGGAGGTGGTGAGTACCTTCTCCATGGACCTAGTGTTGGTGTTGATGTTAATGCCTCCAGCTCCGACTGTGACTGCCTTTGTATAGCCTCAGTCAGACATAGTCAGAGTCGGAGTCTTCGTCTCTGAAAGCCTATTGTGTTTTTGTGTTATGGCATATCACGAGATGATGCGATTTTAAATAAGGCAATTAATGAACTAAACGGCAAATGGATTTTTCTTCTACACAATCTCAAGTCTCTAAAGTCTAAACCTTCAAGAAAGGCATCTATACTCAAATCCATAGATACAACAACACAATAGAGAACTTTGAACGCGCCTTTGAAAAATTTGTTGATCTTGTTGAACTCTCGTTGATGTACAAAAAAAAAAAGACACAACTTATAGTCTGCCATAAGACTGATCCTCTAATTGGTCAGATGGAACAAATAGATAATAGAAAAAATGCAATTTTTCACTGAAATGGCAAATGATTTATGTGAATTTGTCAGAGTGACGAAATTACCTGATACAATAATAGGCTGTAGACTCTATAGAGGAATAAAATAAAGTTCGTAGTTTGGAGAAGAATTTATTTTTATGACGAACTTTAGCTGGGATTTAAAAGTGGAATTTTAATAGATATGAACTTTTTTGTCAAAATGGATTGTATCTTTAAAGTTGGATTAGGAATGTATGAAATGCATTTAGTGATAAGTTTTTTTTGTAAGTGGAATTTATTATTATTTATAATTATGTAAACTAAGGGAATAGCCTATCCATTTTGATTAGGTCGTTATTTGAGCAGTTATTAATTTTGAATATCTTCTGACAATATTTGACAAGCTGAAATTACTACAAAATTTTTTGGAATTCTTAAACTTTACTCCAAAAATAGTTAACATTTAGCATTCATACAGTACGCAAAGACTAAGACACTTGTGGGTCATCTTGAATCACGTTCCTAATCGGTAATAGTGAAACTGGTGAAGAAATTTGATCTGTCGGAAAAATCTGTGATGTGAAAAATCGAAACCGTTTGAGTCTGTGTCAAGAGCAGGGGAGAATATTGCAGCTGTAGCCAAGGTTTGTCAATTTCAAGCCATTCGATAGACGATTGTGTCTTTGAAATGCATCATCAAGGACATGAAAAAATCATTTTTAGTTATGAGGCCAATTTTTAAGATCCTAGGATGCTGCGTTAATATTTTTCGACTGACTTGGTAGAACACCATAAACCATTCTCTAACAACTTGTGCTTCAAAAATTTAGACAAGATATTCCGTTTTGAAAAAATACCCGATATTAGATTTTATAGTGTTTGATTATGGTTCCAAGAGTGGTCCTTGAAAACCCTTTCCATTTTATGGTTTGGTGTGGGGTTTCGGACTGGTTGAAGACTAAAAACTTATTTTTTTATATTATACATTTTTCTACAACTTTTAAAATTAACCATTTAATTAAAAACAAAAAGAGGCTGATAACAACCCATTTACTTTGAAAACTTGGAGACGAACTTGAAGACGGTAATGCCATTGCCTACTTATTTATTTATATTATTGTATTTTTTGTTATTATTATTTATTTATTTTTAATTGTAAACTCATATATACAAATAAATAAAAAATCTAATCTAAATCTAAAATTTTTGAAAAAAGTTTGCTAATTCTTATGAGTTTGTTAATTTTTGTATTAACTGTGTAATCGGTTAGTTCTTGATATTAATCGATTTACTTTTGATGTTGAATTATAACAATTTTATTTACAAACATTATTTTTTTAAACACCAGACTTAAGAAATATCTGAAATTCGAAAAACAATTTTTGACACTTTTTGCTATGGGTATTTTAGTTTTGGTTTTTGTATTAAAAAAAAAAAACTGTCCATTCGATACTTGTCAAAAATGAACCATAAATTATGTAAAACATGAATAAACTCGATGTTTAAATGATTTACAATTACTCCCGATATTTCAAGTCAAAAAACATTTTTTAACAATTTTTTGTACTTTTTTTATTTATTGCAAAAAACTGAAAAATGAATTTCTTCCAAAATTTTAATAGATTTCAAAAACATCATATCACTTAGTAGAAATTATTTTGAAGATATGTAACATTATTTTTCCTTTTAAACAAATAACGGGAGGTATGTTGAAATTTTTCCAAATTTTTACCAAATCTGTGTCACAAAATTTATTTGAAGTTAAAAGCATTTTTCGTTCCTGTGATATTTGCGACAAACCAAAATTTTGCAATGGCGGAAAAACAGCAACATCTGAATCTTGATACCTACCTAGGAAAGTTGAAAAGTCAAATTCTTAGCCTTGCATTATTTTTAAAAAGAAATAAAAAAAATTAATTCTTTAGCAAAAGCTGAGGAACTTTTTAAGGAATCTAGGATCCAAATACCATTTATAATATCTTTTTTTCTTAGTCATTAGTCGCTCTCATGTTAAAAGCCCTTTAATCTTACGATAAGAGCAGTTAAAGTCCCAAAATGAATTAATCAATTTTTGACTCAAAACTATGTTTATAAATATTTAAAATAAATATTGGAAAATTACAAAAAATCTTACAACGAATTATTAAAATTCATTACTCAAAAGTTTAAATGGGAAATGACTTTTTAACTCGCGTTATTTTATAATATATTATTGTATAGCAATTAAAATTAAGGTACGTTCACTTAGGCGTATACTTATTTTTTTTTATGTTTGTAGTTTATATGAATTACTTTCCATTTATATTAGTGCACACTTATAGCTTTGACAAATATATTTAAACCAAACACAAATGAAAGGAAAGTTAAATGGCGGCAGAGCTAGAATATTATTGTGAATTTCATGGTTCAAAGTTAAGAAGTTATAAGCTTCAAGAAATATAAGAGTTATCTAATGATTAAAATTCAGATGTCAGAAATATTTTCAGACTTAACTCAGTGTTTGTGAGAGACAAATTTTATACGACTTTAAAGACTTTTAATATCAATTTGTAATATGGAGAACATAAAAGAACCATTCAAAGAACCACTTCAAAAGTATCAACTCTAGAGGTTTCAGTTTACCCTAACAAACTCGTATTAAGCTTTCTAAATCGCTTATTAAAATCCCAAAAATATTTTAAATTGCTCTAAAAAATATTTTCCAACAAGGAACTCCGTATCATTATAAAATTGATAAGAGAACCTCAAACTAATCCAAAGCAAAGAACCTAATCAATGCAACATGAGTTTTGTATCCTAATCATCATCATCCGAGAACCACTATATACATACAACTAAAGTACCGCTATTAGGAACATATCCACTTCGAATAATACGCAGATTACGAGCATTTTGGATGCACGTTGCACGTAGTTACCGTTACAAAATCATTACATGCACATTTATTCAACTATTTGAATGGCAGGATAAGCTCTCATATCGTCCTTAAAAACGATACCGGATATCGTTACCAAGCGATACACCAAAGCAAAAGACAACTTTTTAATAGAAATCCCTGAAAAAAATACGAGAACTCCACATCACGTCCTCACTAAATGCACACCCGATAACAAGCAATTCACGAGAACGCTCCTGGAATATTCGACAATCAGTCCTTTATTATTCCAAGGACACTCTATATATAGTAAGCAGTGGAGAGGGAGAAAAGGGGGATTGTATTAAGCTTCCTTGCTGGAGACCTGCATGCACATTTGATTGCCCAATTTTACTCCTTCTTCAACCAGAGGATGTTGCACATTCTAATCCTTGTATCTTATGGCACAGGTATATGTATTATGGGATGCTTCCACGGTTTGCATATATTCCAATGCAATGTGCATCTCTGAACGTCTCGACTAGAATCTGGCTACAACCCACGAATACGACCGACGACGATGACGATGAGACGTCCCATTTTATAGCCACTTGAATCAAGAGTTCATTTAGCGTTTATGTTGCAACAAAACTGCTCCTTAGCGACTATCATTCGGATAGAAAGGAAGTCATAAAGTTCAAAGAGTGCATAACAGTAAAGCCATAAAAAAAGCTATGCTCAGAATCTTGCTTCGTTACATTCCAACGCCACGGCAAGGCGGCGTTACATTGTCCCGGTTAATGGTGCAGTGATAGTGGTGAGCGGATTGGGAATCTGTCAACCTGAAGACCTCCAATGCCGGAACCATCAGTTATAGCAAATTGCAATCAAATGCAAACAAGCGAAATTCTGCAGAAGAACTTCTCATTTGACCGATTGTCTGGCTTTGAAAATGTGATCGCCTCACGCCCGCCATCCACCCGCCCGCCAGTGGGTCGCCATTTTTATTATGGCTGGGACAAAACTGCGGCCAACGCACAAGATATTCTCGATGAAGACACGTCACGGACGAGTCGTCTTGAACTTATCTAGATCTGGCAAAGAATATCTCTGCCGATGCCCGTGGAGCCTCTCTGATATACCTCGAGCTTAAAGGGTACCACAAAACTGCGCGATCCGCACGCCAAATGCCAAAAGCGGGGGAGTCAGCAATGAGTGATGAGCTCCTTACATTCCTCTCACTCGAACCGGGGCCAAACCATCTGAATTCAAATCTAAATCCGACTCAAGACCGCGACAGCAGACATTTGTTTCAGCGCGCTTCTCCGTCTGCCGTTCGCCGCGCCGAGCCGAGCCGCACCGCTTCGCATCGGTATCTTGTAGTTTTGTCATTTCTGTGTATCTTTGTATCTTTTATGACTGAGTATGATGGATCCGCAACCTGTGTGGATGGAAATTGTTATTACTTTTGTTTACCGGTTAAGGTTTCGGGAAGATCGACCGCAGCCGCACCGTGTCGTTTGCTGTTTCAGCTTCAGTTCGCGGTAAATTTATCGGACGCTTTTTGCATTGCTAATGATATCGCGTTGTGCTTGCAAGCTGGGAATGGGAATGAGAATGGGAATTCGGAATGAGACTGGCTGCGGCCGGGCGGTATGGCGGAACAAGTCTTTTGAAGTATAGCTTAGGGTTAGCCTGGTTTTCTCTAATCTTCTGCAAATGAGTAATAAGTCCGTTCTGTCGTTGATTCCGCTGATTCCATAGAAAAAAACACAAAGCTGACTGACTGTATACCTACACAGTTTTTCTTTTTTTCAACGGGCGGGATTAGGGCTCAACTAGACACACGATCAATATTGTGTGTGTCCGGTGGCCGGTGCTGGCTGGCGGGACTTTTTTGTGATTTAGAGAGATGACAAAACCTCGACCGGCTCCACCGTTCACGATCCACCATCCAGACTTATTTAAGACTAATTGATGAGAACCGCAAACCTATTAAACGTTGTCATTTTCATCATCAAATGAATTGAAATTCCAGCTATTTAATGGATGACGACGCGACTATGATGATGGCAGCTTGGAGGGATTGATGTCAGACGGCAAAATAGAGACATCATGATTTGAATTTGTAATTTTAAGATCATAATTTTTATTACTTAATGCAAGTATGCTTTGTGTAAGGCCTTTTCAAAACATGGCCATGAGCAATGATTTTTTCGGCGAGACTCTTGTTATAGAGTTTATAGTTTTTCAAGTGAACTTTTATATTACCAATCTATAGGCTTGAGAGAAATTTTAAAATGACAGTGATTTTGGTGGATAATTTATTATGAATCAGGTTCAAAAATGTAATGCAATGTAATTGGAATACAAATTAAGGTAGAGTTAGTCATTTCTTGGATTAAAAGTCTTAAAGTCTAGACTTTGGGTTAAAGAATTGTATCACAAAAAAATTATGCATTGCGTTTTGAAATTCATTGAAACTTTTAAGACCATTAGTTGAACATTTGTCTTAATTTCACTCTTCCATGTCTTATTAATAAATAACAAACAACAGTGAATTATTTCATGATACTTAAAGGTTTTTATACTATGTATTTCGACCTTCGTGTAAATTTTGTATGAATGTAAGAATGAAACACGTTTGTCAAATTCAGAATTCGAAAATTTCGATAGAAATGTTTCTCAAAGGTTTTTGTTACTATTCTTCTATTTTTGAAGTTTCAAAAATATGTAAATTAAAGAAAAATTATTATGAAGGGTGTTTTCTTAGACATGTGGTTTTTAATCTGACAATACTTTTTTGCTAGTTGATTTTTTTGCAAGCTGTTACTTGATTTATGTTCAATTTGATTTGCCATTTTGTTATGAATTGAAGTACTTTTGAAGAAGGTTTGAAAATCATTCAATTTTATTACCACTTTCGACGAATGACCCCAAACGAAATGGTCAGAGCTACCGATCCCGATTTTCACAAAGAAAATTTTGTTCAACGATAAAACTCATTTTTGGTTGGAGTGATCATAATCCACAAGTTACATCTTCTGAAAGTCACTATTTGGAGTGCTCTATGGATAGAGGGAATCATTATTCCATAATGTTACGGACAATGAGGTGATTATGATTAATGACTTTTTTGTGGCTGAATTGAAGGATGTTGGTGTGGACCAACTTTGGTTCCAACAAGACGGCGGTACATATCAACAAAACAATAAATTTATTGAAGGAAACTTTTGGTGAGCGCATTATCTCAGGTCTGAGTCGTCGCGGACAAAATTGTTGAAAAAAGTGGTCGAAAGTTGGAGTTCTCGGCTGGAATTTATCCGAGCCAGCCATTTTTGACACATAATGGCAAATATTTCTCTTTATAATAAAGCTAAAGTCTTGACAGTAAAATTTAATTTTATGCATTTTATTTCTTCTTAAAAACCACACCCATTTGGACTAAGATTCAAAAAAAAAAAAAAAAAAAACTTGATTTGTTTCATTTTTTCTTACACTTTTGTAATTCCTTTTTTTTCATAAGAACTTCACATCCCCTTAAAGAAGACGACTGACCCTTACCTTTATAATATTTAATACCAACAAAAAAAAATATCAAAAAAAAAACGGAAACAGAAAAAGTACCTTTAAGAGCTTATTTCGAGACTCACAAAAGATTTTGCAGTTCTTTTTTTATTTTTTGAACAAATTTTATTTGACGTTAAAGTTCCGGTTTTTATTTTTGTCATAATTCCCGCCCTCACCTTGAAACTTCGGGTATCAGAAATGGGACTCACGTTGGACCATTTTGTTTTTGTTGATGATGATATTTTACTGCCGATGTGTTGAGTTTGTTCATTTTTTTCTCTTTCTCTTTCTGTTGTTTTTTTTTTTTTGCTATTGTAAAAAATGGATATTTCGGTATTCCTGTGAGCATAAACTGGCAATAATATTACACCCCCCGCCTTGACACGTTCCATCATCCATCATCCATGAGGATCCGTGTCCGGCAACATTGTGCCGGCATCAATAATTTTATTTTGTTTGCAGATATTTTTTTTTTATACAATTTTTTTTGTTTAATTAAGTTTTGGATAAAGTGAATGGTGCGGGGTAACATTTTTCAATGGGAAGATTTTTTCAGGTGGCAAAACGGAGAGGGAAATTTAAACGCGTACAAAATATGGAGGGGCAAAATAACATACCTCCCACAGTTCATGTATGTAAATCCAAATTAAGTTTCATTTAATTTTGATTTTATTATTCAATTTAATGTTTTTTTTTTTATTCTTTATTTTGGTGAACCATTGGAGCGGTATGGTAACATGCACGTAGATAGCAGCGTGAGACCAGTTACTCTCATGTTAATAGCCGAATGCGGAATTGCTCCTGTTTCGTGTTCGAGTACTTGGAATTTTTTTTAAATAAAAAAATACTCGTACACAGCATTCCACGAGATGAATCAGTTGAAACTCGAATTGCTGAGATACTATCAGAAAAAAAAAACACAGCAGACTACGGGACAGGGAAAGATGTAAAAGGGTGCGAATATCCTTTTTTTTAAACAAAAGTGTTAAGAGATGGCTATAATAAATTGGAGAAGTTTAATGCCAGTTCGGAAATTGAACAGTGCGATATTGCGCGAAAATTGCAAACCATATTGTGGACACGCCCGGCCCGCGCACCGCCGTGCCGCCACAGAGGTGGAGGATGTACTTTGTTTGAATATTGGAGGAAATTAAGGATATTAAGAAGGAAAGGCAAGCCGATTCAATTTCAGTCTAAAAAGAAGAGGCTGGATACAACCCACATAATTATAACTTCCCATAATGCTTTAAAAACTCTCCACTTATTGAATTTTTTGAGTCATTTTCAAACTAAATTGGGTAATTTTTGTTAAGTGTTTAAAAGTTTTTAATTTTTTTTAAAGTTTCACACTAAATTTCTTTTAAGTTGTATTTGTGCACTCGTTCAGATTGAAACTCAAAGGCTTCTGCTTGTTGCAATTTAATAATTGTGACTGGCCATTTTATTAATTCCCTTTTATAAAAACCCTATGAATATTACTTCGTACATAGAAAAAAAAAAACACTCCACTGAACAATTTTTATATTATAATAAGAATTTCAGACATTATACTTTTGCCTTATTCCAAATTTAAATGCGTTTTTCTGTTTGTGTTTTACATTTTCTTAAATTAACTTTTTTCGGAATTCTTTTGCATCAATTCTCAAAAGAAATTATTTTTTTACTTTCATCTTGGGAAAACACATCTCTGGGTCTGGGTCTAGACATTTTAATTATTTAACAAGAGTTAAAGTATTCACTGTAAGAGAGTACAGAGTACATAAACACGAAAAGCAATGTTGGAATATTTTATTTTATGTTATTTAGAGTACTCATGTTTTTGGGTACATTTTTTTGGACAAAAGAGCGCTTAATTTTGGGATGAAAAAAAAAAGTTAAGAATAAATAAGGACAGACTTTTGATTGCTTGAGTGGAATTTGAGAGAGTATTGTATTGCATGCTAAGGTAAAATAAAACACAAGCAAAACATCAGTAAATATAAAGTATGACATTTCATCAGTCTGAGGAGAGTGTGCAAAAGAAAAATGTTGACCACTTGTTTCATTAAGAATGACTCTGGTCCAATAATTTGTTGTCAAGATACATTTACTTTTCTTATGAACCAACTACAAAACTGAGTCTAGTACATGTTATTTTCATTTTCAAATGTATTAAAAGTGATTAAAATGCAATAAAAAAAAATTGCGTATACGCCCTAGTGAACGACTGTGAAATGTTTGCAATTTCTTTACATGACGTAATGACCTCGTACTAATTGCTTGTTACTCCCTTCGTAATACGTTTTTACTTCTTCAAATGAAGTTTTTGACAGGTGGTCAAAGAAATTTTTAAGGCTATCAGTGTGAGCAGATTCCCATATTGTTTTTGGTTTTAAAAAGTTTAAAAAAAAAAATCTTAATCGAAAAAACGATATTATTTTTAAATTTCTATTTAAATACAACTGACTGAATTCTAAAATTCTTTTTCGAGGAACTTGTGATATTACATTGATAACTCTAATGGTATTATGTGAGACAAGACTCAAAAATTGAACCTTTAAGTCTCTAAATCTAAAGTATGAACTAACCTATCCAATCTTTTCTTTAAAAAACATAAGTTGGTTGGGTTTTCCCTTAACATATGTATCTAAAACGTGAATTCTTTTCACAAAAAATAAACAAATAGAAGAGCTTAAAGTAAAATTTATTTTCATCAGTTAAAATGCATCAAAGAGCAAAACTCTATCTCTTTAAAACACATAAATCAAAATCGATTTCACATTCATTGAAAAAGTTGAATGTTCCTTTACTGGGTAAAATGCATCATATTAAGGGCAGAATTTTGCAGTAAAAGTGTTTCATTGAATATATCCTTTGGCTAGAACATAACGACTATATAACTTAACGGCCACCGGCCGGCCCTGAACCTAGGACAGGGATCTTAATTTGTAATATTTTTATGTAGTTAAGTCTGTAGTTTCCCTTGAGGTTTGAAATCGAAATGACCCATTAAACTTGACTTTTGGATGCGCGCATCCATGTATAAATATGTTTTTTTATGTCCGAGCTTAAACGTCATAGTTTTGTTCTGGGCTGATTTATGGTTTTGCAGCCATGAATTTATAGCCTACGCAGAGTTATTATGAAAATCTTTTGCATTTGATTGGTTTATAATAAAAAATGTAGTTTGATTTATAACAACATCAAATCAACATACTTAAAATTCAAAGTTGAATAAGTCCCTTAAGCTTCTTTGAGTAGTGGTGTAAATTTTTTTTGAAAATGACTTCGTGTAAGGTTGCCTTGAATGTAAGTCCCTTAATTATCGTATGCATCTCATTCGACAAAAGAAATTAAATCCACAAATTTCCCACCAGAAAGTGCATCACAAATGTTTTTTTTGAAAAGTGAAACAGATTTCCCATTTCCATTTCTAGAGTAAACTTGTGTATCAGAAATTACAAATTACAACCAAACCACTTCAAACCACAAACTCGACTTTATACAAACTCGAATTCAAACTTAAACCGGGTTAAATAATTTACGAGGTCAACATTCTCCATCGTCATGTTTAAATCCATCAATGTTGTTCACATACAAAAACACAAAATATACAACATAGCTCTCTTTTAGCAATTCATTCAAATCTAATCGCAACATAACCAACACTCCTTTATTATAACGTTTCCATAACCTCAAACCTCTATGACGCCCCCCTCCACCCCCTTCCGCAATATACCGAAGTGTGTTTGAGTGTTTGTTTGTGTTTTATTATGCGGTCCTGATCAAAACGAACGAGTGTTTTCTTTGATGTTCACATCCTTGATATCCATTTAACATGTTCAGCGTGATGGTATTACTTTCCATACACACACACTCCTACAAACATATACATATGAAGTGAACATTTATGTATATTTCCTGGAAAAACATTTCCCATGCCATGGCAGAACATAGTTTGCCATCTATCTGGAGTGTCAGTCGAAATGGCAAATGAAATATTTAGTAGGTATAAGAGAGTATAAGCTTCCCCGCTGCTAGGACGGCACGTTTCTCGACACATTTCCAACTAGCAGCGGCCGGCGGCGGTGGTGGTGATGGTGGCGGCGAGAATAAGCGAAGCGATTCCTGATGCCCTCGTCCTAATCCTGGATGTCCTCCAGCGCAGCGCTCCGTGCTATACACACATCCATGTATTCATGCTCAATGTTCATATGTGTGGCGCTATAGTGTGGCAGGAAATATGTAATATTAGATTTTTATTGCGATTTCAAGAGCTGATGCAAAGCGGGAATACCCTGATGTGCAATACACTACACTGTGGCTCACTACTGACCCACTATAGAAGGCCAGTTCTAGTTCACAACCCTCTTCCTTTCCCTTTGACCCACGCCTGCCTCCTGCCTCCTGTTCCAGCCCTCTGAATCTCTCCAAGCCTCCATCAAGACTATTTCCGATGTTTTTTATATTTTTCTGTACTGCATCCATGCATATGCGGATTGCGGGCAACGGACGACGGCGGGATGTGAAACTGGGTTACAATAAATGGTCGTTTCTTTCCGGCGTAATATGTCTCTGGCTTCGGAGCGGAAATGCAAAGAGCATAATATGCGAGCTTGTCCGTCCACAGAACACAAAAAGGAAATGCTAACTGGACGTCGTCGTCAGAATGAAAAAATCGGAAAAACTGCGAAGATGGAGGGGGCTCGAGCGCGGGCGGGCGGTGGGAAGAATGCGGTCATAGAGAAATGCTTTTCGAAATAGATGAGGTTTTGGTTGCGTAATTTACATCCACAATCACATCCTTTTTTTCTTCTGTCTTATTTCTCTGCTATATATAAGCCGACAAAACAGCGGCAAGGAAAAAGTTTATGTCAAATGGTATTTGTTGGCTAATTGTGGCTATTTCTTGTGCAATGTTCCTTCAGCCTGTGAGATTTTAATGAATACGAAAAACTACAAGGAAGGAAGGTTGATATACACATACATACAAACAGTTTCTATATAATATAGTTGAATAATTGAGGAATTTTCTTTCGAGCCAATAAGTCATTAAGTTGATGGTCTTTTGTGCCAGTTGAACTTCCGTTTAGCAGTGACATTTTTTTTTTTTGTTGACTATGCTTTCCGGAAGTAAACTTAACATAGATGACTGCATTGTACGTCAACTGAGATTGAGTAATATTTTACATAGAAAAACATTGACCTTCGATTTTTGTTTTGACTTTGGAAAAGTAATTATTCTGAATAGGCTCGAAAACCACGTAAACGATAATGGCAGGAACAACATACATACATTTGACCACTTTGTGACAGTATATAAGATGGAGAACTAATATTAATACACACAAATTAAAGCCTATACTAATGATACTTAAATCCAAAATAAAGACATTTTGTTAACAATTTAAAGGAAAAATCTCTATCTTAAGAATTGTTCAATATTTTATCAAACTTCCATGTATCAATGTGACAATTTTATATACCTATGTTAAGTGTTTTTCAGCATCTAGCCATCTACTGCACCTGTACCATTTTGTCTGAGCCTAGAGCAATTTTGATTGTTTCTATATAAGATTTAATTTCACTCTCAATAAAAGCCATCATTATTTCTGTATACAGACGAAAGAGTCCTAGCCATATGGATTTTCCATCTATAGGTATTTATTATTTCTTTTATTTTTTATATTTTATTGAACTCATAATGATCACCTCAATCAATTCATATTCATACGTTTGACAATAAGCTTAACCACATATCTCGTTACTTCTGTCTAGACAGTATTGAAACCACACAGCTGCCACAGTTTTTCCCATATAACATATTCATACGAATATGAATTTTTACAACTGTATGAGTGCACATACACAATGTTCCAACTACAATATGAATAAGTGAATGATGTTTGTACATATAAGTATATGAATATTTTCCATTTCAATTTTATATATTAACACGAACGCGATTAGAGTCATCTGGCTTGCATCCTTCCTGTTTGCATTATTCCGCAAGGATGACAATGAGTTGGCAATAAAAAAAAATCAGTCTTGCATGTATTGTACATGCACTCATCACTGACATTATCCAAAGAACGTGACTAAACTTTAGAATACCATTTTAAAATGGACCTGCAATAGATTGTGCACTGATATCCTTTTTGACCAGGACGAGAGGAATATAACGAGGAACCATCAGAATTGCACTAGACAAAGCTGACCAAAAAGTTAATATAGTCATTCGTCCTGATGGTGGATAAACTTGGACATTAAAGTCATGTTTTATACGTTGTTAAGTGAAAGGAGTTATTTAAGGCTATGATTTTAGCCAACCGAAATGACAAACGTATGTACACGTATGTAGTTAGAAGCCCTTGTAGTAAGCCTTTAAGTAAAACATAGATAAGAATTTTGTTTATAAATAAATTATCCTCTATTTCATTAATCAACGCAAAAATTATTAATTATAATTAATAGTAATTAATGAAAGTTCTTAATTGAGTTAACGAAAAATTCGTAAAAATTAATAAATTTATTGATTAAATTAGTTAAGCAAATAAGTTTACTATCACAGACATTTTTGTTTACAGGAAAAAATATATAGACAGGTTATAGTTTAATGAAAAGATTCATTAATAATATGAACGGCTAAATTTCACTTTGGACGATTTTTACTGTACTTTAAGCCATGTAATATTGTTTAAATCCATGAATCCGAAAATGAGTGGTCAAACTTAAAGTCCCAGATCAAAGGAAGCTTCTAATTACTCACCAGGCACATTTAAACTACTGTAGGTATGGGTTTGTTTGTTAAATCCAATTAAAATTTGTAAGTTCTTAATTTATTGATCTTTATTTGTATATTTTCCAATTAAATTCCTTTTTATAAACGAGTCGAACTTCAGATCACAAAAGTCCTCACATGTTGTTACCACACATAAAATCACCCACAAACGTGACGCTTTTGCACGTGCTCGCTTAAGACTTCAAAAAAAAAAAAAAACTCCTGAATGCTCCCTCATATTGCCGGTATACTCGTATACTATATATGTATGAACGGAACGAATTATGGCATCAATCTGCATCCTTTATACCACGACTGACTTCCTTTGGTTTGGTTACGTTTGTATGGAGTCGTCTCTCGGGCGCCACTTTATGCACCATATTCATACCCAATGTCATATACCTACCACATTTTTAACTTATGTCCATCCGCACAAGCTTAGCAGATTCGAACTCTCGCTTACCGAAACGTGGCCAATCAACGTACGGGGACCATTTACAAATTAACTTCAGGGCGCACCACACCGCACCAGGTACCTACTCTACACACACACACACATATAGTAGGTATATACACAAAAGGATTTTACTTTGTTGCCGGAGAGTGTAAATGGGAATTGAATCCAATCAACTGCACGGCACATCCGACGGAGACGACGAGGATGACGACTACGACGACGACGACTCTGTGACCAAAGAGTCACCTTCTGATGATGATTTTTTATTTGTGTTCCAAAGAGCCAAAGGAGAAGGAGGAGAAGGTGGTGCCAGGACTTGATGTCCATCCACCGTGCGTCGTCGTCGTCGTTGTTGTCGTCGCCACCACCATCGTCGTCGTCATAGTCATCATCATCATCCAGAGACCAGAGAAGTACGGAGGAACGCATGAACGATGTAACTTCGGGGAATTAAAGCACGTACAAGATTAAAAATTGCATGAAATTATTATTTCCTTGCAATCACCTCGTGCTGAATTCATAATGCGATAAAAGTGCCACTATTTTGTGTGATATCGATGAAGACCGCAGGAGCAAAAGTCCATTGTCATCGTCTTAGACGGAATCCAATCAATTCACACTTCACTAAGTCGAGCACAATGTCATCAGACGACCAACGACGACGTCCCGTCATCGTAGTCGGTCGTCGTCTTCGTCCTCCTCAGTCACAGCTCAGAGTCAGTTCAGTAGTCATCGCACAATGATTCCTCTTCGATTCCTTGAAGCGTCACACTTCACTCCGTCCACAGAGCGATCGGAGGTCCCCCCAACACATTGTCATTCTAAAGTTTCTATTTTTAAGGACTTGTACTTCAAATCGAAGTAAGAATCGTATTATCGATGGCAGTGGCGGAGGATGGCGGTAGAATTGGTTGGGGGCGTTTGGGTGTAATAATCGTGAGCATGGCCTCAGGGCTAAAAAAAAATTATATTCCCTTTTTTTATACTTATCTCCCTACTTTTTCGTCCTCAACCAAAACTCACACAAAAAAAAAATGGAAGAGAAATCGAATAATGGGACAAAAGTACTCAAAAGGACTTTACACTATTTGATGGGTGAAAAACTACCACCCTTTATCGGCCGGCCGGCATCTCGTCAGGGGGCGATATCGTTGAGTTGGAGTTCAAAAAATCTTCGCCAATTCCAAACCAAGCGAATATCCTTTCAATTGTGTTGTTTATCATTTTTATTTGTGTTTTTCTTTGAATTTTTTTTTTCGTTTTCTGCATTTTGTTGTTTACATTCTTGTATGTTTTTTTATATCCTTATAAAGAGGTAAGAGACGGGGGCGTGGAAGGAAAAAAATAAAATATATATTTGTATGTGAAAAGGACATCCAGACCATAAACACTTTTGATTTATATGCAAATATCTTTGCATTTTATTTTAGAAGTACCTTTCTTCCTCTCGACGACGATGACGACGAACGTATACAACACCCTACAGAGTCTACGAATAGGTCTACAGATTCTGAGAAGGGGTGGGGAAGGGGTAGGTAGATAAAACCAAGGACTACATTTATAGATTCTCACTTATAAAACCCAGTCAGCCATCAGGGTGAATATGGATGCGGGTGGTTGCGACGATGATGATGATGGCTGGTTTGGCCCAGACATCACACACAGACCGGTTCCATGAGTCGCAGTCGCTCGTCCTCCTCACCCACATCCTGGGGGGGGATATAATGGTGCAAAAAGGGATGTAATTTCTTTTTACATTTCTGAAGGAGTTAGGCGAGCTATCGGTTTGTAGGTATTGGTACTTATTTATGTATTTTATATTTAAGTATTCCATTTTTTTTGCTTTTCATTTTTGCATTGAAAGTTTGAATGAGAAAAAAAAATGTTTTGAATGATTGAATCGATTGAATATTAAGTTTAAAAAAAAATAAGAAAATTCATCGATTTTATGGCATGAATTCGATTACATTTTCTTGTTCATTTTTTTTTTTGCGCCATCATCTTTTACTCCATTGTGTATTGCGGAAGAAAAATGAAGAATATTTCAAGGGTAGGTATAGTAGGCAGTTATAATTTATTATTTATTAGTTTTATTGAGGTTTTTTTTTTGTTGTTGTTGGGAGAACACAATAACTCGTTGAATGAAATGTGCTTACATATATTTTTTGTTTAGGGTTGGGGGAAGATGATGAAATTATTTACCACAGGCAATTGGGCATGAAATTTTGTATTGCTGTAGATGGGACCCACCCAAACAAAGAGGTGGGGGAAGAGCAATACAAAATTTAATTTCTTGAAATAGAAGGATAGTTTCGCAGGATTTTGAACTCTAGAACTGACCCAAAAGGTCAAACATTCCTTGAAAATTCTTGTAGACTTATGCCTTGTTCAATTGTAGACTTCTGGCTGGTTACATGTAAAGATGGTTTTTAGTGTTGTTTTTAAAAATAAATAAAATACCATGGGCGGAACAATCTTATGTAGTCAATGGAAAAGAGGACAAAAAAATGTTTTTCATAAAAATTCTGGTGTCGAAATTTGATAAAAACAACATATTGATTGTGTGACCATTTGTCAGTCCTTGATTATGTTTGAAAGTCTTACAATTTTACTGGAGGAAAGTTGAAAGTCTGATAAGGCTTAAGTTTAAGTCATTAGCACTATTATTTGACAATGTCCTTATTATGACAGTTTTGCCTTTTGACGTACCAATTCACGTAAAATTTTCCTTAAAATTTAGGGTAAATTTTTGGTGTACTAAATTTTGAGTTCTTGGATTCTGCTCACACTCTTCCGAAAAACAGTTATTTTTCAAAAGATCTTTCGTTTCTTTGACACTCAGCTTTTGCTTGAACATTTGCGAAAAAAAATTAATTAGGACAATCGCTAGGTCAGTCCAGATCATCCAATTTAAAAATTTAGCAACTATTAACTTTCAAAGTTGAGAAGTGACTACTGAAAGACTTTTAAATTCTCTGAAGAATGATCAAAACTTTTTAAATCTAGAAATGTAACCATAACTTCAAAGCTGCTGGATAAATAGTTCTGTAAGTAAGCTCAAAAACGGATATGAGACTTAGGTGTTTAGTAAATAGCACTCCGAAGTCATAGGAGATATCGAGAGGGAAGTCTTATGGAGAATTATAGAAGAAGGACGATTCCGGAGACGACTTCAAGTTCAAGACCTTAGAAGTCTAAGAAATGCTAAAAGGTAAGAACTTGAACTGTCTGTTCTAGGATGCAGGTTAAGAACTAAGTATATCTACAGATCGAATGCTAATGAAATCAAAAAGTCCCATAAGCTTCAAAGCCCCTATTAGGGCACATTTTTTTGACATTACGACACACGCTTACTGGTGTAAGTTTCTTTTATTTTTCTTTATCAAGAATGTTGCATTCACCACAGCTTCTAACTTTTAGAAAAAAAAATATAACCAAATGGCTTTCATAGATCACATCATTAAACTTCTCTGAGAGCCAATTCCGTTACACCCTGTCAGTCGATACATACATATGTATGTATGGATGTACATATATTAAAATATTGGTAATACCGTTTTTTCCCTCTTTTCCTCGTCCTTCATTTGCTGTGTGCACTATGAGAAAATTCCATTACGACAATCACTAAAACGACAGGATAAGCAGAAAGTTTAAAGCATTTAGCCCAAAGGATATATAAGACAAGTCAGTCGAAAGGATTGGCTAAACAGGAAGGACGAAAACGAGGATGGGGATGAGGATGAGGACAAAGAGGCGAACATCAAGAGAGGATATATAAGACTAAAGTTGGCAACGTTGTTGCAAAAAGCTAAGCCAAACCAACATATAGACATGTTTAGGAGAGGTTCCTCGCCTGCTCCTGTACTACAGCTATCCGCTAAGAAAATTCCACTTTCCGGATATTTTCCTGTTGCTTGACTTTTCCTCGGTTTTTCATTGTACATAGTGTATGTAGTAGTTGTACAATGTGCATAGTGTGTAGGGTAACCGCATTTTTAAATTTCAAAAGGAACGGATATCCTTTCGATATTGCTGGTAAAGAGCACAGAGCGGTATAGCTTATAGCCCATTTATACATTGGAAACCAGCTAACAGCTAACAGCCAGCAGCATGCTTTACTTTTCACAAAGCTATGCAATTGCTATGCAGTTTTTTTTTTTGTTTTTTCACCCCTCATAGTTTTTGTGCATATAGCCTTTCTAACATTCTGTAAGGACATGAAATGAAATTGAACGAATGACGATGACGACAAGGACAACGACGACAACGACGACGACGACGACGGTGATGGTGACGACGACATCGAATCGGGTATAGAAGAATTCCTTGGAATATTGGTATAGTTTGTGGCAAAGACAGGCGGCCGGCAAAAAGATGTTCGATGGGGGTCCCAGCGAGAGCTGTTAAGATAAAAGTTTGCTAAGCTATACAAAGTAGTAACTCTGTATATGTATGTTTGTA
Source organism: Scaeva pyrastri (assembly GCA_905146935.1). Taxonomy (NCBI): domain Eukaryota; kingdom Metazoa; phylum Arthropoda; class Insecta; order Diptera; family Syrphidae; genus Scaeva; species Scaeva pyrastri. Next base: position 20,505,031 of record LR989927.1, on the reverse strand, counting down.
TGTATATGTGAAATAGGAATAAAATGCATTTTTATAATACAGATTTGTATTGCTTTGAGCTGTAAAAATGGGATTGAGTCCTGCAGTTTTTTTTTCTTTTCGTTATTCCTTTGCTCATTTTTTTTTCTTTTAAACTTTATCTTTTTACTATGGTAATTTCTCGCAGTTTAGCATTTTATACGATACAATTGTGTGCGGTTTGGCGATCGAAGGATAATTGGGTTTAGATGATTTTCTTGAAGATTTTATTTAAAAAAGTTAAAAAAAAAATACAAATTTATTCCATGAGGGTTCACGAAAATTTTGACTTTCAACCCATTTTAATTTTTCGTCAGTATGAAATACCTATTATTAGTGGGTCAATTTTTTTGAGATTCATGTTCACTGTCCTGTTTTGACAGTGTTTCCAAATTTTAACATTATTTCCTCATCAGCAACTTAAGTCATAATTAACTAATTCTTATCAGTTTTTGTTATTAACAACAGTGTAACAGGATATCAAAAGAAGAACGACTATTTTGACTACATATCCACCTGTATTCATATACATATCTACTATAAGACTTCCTTAATTCTCAACCATGCAAAAAAATGTAAATTTTCCTTAATTCTCCTTTAAGGCAGATTTTATTCTTATTTCTATTTTGTTTTGTGTGTGTTATGTCAATTTGGTCATTGTCTCAAATATGGTATGCTCCTTGAAACAAGCTTCTGACTTAACAGCGAATATAGAAAAGCAAAGAGAATTTGTATTCCTTTTATGTCTCTGTATGCAAAAGATGACTACAACGACAACAACAAAAAACATTCTACTGAAAAAGGGAATCGTTATAAGGTTCACTTGGACGACAGAAATGTCAACTTTACTGACTGAGTCAGTTGAAATTTGAAAACAATTGTTGTATAGAACGATGAACTCCTTTTCTTTCTGTTTTTTTTTTTTGAAAGGAGGTGAAACGAAAAAAGGAAACAAGCACAAGTTAATTTTTTTTGGTTTTGTTTTGTTCAAAAGGAAGTAAGAACAAGGACGAAAATAAATTATGCCAGTAGGTATCCGTATAAAAATGTCTTTACAATTCTGACAGTAGGTAATGATATCTTTAGGGTAAACAACTACTGACTTAATTTTGAAGTTTCTTTTGTTCGTTCGTTGGTTGGCTATATCAAAAGAAGGAAAACAATTTTGGATATTATTTGCTTGTATACTTCCTGAAAACTAAACGAATGTAAGATCCAATTAGTAAAGTTAAAATGATCCAATTAGTTGAATTTACATGAGGTCTTTATGAGAATAAAATATTTAAGACTTGTAAGTTAAGTTAAGCTTACAAATATTGCTTGACATATGTTTCTTTGGTCACTAAAGGACCTATGTAGTGAAAATTACGATTTGTTTTAAGGCTCTTAAAAATCAACATATTAAGGTCTTGTCCTTGGTCTTACTGTCTGTCTTTTACAATTGAGACACTTAGAGCTTTTTTGACAAAAGTACAAATTTTAGGCTCGTTTCGTCAGGATTTTTTTGTTTTAAGAGGTTTTTTAGCCACATCGCTGTAGGACTTGAAAGGCCGCCAATAAAGCATGATCCAAATGATTCTTTCTCTCCAAACATCACATAAAAACACTTTTCAATTGCTCCAAACTTATCAAGCATATAATAATACCGACACGGAATCTACTACTTTTTTGGACATTCCATATTTCAATGTCATTCCTGAATCTATTACTTTTAATGTTCAAAATGAATTTTTTTATATTGACGTTTCATCACTGTATTTACTTCCAGTTGAAAGTTGGAAAGAGATGTCAATGCAAACGTCAAAATAAATCACATCAAAAGTAAAACATATGAACACGGGGTTTAATCATAACATTGAAGGTCTTTAAGTAGAAACTTCCGAACTTTGATAGCAGTCATGTTGTTGCAACCTTCTTCTGTCAAAATAACTGTCATTTAATCAATTTTGATTTTGAGTTTTCTGCCTATCATTTTGAACTTTTGAGTTTTTGTCATATACATAATTATAATGATGTTTTCAACTTGCAGTTTTTATTAAAGACACACTTAATGACAGTTAAATTGTGGGGGTGAAGGGTGAAGGTAAAACCCGTTTTTTTATGATTAAAATATGTTCATGCTCTTTTGAAATATTCTCATTTTTTTAACAAATAATTTCAATTCAATTTTATACCCCGGTTTGACCTCACCACTCGCCTACAATCTCATTTAAGTTAATCTGTCAAATTTTATTTCAAAGAAAAATTAGGTATACCTTGAACAGCGATGAGTCAGTTAAGCTACCTTAATTCACTTTCAATCTATTTTTTTTTTCAAAGAAGAATGATGAATTAAAAGGTTTCATCTGACAAAAAAAAATTATAAACCTAATCTGACAGTTGAGTGATTTCCTTACCAAACTGACGTACGACATAACTCTGGGTGTTTTGAAACTAAGACACTTCTATTTTCAAAGGAAAACATCCCGATGTTATGTTGACCTTGATTTTGTGATTTTGGTAAAGTGTTAAAGTAAATTTTTATATTTTTGCAATTAACTTGAATACCTATTAAGTGTATCCAATTGTTAATTTGTGATATGAACCAAACAAAAGGGAAGAAAGATCCAACTAAACAATTTAATCTTCTTGTCAATCCATTTCAGTATCCCGTCTTAATCTGACAGAAGTTTTTTTTTTTTCTTGTTTGTGGTTAATGTAGGCCGCCATGTTTGCCAGTTGTCAGTTGCCGCCACTGTATACTGTATAGTACCAGAGGCAAGTTAAACCAAAATGATGACCAATCCAATATATCTACATACCGCAAACATCAAGACAACAAACACAAACACACACACACACATACTAATATTACCATTATCATTTACCAGGTGGGCGCAGAAATCTCTTTCATTTTCAAGAAATGAGCATACGAATATCTGACACCTTTCGAAATTACCTGTCACTTTTAGAACAGACGTGTAACTTAATCTGTCAATGTTGCCCAAAAAGAATATCAAATCAAAATACCAGGATTGCGCTTAAGTAGGTATGCGGCGACCGAGAGAAACACAAGAGACGACAAAAAAAAAAATGACTTAAAGGTGCAGCCACATTTCAAATAATTTGTTCGGTTCTTCATCTTCAATATTCTTCATCTTTGGCAAATTCAAATGCACAAAATGTGGATGGCGGTCCTTTTTTGACAGAATTGAGTAGGAGTGAGTGAGAGAGAGCAGAGGGAGGGAGGGATAAGTGCGAATATCGTATAAGCAATTTTGAAGAAGTCATGGTGATATGGTGGCTCGGCGGCGGTGGTGACGTTGTGTGGGGTTTTGGTCCCGTCCCGTTTGTAATACTATAAAGGAACATCAGGAAATGAAGAAATTCATTTCATGAAATATTTGGAGTGCTTATGGAACTGTCATATATATTTTATGAAGTCGACCCTTTAAATTTATCGTATCGCTCGCAATGGGAGGGAAAAAGGATATCGTTTTTCAAGAATCTTGCATATACTATACATACATATACACCGTTCTGTCCAACATAAGAAGGTTAAAAAGTTCCATCATTGGGAGTCCATTTTTGTATTATACGATTTCGTAGGTAGATAAAAAGAATGACAAAACTAGGAGTAAAAATGGTTTATTGAAGTGAAAATGGAATCTGTTCGAGGAACAACCACCCACCCTCTCTCCTTTTTTCTGATGTCAAAAAAATTTATATATATAATGTCATATTGATAAATGGAACAATGTTGAACAGACTCAGACATTTTATATTTTTCGCCTTACCTAAACTTATGCTGAGAAATCAAATTTTTTGCTGAATGAAAAATTGTACAATTTCAATGGAATGAAAAATAAAAAAATGTCCTTAATCGAGGTCATATTTGATTTTCAGATGACGATGGCAAAAGAAGGCTGCAAATTGTGTCAGGAAAGTTGTTTTGAATCATAAGCCATGTCCGGAATTTTACCACACCACAAACAGTGTTAGCCTTGAACATTGTGGTCTAATGTCTGTGAACAATTAAGTGCATTTTGCAAAGGTTTTGTTGGTTTTTAGAGAAAAGTTTAGAAAAACAAATGAAATAAGATGCACTTCTAGTAAATACTGACACAAATTTGATGAAGAACTTACCATCTGATATCTTCAACACCATAACCTTCATCAAGCTTAGGATTACCTGATTTTATCAAAGCTTGAATGGTCGAAATAGTTTAAATAATTAAAAATTCGAAAACTTATAACTCATGAACGGCTGGTTCAAATTTTCCAGTTTTTTGAAGCTTTAAAAATATCGGATAATTTTGAAATTCATAAAAGACGCTTGCCTGCATTTTGAGTAAAAAAGTTAACAACATCGTGCTGTGTTGAAATCAATACCCGATAGATATCATTATACCTGTGAGAAATTTGACAGGTGGTATAGTTGACGATCATTTTCTATTGAACGATACTGTGCAATTGATTCGAGATTTGTGTATTATTCCGCTGATTCCGGATAGTCGTAGTCAAATTACGGTACAAGCATTGCCATCATTGCAAAAAATTAAAGAAATCTTGTCTCGATAAGTGAACGGAAAATACTAGCAGAAATAAGGAAGGACTTCGATGGCTTGAATGTCATCATTTAAAGTCAAATTCCTAGAGAACTGCGTTCTTCCAAACCCCTTGGCAGCATGATCGATAGGGTGTCCCGTCGTTGTATGGAGACATTTTTTTTATCGAATTTTGTATCAAAAGGGGTATCAAAAGTTGCGTATTAATGAGTAGATTCCGAATATGTTTTTACTTTTTGATTTGGACATGACTTTTGGGGCTCTACCGTAGCTTAAAGATCTTAAAATAAAGTAAAAACTGTATTTTTGAAAATATTTTTTTTTATTTATTAAGTTGGTTAATATTAAAATACACATTTTAGTGAAAAAAATAGTTCATGAAAGGATTTTAAAACAAATATTATTACCGAGTATATAACAAATTAAAAAAGAAATTACATTGTTAATTGACCCTTGAAAATAAAAGAGGGCATTTTTCTTCTGGATTCTAATTTGTTTCTTATGTAAGTCCTTCTCTTGACATTGCTCCAAGAACGCATTGGCTTGCTTCGGTCACAGTTTTGATGCATCTTTCTACACTTTGAGTGTTAATGAAAGGTCATCATCAGTTATTTCAGCTAGGCAAGGTGGTGGAGTAATTTGACATTCATTCCAAATAATAATGTCCACAAAACCCACAGCGGTAAATTTAATTTTTGGTGGCTTAAATATTCGGCTTGATGTTTGGGTTTTCCTTGCGTTTATTATTCCTTTAAGAGCAAGCTCTCTGACATGCACCCTTTCGTCGAAGAGCATTTCCACTAAAACATTTTCAGGATGCGCAAAGAAAGCATTTCTTTAAATGACAGGATCAACTATTGACTTAAGGTTGTGTGGCAGCCATCAAGAGAAAGAGATGAGTTCGAAAACGTGTTGCGGGCCATCTATATCAATAAAGGTTTGTGTTTTATAGAAAACAAGATTGGTTCATAGACTTTCATTATGTACTCCACAAGAAATTTAAGGTTTTTAGTGGGATTACTGGAACTGACGTAAAGTCTAAGGATTCTGCTTGCAGTGGTGACACATATTGAATGTGCCATTTGTCCAGGCTGTCAATTTAATAATGCGGGAGAACAGTAACCTATTTGTATTGCTTAACACATTTCAAAAAGATATTTTTGCTCAGTACTTAATTGGTCTACTATTTCTTTCTCTTTATCTTGTACATTTCCGGTAACAGCCAAAAATTCAGCAAAATCAATAAGTTGGAGATCGGTTATTGACTTACCGATAGGGCCAGAATATTCACGAGGTCCCGAAGTAGATACATCTAAATTAGAGAAGAGATGTCGAAGTAGCAGTTCATTTGCATGAAGTAGACATAGCTATTGCTCAATTCCTGAGACCTGGTCGACCTACTTCCATTTCAACAAAACGAATTACACCTCCTTTCCAGCCAGTATTAGTTGCAGTTCCATCACATCCAATGCAATGTATATTTTTTAAATCGAATCCTTTTTCTTTGAAAAAATTGAGAATTGCCGTACCTTTTTCTTTTCCTGTACCAGATTTAGGTTTTATATGGCCCAAGAACAGTGATTTTGATTCAGCAAGAATTGATATATGTTCTTCAAGAACTTCCTTCCGGTAGTTACGTCCATCCTTTGTTTCGGAAACAAGGATCTTATCTTTTCGTCCATCAAATATATACTGTGGAGTGTGGACTAAGACATCATCGTATTGGTTTGAAAGGCTGTGTCTTGACTTTGACAAAGCTCGATGAATTTTATTCTTGTCAATAAGAAGAGTAGTATTATTAATGGTCATAGTAATTTTTTATTATTTGAACGATTCGGTTTCGAAAAACAACTGGAATCGAAGCACTTTCCCAAATCTTTTAAACCTACTTTTTTATTCACAATAAGAAAAACTTCGGAGTTGGACGGACTTTTGTCATTGAATTTTGTTTTCAGATAATTTTGTGTGAAAAGGACATATTTTATTAAATCTTTCACTAATGGAAACTGATGTTCTTTCATTTCACTAAAAGGGCCGAGAAAGGGGCACAATGTTTCTTGTCGACGAGGACCCGAACATATTTTTATTTCAACTTTAAATATTTAGAAAAATGCAAATACCTAACACGTTTAAAACACAAAAAACGACTCTAGCTAAACAGTTGATTTACTTAATAGACATAAATATGACGTTTCAAAAATCATGAAACAAATAAACTAACTTAAAATGCAATATTGGACTCATTACGCTTGCAGTTAAGATAAAGGTAATTTTTTGTATCTTTGTGAGAACCTTAGTTACAGACTAATATGTAAATTTAAGATGAATTAACAACAAAACACAAAATAAACTTGATTGTAAAAATAGGGAAAGCAAAAAATTTTTTTTTGAAAAATTGCTTATTTTTCAAAATTTCAACGGCTGGTAGAGGCCCATAAGTACCCTAGAATATTTTTTTTTGTATTTTTCCCGTAATGTGCTATTGAATACGCAACTTTTGAGGGGTCTTTCGTGAGGATACTCCACAAAAAAATTTAACGGGACACCCTAATGATCGATGATCGCGCTTGACGGAATTTTGGAGTTGAGATCGATCATAATCATGTTGCGGAATCTGAACTATCCGAAATTGTGCCACGGTGAGTGGATTTCCGTCAAGAAATTGACGAACTTTGTGATTCAAGTGATGACCATCAATGCTAAATTCAAAGAAGAAATCTCTATCCCACGAATTCCAATTATTCCATTTCCAACGGATCTTTTATTTCTGTTAAAACGGATTCAGGTCCCCGTTTGATGATAATAATCAATAAATCCAAAGTTGCCTATAAGCATTCGATTTCGATTTCATTAAAAAATCACATTGGAAATTGAACTTCCTAAAGTCGTTAAATTGGCGCGAGAAGAAGTTTGCCGGGTTCGCTAGTTTTTAAGTCACAAATCATACTCGTAATACTTTTCGAGTAAAGATGATTTTTAGTCTTTCGGTATAAGTTTAATCTACAAACAATTACGTAAAAACTGCGGTAGAAATTTTAAATAAGTGGGAAAGACATAAAATGATGATCTGTCAAAATAAATCACCTCAAAAAAGTCTAATGTGAACACTGTCTCAAATACAAGTTAAATGTCATTCCGATATTTATGTAACTTTTCCCACTTTGTTAACTTCAATAAGATTTTTAAAATATGGATTTATTTCCTACTACAATACGCAGCCAGAGCCATCTGCAGTCAACTTACAACAAAATAAAACCCAGTGACCTGATGTTATAGACCAGTCCAACCATAAGAATGTGCATTGTACATTTATGTACACAAATACATAAAACACAACGAACAAAAAATCAGGATAATCTCCACGACTATTACGCCGATTTCCGCTTCGATGGTTTTAAGATTCCACCAGGACAATTTGCATCGTTTGTTGCATTTTATATATTCTTTATATCCCTACGCCAAATAGTCTAGTGGCACTCTGCACTTTATACCCTCTATACTATGTGTAGTGTACATATAGTATATACTGATATTAATGCACAGTTTGCAACGGACCGTTAAAAAGTTATGACGGTTTTGTTTATTGCCAGGATTCACTTGTGAACACCAATACAACCTTACCTATACCACTTTTATAATATACTCTTGTAGTCCTCATTCATTCTGGGATATAACGATAAAAAATTGCTCCTTTTTAAGGATTTACTTTATGACTGCCATGACAGTTGTTACCGAACATGTACCTACATAACAGCTATTCTCTTGGTGGCGGTAGTGGTGATGATGGCGACAACGCAACGGTTGAGAAACGCCTGCCGCTATGTTTGAATATTGTCAACCGCGTGTTAGCGTTTAAGTTGTAGGTGGCAATAATGGTCGAGGAATTTTCACAGTATTTCCACATTCAAGGAATATTTTTTTTTTAAATATTTCTTCTTAAAATTTTAAATTTTTTAAGAAAAATAATTTTAACACAGCTCTGAGAAGTCCCGTTGTATTTTCATGTGAACAACTGATTCACAATTTTTTGATCAAATTGATATCAGAGTGTTAAGACACATGTAACAGATAGTCAAGTTTTGAGAACTTCCTTCCAACGAATTTTTGAAAGGTGTAATATTGAAAAAAAAAAAAAATTGATTCTGAAATCAAATGTCATCACAAAAACTTGACATCCTATTGAAAATTATTTCAACCGGGTTCTAGAAACTTCAAGAAATTTTGGTATAATTCCTGAAACAAGACATTTTTATTGGAGTATCAAGGATTTCCGTCCCATTTTTGTGAATAGCGGCACTACCTTACCTATACCATAGAAATTACATTTGGTGTAGTTCTTGTCCTTGAATTTTCTAGCAGGTATTGTGCATTTCAGTGGACTAAGTTTGGTCGTTCAAAATTGGTCTTGTGGCTTAGAACTTAGCTGGAAAACTACTGTGCTCTTCAATATAAGGAAAACGATTTTTCAAGTTCTGGGAATTCTGGAATTTATTGGAAGTCTTCATTTATCAGAAAATACCAAATTTTTTGTCCTCTGGTTAAAGAAAACTTTCCAAAAAATTCAGTCCCTATGTCCTTTGCCTTTTATGTATATCTGGCATTGCTGTCAAGGAACATTTTACAATCGCTTCTCTTTAACTTTTACAAACACTGGCCAAGGATGATTCTTGGCATTTTATGTCTTTAGATTGTGTGGGCTGTCTTGGAAGATTTTTTTTTTCCTTTGCTGTTGTCTTGTTGTTTTGTTTTTGTCTACAAAAAAAATTGTGCATTGTTGTTATGAAAGTACAATATCTCAGCGATGTCGTCACATTAAGGATGCACACCCAACAACTGTCTGCCATAAAACGTTAAATATATATTTATTATTATACAAAATGGTACTTGTAATGTTTTATAGCCATCGCCATCAATGAGCTGAATACAAAGGAGCATCAGCAGTGAATTTCTTGCCAAGGAAATCAAGGAGTGTAAATGTGCACCGTGGGGTGCACTCACTCACTTGTTTCCTCGAACGAACGCAATCGAAAATCTTGGAAGCAAGAAGATGAAAATAGCAATCGCAATCGGCATCAGCATCAGCATCCCCATCATCACTTCCCGCCTTTTTGGGCTGAATCCGCATTGGATCGATTTCTGGTTAATAATATTGAAATAAATCACATTAGCTTTGACAGTTAGGTATAGGTAGGTACTCTTTGGAAGCATCATCAGCCTCTCTCTCTCTCTCTCTCTAGAAATATACAGACGCTGCCGATCTGGTAATTTATTGTCATTTTAGTGATGCTTCCAGCGACCATTTGAGTGCGGATGTTTTTATTAGTGAGATGCTCTGCACATTGCTCTTCCAGGACAAACATCATACCAACAACAACAACAATGACGAAAAAAAATATTAATTTTGTCCGGTAATGAGATTCGATTGGATTCACATTAAGGAAACCGTCAGCTAGAGGGCCTTTATACAGAGATGGACCAGCACCAGGACCAGGACCATTAGCAGTGAAAAAAAAATGAAATGCAGTAAAAAAAAGACACATTCTGTATGTGCACAACCGATTCATATCTTGCTCCGTCCAGCCCAAGCCCAGTCCCAATCCCAGACATGTTTACTAAGTGCTCTCTGCTCAATGGCAGGACTTTTATCTCTGGGATTTCGATGCGAATGGCCTCGATTGTCGAAGTATTATTCTCGGTTGATTTGTCATGTCACTTCTTTCGTATGATGGTGGAGCTTCGAGAAATCTCCGATGTGTCCCATGGCTTGATGAACAAAATGAACACGATACCTTGTCCTTGTTTGACATAATTCCCCTTGATCATCACAGTGATAAAACACTTTTTCCAAATGCAATATTGTATGTATGTTTGTTTTTGTTGTTCCATTGGCCATCATCATCATCAGGAAAAGGAATTCGACCAAGTGATGATGTTCGAGATCGTCCCAACATATACTGGAAGCCAGTTTAGGAGTATATACGTAGATAGCTATGTTATATCAATTGAAAGAAGAACTCGATCGATTGGTACGTAATGATTGGAACGTGTATTGTCAGAGGGGCGAGTGTATTAATTTATAGCTCCCTTGGGTTATTGACGTTCAGGAATTGCCAACAGTTAGGAAAAATTTCAACAAAATATTTTTTTTTTTTTTGGGAAAAGATAAATTTTTTAGATCTATTTGAGCAAGCGATACATCATCCGGTTCTGTTTTTAAAACACATTTTTTAAAAGTAAATCGTACATAAAGGGTTTTTTTTCAAAGACATTGAATGTCCAAAATTTAAGCAAAAGCTGGAAAATTTTCAGCCGCAAGTTTCGGATTCAAAATTTTGACAGAAAACCCTTTTCGATTAGATAGAAATGTTTTCAACAATTAAAATGTCATTTCTGCTATCAACAACAGTTACAAATGAAAAATAAAAACACATCACCTGGCAATACCCCACATCCATCTACATTAAGTGTTTTATGACACTCTATACAGTTTTCCTTCAAATCGATCGACAACGGACGTCGACATCGACGACAAGTGCTCATTGGATTTTGATAAATTTATTCTCCTCGGACATGTCATTAATTGCATCATTTTATCTCTCAGATAGAACAAAACATCTTCGCATCATCGCATCGATTGCCAATGATGATGATGATGGCAATGGCATTGGCATTGGCACTGGGACACAGAACTTAAAACATCGCGCATCAATAAATAGCATATCCCCATCCAACAGTAGCTAAACAAGCCAACAATTGTTACTTAGAACTTCAACTTCTATAAGTCGTAACATGTAACAGCATCATTTTGTGATGGGTCGGTCGGTCGTCGTCGGTCCTCGGTCCTCTTCCCCGGCTATCATCGACTTCCATGGCCTGTGTCTGATGGGATGCTTCTTCGATCTTATAACAAGCTATCCTGATGTTCCATCAGCAGGTTTAAGGCCATCAATTCAGGAAGTTTTGTTGAAGTTTTTTGTTTTTTTTTTTGTGGCTAGAGCACTCATCTCGCGCTTCTAACCAGTTATTCTTGGTTGTCATCATCATCATCAGAAGCAGCATCGGAATCAGGAGAAGAACCTCGCGTCGCTTCGTGATGGTTTTTGATGGAATCGCGCATAGGCTTGAACCAGGAGAAGACGACGATGAAGAAGAAGACTTGGCTGTTTGTTTTTTTTTTTGTTCTGACGTACTTACATCCCCAGGATTGTGTACTCGTATTTATATACGAGTATCGAGTATATATGGCTAACTGATGTCCACGTTCGAGTACTTAAGTTCTACGCGCGTTTCATTATTATTTACGGTTTCTGACGAGATAAACGATCAACATCATCACGCAAAATATATTTTTTGTCTTCCTCACTAAAGGAGTCTTCCCGATATGTGTTGTGTATGTCTTCTGCCTCTGACACCCCCCCCCACCCCACTTCTCCACCACCATTCCATTAAGTCAATTAATAAATTCAATGCGGTTCGGTTTTTCCGCGCCTGGACACAATGAATTTTCATTATGGTTAAATGATTCTCTCTCTCCGGAGCGCATCATCACACTTTGTCTTTTAGCCAGAAATGGTCAGTGATGGAAGACGAAGGTGAAGCCAGTAGGACTTCTGAGGCAGATGTCGGAAGCTGTTATCAATAAAAATCAACTATAGCTTCGTTTATAAAGGAAAAAGGAAGAAAACAAAAAAAAAACGAAACGAACATGAAAACAATTCCATGTCATGATCATGATGATGGCAATGAAGTTCCTTCGTGTTCACTTTTATGACAACTTTTTCCAATTTTGGTCAAATTCATAAATCAATTATTTTTATTTATTTTTTTTGGTTTCTTTTAATTTTCAATTTCATCAAGGGCCAATGTGCAACGAATCATAAACTAAATGATGACGATGGTGAATTTTGTCACTATGCGATGTTTTATTGTGAATATTTCAGGAATTCTGATGGATTTTTTTGTTTGGTTTGTTGAATTATTTTAGCGTTTAATTGACAGATGTGATATTAAACCAAATTCCAAAGCGCGATGGGTGCTTACGTTCACAGTTCAGTTTCATATCAGAAACGTTTACAATACCGAATTGGTACATTTAATGTCATGCTGTGTCTTTTGCCAAAAAATTGCCAAAACAATGTCGAATTTAATTAGGAATTTATAAAAAACAAACAACAAAAGTTTGGTATTTTGTTTTTATTTTTGATGATACCCACTCCTACTCTCTCTCAAATATAATGTTTTTTTAAATAATAAAGTACCTAAAATAAAATAATGTGTTCTTAGTATTCAGAGGGGATTGTTAAGTGAACATGTACGGTATTGTAAACCTACGCGTATCATTTGCAACATGTTTGCCAACAAACTTTTTTCTGAACATTTTTACCTACAGAGATGGATACATGAAGTCCTTAAGGCTTCTTGGTTAGGAAATATTGATGATTACTAAAGTAAAAAAGTTTAAAAACGGAAAACACGATATGGATGTCATAATTTTTACAAGTACCTTAACTAAACAAAAAAAAAATGTATATAAATGTTTAAAACAAAATTCTTGTTACCAAATTTGTATACCCTGTGCCCACAATTTAATATACGAGTGCTTTTAAAAGGTGGTTTTTAATTTTTGACAGGTTTATTGCAGGCTAAACTAAAGTAAAAAAATGAGATATGTATTATTGCAATTTTTGTACCACTGCAATTTATATTCAATGCCAGTTCCAGGACCAGGATCAACATTTTTATGTTGAAAGTTAAAAAAATTAACGACAAGGGCTCGATATAATAAAAATAAAAAATTAACACTATAAGCAAAAACCCTTTCGGACTGCTTGGAATTCGATACCCTGTTAGCTCGGAAATGGTTGAAACTGTGCTGATTTGCCGGATTAAAAATATTGACAAATCTTGACATTTCAAGAATGACAAGTAGTTGAATCAATTGTTTAAAGTGGGATATCTACATAGGTGTCGAAACTATCTAAAAAACTAACGTTTCGAACTTAAAACAAAACAGTTGTATTACAAATTTGTCTATGGTTTAAAAGTTGAAAATGTAAAAAAGTGAAACTGTTTTGACATTTCTGTTCAGTATGGTTTGTGCAATTGATCATGAATGTTTGCCGCCCGAACAAATTTACTTTGAAAAAATATAAAACTGATCTTGGAATTCCATAGAGCATTTCGTCCAATCTACTGTCAATATAATCGGCCCTTATAGTTTTTAAACATTTTTGCACCAATTTATTAAATTTATCGATTCAAAACCATCAATCAAACAGAAAGATGGAGAAATGACAGTACCGAAGAAAATATTTCTACTGCAGAGTGAAGTTTTAAAGAACACGCCGAAATGTCAAATCTTCGCCGTTATTAACTTGTTGACTTGGGAACTGGTTAGTGATGCAGCTTATTTTTGGGCAAATGACTTCGTCGATAAGGAAAATTGAAATTGGCAGTTTGGTGTAGTTTACACTGTTACAGCATCATCGCATCGGTCATTATTTCTTTCAAAATGAGGAAGGAGCTGCGCTGGCTTATGGTAAATGACAATTGCTATTGAAACATACTGACTGATTTTATGTTTAGAAAAGTTAATCAGCTAAACATTGACGTTGTTGATGATTAAAACAAGATAAGATTAATTTGTCAATAATGCAAAATCTCTTTGGTGACAACTATGTCTCTAGAATTAGTCTTGTTAACTGGCGCCTAACCTAACAACTCTCGATTACTTTTTTCGGGGCTATGTTAAATCACTGGTTTATGACAACAAACAAGCAACTCATTATGAAGAATTTGACTCATTGATTGGACTGTCAAAAAATCAAAAATAAAAACAGTTTTCAAGTTCTTAAAAAAACGGTCACTAAATATCAATTTTTAGAAAAAAATTATTAGAGCCCTGGATAAGACTTGAAACAACTTCTGCAATTTTGAATTTTGTAAAGAAGGGTAAGATAAAGGATAGCATGATTTTTTAGTTAAAAATGTTTTTTTCGTCTTAAAATATTAAATTTTTTATATTTTCGGAAATTGATATATTTTTACTGGTACACATCTATAATGATAAAATTTGTAGCATGAATTAAGCTTCTTAAAAAATAAGGTGGAGCAATGCAATTTTGAAAATTGGAGGGCTATATTTTTTTTTTATAAATTTGACCTTAATTTTTTGGAACAATGATTTAGAACAATTTTTAAAATTTTGAAAAATTTAAAAACCATAGTCTTAAGTTTTTGACAAACACTTTAAACAACGTTAAGAACAACTAAAATAATCTTAGACAACTTTCAAAAATTCGTTTTTAGAAAAACAGGGTCTAGGTCAAAAATGGCATTTTGGGGGCTTAATCCACCATTTTTAAATATTTTTCAAAAAAAAAGAAGAAAATGTGAGAATTCGAAATAAATTGGGACAACAATAACTTGTAAAATTCGACAACAACTAAACTTAAAATATCAAAAAGAGTTAAAATTTGAATTTTGAAACAATTTTACCACTCAAAAATAATTGTATGTGTAGTGTAGGTAGGTATTCAATTATTTGCCTTTGGTTTTGACTGAGTAATTTACAAATCAATTTCGCATTAGGTACCCACATTGTTTTTCCCAGCAAGTTTCTTTATTATTTTTTGACAACCATGTGAAATGTGATTTCTCCAATATTGTTCCATAAAACTTTATTTTATTTCTTTAATCGACCACTTAACCATCCAATTCCTACACTGTCCAGTGTCCAGCACATCAATCCTTCGGTACACAATCATTCATTCTCGATTTGTCTCCACTTGATTCCGAGAAATCCTCATTTCGATTGACAATAGTTTCACAACACCACTCAAAACAGCATGAGAGCCGATTTAAAAGAAATCATATAATAATGTCCCCACTGTTGTCGTTCAAATACCCCCATAAAGAGTTACATATAAGGGCATCAAAACAAAAAAAAAAAAAAAAAACTGACAAAAAAGTCAAAGATAAAAAAATAAAAATAATAATTTAATCTCTCATTTAGAATTCTGCTCTGCACCTTAAAGAATATAATCCACAATGAAAAGTTGACATTGATGACATGTGCTGTGACAGGCGTCTTCCTCACATCTTGCCTCTCAAAAAGTTGTCAAAAAATTTGTCAGCTTATCGAAGAAAAGTGAATAAATCGTTCCAACTTGTACAAATATGGCGTGTGGTAGTTTAAGGTTGTATGTGTGTGTGTGTGTTGTGATGTGATCAACAATTGACAGGTGAAGAAGGACAGACAGCATAGCAATTATGGATTTCGAAATTTTTGGGGGCTTTTCAGCGCCCACTCCCGGATGCAACACATTGTGTATTGCAAGTAGGCATATGTACCTTTATATGGACTCCAAGTTTGACATCAAGCATCGACATAGGAGTAGGAAAGGAAAAACAAAAATTAAAGTGTCAAGTTGTAGAGTGTGATTCAGGACAGATTAGCATAAATGCATCATCGTCGTAGTTCGGCGCATCAGGAGAAGCTCCAAATCACAGACAGAGTCAGAGTCGAAACGACCCTTTAGCTTTAGGTCCTCGGTGTGACTCTTCGTCGTCATCATTGTGTCGTCGTTCGTTGGCGTTTGTCGTCCAATTACTATGCCCAACAATCACATACACTCGCACTCGTAGATATACGCATAAATATTAAATTATTCTGCTTACCGTACAATTATTTACGAGTATGATGGATTTATGTGCGTGAAGTGTGCTGTGGCATTACTGATTAATCACACAAACATATTATAGTTGCATCAGGTAGGAGAATAGGAGCCAGCCTGACGTACGATTATTCAATTATGATTGCCGTTAATGAATTAAGCATTAGAGGAGCCAAATCATTGTATATTCGATTACCATTGTACTTTGTATGGGTTTATGGGTACGGGTATGGGTTTCAGTATGGCTCACACAATTATTATTGTTGGCCACTTAAAATGCGGGCGCATGCTTCTTGTGAAGAAGGGTGGAATGTGAGTTCTTAATTTGAAATAGGAATATCATATTTTGCTGTGGGAATTTATGGGCTTGGGTCCGGGGATGGAGCTGAGAAGATTGAACTTTGTGCGGATGATTGACTTGTCAATGATATTTGACAACTCGTTGAAATTATTATATTACATATATATGTTGATAAACGAAAGTCTTAAAAGGGAAAGTTTCAAAAAAGGAAAACTATAAAATGGACAACTCATAAGCTATTGATATAAAGGGTGTTTTTTTTAGGTGTGTGGTTTTCAATTTAGCAATCCCTTTTTCGGAGTTGGTCTTTTTGACAACTGTCACTTATATTATAATCAGTTCAGTTTGCCATTTTATAATCAATAGATTTACTCCTCTAGAGCATTTGCAATTAGTCCTGTCCTTATAGCATTAAACAATTATGCGTTTTAATTCTTCTTGGAAACTACACAACTAAGTAAACAACCTTTATAATGGTTTAAAATTTTACACTAAAGGACATTTATTCTCACACTTATCATAACTTCAAAAAATTAAGTTTATATTCTTAATATTAATAATATAATTTATAAAACTATAAAAATTATTTTGAAGTGTTTGTAAAACTCCTAACTAGAAAATTGGCATTTCTATAATCTATAATGAAGTGTTGTTGATTTTAAGTATGATTGCGTAGATGTTAAAACTTATGTGAAAAAAATAGAAATTAAAATTAAATACCATGAGCTCTTGTCTTAATTAATATAAAATTGAAGCCCTTATAATGTCCTTTGGAAATCTGCTTTAAATAAATACTACTTTTTTTTAGATATAATATAAAATATTGTACATAATTCCCATTTAAAAAAAAGTAATTATAATGTTAATTAATTACCAAAAACCTCTGAAGTCCCCAAAGTACACAACTTCATTTATGCTATGACTGATAGATACTGTATATCTTTCTATGTAGATATTTCTCATTTGTATGTACCAAGTACGCTTCAGGCAGGAAAAATAACACTCTTGTAAATAAATATTGATTCACCTTGACCATCCATCCACACCCACATTCACATCACAACTTTTCAAAACCTATACATATTCATATTCATATAAAATTCAGTCCTCAGGTATAATTGATTAAATTTTTTTCTATCGATATTCTTGTCAATATTTGCTCAACAATTTCGATATAACAACAACAACAACAACAACTGTTATTAAAAGTTTTATACAAGTCTGTTGTGTTTATCATATACGAGTCCTGTTTGGTCTAGGCTGCTGTTGGAGAAGGACATTTTATCAGATAGACTGTATAATATAGAAGGTACGAATAATTGTAATGTTATAAATTAGTCATTGAAAATAATATTTTGCAAATAAAGGTTTATTATTCAATAATTCAAAATTACTAAACAAATAATAAATACAAATTAAATAGAGTGACAGCGAATTCGATATTTGTGTACATATTGAAAATTTATATTGTATGTGTAAACACTAGAATATTGGATTGTAAAGAGGTGCGAGAGAACAGGCCCGTATTTATTTATGGAATCCAATAAGAGTATGCAAAAAAATTAATATTCAAAAAAAATAAAAAATTTAAATAAAATATCACGGAATTGAGATTTTTGCAAATATCTCAATTTTAATTTTTTTTTCATTAATTTTTTTTTTTTTCACAAAAGTTGATACTGATACCTAAGACAAGTTGGTCTATAAAAAAATAATCTAGAGGAAAAGTAAACAGACAGTGTTTAAATAATAATTTCTTTTTTTGGATAATTTTTACTAATTTTTTTTTTTGTTCAAGAATTAAGAACATGTTTTTGGTTCGAGGCTTCAAATAAATAAAATTCTTTGAAAGTATATTCAAACGGATAAGTGAACAAAAGGAAGTTTGTAGCCTGTAGGTAATCAGTAAAAGTATTTTAGTAAAGATAGAGTTTCGAATTTTGAAATGTAAGTGGCAGTAGTAGTGCAAAACGTTCCTTAGTATTTTTTTTTGTAATTTAAAGTTGACTCAAATAAAATAAATAGCCTCAAATAAATAAGCCTTTATAAATAATGACATAATAATTTAAAGATAATATTGAACCACGATTATGCAACATACCATTTTAGTTGCCGGCAACTTATTTCCATAGTTTATGCTGTCTCATATAAACTGGATAAGCACCTTTAAGTTGTTCGTGGCAGACCTGAAAATAAAATCCACCTTTCGGCAAAGTTTTACTGAAAATTCAATAGTGAAGACAATTCTAAACCAATTCAACATGCATTTCAGTGAGCATTTCAACTCGATCTACATTTTTATGCAATTTTCAACTTGATTTTAAAAATGTCTTACAAATTTTTTAAACACGCTCCAATTAATGTAAGGCTACAAATTTGGGCAGAAAAATTAAGAGTGAGTCATAAAGTGAATACAACTTTTTTTCGGAACTTGTAGGTATTGCTCTTTACTAACTTAGGATTACCAATAAAACACGGATATCGTAAATCGAATTTTTTTCCAATAAAGAGCTTGTATAAAAAAAAATCTTTCTAAAAGTTTGAGTCATGAAACTGAAAGTTCTTCTATTCTCATAAAATAAAAATTAAAGGTCTTAGAAGATGAAAGGCTTATCTATACCTTTGTTGTTAGTTTATAGTTATTTCATAAAAGAATACGGACTTCACAATTCTGCCGGACTTATGTTTATCCCTTCCAAAATAATTATCTAGACGTTATAAAGGAGTACTGATAAGACAGATATTTCAATTTTTATAAAGTGTCTTCATTTTCTTCTTAATCGCTTTTATTATAGACTTTAATAAGTGTACTTGAAGTCTACAGAACCTTAAAAAATTAAGGAGCTTGACTTATAGCTTCTCATTAAAAAAAAAATAAATGATAAACGGCCCTGATCTATTCATGCACGCTAAATCAATCATTCTTTGATGAGTAGATGATGCCATGATGGTTCCTTTTATAATGCACTAGATATAATCAAAAATATGTAACTAATGCAATCAACTAATACTTCCTCTACTCTCAAATGTATGCATGTATTGATCTGTGTGTCTGTATTGGAAATGGTTTTGATTATTTGGTTGATTTGTTCATACTGAAATTGTGGGATTGTTGTGATTATTTGATTGATCCTTTTATACATAGTCCAAGATGATAAATTTTACTTTTCGATCTCTTATAAAAATTATACATTAGTAACACAAGAATGCCTAAGAAAAATGTTGGATAAAAGCTTAAAGGTTTTCAAACAAAAAACCACAAAATAACTTATGGGTTCTTGAAAAAAAACCACATTAAGATTTTATTTAAAAAATTAATTAAAACAATATTTTTTGGACTTTGCATGTATTTTAACACTTTTACATTTTTTTAAGTGATAAAATTTATTATTTTAAAAATTCACAATTCTTAAGAAACTAACTCAAATTATATCCAAACTTTAACTCACCGACTATAAATCATATGGATAGAATAATGGCGTAGTTAAATCGAATTTTCATTTTGCCAAAATCAATCTTCAACAAAGGCTTTTGAAAAACGCGCAAAAGGATATGTGTGCCTAGGCGTGGAATTTTGTGCGTGGTTTGCCAAATATTTTCAAATGAGTGAAGTTTAATTGCTAGAAAGCCTTATTTCATTTTCCATCACCAATGGTTGTTTATACATACATACATATAGTTCTCATCATACATAAATACAGACATATGCACCTGTATTTTTATTAATTGGATTTTTTTGTTCTTGTTGTTTTAATTCCGTAATCAATAACCAGGTATGACTATTTAGAAACGCTTAATAGTTTTGAATAATAATTAATTTTCCCAAAACTTTTGTTGACGTATGAAAATTAGAATTTACATATACATACACATTAAATAAATTAGTTGTTTTTTGTTTTATGGTTATGATGAAATCAATTGAAATCGACTTGTTTTAGCTCGAGGGTTTGGTGTTTACTATTAGCAACATTTTTTTTTGTTTTGATATTTTGTTATAATTATAATGTGTGCTTATGACTAGGATTGTTTATTTTCTAATGAGTAAAATTATGAATTATTTAGAGGGTTTTAATGTAATGAGAAAAAAAAGGATTTTTGATTAATTTCATTGGCTTTTGTAAAACAAAATCAATTATTTATATTTGAATAGTTGCTTGTAAGTGGGATTTGATGGGAATTTGATGAAAATGAAGCATTGATACTCCGTAAATGTCAGTTTTATTATTAAAAACGAATACAAAGTTCTACACGAGGTGTAATAACATATTATAATATTAAATCATTAAAATAAAAAAAAATTAAATACATTTCTATATTTTACTGGAATAACAATTTTACAGTAAATATCATTTAATTGCTATTTTTAGGAAAAAATATTTTTTTGTCCACTGTGGCGTATGAGGAATATAAATTGTTTGTGTGATAAAATCAGTTTTTGTTTTCAAAGCTCCAAGGAAGAGCATGAAAACATCAATTAACTTTCGAAATGTTATGTTTTCAAACATCTTGAACTAAAAGGAAGTCTTAAAATCCATATATGAGAATTTTAACCTAGCAGGAGTTTTGGATTTGCAGATGCAGGTAGAGCTCAAAATTGTCTCTCTTTTTATGTATAGGTAAAATTGATGGGAAACAAATGTGAAAATTGTCAATGTCTGTAGGGATTTTTGAATCGGTGGAAAGGTGCATTCATTTTCTTAACCGGTTAAAGCCATATCTGCTTTCAAGGCTTGGTTGCGGAAATATCGCCAAAAGCCCAAAATTTCACGCACCGGGATGGAGTGATATATTTTAGAATCTGGTCCTCGCGGCAGCTCTATCTTTCATTTGATGTCGTTGCTCTTTCCAAAACTTTTTGACCCGAAACAAAACTACTTTTTCTCCTAAAGAATTTGTAAGCCGTCATTTTATGCTGGTAAACATTGGGTATTGCTGAGATTTCGTCTAAACATTCACCGTCATTAATTGTCGCCAACTATTAAACTCTCTCTCTCGATAAGTCCAACAACATCTATACTGCTGGCTGTAACCTAAGCCTCACTTCACTTGGCCATTCCTTACCAAGATTCCAAAGCTATGAACGTGTGTGTGTATCTCCCATGTGTACTCGTACACAGGTAAAGATGGTAAACTTAGCCTTTTGTGAAGGGATGTGGATGTGGTTCATTCTCTGTCTAACGTGTTCGTCCGCACCTCTATATGCATCCACTGATGATGGGATATCTACAATGTTCCTGCTTTTTTCAGCGTTTTCATCTCGTAGTCAGCATCAGCATCTCTCTTGGAATCCAAATCACTATATATCGGGTGCATCTCGTGTAGCCAGCAAGAGAACCCCAGCATCCAGCCGAGTCAGAATCACCATCATCAAGCGTCAAGGCTCCTCTCTAACTCTTACCTGCTTGTTGCCATTGCCATATCACCATCGCAAGTTGCTAGTTGCCAGTTGCCAGTCGCCAACTCCCAGATCCCATGTCCCAGGTCGCAGCTCCAGTTTTATTAGTTCGATAGCGATCTTGGATAGGTGTATGGCATAATATTTTCCCATTTTACCTTATTGCTGTCTCGCTAATGTTTCTTTATGGAGGATTGTTCCAGAAGTGAATTTATTTTCCTTCTGCCATTCATGATGGCGACGACGACGACGACGATCCACTACGGCGAACGACGACGATAGCGGGTACAGAAGAGAGGGATGCTGGATTGGATTGGATTTAGTATGGCTAAGGATGAATGCCGGGGTTTTTTAGTTGCAGGCTTTATTTTTTGTTGTTGTTGTTTTTATTTATTTGCTTTAGTTAACCTGAGCTATAAGCTTCGTATATCGATGGAAGTAGAATTATTACATTTGTGAGATACTTAGATACAAAGATAGATAGATATAGAAAAAGAAGTCAATATCTGTGTAACCATGGGAGAGACAGAGAGAGTCGTTTTTTTTTATTTGTTGTTTTTTTGTCGTTGTCGTTGTTGATGTTGTATGTTCTCTTAACATTTTTTTTTTTTTTTTTTAATGTCATTTAGTTATATCGGCACTTGATTGAATACACACGCGGGTGGTTGTTACATGGTGAGCGGTGCGAGGAGAGGTCAGGGACGGAACTAGCGTTAGCGGTATAAATTGCTATGGGGGAAGCTCGCTTGTTCGAATGTCACTCGGTATGGGAGAATGAAAAAATTATGGGATAACTGGGTGCGTTTTGAAGGGCAATTTCGTTAAGGAGGCAGGTAAGTGGCAATAAAATGTCAACGAATTGACCAATTGATACAAAATGTGGGAGTTAGAAGTACATACATACCTACTTTATGTATTTTTGGTTATAAGGAAGATATTTTTTTTGGTAATAGACAAGAGTTTTAGAGTGTTCTACATGAGTTAGGAAAAGATACTTCGTACTTCGTATACCTACTTTTTCGAGAGGTTTATTGAGAAAAACATAAGACACACGTGCCAATGAGGGAAAATGTTTATGGACCTTTCTAGAAGATACAAACTATAATAGAATTCTTAGTAGTAGAAGAAAATTTATAGCATCATTACAACATGACATAGAGCTTGCAAAAGAATACACAAATGACATGTCGTTACATTGTCTAATGGATAACGAGGAAGCTTTGTTTCAAGGTCATTTTAGTTGAACGTATTTGATGAGGTTAGAACAACAATTCGAAAAATTAATATTACAATAATTGTTAAGAACGCGTAATGTGTCTTGGAAAGTCAATCTAAGGCTTAAACAAAACTACTAAAACGAATTGTAATAATAATAAATGTAATAATTTAAAGGGAAGTCAACTACTGCACCTAGTATCCTCGTGAAGTTGGTGAAACATGGACATGTCCTTTAAGAATACTACTATAATTGGACTACTTCAAATTTTATGGATGATTTGGAAGAAGAACTTGATCTATCTTGGTACAAATAAGCTGAAGCCGAAGCTTAGGTCTTTAGGTGTGGAACTTTTGTATATCAATCTTATCTTCAAAGAATATCAGGGTAATGGGAAGGGCATACGAACTTAAACAAAAATCTAAGCGGTCAGCTAATTCCACCATTTCAAAGGAAAATACCCTTTGGTGACATTACAATTTGTGGAGCTACAGCTCGTATAGAACAAGGGCCAAGTGACTTACAACACTAAACCATTCCTCTATACGAGGGATGGAGGGGACCTACAGTCTTAAGTCGAATCCGAACGGCTTAATTTTTGAGGATTTGTCAATTCCTTGCAAGAGGCAGTACCCATAAAATCTTCCAGGTGACACAGGCAGGGATCGAACCCTTGACCTTTGGCATGAGAGCCCAACCCTTTGGTGACACAATCTAGAAGAAAAACAAAGATCCTAAAGAATGTCTCCAGAAATGATTCAATATGGCGGGCCAGATCTTAATATCAAGCAGTGCTTGCAGTTGGACTGTCCGTATGGAAGCTTGAAGAGGTGCCAGAAGTTTCGTGGAAATGTACACGTAAAAGGAATTTTAAGGACAAATGTCTCGAATCTATTTTTTCTCTGTCCCTCTATTTTCTATTAATATTTTGTGTTGTATCATCTGATAGCCTTAATCACTATAAGATACAGTGTCTTCACTACCTACATTTTAGAGTGGAGTAGTATTTATATAAGGTTATGTCTATAATGTGTTTGAAGACTTTAAAGCAATATGATAAGTTATGTGCATTCTAATGGAAAGATCACCTAAATACAGCACATGAGCGAAGAGCTTTTAAAGTACGTATCTTGAAAAATGTATACATTCTATGTATATGGCTGTTAACAAAGTAGTAGTCCCTGTTGAAGACAGTACTAAGCTAATGGCGTTCGAAATCTTGAAGTACTCAAACGACATTGAGAAGAGCTCTGGACATGTGAATACACTTGTAAAAATTAAAACCCGAATTTCTGGAGTGAGCCAATAATTCTTTGAAAAACTCGGAATAGTGTTGTTTCGTAATCACCTTCAATGTATGCACAGGAACCACATTCTGACACGTCCTCTATTCCGTCCAGTGTCTTCCTACGTTGCTAAGTTTTACGACTGTTCTTAAACCTTTGTTGAACAACAAAACCTAAAACTTTTGTCTTGAGACACCCTTTAATTTCTGTCTTTCCTATCAAGTTATCACCATCTTTATGATTGCTATTTTTCTTTGCCATTAAAGTATAAAATATTTATCAACTTGATCAGAAAAGTCTATAACCTTGAACCGCAAAAACAAAACGAATAAGACCTTTCCCTTGTTGCTTCTTTTGCTATATGAAGTCAAAATCACTTTAATAAATTAAAATTTCGCACCCAATTAAAGCCATATAGAGAGCTAAGGCACCTCGAGAAAATTTTTTACAGCAGACGGCTTCGTTGGCACTAGAAGACTCTGGCTTTGGGGCTCAGGGCTCTGGGGTCTGACTCCAACTTCGACTCTGACGATGACGACAAATTAAATAATTTAAAAGACAAAGAGTTCGCGTCATAAATTTCAATATTCATTGCAATCTCTCATCAGAAAGACACCGGCAGCAGCAACAGAAACGACCCAACATCAAACCCTTCCATAGGCATTCCTCAACCTCAACTGCATCAGTTCCAAGTGACAACAAAATGCCTTCGCATGAGCAAACTTCAAAGGAATCACGGATCACTAACAGCAACGACTGAACGGGCTACAACTACGTCTATGGCTATGATGATGATGATGACGCTGACAACGACGACGACGCCCGACGCATTCCACCCGCACACAACCTGCAGAGCCCTGCAGAAATAATAATATTCAACTGCTCGACTGCTCCTTCGCCACCGACCATATCGCCACGCCACCAGTCACTAAGCCACCACGCCAGTTATACAAAGAGACACAGACCAAAGGAATGCCATTTCATGCATTAATTCGCAAACAAAAAAGGGAACCTCAAGTGCTCCCAGCAGGAATGTTGCGCAGAGCGGATCACGCATGCGATCACGATTATGATGATCATGGTCGGGCCAGGCCGGTCGACCGATCGCACCACATGTGTTCCCCATGGACGGACTTCTTGGCTTGGTATAGACATATAGGATAGGAGTCACTCTCTCTCTCTTTCTGTTAAAGTTGGTGCTTCCATATCGTGAACCACTGGTGCCCCATGAATTGGGTGAGAGCGGGCAAGTTCAAGGCTGATGCATTATTTCGTGGATCTGGTGGCTGATGATGGGAACGCCAATACGCTCACTCATTATACGGCGGCGGCTGTTGATGATGCCATTATGCGTTTTGATCTCCTGCTGATTTTTATCGGTCTATGATGGTGATTCCAGTGTTTCCAGCTGCGAAGTTGCACAATTCTGTTTTTCATTTCGTTTATTTGAATTCTGAAACTTGTGCTGGATAGAGGGAATCTTGTGCGCGTCATTGTCGTTGGTTGGTTCCGGAGCGCGGCTGTCATTGCGCAATGTCTACCTGTCAAAAATGTTCCAAAAATCTCAGCCAATATATCGACTGCGAATGCGAACCAGTGCGAGGCCTTGATGTGTCGTTGGCCACTCTCGAATAATGGTGGAAACAATGGTTTCCCTTATAACCACTTAGGCGCGATTGTTCGGTTTGAAATTTTATTTTTTGGCATGGCCGGCAGTGAGGTAATGCCCATAGCACACCACTCTGTCCAACGCTCCAGATGCCAATTTTAGATTTGGCAATGGGCTTCTAGACTTTGTTGTTAGACAGTTTCGTTTCGTTATTCGGTTATATTTTTTTTTCATTGTGAGTATGACAGCAAAGAGGGCTTTGGAATGTTGTAATCAAATATAATTGCTTTCAAGAGTGGACTGCTTTTTCCTGTAAATCTTTTAGAGTCTCTTGGTAACTTAGATCAAGTTTTTTTATTTACTTCGGATTAACTTTGCACATGACGGATTTTGATTTGTGGGTCTATTGTTGTTTGGAAATAATTTCTGTTTTGCCATAGAAAAAAGGTCAAACTTAATGGTAAATTACCAATAGTTGTCAAAGTATGACAAGATATTATTTTTTGCTTAAAGTCGCTGTACTTAGGTTACTTTTATATCGAATGAATATCGATGAGTTGCGAAATGAATTATCGTTATTAAGATGTATGAAGTATAATAGACATTTGCCATTTTGAAGAATATATCATTGAAGGAAAATTTAAAGCTGACCACATGGTTATGGAAAAACCATGACATGTTGTATGCTTACATACTATAAAAAAGAAAATTCGACATTAAAATGTTGAAATTTGAATTCTTGAAATGGCAATAAGATACAGCCTTTTCAAAAACCATTCCAGGAATTTGTAAATAAAATTGTGTGCCCATATAGTGCCAAATTCTGAAAACTGTGTAAAAAAGTATTTGAAAAATTATTAGAAAATTTCATTTACAAGAAATGACAATATTTTGAAGAGTCTCACAAAATTCGATGATTGAGTTTGATTCTTTTACCTTCTTAATGATTCTGAATTCTGACCTTCATATCTACATTTCTGTACAGCGAATTTCTGACCAAAGGAGTACCTACTTGGACCTAAAATCACAGATATAAGAAATTTTGTTCTCTTTCATTAATTGTGAAAAGATATCAGTTGGTTTTAGAAATTTGTGCTAACAATTTCGACAAAAACTTAAACTTGTATTTCAAATTGCTTAACTTTAAGCTACTATTTCAATAATTAATGAATTGTACAACAAAAAAAGTTTAACATATTAATCTGTGATACCCGCCATCTTAAAAAATAAATTTTGTGAAAGGATTTCAGAGACCAGAAAATGTAATCTTAAAAAACTAAATATCGCATCACTTTTAATTTCTGCAGTTTATGGTAAAAACTGCACTCGAATTACAAGCCCTAAAATGGAGACTTTTTCGAGAATTAATCTAAAAAAATGGATCGACTTATCATACTTAAAATCAAAAAGTTCAAAATCAGCCAAATATTTTGAAAAAATTTAGTTTTCTCTTTCGCATGACTTTTTTTCAAATTCCTAAAGAAAAGAAAACTTCTAAAAAGCTGAAAATTGAAGAAAAAAAAATGAAAGGATATGAAAAATTTTGAGCAGGAGAATTTAGACTTGTTCAGAATATTCAAAATCTTGTGTTACGGATTTTTTTAGAAAAATGTCACTTCAATTTTTCTAGTGCATTTTTTGGTACTCACTGTTCCCGTCGTACTTAAATGTTCAGAGTCGCTTTTTTTCCAATTAAATTAATGTTTGAAAACAAAACTAATTTTATTTAAAAAAAATTTAGAAATTCCTTAAAAACTTTATGAAAATTGTTTATTTCCGCAGTCATCTATAAGAGTTCCTCCTTCGACTTATTTTTCAATAGATAAAATGACAAATCCAATCTCTCTCAATCTCTTCTTCAAGCCTTTTCAACTAATTGATTTTTTGAAGACAGTCCGCTTCCAATAAAATTTCAATTCAAACGCCCAAAAACAAAAAAAAACCCCATCAAACCTCGCACGTTAAAAATAAAAACAACGTTGCCAAAATAACAAATTATACAACACCAATTTGAAAATGCCAAAGATTTCCGCCATTATCATCATCAATATAATTTATAAAGAAAAACCAACAATCCCACTCCGACTCCAACTTCGACTTCGACTCTTGTCAAATTGCACAACACCTCTTTTTCTGCGGCATGGCTAATTAAAATTCTCGCTCGATTAAAAAAGATCAAAAGTCAATTCCTGAAATCAAGACTTTTATCAGTTCGATCGCATCGACTTTGTTTTTTTTTTGTTATGGAGTCGTGGTGTTGTAAAAAACCAAAAACTTTCTCCCTCTCTCTGTTTAAAAATGAAAACAAACATCCCTGCAGTGTAGAAGCTGTCAACCCACAAAAAATTCGAGACCATCGTTATACGATCTCGATTACGATCAGGCACCTGCCGAAAATTTTAACACGTCACTTCGATCATTCGATCAATTAATTTTCCTCCAAAAACTTAACGGCAGCGGCGGGCAACGTGGAACGTCCGATCCGAGTCTTGTCTTCGAACGGAACTCGTTGAACACAGAAACGCCGCTGCCACCGGTCGCCGGCCCACGAACCACGATCAGCAAGCCATCAGCATAGCAAGATCCCGAAATCTCGAAAATGCAAAAGAGATTGCTGGCGGAGGAGCAGAGCAGCCAGCAGGCAACGAGGAAAAATAAATCCTTTCACTTTCGATTGTGATTCCTCACTCAGGCGGTATACGGATACAGGTACGACTATACACTCCAACAGCTCTACGGCTCCAGCAACATCAGTGACTAGCAAGATGGGTGATCTCTGTCGTTCCCTTGTGCCGCTCAAGTCCAATGGACGAAACAAAGATATCGATCAAGGAGTGTCGATCAAGTGTCAATCATTAGATCGGTGGCGGATCTGCGGATCTCGTTGGAGTATCTTATTGGGTATGGGTATTGGGTATCCTTTACCAGGAAGCGCCATGGGAATCATACCCCCAGCCCCACAGACTCTTTGAAAACATGGCTTACGAGTATACGAGTAGATAGTCGGATCTGTGAGAACACACCAGCCAGCACCAGAGAGAGGATAAGTGCGAGGTATGTGGCTTTGTTAGTTGCTTCAGCCTCTGGGATAGGACGAAAGCCCTCATTAAGTCAACAAGGCTGCACTCTGCGCACATAGAACCTGTTGTCTCGATCTGGACGATGCTTCATGATGTGCTCCTGGTGCTACCACCAGAACAGAACTTGCCACGGTTGGGTGGAGATGAACAAAAAAAAAATCCGAATTGAAATTCCATGCGATAACGAATCGCCCAGCGCTCATTGATGTCCGTCCGATGATGTTAGCGCTCTTTGTGCGATAAAATGCTGCAATGTAACCATCATCAGGAGAACTATGCCCTGCATTCCAGCAAATGAGCAAAGCCCATCGACAACCAAGTCGCGTCACACGCTGACTTAGCTGCAACTAGCTTAACTATATACGAGTAGGTACTTCGCGATACGAGATGGTTTGCTCTTGTTGTTTTAACTTAAGTTGGATGTGTGGTGGACTAAAGTTGCTGGATGTCTTGACTTGGCTCGTACCTACTCGTATAGTCGTCGTATTCCAGAGCTGCTGCCGGCTTGGATGTCTTAATTAATGGCTTAATGTGTAAAATGCAACAACCTCGATCGATATCTTTCAATTAAATCGCAGCGCGTGTGAAAGAGAAACCAGAGAAAAGAGAGAAAAACAAGATCGAAATTGCGTTCTTGAGAAGTAGTGGGAATAGGGTTGCCAAATGTTGACAAAATTACAATAAGTAGTTAGATGTAGGTAAGTGTTATACAAAATTCAACACTAGTGCAAGTCTCGCTTAGGTCTCGTTTTATTCTCGGTTTTTAAATGATCACATGAGATCACATCACTCGCAAACAGAGCCTCTTGAAGGTGTAAAATTTCAGCATTGTGATCTTATCCTAGCCACATTTTTATATAGAAGAAATTCTGTTAATATGTTTTTAAAAGAGGCTTTTGACAGCCAGGATTGTGATCTTGTGATCTGGTAAGCCTTAATCAATATTTGGTAACCCTGGATTTCAATAGCTATTGATAGGAGTGTCCAGAGCCAGCGGTAGGGCAACGTCAACCCGCGCAAAACTGCAGATAACTCGCGATCGATCGGCGAAAAATCAGTTGATCTTTGTTACTATGGACGCGGACGGTCAGCGCGGTCTGATGGTGATGGTGGTGGTTATTACTTTAATGACCAGAGGCATTACTTTACTGATCCGGTTAGAAAAAAAAAAGGAAACAACAACAAGTCCAACAAAAAACTTTAAACCTAGTCATCAGCTTTATAGCCACCTAGACAAGCCACCATCATCATCATCATCGGCGGCGCGGCAGCCGCAAGAGCGATATAAGAACGCTGCATGCAGCAGCAGCAGTACGCATTTGCACATTTGTTTGCCGCTTAATTGGAATTTCCGATCGATTGATCGCTTGATTGGATGTGGATGCGGATTTTAGCACCGCGCATTGTATATTACACGGTTCGGCCCGCCTGACGGCTGAGCGGGGTGGCTTGGCGGTGGCGGCGGCAGATCCGATCAACAATAGATTTACAGCATAATTGCAGATTGATTCATTGTACAATGTACAGTGTGTGTGTTATTTATTTTAATTTAATCTTTTTTCGCTTTCGGATTTGGTTTGATGTGGCTCTGTTATCGGATACTCCACCTAAAAATTTTTTGTTGGACTTCCTCCTCCTCCAGCACGGCAGCACCCGATCATCACCATAAGGTCCAGAGTGTTGTGTACTACAATAGGTTAGAATATGAAAACTGTCCGGTCGATCCGTTCGAACCAATCGACCGACATTTAAATTGTTCATTGATGTAGAACTCGTGTTAGCTGGCCGTTAACGCCACCTTTTGACGAGTGACTACGATGACGACCGACGACTAAGACTAACTTACGGACGCTTGAGGGAATTTGAAACTCATGTTTCAATGTGTGTGAGTTTTTGCGGGCCAACTTGCGGTCGATCGAACACTTAATTTCGAATTAAACATCTATAAGTACATTGGTAATTCGATATGGCCATATTATATGCTACGAAAGGCAACAGTGATTTAAGAAGACGGTTTTTTGTCGATGTGTGGTTAAACCACTCAGTTTTGGTTTTAGCATTTTCGGTTCCTTGAATTAATAAAAAAAAAAAAAACAGAATTAATGGTCCAATGGTCAAAAAAATAAGCTTGAATGAATAAATTGAGTAAAAAATTGGTAGTTTGAGTTTCAAAATTTTCGAGAAAAAAAAAAAAAAACAAAAATAAACTTAAGAATCCAGCACATGTTAATTACAATCAAAATAATTCGTCAAATTAGCAAATTTTTAATGAAAAAAGCGAAAAACAGTATAGCAAATATTAAACGACTGGAAATCGATTTTTCACTGATAAATTTTAGTAGGTATGTTAACTTTCCCGCAAATGGTGTAAAAATCAAACGACTTTAAGTTTCTGTCGTTCGAAATAAATTAATCCTAAAGTCCATACTTTAGGGCTTTATTTGAGAACGAATAGTTCCACTTTTTGATTGCTTGGTTTTGATTTATTCTAAGTTTAAAAAAAGTCTTGATCTATGTAGTTTGACTATCTTTGGTAGCTAATTGTAAATCGCTATCGGAGAAGCTCAATAATTGTTTTATATCTACTACTACTATGTCAGGATCTTGATTTCATCTTCGTCTTTTCTCCAAAAAATCTTGAATAAGTTAAATTTCGAAGCACTTTTATAATGGCTTTTATACCTAAGTTGGAGGTTCCTCAATGTACTTATCTAGGACCACTTCTTTTTAAATTATTAGATTTTTGGATGAAAAAATTGGAAGTACCCAATATTCCTGGGGATTCCGAATTTTAGCAGAAAATATTTTAATACTTAAATTGTTTATTGTAAATTAAAACAAAAAAAAAGTCACTATTGTGAACGTACAACAAAAGTGTTAACAGTAAATTATTAGCCTTATCGTGAAGAAAAAATTCCCAGGAGTTTTTCCCATTTTGGAGAATTATATATCGAAATTCCCATAAGTTCCCTATAAAAAAGGTTCCTATAAAATTGGCGATAGGGCTATTGGCTAGTTTTATTTGCATGTATTTAAAACCTCTAGTTCACAACTCTTCAAATACATATATCATTTATATCTATGTATGTGTCTATAACATTTGGAATTAGGATACTGCCTCTTGTTATTATGCTCCTCTTAGTTGGTCTATGGAACTTTCAAAAAGCCGTAGCTCATCTTAATTATTCACGAATGCGTATCATTTTTGTTTGCACTCGATATGTACATATATATGTGTGTAAGTATAATGTAAATAAATTCATGATATGCTATGTATGTGTGTATACATGTCACCATCCTCCTATTTTGTACCATCCATGAGATGCTTGACCATGGTTAAACCATATGACTCCTGAAATCAGTGTAAATCGTAGTTCTATGATAAAACACATTTTGAACAAAGGGTGTTTCATGCTTTAAACTTCAAAAGGCAGTTACACACTTGGAGAGAGGCAGGACTGCACGTTTTCTATCGAAATTGGTCCCATTTCTGTACACTTCTTTCGGTCTCGTTGGCTTTTCGATTTTAAAAGTTTCAGTACACGAAATACTGTTTAAATAACGTCATAACTGTCAAAATACGTTCTTCATTCGAAATTGTTTAAAAAATGAAACACTTGTACTAAGAAATCAGGATTTTAGAGATCTAAATAATTTTTACTACATGTAGCTTCCGAGTGGCATTTGGAACGCAATGGAGTATTATTTGGATGTCAAAATTCAAAGACATAAGCTGTCAGACATCATTTTGAAAAATCTGAATTTTTGCTTTGAAAAATCAAATTCTTTGTTGTTGTTCCTAAGGGTTACCAAGACACCCTTTATCTCGGTAGCAAAAAATTGAAGAGGTCAGTTTCTTAATTCACGTCTTATGACAATGAGTTCCCTGCACCGCATACTTCAGAATGAAAAGTGAAAGAAAAAACTTGACAAATATTGAAATGTGGTATGTGTTAGGGCCCTTAGTTCCGTCGTCTTTAGTGATACCCGAAATGAACGTCAAATTAGAAATGGAATACCCTGTAATTTGTACATAATATGAACCGGGCTACGGATGACTGGTGCTTGTACAATATTTTGACTGACCGCCAAATCCTGCAACGTACATTACATATACATAAATACATGATGATACATACATATACAACTTTAGCAAATATAATCCATATCCAAAACCATATTTGGGGAAGGATGAGCGAGGAGAGTTGCGCAAATAACAGTTAATGCAAACAAAAACAGGATAAATTGGAATTTCTGTTTTGATTATGAATTACTGTATGATATGCTAGGCAAGGATATAGATAGAAAATCAAAATACATAAACATCGATATAGTCCTTCCATATGGCATCTCGGTAAACAACGGACTATATGAATGTATTGTATATATGTATGTGTTGTGTAATGTGTATATGCGGCCCATAGTTGATTCTTTAGAACCCCAAAGAGATCCAAAATTGTACCGTTCATTCATGCACATATTATATTTTGTCAGGATACGAATATCCCTATGAAAATACCATGAACCATGGATGAAAGAAAAAAATTATTCGTTATAATTCCTTACCTGATACGATTACCAGACATCATAGAGGATTTGGGTCGAAGGGGCGCAAGAGGAGTATGTGGCAATAGAGAATTTGAAAATGTTGTAAACCATTTTTGAGGATGCAATATTCTGCTGACTTCGTTCGATAAGGGGAAGATCAACTGCATCGCATCCTCATTCCCTACATAAGAACTTGACCTCCTCCGCTCTCCGTTTACTCGTATTCCTTGCTTTACCAAACCAACTCAAGGGAACCAGCAGTATGTATGTATGTGATATGTGTTTGTGTAAGGATAACAAACATTCAGATGAAGAGATTTTATTTGCGCAAATCTGAAAGGATTTTCAAAATCATAAACAAGCAACAAAACGAGACTATCGAACTGTCTCCAAGGAGACCTGATCCCATCATGGGTTTTGTTTGGCATATACTCGAAGGGTGGTTAGTATATACTATACATAGATAGAATGCACAAACCCTTGAAGTATAGAATGGTCAAGGATTGTATTGTTAGTCAATTTCATTCAGAGAAGCAAATAAATAATTTAAATTCACATTCATACGAGTACTTCTCTTATACATGGAACTACTCGTATCCATATAAAGTTTGGTTATGCTAGATTTATCCCGAATGTTAAGTACCAAGGACCTATACAATGCACTCTGGACGAACAGATATCCAAGTATGTGTACTCGTATCTCTGGACATCTTTTTTTTTTTTTTTGTTCTCGAAATTTACGAGGATGCATCTTGGGTTATTCGGGTTTTTGTTAGAATTTTATAGAGTGTCCTACCTTCAAAATAAAGAAAAAGCTTCCTAGATCAAGAGGAGTTGTTGTGTAAGAGGATGTATGGTATTGGGAGAATTCTGGGATCTAGGAAAAGTAATAGATTAATATTTGAAAGGAGTGAATTTGTTAGGAAAATATATTTCTATTACTTGCTCTCAATTTGGTTGGTTATTTATTTTTATGGTGATTAAAATTCCTTGTTCCGAGAAGAAATATGGCAAAATTCATAAATTTTACAAGGATTAAGAATCAGGAGACAAATTTTGATTACCTGCATTGGAACTCTTTCATTTACAGACACACTCCTTGAGCTATAAAAGTCAAGGTAATTAAACATCCACATCCGCATCAAAAGTCCTCAGTTTCCATTCCCAATCCCATTTCCAATTACATACCTAAATTATTTCTTTCTTTCAAAAAATCATCCTCATTGGAACGGGCACCTATCCTATTCCTAAAGCTGGGTACATTTGGTAACCTCGCCGAACTTGTCAAACAAAATGAAATGTGTGTTGCGTGCAGACACAATGTTGCTGCAAGTTCAATGTTGCCATATGCTGTCCCGTGTTCCGTTCCTTTTTTATATAGGATGTGGGTCAATTGATCACCAGTGTACCGAACTTGAGAAAATCCTGACTTGGCTTGCAATGTGCTATGAGATCGTCGTCGTCTTCGTCGACACCTCATCATTCTATAAAATAACGAAAGAAATGGAGGGAGAAACAAGAAAAATCGTTAACAATTACCGCTATGAACGTTTCAATTAAAATACCAGCCATAGTCACTACGGCGGCGACGGTACCACCCACCCACACTCAGCCTTCGCCATGATCATCGAACACACCTTGCCTCTACCATCGTCGTCGTCGTCATCTATGTAGGTATCTCTTTGGGATGCTATGGGAGATGCTATCATCTCTCATCTTTAGCTGGCGCACTGCACAGTGCTACAATGTTAATCCCGCCTCTTGATCTTCCATGAGGGCTTAGCTGAATAAACGAAGATCGACCACGACCAAGACCATGATGATGACGGTTTGTGGTGCCGACTTCAGACCAACAACGGGACAACGGGACGACGACGACAACGTTGAGAAAATATATCTTTATGTCACAGATTGTCTTATCCCGTTAGATACCTAGGACGACGACACCCTATGAAATGGCAATGGGAATGGGAAACGGGACAACGATGAACAATGACAATTGAACCAATCTACCATGAACTAAAAAGCTTACCTAAATTTCTCCACTTTTTGGAGACCTTTTCCCAAATTAAATGCTGTCATCAGGTGGTGTAGTACGTTAACAAAAACGCGATGCATGTCCGTACACTTAACAACGTCTTCGACGGAGGGTAAAGGTAATCGTCTTTCGTGTGAAATTACGCGGACGCCCACACTGAATTTTGTCGCCCAAACGCGAGCGTGCTCGCACATTAAGCACTTGACAGACAGACAGACAGACAGACACACACATCACACACTCACAAGCATAACTAACTTTGGTAGGCTATAGTGAGTGCGATTCCCATTCAACCAGATTCAGGAATCAGGAACGATTAACGAGCAAATGTCTTCGATGATCACTGCTGTTGTCTGTTCTGTCTGCATGATGCTGGCTGCCGCTTCTGTTTTACCCGCGATTCCGATATGGTGGGCTTCGGATTCGGAGACGAAGAAGATTTAAGTTGAAAGATCGATTTGGTGTGGTTGGGCTCATTAATCAAATGACACTAAGATTCCAGCCACGACAGGAACACAAAAAAAGAAAAACAAATACGATTTAAAAAAAAGATTCTCGGAATATCCCAGAGCTGCTCCTCAGCAGCAGAGCACGGTGTCAAAATGGGACACAAAGTTTTTTCGTATTTTGTCTGGGTTCTTGTGGAATTTGTTACCACTACCACTGCTGGCTGCGTGTCACGCTGACTGAACGAGACGGTCGGGACGGGACTTATGTCGATATACGTATTCATATTCTCACTTCTTTTCTGATCATCAAATGGAGATACTTTTTTAAAGTATAGTGAGTGAAGTTCTTGGAAAGTTTAACTAAATACAAATGCAGACCCATAATCCCCAGGGATACCCCTCTGGATGGCACATCAGGAATAAGAAGACTCTGGGTCATAAATTATTTATGCAAAACAGATCGTGTTTGGTAGTTAGTACCTACGTTACCTTTTAGCTACTCGTTTTTTTTTTGCTTTTTGCAATTTTTTTTTAGTTTTGGTATATTAGCATAATTTGTGGTATCAATTTTGGACAATCTTTGTTAACTTAAATTCGTTTGGAATATTAAGAACCCCCCACACACACGGTAGATATTATTTACACCTTTTATCTGGATCTGGGAATTCCAAGGTTTCGAGATATGTTTGAACAGACATAAAAGGTTTTAAAAATCAATACTTTTTAAGGTAGGCACTTGGGCAGGTACTAACCTGAGGTTAAGTTTTAAAAACAGAAAAATATTTATTTTAGTTTTTTTTTTAGGTTTGCGAAATAAAATTTTTGTCAAAACATTAAAAAAATAAGTAGCGATGTTAAACTTATCTGATACAGAATATGAATCCGAATGCCGAATTTTCAAACACACAATATTTTAGTCTAGGTATTCCAAATATTTTCAAAAATATTTAGTGATTTCAATTTGACGTTAATTGAATTTTTTGGCTTTTAATAAATTATTTTCAATTTTAATGTTCAAAATTCAGAGGTATTTTTTTTTTGTCAAAACATTGTTTTCATTTTTGATTTTACCAATTTTATTTAAATTTTTACAACTATTAGAAAAATGTTTTCTTTAACAAACTGTCAAATCCTAATAAAGGGTGTTTAGACGTGTGGTTTTCATTCCGGCAATACTTTTTTCGGAGTTAGTCTTTTTAATAGCTGTCACTTGATTTATGCTCATTTTGGCTTGCCATTTTAAAATACTTCAACAAATTTTGTAAAACGCGCAAATTTATTACAAAAAAATGGCTGGGTACGACCCACACTGATAACTTCCCCATTATGAAATATGTAGTTTGAAAACTTGACGTTCCTGATATTAATTGATTTAATTTGTATGTTGATTGATAACAATTTTAAAAACAAAAAATTATCAGAGATATTGAATCGGAGAAACAATACCATATTTACCAATTGTTCTTGGAACTTTTTGTAGTTTTGTATTTATTGTAAAAAATTGTAAATTTAATATTCGTCAATATTTCATCATTTTTAAGGTATTGACAATTGCAATATTTTGAAAATAAAATACTTTTGAAAATAAAATACATTGCTTGTTATGATGATATTTTGGCTGAAAAACATTTTTTGTCACTTTTTTCAGTTTTAGTTTTTTATTTTTCGAAAAAAAACTGTCAATTCGATATTGGTCAAAATTGTATTAATTATTGTATTTTATATAAACTTAAATAAATTTGAAGTCAATAGCATTATCTATTCCTGAGATATTTGCGACCAACTAAAAATTTTACATTTTTAAATTTCTATTGTAAAAAAAAAAACACTCAACAATTTTGTATAAAAGTCCTTTCCGCATATATTTTGCAGTTTTAACCAATTGAACAAATCGGACAGATTCCCTGTGGGATGTTAATAATGGTTCGATTCGCCGCAATATTCGGCTGACATAATTGCCCAACAGAGTCGATAATTCCGGCAATCATGGATTTGCGTTTGAGAACTATCAATCGCGTCGACCGATCGGTGAATGGGCCCAAAACGAGATGGCCACCGATCCCTATTTTCACAAGAAAGATAGAGCTCATTTTTGGTTGAATGGGTAGATATGTTAAAAAGCAACATTTTCATATTTGGAGTGATCATAATCCACAAGCCATTGTTGAGGTTTAGACACCTACATCCTCAAAAAGTCACTGTTCGGTGTGGTCTAAAAGGAAAGGGAATCATTGGTCCATATTTCTTGAAAAATGAAGCCGGCCATTATGTTACCGTCAATGAGTCAATAGAGCCATAATCAATGACTTATTCGTGTCTGAATTGAAGGATATTGATTTGGACTTAAACAAAAACTTTGAAAAATATTTATGGAAAAATTTACT
Source organism: Scaeva pyrastri (assembly GCA_905146935.1). Lineage (NCBI taxonomy): Eukaryota > Metazoa > Arthropoda > Insecta > Diptera > Syrphidae > Scaeva > Scaeva pyrastri. The sequence goes on along the minus strand of LR989927.1, from coordinate 20,466,485 downwards.
TCAAAATTATCACCTTAATACAAAAAAATACAGTTTGTGAAATTGAATTAGCTATTCTCGTATACTTTTAGGAAAAGGCCCAAGTGAACCCGGTTTTTAAAAAATTTAATACAAAAACTATTATCAAAAGAGTTTTCAAATTCAGTAAACAATGTGTTACTTTAAAAATGTTTCAAACGAGGCATTTTTCACTTCTCATTTAGCTCAATAGGAACTTAATTTGATTTACTCAAAAAGCTTCTTTGAACTTATAGTTGATTTATTTCAAACGAACTCACTATAAGACTACAAATAATGTTTTTCAATATGCCTTGCAAAATTTTCCACTCTTTTGACAAACAGTTTCAATGTTTCTTGGAAATAATGGTAGGTAGTGTACACACTCAAAATAATATCAAGTAAATTAAACTTTGATTGCTTTTCTCTTATCATGATTGAAACTTTATACATTGAATAGAAAATTTCCTATTGATACTCTTACCTATATTAATCAAAGTATTTATGTAATTTATTGTACTCTAAATAGTATCGAATTGAGTTTAAATAATAAATCTCATACCTTACTGTAGGTATTTACATTTCCTAATAACTCGCATTAATTAATTTATTACAGAACAATTTACGTGTAAATCGTTATTCAATCGATTACTTCTTTATTTAACATTCTCTCTAAGAATTCGCAGAATTTAACTTCCTCTACCATGTTGCCACGTGTTTTCAAGTTGAATTATTTTAATGTAATTAAATGTGCGGAAAATCAATAAAATAAACATGTATGAGTATAACTTATAAGTAATAATATGTATATACATGGGTCCTTGGGTATTTCCTTTGAATAACTTAATACAAGTGTGTATTTTCCATATGTGGGTAATTCCAAGTAATTACAATAAAAAAAATAGACTCCTATTAGTTACAACAAGTTCAAGGACAATGGATTTTTTTTTTATTTTATTGGAAAAACCTTATTAAGGACAATAGCATTATAGCTGCTAGTTCAATATTCTAAACTACGAGTAAATATTTTAACTACTGTCGACCTTGAGCAATTTGTCACTTCTAGATAATGTTAGGAATCTATTTCGTCCTGAATCACGATATTATAAATCGCACCAAATTGATAAAAATTAAATCTTTCTTTCTATATAAAAAAAAATCAATTTCCGTTTGTTTGTCTCGCCAAAACTCGAGAACAACTTAGCCGATTTTGATGATTTTGGTTTTGATGTTTTTCGTAGTCCAGGGATGGTTTAAAAATAGGGAGAAAAATAAAACTATAGATAAACTTTTGATCTTTTTGGTTGGTGACATTGACATCTAGACCAATCTAACAGCCAGGTATGCTGTTAGAATTCAATTGGGGCGGGACAAAGTTCACCGGGGCCTCTAGTAATCAATAAATAACTTTTAATTGTTTTTCTTTGTTTTGTTCTAGGATATCGGTGAGGTCTCATAATTTTAATGATCTTTCAATGCCTGTTACCTCTTTTTCTCTGATTTTTGAAGTTCCTTCTTTTTGACTAAACTAGCAATTGTTATGAAGTTGTAGTTTTTGACTTCATTGATTATTGCTTAGAAGTTTCATTTTCAAACACGAGTTCGAAAATCTGATTCTTTTAAGTAAAACCATTTTGAAATTAGGCAACCCTATTTTTCGACAGTTTGACAGATGTTTTCTTCATAACTTCACGCCCATTGTTTTAAAAGTTTCAAGGCGTGCAAAAAAAAAACAAATGATAAATATTTTGACATTTATTATAATTTTATTTTTATTTCTTGAATCGTGTTGAAGTACTAATTAGTATTTACCTACTCATACCAAAATAGTTAACAAATTTGTCTTCATCTTCAAAAAATGAAGAATCCAAATTTTTGCATAATTATAAGCTATGCTCGTATTAGTCGTCATTTAGCTTGTTTCTTCATTTGAAGTTCCACACACCACAAACATCATCAAACACAAAAAATGTTCATCGTTAACACTTTCATTGGTAAAAAGAAAAAATTCATTGCATAATAATTTAAATCATTTAGAGGTGAGACCTGAGGGACACATAGCCGTCGTCGTCGTCGCCAGAGAACTCCAATGCGAGGAGCCAAGGAAAAAGAAGCTATCAATCAATTGCTCACTCTAACTTGACATCTTACAATCTAAATTAACGAACGTACGAAGACAGGAATGGAGTCCCATCTCTGTACTGCATATGAAATTTTTAAGCTTCAATGTTAAGTTTTAAAAAAATACACCCGTTTGGTATTTTTCATAACTCACGACTCTGAGACTCTGGAGTGTTCGATGTGTGAACTTAACATGCTCAAGCTCATCTGCAAACACTCAAATTCAAATTAGTAGGCGGGTAAGGTGAGGTAAGTATGGTACCCCGTGTGTTGTATACCCATCATTCATATGAGGGAACGGGATTGAAAAAAAAAACTGATAGCTATTTTATACAAAATTCGAGGTTTTGTGTCTCGTCGCGTTTATACATCGAAAACAACCTCAACATTATTTTTTGATGTAGGTAAACCATAACCATTCCTAAACAGAAGTTACGAAACCGCACATTAGATGCTTGGCGAGTGATGAGATGCCAACTGACATAAGTCAGGGGCGCATTTGTCACAAAGGAAGGAATGAGCCTAAGGTAGGTTAACAATGTGCAACTTGGTTCGAATTGGTAACTTGTTCTGAGGAAATAAATAAGTTAATCTGTTTAACTTACAAATTAGTCAACTTTCTAGAAAGATTCTAACCGATTTACTCTGTCAAAAATGAAAAGTTAGACAAAAATATTCGGAAAATTTAAAACGGCTGAAAATCCTGTTAGACTTCATGAAGAAAATTTTACTTAATTAAATGACTATTCAAAATTGGAAAAATTAGTGAACTTAATCCGAAGATTAACTTAGTCTTTTCACTGCTCCAATTCTCGCAAAAATTTATCAACCTCTCTGTTGAATTCAAAAAATTTGTTAAGCTAACCATATTATTCTGTCAATTTGAAATAAACTTACCTGCCATATAGTCGTTCAATCAACTAACCAAATTTATCTGTCAAAATTGAAAATTTCAGCCAGTCAGAGGTAACATTTTGTCAACTTTCTTGGAGGTATTGAACCTCATATTTTAATCCAAAAAAGTTTGATAACTTTAATAAACGTCAAATTGAACTAATCCCAAACCTGTTGGTTTATTTATATCAAACCATTGGGTTCTGACATTTCGAAAAAAAAAATGCTTAATCGAATGTCAAATTTTGTTATCAGATAAATGCAGTTTGAATTGAATAATTTTTTCAGAAAAATTGAATTTTGCAGTGGTTGACATTGACATTTAAAAATAAAGCTTTAAATTAAAGTATAGTTCGTGGTCCATATCTACGATTTTTATCCATCAAATTCCATTCCTGAAAAATGATTGACCAATTGAATTAGCAACATTTTTTTAAACTGCGATTTCAACTCGATTTGTGAAATGTCTGCTGTCAAAATCCGCCCCTTTTCATCTTTCCTCTAAATTAGCCACTTTTTATAAGTTGAGGCGTGATGCCCATCAAGCTTTCATATACAACACATTTACCTACCAAGAGGCCCAATCCATTCCGAACATTGATTGATTTTAATATTTTGTCGGAATGAATTACCCTCAATCAATTACGATTCACTTACCTTTTGTTACGGACATATTGAGTTGAGGGGCCGAACACCGTGACATATTGCCCAGGCGGCCGACAGCTCAGCGGCACAATAGCGTAGGAAGTATAATGAGCTTGGTTTTTGGCACACAAAAAAGAAGGCTTCCGCCACCCTCCGTCCAAACGTCCAGTTTTCAATATTGTGTTTTGGTTTTGGTCACTAATTTTTTACTCACTCTCGCTGGAAAATTATTTATCAACAACAGAAACAACAACAACGAGAACCTGGTCAGTTGGGAGGTTCTGCTTCAACTCCGACTCCGACATCGGCTTCGGCTGGGATTTTTGTGAGTGAAGACTGACTCAACACACAATAAATAGGCCTCTGCATCTGCAATTTACTCGCACTCGTGGTCTTTGGATGCAGTGGCTTTTGTAAATCTTTTGGATTAGTTTGACCCACTTGCAAATGGCGGCGCGGCGCGGTGGACTGGCAAATCAATCAATGGCCAATTGGTCGCACTGTTGGTTGGTAATGATGTCGCGTTCGTCTATCGGCCAAACTTTTGCTGATGCTAGGTGGTTGGTTGCTGCATCTGGTGGCGCTGATGCAGTGCAGCTGGAGTAAATTACTAATGCCAAAGCATTAGTTAAAATTATGAATTCCATTATTTTGGATTTATTTTTCATCTGCATTCAGACCAACTTACCGGCCAATTAGGGTGGGCTACGCGGAACAATGTTAATTCCCGGGTTGAGTTTGAGTTTGAGTGTTTTTTTAACCAGGTCTTGGGATAATAGGGTAAAGTTTTCATTTTTCATTGGGTTTGATTTTTTTGTTTTGTTTTTCAGTTTCCAATTTTCCACTGCATTAATGGTTAAAGAGAATGAGGTTGCGGGAAAACGATTTCGATTTCGAGTGATTCCGTTTTGTTTTTTGTGTTTACTTTTTTTTTTTGAATTCCGCTGATGACTGGTGGCGGTTGCGGTGATTATGCAGAGTTAGCCGCATTTTTTATTTTATTATTTTTGTTGCCAAGTCGAGTCGGTTGGTTGGTTGGCTGGTTTCATTTTGGTTATGGTTTTGGTTTGGTTGATTGAATGAATGAAAAAGTTCAAAGTATGTGAGGGAGGGAAGGGGGTTGGCGAAATAGCAATCGGAAGTAAGTTGTTATTCATCATCCAAGAGAAGGGATTTTCTAAGAGGATGCTTGATTTTAATTTGGCCTTAGACTTAGTGGTTGCTGACGATGATTGTTGTTGAGAATTGAGAATTGAGATTGAACTGGAACTTGAGCTTCTACCATATAAAAAGACGAAGATGATTGGGAGGCGGTCTACATTTTAGAAACCAGTTAAATAATAATTGTTAGGTTTCGCTTTGGAATTGATTTGACAATCAAATGGAATGAGTTTTTTTAAAATATGTACATAATAAAATTGGTTCATGGAAATTATTACAAGTTACGTTGATGTTGATGATGATGATGGGATATTCGAGAGTTTAGCACAAAAAAGAAAAATTGGATTAAGTGGAAATGGAAAAACGGTTTTGATTGTTTCGAGAATTTGAAAGCAATATCATAAGCTATTTGTATTAATGAGGTGGAAATTGAAACTGAAATTGAAATTGTTCATGGTTTGAAGGGCTAACAAATTAATAATAAATCAACTTTTAGAAACAATATGTACCTATTTTAAGGACCTACCCTTAGCCCTAGCAAAATATGAAACAATGGAAGTATTTAATTGAAAAGTAGAAGTGAAAGCAAACAAGAAGGTAAGCGAAAGCAACCAAATAAATTGATTTCACTCAATAAATTTAAGTTTATGAAAACTAAATTGAGAAATCTTTAAACCTTCTAAATCCCAAACTTCCCAAGCTTCAAAAGCTATATGTATTTGAAAGCTCTTCAAACCAAATTGACAATTTTGCAAACACAGAAGTCACCACAAAGTTACAAAAAAACAAGTTTTTTCTAATCCTACTTATCCTTTCTCCAAGACGTCTTTAAAATTTAACGACCACCAACATCAAGCCCTGATATCTTCATCTTAATAAAGGGAGAAAAAAAACTAAAATTTTGTACAAATATATGTAAATGTCCAACCATAATTAAGAAATACGCCTCGCCTTCCTGGTCAGAACCACACACAATCTTTTCGACACATAAATTTCAATAAAAATAACACCGTGATGCATCTTAACAAAGTTATAAGGATATCATTAATATAAAGAAGCCCCTGCAGCTTCCAAATAAAATGAAAAAACCTCTCATCAATAGAGGTGACTTCCAATATTACATTGTAGAGTTTATAATGCCCAAGATGTTGTCCCCGCACAGTCAATATGACGATGACCACCCACTGAAGCTGGTTTTCCATTAATTTCTTAATCAAAACTATGTACACACAAACAATAACCATAAAAAAGTTAACCACGTTAACATTAATTACCCAACCAACCATACCAAGCCAACTAACTAACCGTCCAACATTTGCCTTAAAACACCGAACGGAGACAATTTTCTGGGCATCAGGTCGTCGTCGTACCTTACATTCAAACAGAACAGAACGGAATGAAGATGCAGAGAGGACACCTCGATGCGATGCAGACTGACTGCGGACCCAGTGATTCCAGTTGAAGACGACAAAACTGCCCTAGAGGAATTCGCTGTGCGCGCCAATACTCCGCTCACTCATTAAAATCACACAAGAAAAACAGGCGTTGTGTCACCCTGTTTATAGTGTCAAAATGCCATACCATATTCACATTGACCATCACGCGTCATTTTCATACACACGTACCAACATATCTATGTGCATAGGCTCTCTGATGCATTTGCTTCTGCTAGCTGCAGTGCAGCCTCATCGAAGGACAATATATCCCAGTCCGCTGGTCCAAGTCCGAGTCCGCGAGTGTAGCATTTATTGGCAATGCAACAGGTTAGTTAGCTCATCGATGAACGTGAACGTGGACGTTAAACCGAACGTGAGCTTGAACCACAAAACCAGTCCCAAAATGAAGACTACTTGCATCCGCTCGGCAGCGGAGCATCTTGGTCGCGTGTATACGCGCTGCACATTGCGCACACTCACGGTGAAGGACAATTACAAGAGTCTCACATTAGTGCTTGTTGTGTAGACGCAGCAACATTAATTAAATTGCATTAAAATATGGCGCGCATATAACGCTGGGCATCTTTTATATAGACAGTGTCAGGCAGCGCAGCATACCTCGGCTCGGCCCGAATTGCCAGTTGGTTGGTTGGTTGGGCTTATTGGGCAAATTAATGCAAAAACCCAAAGGGAGGGAATATTACGCAGTTCAAGTAAACATCGTATAACCGCGCTACTGGCTGCACTGCACCCTGAACTGGTGTTTCTCTGGTCTGCAGCCGCTAGCAAATTTTTATATCATCTGACGAAATTTGCGAGTCGCCTTCGTCGTTTTAGTCATCGTCGTCGGTCGGTCGGAAGAAGCGTCAAGGCTGAGCGAGATTTAGTGATGAGATCAGTAATGCAAAACGGAAATCACCGATGCCGATATGAGATGGTGTTGGTGGAATGGTGGGAGCTGGACTGGGTACACCATAATTGTGTTAGTATGGAGTGATAATTAGCCATTCACTTGCGTGTTTTAATTAAGTGTGAGGAGATCGTTAATTACGGATTAAAAGAGAGGGTGCATCTTGTTTTTTTTTTTTTGTTCCATTGAATTTTATATCCGATTGTAAACTTGAGTTAAAACAATGAGTCGTTTGCCTTGAGTTTTAAGGTTTTAGTTGTTTTCAGCCATTTTTACAAGTTAAGCAGATTACACAGAAAAATATATATGCGAACTATTCGTGCGTAATTGATCCAAAATAGTGTTCCGGTCCGATGGCGGAGGCGGCAAGCAACTTGTAAATTGCTTATACCTTTGTTGTTTTTAAACTAGGCTTTAAGTAATTGTGGGATGTGGGGTTGCGTTTCATTTAATTGCCTACAACACAACATGAAGAGGAAAATTAAATTTCATCAAAATCGATCGAGATGTTCTGAAAATTGAAGAAAGAAGTTAGAAATTCAACAGAAGTGAGCGGGAACTGACCTAGAAAATCTTTTAGCCTCTAAAAATAGAAAAACTGTCAAATTTCCATTCCAGGTACAAATATGAAATCGCTGCAGCCGTAGAGGTATACTTAGCGAGACGAGATATGATGATAAATTTTATAGAATTTCAGATAATTTTGGTTCAAAATACGTACCTACTCATTTTTGTCTTCACTTGTCTCGTCTCAAGGATCAATGCCTCAACAGTGACTCTTCTCATTTCAAGACCAGTCTTATGCAGGATTTCTGTCTTTTGGCTGCAGCTCCAAAAACGTTAGAAATTCACTCCCTTAACAGTTGTCAATTAATGCACTAGATTCCCATAACGTAAACGAACCAAAGTTTACCTTGAGCTGAACCTATAAATTCCGAAATCCTTTTAAACGTTTATTTTTTTTTTACTTGGTTCCCATAAACTTTATTCTACACCTCACACTCACTTATACACACCTAAATAATGGACTGGACATGCCTTTCATTTTTGTGTTGTTCCCACTTCCGGGATCAGTTCACTTCACAGTAGTTCGCATGGATCATTCATCTCAAACTCACACCCCAACCCATACTCAAAACACGCTCAGTTAACTGTCAAATGTGAATTCAATCCAACGTTCGAACAATGAACGCGAACAGAAAAAAAAATCGAATTAATGTCTACTGTCAGTCAAAAACACCCTAATGTGACAATATCCACTCACAACAGTCTTTTTAATTATAAATCGATCGTAATCTCTCATTTTTCTTGGGCCATTTTATATACCAAAAGAGGTCCCATTGTCCGACGGCCGGCCGGCCGGACTGGACCGCCTCCACCATTATTATACCGATATACGTGGTAACCACTCGAGGTACACATTAATAATTACAATGTAAACCAACAGCAATGCAACACAGATCCCTATCAGCAGCTGCTGTTGTTGTTAAACTGTGCTGTGCCGGCACCAGACCAGCCCATCCAGCGCAGCGCAGTGCTCCAGCACCATAGTTCCATTTAGCTGGTGCTTCTGTAGTATGACTTCTCAAGTCCAAGGAGAGAGGACTTCGTTATACAAATTCTGGACTATGCACCGTCTTATGGATTGACACACTCCAGTTGGTTTTTTGGTTTTGGTTTTGGCCAGCACCGAGTCTAAGTCAACATCAGTGTGCTGCACTAGACTGCACCACAGTCGAGTGGCGCCCACTCAGCTATCACATTTTTGTCGCCGTAGTCGACATCGTCGTAGTCGTCGTCGTCGTATCGCATCGCTCGCGCCAAATGGCATTTGCAATTAATCATACTTTTTTGAACCGCACAGTGATGGAGTGGGTACTGCCGCCGCCGCTGCTGCTGCATGATGGGGCAGCTAAGCTATGCCAGGAGAATGCATTGCTATGCAACTATCTCCGCGAGATTAGTTTGTTACCTGTTCTGATGCAAAAATTTTAGCGGGTGCACTGGTCTCTTGGAATTGCACATTGTTTATCCATCAGAGGCAAAAGGGTGTGCCTAGCTCATAGCCAATTCATCTTAATAGTTTTGGGCCATTTATGGAGGAAATTACCGAATGCCAAGTTCCAGACATCGAATCAGTGGACACATCTATAAAGTTGTATACAAGACACTCGGAATGTTGTAGCCGCGACCGGTGGACCAAAACAAATTGAAATTTGTCCAAGATCATTGGATTTGGTCGTAAAGATTGATCTGGTCTATAGGTGTATAATGATTTTGGAATTACTGAAGTTTGCTATTGAATTTTATATGAGAGAAGATGAGAAAGATGGATCATATGATGGTTATTATCTTCAAAGGGTTTCACAAAAAATCTTTGGAATATTTCTAAGACCAATTTGTCATTTTTAATATCACAAATCAAACATAATGCAGTGAAAAAATTTATTTTTTTGAATAGCATGAATTTTAACAGTCCTATATTCTGCTACATTTTCTAAACGTGAATTTGACTGTAAAACAGTAGTTCAGTATAGCGCATTTTTACCATATAAAAGTCTGTTTTTTGCTTTATGGTTTTTTAAGTGGAAATAGCACGACAAACTTGCAATAAGCGATTTTAGCAAAAATTAAGCCCTTCGAAGTACAATCAACTTCTAGAGAAATTGGCAGTTCTAGAAATTCATAAAATAAAAAAAAAATCCTTAATTAAAAAGACTTATCTCCTTTAATGATTTGACAGTTTGTTCTTTCACTGCTATCAAAAGCAAACAGTTCTATTTGCACATCTTTTTAATCCTTAAAATCCTTTCCGGGTAAGCACCTGTTCCCAAAAATTTAATTCTGCAAATGTTGGTTATTGGTATATTGCTTTTCCTTGAAAACGGTACTGATTAAATTTTGATGAATCATTAACCGTGTTGTAGATGGAATTTTTATTTCTTTTCACGAAATTTATAGAAGGGTTTTTAACGTAGGTATTACAAAAGGATTAGTAAAACAATTTAAGGCATGAATTTGATATTTTATCCAGAATTCGATATGATATCGATTTTACATCATACTTGCATATACTTCAACGCGCATAAAACAACATAAACATTGCTTTTCCAACGACTAAGACTATCAGGTGATACAACACAAGACATTTATACAAGAAAGAATGAATTATTTGACATATTATCAACTTGAAAATAATTAACCCCTCCATTACACCAATCCTGCCATTTTAACAAGACTTCCTACCAGTATTCCCATCCCAAGAGCCCCAACTTACATAACACATAATAATAGATATCAGTCGAACTTCATCATTACAAAACAAGTCTTAGTATAGAAACTGCAACTTAAATGAGTACTCCTTTTTCTTGTGCTTTGCCTTCGGAAATCTGTAAATAAGATGCACGCCCCAATATATAACAGCGCAACCAGCCTTAGCATCATCAACAGATCGATTCATTATGTCAAAGTTCATTTTTATTCGCTCTAAAGGTACCACGAGTTGATACCAAACATCGTATTTTGTTTCAAATGAAATCTCAATTACCGTTACGCGAAAATTGTGACTACTATTACAAGACTTGAATAAAAAAAAAACAACTCACAATCCAACCTTATAACGTCAGACCTCCTTCCTCCTTTTGGGAATGGAACTTAACAATAACTTCCATATATACCCCACCACCAATGCCTCCCTCGTTAGCCTTATAGTCAAGTCGTAGTTAGCTCTGCATAACACCGAAGAAACAAATTACCGCTCGCTTAAATCTCATTTACCAGAGTCATAAAATATGCTATCAACTTTTAACATTTGCAACATTAATCGCCACGAAGTGTTATTTAACGCTAATCACAAGTTAGCGTTGTTGCTTGTTTGAAATATTTTTGTTGTTGTTTTGGTTTCGTTTTTTTGTTGCATTCAGGGGATAAGTTGTTCTGTGAACAAAAAAAAAAAAATTAGAAACTTTTGCACGAATCGTGGGCGCCCAACGGCAGTCCAGCAACAACATCAGAACATAGACAATATCCAGCTGCAGCAGCAGCAGAAACTGCAAAGGCCTTCATATTAGACATTAGCCCACTAATAGGAGCGATTCATCCTAATCTAAAGTCTAGGAAAGTCCACTGTGTGTTCCTCAGCCTTGCAAAAGAGTTCTCTTCTATATCGCCCAGACTCAGGTCCCGGGCCCCGGCAAACAATTTAATTGACCTCATTTAAAGATGCAAGCAAAAGGCTCAGGGAGTGTGAGTAAAAGCAAAAGATACACTCCAGATCCAGAGCTTCTGTTTCGGATTCTGTTTCTGTGTGCCGTATTGACTTGACGGACTTTTGTTTCGTTCAGGGAATAGAACAGAGATACTGTTGCGCGAGAAGGTGATTTTGGTCGGTGGCAGCTTCGACGGCGGCGGTAGTGTGATGCAGTGATGTACACACCACCACCAAATCTAGTTAATTATTTAAGCAATACCCCGGTGAGTAGTGTCTTAGTTTGGCAACTAAACAACACGACTTTGAATGGAGTCCCGCTTGTGCGTCCGTCTATCCGTCTATCCGTATTTGTCTGTCCATCCATCCGTTCGATCCGGGGCACTCTGAGCAATTTATTGCATTCACTTTAGTCCTGGTCAGGACATATTCCTACCTACAGAGTTGTTGGATTTATTTTTTTCTTCTCTCTTTCCACCCACCACCTATTTCTAAATTCATCTCATCATGATGAGGTTTAGGGCAGCAGCAGGCGCAATCCGTCGACGGAAGACCGAGGACGCGTCCGGACGGTATATGGTGAAGTGCATTATTGAAAATCCGAACTAAGGGATGAGCTTTCCTAACATTCATTGCTAATTTCCGGACTAATTCAATTTGCAGTTTTGGTGAGTAATTCTAATCGAGTTTGGCATCTAGGGGAGTTCTTTTGTACAGTTTCTGAAATCTCTGATAGAATCTGGATAAAGGGAAAATTAGTGATGGCAATGGGCTTGAAAGGCATCAGAATGGGAGGGAGGGGCATCATACATAAAGTACTGAAAGTTAGAATAGTAAATAAATTTAAGTCGAAGGGAATAAAGTTCAACTTATTCAACATGTTAAGTGCGAAATTTAGTTTGTGTGTCAGTAATACCTTTTTAGTTAGAAAGTTCTTGTCAATCAACAGTCAAACCCACTTAAATAAAAGAAGAAAATGGTAATTGAAGTTTTTAGAAAATTAATTACTTTCAACCTAGAAATCATACATTCATTGGTGAATTTAATCGGAACCACTAAGTTCTTTATTAAGATTTAAAAAAAAAATAAGAATTGACAGCTTTACACTGTCACTATGAATACACTCATAACCGTTTAACCGACATTTTTTGAGCACTTCAGATTCCACATGCAAATGTTTCTTATTGAAAAATAAATATCAAATGCCAGTGAATTTAAATATGGGTGGCTGTCAGAAAAATCGTATCTAATAGACGTAACTGTTTTTGAAAGTCATTTAAATTTAATGAGTAAAGTAAAGTAAAAATAAAGTTTCTTAACTCATAATTCCAAATTACCAATCTATCAAGTGTCAAATAAAGTTGTTGGCACTTTACTTGAATAAACTGTTACACTTTTGTCAACTTTAAAACATCCCTTAATTGAAAGTTCTTAAAAATCACGTATTTTCACCAAAAAGTTCATTCACACAATATAAAAAAAATAATAATTAAAAATTGACATATGTCAGACTTGGTTTAAAACAAACATTATATTAAATGCATTTACATTATGTACATGTGTACATACACATGTATAATAAAAAAAATAATGTAACGATTTTTCTCTTTTTTTCAAATAACATTCCAGTTTGAAAAAAAAAATAAAATAAAAATAAAATGCTTGGTGATAACAACTGTCAAATGTATGTTAAATTCAACACAGACACCACACGTACATTTATGCCATTTTAGGTAGCACGGGTTATCTCTTCATCTTTTGGCCACAAATCATATAAACCACGTCCGCACAAATAAACAGAAAAAAAAATTCGAGATAATCACACGGGACCACAAAAATGTGTCCAACTGTCAGTTGAGCTTTTATCTGTCAAAAAAAAAATAAAAACTTTTTTTGTTGCTGCTTTAATTTTATAAAGTTGATATTTTTATATGAAAAATGAAAAAAAGAAAAAAAAAAAGAAATTGTTTTTCTGAGATTTTGAGGTTTTCTTTAATTTCTCTGGCTGTCTGTCTTCCTTACAAAACTTCATCGTTTGCGTTCCGAATCCGAATCCGATTCTGAACCGAAACAAAATCCAAATCCAGATCCAGAGTTCAGTCCATGGTAGACTTAATGTCATCATCATTATTACCTCGTGTCAAGCGATATGTCATCGCAGAACTTTTGCTAAGCTGTCAGCAGCGCGTAGGGTACGAAGGAATCTCCGAGAGTGTGAAATATGTGTATGAGTAGGTATGACCGGCATCACCATTGCCAACTGTCACCGCCACCGCCACGCCACGACCCAAAAATTCCGTTTCCCTCCGTTGTCATATATAGCCCACGGTCGCGTCATCATCATCGTCGTGTCGGTGTGTGTGTGTGTGAAAGGAAAGGAACCATCATCATCTTTTGAGGCTTCGAGTTCGAGATGAGATATATCTGGGTTGGTCCTCCTTTTGGAGATAATTAAATTCGTCAAGTGTTGGAGTCAGCGTGCTGTGGTTTGGGATTTCGAGTGGATTTTGTTATTAAGTCAAACCACAGAGTATAGTAGAGTTTTGTTTGATTTTGTTTTGTTGGCCCAGAAATGAAGTTCCATTTGGGATTGGGACGGGACCGAAAATCGTTTGTCCACCATAAATCACTTCTGGCCCGGATGCTGTCATCTTTTTTGGATTTTATTAATCTCTTTTTTCTTTACTCACTCCCTGGTGCATTGTTCCTGCCCTGCTGCTATATTGCGTTGTTCAGACTTCAGAATCGGGCTCGGGATGGTGAAGGCCAGGTTGCGTATATATGTATATGTATGTATGTAGGTTTTCATATGGAAGGTTCTTTGTGGCCAGGAAGATGATGATTTTGAACGTTGTGTAGAATTTTGTCGTTGTTTTTGTTGTTGTTGTTTTCTTCTCATCCCTCGTTCAGCACAGCACAATGGCACAAGCGTTTAATGCGGTCGTGGTTTATGTCATGTGGTCTTGATGGTGTCGTGGATATAACGCGCGCCCTCTAGGTCTTTCGTTCCATACCATGAGAATGTCATGTGAATGTGATTTGTTGTCGCCTAATATCGCATGAGAAATGCGAGTGGTTTTTTCATATACTCGTAACTTGCAAAAACCTCCAGAGATGAGACACAGGGCCAAGCCAAACGGCCAGCTAACCGACCTCCTCGGTTCAATTGATGAGCGAGTAGGTGGGTTCGCTTGAACTTTTTGCTGCGATATTTGCGGTCGACGCCACCGCCCCGATGGGCCTTAGGCCTCCTGTGAATAAGGATTTCAAAATTTATGAACTCAACTGCGGTTTGGTGTCCTCTAGATGAACGATGTCTTTCATTAAGCTCTTGATTATGGTACCTATAGATTTGTGTATATACATACATATGTATGTGATGCGGATGAGCCTTGTTCTTTTAGAGGCAACTAATTGAGCATGGAATTTGATTAACTGCACTGCAGACTCAACAGATTGGTTTGCGGTTGGCAGGCATAGAAGATTGAACTTTTAATGAAAAATGTATGAATACAAAAAAGGCTTCAAGTCTGAAGGTCTTCAAACAAAGACTGTTTGATTCTTTAAAACCAAAAATTTTATGGAAGAAAACACAAACAAAATTGTAGAAGAGGACTCAGGAATTCCAGAAGTCGAGAAGTCAACAGAGGTAGAGGCTCTGGACGGTCCTGAACGGTCCTGGAAGGCCCAGCACGAAAAAATACAATAACTCTGGGTCAGCGAAAATTCGAATCACTATAGTTGTGAAGCTTCTATGGATAGTGCCATTCATTTTTTTTTTTTCATATTTCTTGTGTTAAAAGCAACGTTATGATAAGATTTGAAAATGGACTTCAATTCCACCCCAGATTTGCATTTTAAAAATATCATCCTCTTCAAAGCTTCCATTTAAAACTATCCATTTCACTTTTCAAACTTCGCAATTCGCATTTAATTTTCGCCTGAAACTTCGCACTTGACACTTCCCATTTGCAATTTCAAACTTTCTATTTGACGTTTTAAATTTCGCACTTGAAACTTCGCATTTCATTTAAAACTTCGCACTTGACATTTTTCGTTTCACTTTTCAAACTTCGCACTTAATAATTCGCATTTCGCATTTCATTCCCAATTTTAAGCTTGTATAAAAACATTGCGAATACAAACTTGTATCGTTTGAGCCTTAAGGCATAATGAGACGTCTAAGACAGCTTAACTCTCTATGTTACCATGTCAAACTGACTGCATTTGAATATCAACAAAAAGCTGCATTGACCAAAAAGTGTACATATGTAGGTATCCAACTTTTACGAACAAGATATCGAATTCAAAATCTCATTCAGTTGAAAGATATTTTCGTAAACTAAAACATAAAATCGATCAAGATTCCAAGAGTATCGGTCCCGGTACATTATGTGTAGCCTTAAGGCATGTTGTCTACAAAGCCGCATGTTTTTGCTGCGCACTTTTTCATCACCGGCTTCCTTTTAAGTACGGCCGTGAGTACGCCGCACAGTGGGGCAAACAGGGAAAAAATTACAAATTTTGTAATTCGTTTTTTGCGGTTTTTGATATGCTATTGTTTTAATAAAAAGTCAAGGAAAACAGTTCTAATTCATTTTTTTCATTTCATATTTGTTTATGGCTCTGAGCGACCTTGAAAGTTCGACAAATTTATATTATCAAAAAATCGTTTATTTTTACTTATGCACATTTTGGCTTGCTGTGGCCTTATTTGTATAGATACAATTATGAAACTTTACAGGTTTGTAGTTCAAACAACAAAGAAAAATAAAAAAAATTAAAATAGAAACATTTTTCAAAATATGACCTTGAAAAAAATTATAAAGTGAGTGAAGAAAAGTAACTAGATAATGCAAGTTTTGCTAAGCCTACAAAAAAAGCTCCGCTGAGCTCCGGTCTAAAATTGTAATTTTCTGAAAGCTTATACTATTGTCTAAGAAGTCTATAAATTTCATTGACAACTGTAGACAACCGCCGAACAAAGTCTTCAAAATAAGAGTTCAAGAGCGACTTTTCAAAAGGCTATAAAATCATTTTTTACCTTTTTTAAACTAAGTATGAAGTTTGCTCTCCACATTCTTATGCGCAATTAAGGTAATTGAAGTGAGTTTACTATTTTTCTTTGTCATGATTAAGAATTAATTTATAATTTATTGATTTATTTTTTCATATATGGAATAACGATTTAGTTAAATTGAATTACTAAAATTAATTTAAATTGACCTAAATTAATTTAAAAGTAAATTAAAACTTAATTTTAAAGAAGTAATTAATATGTATGTACTTAAATTGTGTGTAATATTATAGAATAAATTAATATGCATATGCAGGCAATAACCGTAAAAATAAAATGAAAACGAGTTGTTCCATTTTTTGCAGGTTCTTACCCCATTTATATTTCGAAAAGAAGTAACTTTGATTGTATAAACGGTTTTTATAAGTAGATTGCAAAATGTTCATCAGTTGTTGCTTATACTCCTCCACATACTTGAAAACTTCATAAAATTTTTTAAAACTTCTAATTTTATCGAACTAAAGAAATATTCATATGAGAACTGAGAACTACCAACGACCGATGAATGACGAACATTCGTCCATTTTGACATTTCGTTTACATGTGCTTTTTTATTTGTCGCGAATGTCGTTTACTTAGTCTAAGAAAATGCTTTTAGAATGATTTTTAGGTTAGTCACGTGCTAACAATTCATTCGTTGAAGTGAGGATGGTATGTTACGACCAAATTCTCCCAAATTTCTCTTATTTCAGCAATTACAACCCAAATTTTAATATATTAATATTAAATAAACTAGATTTCTACCTTTTTGTTAAGTTTTTGTGAAGAATTTAGGCTTATATATGTATGTAAGTTTTAAATCCTATTTGTTTTTTTATTCGTTGGTTGCTCTCATGTGTATAGTCCTTAACACCACGTCGATCAAAAAATTTTAAAAAAGGTTTATATTAACAAGATGACAAACTGGGTGTGGCAGTGGGAGGAAATTAATAGTGTAATTTTGTTTTCGTTGACTATCAGCCCTCAAAATTTTATTGAAATCGGTTTAAAGATTTAGTTTTTATTAAAAAGAGCAATAAGTAGGCGTGTCAGTGGGCGGAAATTGATAGGGAAAATTTCTCTTGAAGCTGAAAATCATTCCTGAAAATTTCAACAAAATCGGTTCAATGGTTTAGATTTTATGGAGTTTTTTCCGCTCTCCCATACAAGTCGCCCCACTGTGCGCCGCCGCCGCCGTCACACAGCCGCGCAGCCACCTCTACTTCTGTCCAGATTAGTTGAGAGAGCAATGAAAATGCCATTCTCAGCTTTAAAGCCTGATGTACTATAGATCCAGGTTTTTGATTTATGCCAATAGCGTTAATTTCCCAACATGACACATTCGAAGTATAGACAACTTTACAAGCCGGCGCGGCGCAGTGCGGTGATGGCGGCTTATGTCTGCTCAGGCGCACAAGCTCAGCTGTGCAGTGCTATTAAATGCTAGACTGTCAAGCCTGTCTATTTATATTTTGTGAACCACACATCCAGCTAACACACACACACACACACACACACTCTATAGACATATACGCAAGAAAATTAGATTCATAAATCTGAAACAGCTAGCATATACATCAACTGGTTCAAGTCGAACACGAATTATTGTTGCTCTTATCCATTGGAGAGAAGTTCCTTTTCAAGCCTCAACCAAGTGCGCAGTCCTCAACAACCCCCCCCCCCCCATCTCTCCTCCACGAAGTCACTTTCGTTTGTAAGCGAAGTAAATCAATGTCTTGAGCTTCTAATCCCGACTAAATGACGATTATTGCTCACAAATGAGCGGTGACGAGCCACTAACTCACTCATGTTTCATGAGCATAAGTGCTAGGAGTCTTTTTGGCCATTTTGTTGCTGCTGACGGTTTTCGATTTTTTTTTTTGTGTGTTTCCTTCTAAAGATGGCTTAAAATAAATTTGAACGAATGTGTCTGGCTTGAGCTCCTGGATTTGCATAGAACAGCGAAAACGTGATTTGCCGATTCTCAATTCCCTATCCCGATCCCGACGGACTTGTGAGCACCAACAGCAACGACGACGACGACGACACATGTTGTGTGCAAGGACGCGTTCTCATCGTCACCCTCAAGCCCCAAGTCTTGTCTATACAATATGCATATAGACACAGAAGAGCTCCTAAAAACTGAAAGCATTTTGTTTAGGAGCGGAGCCGGTGCCTGTGCCGCCAAGACACTGTCTGTTCTATAGGAGTGTTGTTTTATTTTGGACCTCTTCAATCCCATTGGGAAATATTGAAATGGAAACTATCTTTGGCACATGGATGCGATGCATTTAGTTGTCGAATAGTGGCGGAGTATAGTGCGCGAATTTTTGCGCTTTTTATTACCGCCGCCACTGCCACTGCTGCCCATAAAGCCCAGCCATTCCATATCGGCCCATGGTATTGCCATTGCCACTATTCAGTAGATGGAAATGGTGCACGGCACAAGTGGTTTGGCCGATTACACGACGTAGACATGGGTTATGAATAATTTAGATCCCATATAGAGTTGTGCCGGGGCTATATGCGCTGAGAGTCGCGAGTGTTGGGCAGAAAATCTGCATGCGTCCGGAAAGGGACGCGAAGCGACCGACAACGAGAACGGGAACGGGTGGATGTGGGTGGAGATACAAAGGGCAGGGTATTTATTGTTTGCATGCATTACATGTCGGGTAGTAAACTATGTCGATTTTATTTAATGGGATTTGTTGTTGTTGTTGTGTTTTATTTTTTTTTTCTCCTTTTTTTGCTGGAAATGTGGTGCATGCATTCATATGCGGGACAGGATGTGTTGTGTCCTTTTAATGCAAAATATGTTATTGATGGCAATAGACGTGGTTAAGCAAAGGCAACTCATGTGTTTTTGTAAAATTTTTCAGACTTTTTCTGTTGTTGTTGGAGAAAATGCAGCATGTTGTTGTGGATTTTGTTTTTCGTCATACCTTCTCGTACCCAGGGTGTTACAGAAGTGTTGTTGGAAGACAATAAGTTGGTTTTGGCTGAAACGAATGCGTGCAATGTGGAATAAGCGGATTGTCGCGGTCGTGAGGAAGACCTGAAAAATTGCCCGAATGTGTTATGGGATATAACATACTTTACTAAATCAATATCTAGGTAAGGGAGTTTTCAACCTCTTTTAACATTTCGAAAAGTAGTCAAGTTTGAATTATTAAACATCGTGACATAGTGCGACGACATGATGTGTTGCAAGTGTTTTAACTTTTTTTTGTGGCAAAACCAATTTCGCTTTTTATTTAATTATATTTATCCACTGATATAAGAAATTAAATTATTATATTAGTAATCTTAAAATTACAAATAACTTTTGACAATTTTTGTAAAAATTATGGCAAGGCTGCAATTTGCAATATTTGTCTTGTCAATTACCTATTATAGATATCTGTATTTACGAGTGGTGTCTATGTAAACTTTAAATGACATTTTGACATTTTATTATCGGTCTGATTTGTCAAACTGAATTTTTGACAAATCTGGACGTTTTATGGTCCCTAGAATCTAGTCTGTGTTTGCGTGTGTACGTACGTTCGTACGTTCGAGATATCCTTTTTCGTTAACGATATCTCGAGAATGAAAAATAGATATCGACTCGAATTAAATTTTGTTTAATAGGTTACAACTTCAAAAGATGCAGAAAGGGCTTTCATACAAATTTGTCAAGCGTTATTTTGACAACAATTTTAGTTGGCCGCAAATATCTCACGAATAGATAATGCTATTGACTTAAATAAATTTTATTGTATACATTTACATTGTGATGTGATGTAGATTTGGTATAAATTTGGAAACATTTCAATACATCGTTATTTTTTTTTAAATAGAAAAACTACAAAAAAAATTGGAGCACAAATATACAAAGAAGGAAAAATGATACCATTTTCGGAAAAATTTTTTATTATATGAAATGCTGTCCTTCACATCTGTTGAAATTTTCGAAAGAACTCAATTGACAGTTTTCTTGCAAAAAATAAAAAAACTGTCAAAACTAGTTTCTTGACTTGAATATGTCGAAAGTTGTCAATAATGTTAACTTCAAATTTATTTCATTTTTTGCATAATACAACTGTTAACATTATGGTGGATTTTTGACAGTTTTATTACGAAAACTAAAACAGAAATTTACAGAAAAGCACCCAGCTTCTTTTTCACACAATTAACTTAAAATTTTCTACAAGTTACATATTTGTACCTATTGTTAAAATTATTTCTTAAAAAAATAAAAGATTTTAAGACAAATCACTGTCAAACGTAACCTTTAGGTATTATTTCCAAAAATTCAAGACGGATTTGCTGACTGTATAACTTACTCTTAGTAATCGTTTTTATTGCATTCTATTTGAAGTTCAAATATCAATTCGATCTGATCTGATCTGATCAAGTGATCACTTATCTAGCATTCCAATTTTTTTGTTGATTATTTTCAAATAATGGTATCATATCTTAATCGCCTTTAATGGCAAGAACATCTGTTAAAAAAGCTCTAGGTTGGTAAGGTACAACACATTTATAAACCCAACCAAACCCATATCCATGGCTGTCCTCATCTTGCACCTTGATATTATTGAATTATAAATACAAAGTTGACAAACATTATTTGACATTGTCAACTCACCTACCCAAAAGCTGTCGAAATTCGACCACGAACTAATACATCATCATCACACTTTTTTTTTATTGAAATCCTACTCGTATGTATGTACCACAGAAAAAAATACCCTCGTGACCAAAATTAAATAAAATGTTGCAGTTTTGTGGATAGGCAAGGTAAGGACCCAACCAATATCGTCTAATATTTGTTTGCACATGTTAGCATTTATATAATTTTTAACTTTACTTAAGATCACTTGAAGTGCCAAAAACAAATAACATAAACGACAATAAAGTTGGATTCGGAAAATTGCAATGAATTGTCTTTTGGTTTTGGTTTCGCCTTTGGTATTGCTGTGCCATGAGACGGGGTGACCTGTCTGGCATCGATCTATGTATTTAAGAACAACGTGCCTCTTCTTATCGACAGCTATATGCACCAACAAAAACTTCGTTAAATGTCAATATTTCTACTCGTACTCGAGTAAAGGTATAACTTGCACACCGGCTTTGGTACACACCCCCGTGCGATCACCGTCGCGTCGCGTCAACAAATCTTTGAAAATTAACAAAACAAAAAAAACAACGACTATTTCCAGTTTGAAGTTATTTAATAGCAGATCTCGCGATTTATTTGGCAACGACGAATTTTCCAATTTTGCTGGAAAAATTCCTCAGGTTTAATTTGACATGAGAGCAGTGAAATAAATCTTGTATAGTTTGAGAGGTGGAGTTGCAAATACAACGAACAAAATCAACGAGTTTGAAAACTCATCTTATTTTGTCAACAAAACTGGAAACTGGTCCGTAACCATTTTTCTGCAAAGAACCACGGGAAAGAATTTCAGTATTTTTAAATCGATCAAAACGGAAACGAAAAGAGTAATTTTTCATTTAATTGGAGATTGCAATAATAAGCTTTCAAATCACAAATCATTTAGTTATTAAAAAGATTGCAATAATTGATCATTGATTCCCAATCAATTGATTGCATTCGTTTGAAGTCTTTAATTCATTTGAAGTCCTTGTTCCTTTTGCAGTTTTTGAATTAACCTCGATTCTTTGAGAACAAAAATTAATGCAAATATTTTAAATCCAATCAAGTGAAGGTAGGAAGTCACTTAGTCTTATGTCAAATTTTGACAAAAAAAAAGAGAGTACAATCCTATAACCTCAAATTATTGCAAAGTTATATTATTCTCAAATTTAATTCAATGATTGCAATCTTAAAATTGAAGTACATAATTAATTTTTATAAAACAAGACAGCACATTTTCTCGAAATATAATTACTTAAAAATGTCGTTAAGATTGTAGATTAAGTAGACGTCATATTTCGCACTTTTTAGTTCTCGTGTAGAATTATGTGATTTGACGTCCTAGACTATAAAAATCTCTCTCCATAAGCTTAAACTTAAGTAAGAGATTTATTGTTGATATTTATGTATGTTTGTATGTATTATGTATGTATGTATGTTATAGGTTGTGAAGTTTGCTGCATTTATCCAAAGTCTTATAGCAGCCATGGCATGTTGCTGAACAAAAATCCCAAAGGTAATTACAAATCGTCGTCGTTCGTTCGTCGTGAAGTGACTTCAATTTCGTGATTATTAAAACTAGGTTAAGACAGCTATTAGAGATACCTACTCGTATTCCGAATGTTATTCTTGTTTTTTTTTTTTTTTCTGGACTCTTTTGGAAATCGGTGTTAACTTCAAAGCAATCGAAGGTGATCAGGACCGAGTTTTCACATTAGAAATTGCGCAAAAAGTTCGAATTTCATAAAAGATACCAATACGATGTTTCTTTAAAGTTTTTGATATTTTTTTAATTTATGAACCTAGTCATTTTAGTTGAGTATTATTTCTTGACTAAGGACAAACATTTCAAAACCTGTAACTTAAACAATTTAGACTAAGCTGTTCTTTTAAATGATGTTTCTTTATTCTTTTTGACCATAACATATTCAATTTCTTAAATTAATTCAAAGGATTTTTTCAGCTTCATGACGAACCAATGTAATGGCCAAATTCAAACTAATGCTTGTACCTACCTATCTAACTCATCTGGGAGTGGGGAGACCGTAAGTTATGTATACCCAGTCCTTTTCTAATTAAAATTATGCAAATGAGCGCAAGGACTTTATGTGATTTGTTTTTCCAAATGGGACATGGGATTTGGCTTAAATGGCAATGTTATTATTTTTATAAACCTAGACTATTTAATTTTTAGATATAATGATAAGGTCAGAGCTTGAGGGTGATTTTACATGTTTTTATGTATGTATTATACAAATTTTACATTACCTACAAAAATTATAAAAATTCTTTTCTATAAAAAAAGATTTAAATTTTAAAGATAGCAATCTGATTTTGTCTAAAAGAAAATGAAGAAAAATTAATTCTAAAAAAAGGGGGGTCAGTCAAAAAGAACAAACTTATTCAAAAATGAATGGCAACAATCTTTTCTTATTTCACTTGGTTCTAAGACACCTATTTTTTAATCGTCAGTCGTCTTATATTTAAGTATCATTGTAAATCCATCATTCAAAAAATTAACACTTCAGCCACCCGAAAAAATGGTAAAAATGATTGATATTGCTAAAAAGTCCAATTTTAAATTAAAAAACTGACAATCTTTACTAATGCCCACTATATTGAAAGTAGACAGAAAACTTTGACAATGACGAACCATTATCAAGAATGTCATCAGTCAGAACCGGCTTAAAATAGTAAAAATAAAAACACTGCATGAATTTATCAGTCAAAACTGTAATTCATGTTCAATTATGTGTATCATACATTTGAATATTTGATACGCGAAAATTATTTATCACCTTCATTTTTGACTTCAGTCAATTATAAGTCAGTTTTTACTGGCGTCAATTAAGTTTAAACTAAATTGCTATTGATGCCAATCATATGAAGATTGGAAACATACAATTTTTACTCTGACTAAATTTTATATAACGAATGTGTAACAATAGTCAACAGTCAGAGTTGTAAGTCATAATTATTTTGTTTGTATTATAAAATCGGACAAACAAGCAGTGGTGGTAAAATCTGCATTCATCAGTCAAAACTGAAAGTCAAGTCGCAAATCGAGTACCTACTATAAATATGTCAAGTATGTAATTCATTTTTACTGGTATTAGTCAGACTGAGCAAAAATTTTCAGAATCTTCATACAAAATTTTCATATTGGTTGAACAATTTTTACTGACTGTCATTCAAGTTGTTAAAAAATGTTTGATTGCATTTTTTATTGAAGTTGATAACTAGCAATAATTCAGAATAAATACACTTCAAACATCAATAAAAACTGTAAATAATTTTCGATAGAATGTTTAATTTTGTGACAGAAATTCGGTTACGAGTGTATGAACTGAAAAGTGAAATTCTGACTAAAGTAGCAGTCTTAGCAAACTTTCATTCCTACTTCAGTCGTCTTGCAAAACTGTCATCATAAAAAAACTTTGTGTCATTCATGACTTTCATTCTTTTGTAAAATTTCGTCTTGAAGTCATTGTTCTGACCAATTGTTAACATTATTTATATGATGTCTTCAATCTTGTCGTGATACTTAAATTTTGTATTCAATTAATATGGATTACATTTTTATAATTTTTCAACCAATAACCTCTTCATGTTGTCTAAAAGTCCATCATCATCTGTCTAACTCGAAGAAGAAAGCTGTTAAGTGTTATAACTTCTTTCATATCACAGCATGATGCCGGTCTCCATCGTTCCACCATAATTCAATAGACACCCAGTGACCATCAGAACCAGGCTCACATCACCACCGACTCTGACATCATCAACAACAACAACAACAACAAGAATCCCCAGTGGTCCACAAAACAATTGACAGCTGAAGAGATGTTCTTGTGTCAGTTGTAGGTATATAATTCTATATCCCACTTGTAATCTCGGCTTAAGCTCAAATCGAAACACCACAGGAAGCACAGTAAGAGAGTGTAAGAGTATATTATGGCCAACAACGCAACGGCCAAGCTAACACACAAAACAACTTGAGGCATAGCCCCAAAGGAAACAACTGATTTCCAGACGTTGTATCTTAATTAAGTCTTAATGAGTGTGTACCTTAATGCAATCGAATCAAGACAACATAACGTCAAGTCACACGAGCGACTGTCGACCATATAAGCGATCGCGTTGCGGACTGAGACTTGTTGTCGTACCCGTCATCGTCATCGACGCCATTTAGGTCGTCGTCGTTTAATGTAAAAGCGAACACAACAACTTCGTGGGTCGACATAAATTTTGGGATATAAATTGTGGCAATTAACAGAGTATCTATACCCACCGCTCCAGCCGCTCACCAATCCGCCACGACTTACTACAGTGGAATCAACACTGACTCTTAGCCAAACTCTGTCCGACTCCGATCTGAGAACTGAAACTGACCACAGTCAAGCAACGGCGGAGAGTGATCTTTCAGTGCGTTGCGTTGTGTGTGAGAAAAATCAGACTCGAAGCCCGATCAGGGGTTATTAAGATGTTAATTCCGTTCGCAAACAAGGACCAAACACTGCCTACGCGTGAAAATATATAGAAGACTCTGGGCCGTTGCTGACAGTGGCATGCTGCTTGCATGGAAGTCGTGTATAAGTCTTCGAAGCGACACGATCGTATCCTACAGACACAAAATGGCATCTATGGTCGATCGTAGGTAGGTAGTTTAGAACAGAGTGCCCTAAAGGCAGCTCCAAGAAGGAAAAGAACTCGAAAAGACGTGTAATGATTTGTCCAGCTGTGAAACCAACACTTTTCCAGCGATCTAGGCGAATAAATCATTTTAAAGAACGACCGATCGCGCATGTCCCTTGGGGCATCGCATAACTGAGAAATGATGCAGCAGCCAAAGGAGGACGATCGGGTGGGGAATATTCTGGAATATCGCCTCCCTTGAACTTCGTTGATGTTAGTTTTGATGTCAGTTTTGGAAGCCTTTATGCCAAATTGAAAATTTTGTTAGTTTCTTAAATTGATCGATATTTTTAACGAAAGAATATTGAATGAGACAAGGTCCATCAAAAGTCTCCAAGCCATTTCAAGACTTCACTAAAGAAGCTCAGATGCCGAGATCGTTACAATGATTGATAGGGACGTTTTTTTCACTTGACGAAACTTAACGAAACTATAAATCGAATTGTGACTCAGTGATCAATCCGAGATCCTCCACTTGTTCCTCAATCTGAAGTTTTTTATAATTTAATTAAAACCCAAGATGTCAAATGAATGTCATCGTAAACATCAATTAATTGTCTCTTCGAATCTTCTCATTAACTAAGCCATTCATTCCGCATTCGATGATAAAAGTCTTAATTCCAAAACTATCTTCAACTTTAACTTGACTTTAAATTTCTCAAGAACCGACTACGAATTGACCATCAAATAAAGGCGCTTGTAATAAAACTAAATTAGCAAGATATAAATGCTTATAAAACCATGTCCCTTGCCTCTTCGGTCTGGTCTATTAGTTTCAACAAGAATGAAGTGTCGCATTTGTCACCTCTCCTAACGTAGCATGCTTCGTCGTCGTCGTCGCCTCATCATCATGTCGTCGTCGGACGGCCTTACAGTCTCGTCACACTCATCGAACATCTCAACAGATCGTAAACATTTTCGCGTTCGGCCATTAAATTGGCCAATGAGCAAAAATAACTAAAAACAAAAAAAAAGATGTTTAAACAATTATTGACACTTTTACCCCACCTCAACCTAAAAGCATCATCAGCCGTCTAGCTCCACATGTCAGTTAGAGATAGAGGGGGATGGGGGCTAGAGGGAAAAACGATCGCAGAGTTATTTTTTTTCTCTTTTTTTTTTTGCCTGTTATTAAGTTCCAGACAACTTGAGTGTGGATGTCGATCTTATAGCAGTCGAAACAGCTCTAAGCCATGTGTCAATGACTTGGCTTAAAATGGAATGCCAGCCGAACGAACGTGTGATAAGATGTTGTGCAGAAAGAATGTCTGATGTTTAGTTGTATAAGAGACTCTGGGTCTGGGTATGGAATGGACCTTATAGGTCATTGTGTTGTTAATTGAGGGAGGGCGTGTATATGGTTCGAAATTATTGGACCACTGAGTCATTCGGATTATTTGAGACCATTTTCTAAGCAGGTTTCTAATGGCCAGTTAAAGCTTATAAGTTTTCTGAACAGACATCATCCATTAGACTGTGAAGGTAAGATAGGTTAAGGTATTAGAAATAATTGTGGTCAAAAATGTCGACGAACGACGCACGCGACGACGGACGGTAATGAGGAAGTTTTGGTCATGAGGGAGTGTGCGCTCTATATGAGGAATATAGAGACTTAGGTACGTACTACGACCAGGGCTTTTTATCTGATGGAAGGAAATCTAAAAGCCTATTTTTTACAGGTCCAATAAATTATTCCTTGAATTTATTTTATAAATTTCATTTTTAAGAAAAAAACGTTTTCTGTTTATATCGCTAGCTAAAATAAGAGGTTAATTAATGTTCAGCTAAATCCCGTGGAACTCCATCTGATGTTTTTAGGGAGACTAATTTCTCGTTTAATTTCCTACTATTAATCATTTTTTATCGATACTTTTCAATTGGTCAAGGATATTTACTTAAAGTTCCATAAGGAAATAAACTTGGTCCACTTCTTTTAAGTATTTTGGTTTGTACAATTATGCCGATTACATATTTAATGTAGGACGTATGTATATTTAACGCAAATGACATAAATATATTTCTGCATTAAAAATGGAAGCGGTCAACCAAAAACTTAAATATAGGAATTGTTGGGATATTCAGAAAATTAAACTAATTTAATCCCTGCATAACCTTGAGAATTATTTAAATTGTATGATTTTTTGAATATCCCACAAATAAGTTGCGGATTAAAATTTTTGGAAACCAATTTCAAAATTTTACAGTTGAAGAATGTTGCTGAATTATTGTAAGTTTTTTTTTGTATCTTCGTAAATAAATATTTTAATTTTCAATATCCCACAATCATGTAGAATTTTTTTAAGCAGGCTAGTAAAAATTAAGACTGACTTTTTAAATATCCTAAAAATATGTTGTTAAGGGAGTAGATATGGCACTCCAGAGATTTTAGTGATTTCGTACGTGTTTAATTTTGAAATGGTATTTTTTAATATCCCACAAATTACTACTAACTTTATAATTCCTACAACTTATAAGAAAAATGTTCAATTTTAAGAGCTGACAATAGCTGAAAGGACAATTTTTTTTAGTGTTTGTAGTAACTTTGTTTGGGAGTATTTACATATTTTCCGAATATCCCATTTAGGTGTACGTATATGCCACTGCCCATATTAAAAAAAAAACAGTGAATATAAAAAAATACACGGTTTAAATTTACCATCATAAGTGCCAATCTTTTCTGGTTTTTGGTGATTTTTCAGGTACCTGGTATATTTTTTCGAATATCCCACAAAAAATATTTTATGATTTTTCAAAATAAATTCATTGTTAAAAGAAAAAAAAACTTAAAATTCTTTTATATTATAGGTACATACAAGGAATGATTATAATAAGCTAAGACTGCGGCCGTTTTTTTGAAAATCTCAAAAATGGGATGATAGATTTTCAAAACTGAAAAATATTACTTTTAATAGAAAATCACAAGACTTAGTAAATTTCATAAATCTAAGGACCTTAATTCTTATGGGTTTTCGTGTAACCATTTTTTTCTTGGCTTTATTGAAATATTTTTTCAAAGTGTGGAAATTTTAAATTCAGAGATTAAAGTTTTGGACTTGTTTAATTGGATTTCGAAACCTTTTTATCCATGTACCCCATACATTTTTGCCATTTTTAAGAAATATTAATTATTATTTCCAAGTTTTATGTCCACTAGAAGAATATTCTTCCATTCCTATAACACAAAAACAAACTGCATAATATTCAACTTTAACCTTTGGTGTCGAACTGATATGTTGTCACATTTTTCTATGCTCATATAAGAAAAAAAAATCCCGAGGACAACTCGAGGACTTCAAAGAGCCAGTTGAATCCTAAAAAATTCATCTGTTCTATGGTGACTGACTTAAATCCTTTCTTCAAATAGGTCTTTTGATTCTTTCTTCTTATACTGATGCCTGTGAATGTGAACATATAGTAAGAATGCTACCGGCTTCCAATAAGGGTTGAATATGCAAAAGGTGAATGGATGGACATAACGGTAAAGTGTTCGTTCCACTTACAGGTAGGTATGTAGGAATGTTCTCGCCATTCATCACAGGATCCTTTGCCAAAGCTATATCAACTCCAACATATAGCCACCTTTTGTTCAAGTTCGATATGTATTTTTTTTTTCCAACTACCAACCTACTCCTTTCAACAAAAGGTCTAATGCAAGGTACCTTCTATAGATATCCACTACCATAGAAACGTGCAACAGAATCGAAACGTTTTGCAACAAAAAAAGTGCACTAAACTTCGAGAGGGTCCTTTGTTTTCTGTCGTTTGTATTTATGTTGAATGCAATTCCCATTGCACATATCAACTCATACATAAAGTAGGTAAGGTACTTTCCGTCTCACAACTCTCAACTCAACGTGTCGGTTCGTCGTCGAAGTCGGTTGGTCGTTCTTACCAAGGATCAAAATCGATGTACGAAATCGAGTCCTAAACTGCTTTGCAGCTGCCATTTGTTTTTATAACTTTTTTTTTCTTATTGGTCCTTGCTCGTGTTGTTCGAAGGTGCATATAAGAAGAGGGTGGGTGAGGTAAGGAGGTTTGTTTTCTGGTGTTTTCTCTTAACGGGACTTTGGAGTTTTTGCATACCTTCCGCAGAAGCTTCTCGTCGACGGTTTGTATGTAATACTTGGTACCAATTTGTCCTGAGGATCCAAGTGTGTCTATATGGGTGCTTGTTAAAAAAACTGTTGGGTTCTTAAACTGTGTCAAGAGTTTTGTCCTTTTGGCTTCCTTTCAAAGGTATTCTCAACTTCAGAAATGAGGGTTAATAAGTTGCAGAAATAATCCACAGAAATAAATTGATATTTTGAAGTCCGAATTTTTATTATTTGCAATTCTAATCATTCTTCCCAATTAGAACATGATCTATAGTTTTGACTGAAATCTAATGGACTGGAAAGAAGAAAGAACTCTTCATCGTATCTCCAGATTAATTGATTCCTGTTTCTTCTTAGCATTTTTAAATGTACAAACTCAAATTGCTCACGATCAATCCTCCTGAATGTTAAATAACATCCAATCAAAGAACCCACCTTTTGCCTCAAGATTTATAAATTACAGTACGATTTTTCTTCTTTCCTCGTGTAACCATAACTATTCTAGGAATAGGACAGTCTCACGAAAAGCACTTCAACTTCACTCTGTCCACTTGTCATGTTATCTCGAACTCGATGAATAAGTACTCTCTACCCTATCCTAACTCCTGGTTGCATCCGATCAACTCTGGGCACTGGTGCAAGTCCAAGTATTAAAAAACTCCCAGAGAGAACTTGTCAAACACCGCTAATATCACAGCATCACCCCGCATAAAACATCATTTAAATGGATACTTACAATCCAGCCAATAAAACATCATGACCAACAAGCAGATGAACGCCAACTAAACCACCCGCCCGGTCCAGCTTCTGACTGAGCAGAGTCCGACCGACACGACGACGACGGAAAGGACCGGACGGCCACTGCCGGCCTGGGACTCACGATGATCAATGTTAATGGGATTTTTTCGCGAGCCAAAAACTCCATCTCAGCTTTCGTTTTCTTCTGCTCTCGTATACGTTTATATTTTCCAGCGATAGATCGCGTCCACCTATTTGTATATCATCTGCAAAAGATGTATCTTCATGCAGCACCACAAGTTCCAGTTCCATGATGCTACAGCAGCAGCAACTTCGGCTTGCTGCGTGCAACACACTCACTCCATGTTACAAAACGACGATTTTCTTTGATTAAATTGCACACTTGTTGCCAATGATGTCCAGAAAGGGGACGAGAAGAGAGCCTTATCCTTCGCTTCGGTAATGGGAGCCTTCGACTTCCATCTTGATTCTTGAATAGGGAAAAAAAAGAAAAGTTTATTAAAGGTGCAACCACGCAGTACAACATCATTCTGCAAACCATACGAATACCAATAAGTTGATCCTAGAATAGTATCGCTGCCGTATTTTAAATGGATCTAATTTGAGAGGCAATCAATTCATTGGAAGCAATAATTAAACGAAATGATACATTGATGCAATTCCAGGTTCACCCCATTTGGGATTGTAATATGCACTGCGTTCAGCTCTGCTCCGCTCCATTAATAGGTACAGGGATCCTGGTTCAGACCATAAGAGAAAAGGAGGTTTTGGCTCATACAACAAGTCGTCCAATAAATCAATCCACCTATCCTTGCATCATGCAAATTAGTTTTGGAATGGTTAGGTTCGGTATGTATATCGGTGATATGCGGTGGGTTCGAGGACACGGCACAAGTTTGAGTTGAGCGGTGTGTGGGGAAGGGGGGGTGGTATGAGTGCCTTGTACTGGCTCTGAAGATTGGAATTGGCAATTGGTGGAGGAGCATCTCTCACCTCCATCCATTCCACATCCAAGTCCAAGGCATTAGAGAAGATGTGCGGTTACTGCCACTTGAATGATTATACTGCTACTAGACAGCTTCCTTGTGAATTCCTGAGGCGATTACATATTGGAATTGGATCAAAGTGAATTGTGTTTACGGTTAAATGGTTTATTTTAATCTCTGACCAGGTGTTCTGGCGGCATGGCAGCGGCATCGGCATCAGCAGCTTGAGAGACTTGGATGGCAACTTTAGTTAAGTCGGGAATAGGAGAAATAAAGCCCCTGGGAATATACAAAAGAAGAAGAAGATTGAGATCAATTCTGTTGGTTTCGGTAGCAGAAATATATTTGTACACCTTACCTACATGCTATGCATATCTATGACTTGAAGAATTTCTATGTGTTAGGTACATATGTCTGTATATGTATTTGTAGATTGAAAAGGGCTTGATAGAAATTAATTTCGAGAAGTTTATTAGCCACTTCCGCTTACAGGAATCGGACTGTGAATAAATGATTTTGCCCAATGGCAAAGGATATTAGAAATTTATACATATACATATGCGCATGCATCTATGCATTTATGCAGTTCTGCATTTAATTTCATTTTGTTAGATTCAGGTAAATATGCAGTTACTATCTACTGATGATGATTTGAAATTTTCAAGTTAGGTACATAAATATGTTTCGGTAAGGATTTATTATTGAATAGACTTACCGACATCGTATGGTAAGTGGTATGGACTCGATTTGAAATTGTATGATTTTGAAATATCTAAATATTGTCCGTTCAATTACCTTGCAAGGTTTATTGCATGCTTTAGTTATTTTGTGGAACGAAGGCTATTAGAATCATTCATCACTGTATGAGGTCTTTTGATGGATGTCTATTATTTGTAATTTGTGATGAGGAAACTTAAAATTTCATCTACATATCTGTAATACTTTTTTAAGCTTCGTCGTTTTTCAATGCTATTTCAGAATAACAGGGGCGGTATTTTCTTTGCTGGCATTGAGGTGACCCACATTGCAGAATTCTTCCACAAAGTCATATTTTATAAACATACATTATGTAAATCAATTCAAAAGAAAAGCTACTTGCTGTAAAAGTATTGCAGATGCAAATTCTTTGTAACTATTGCTCTTCAAATAATGCACATGTAAGCTCTACATTATTATTCATTACCTTACATTTTTACTTGTTTTTTATTATACATATTTTCATTCATTTTTGAATTGACATTTGTTGTTTCTGAGAGCTGGTAGTTCAAAAAATGTACCTTCTTTTTTACCCTCAGCATTTAATACTCATCATAACGTCAGAACACTCAACTTTTTTCTTTCGAACACTCCTTGGCCTTGCTTAGCAAAATTTTGAAGCTCTAAGAAAATACTAATCGACTCGACAACTGGGTTCGATCCTGGCCTCATTAACAGGTCTTTCCATTTATCCCAATATCGAATGAGCACCACTTTTCCAGCAGCTACCGAAGTCTATCGAGCTTAACTTTTTTTCATGATAACTTCTTCGAGTCGGACAGATTGCATATAGATACAGTACGTGATCGTAACGTCTCCGGCATCGCCCTTCCTCACATACAGGGCCAACAATTATCTCAACAAATTTCCTATCGAAGACACTAAAAGGTCGGAATGCCTTTGTAAAACAAAATTTTGTGTTTGACAATTCAAACTCAGTTCCAGTATTATATTTGAACAATATAAAACTTTTGACATAAGGATTATTCATATTCTCAAATATTTTCAAAAAAACATGGTTAGAAGAATTTTCTACAGATTGAAACCATAAGCGTTCACATTCATTAAACATATTGTCAAATATCACTTTTCAATGGCTAAGACTTACTCGAAATAACAATGATATTTTATAAGTGGCTGTGACTAATTTGTTTTACAAAACACAACTCAAAAATCCCTTTGTCCATGAAAGTTAATCATTGACAAAGTTGCGTTCATGTTCTCCAATATATGCTTGTCATACCAGCAAAACTTTAAAATATTTTAATAACTATTTAACATCAGCATACGAGTATTTGACAGTTCATTTTATTCAGCATTCACATTTTCAAATTCTTGTCAATTTAACAGCTTTTTATCAAACAATATTTAAGAATGTAGCAGAAGGTTTGTTCATAAATTTTTTTGAACTCGCTTTTAAGAAATTCGAGTCGAAATTTTTGGGTTCAGTTGCCGATTTGACACTTTTCACTTTTTAGTTTTATGTTTCGTATTTTTTTTATGTAAAATACATTAATCAACACTTCATCAACTCAATTGAATTGGCTGACAATTCAATTCTATTTCAACTCAACTTTTCGATACTGAATATAAACGAGGTACGTATCTGCCAATTAAATTAACATTTTAAATTACCCCCTTTAATGATTCCGGTACAATAAATATTCAATTTTTGGACTTACCCGGGATTGGCTTTGACAGCAGCTTTTGAGCATCTTCATTCAATTCAATGGAACAATTAAATTATTTTGCATCAATTCACCTTAACATCCTCTTATTTTTGAACATCTGTTTTTCCCTAAGCTATGCATGTGATGTATTCCATCTTTTGCTAACAATTAGAAAAAAAATCTCCTTTACCTGGAAAAGTTTGTTTTCAAAAATTCGTTATTTCAAAAGAATATCCCAATTCCAATTGAATAACGAGAAATCAATTGGAGTGAACATCAAAACAAAAACTTCTACGAAAATACTTTTTTTTCTATTTTTCGAATTCAACCATCTATATAAAACATTTGACTATCAATTAAAATGACGAATATCAATTATTTGACTAACTGTGTGCAAATATCTAACAACTAACACTCTTTTGTGTCTTGTGATGCGTTGTGTCTCGTAAGCATCATCGCATTTCGCATCGCGTTCGTGTCTCGTCTCTATCCCCGCCGTCATTGTTGACGTTTGAGTTCATCTTAAAAGTCACAATGGCAACATAATTAACATTTTGTTGATTTTTCCGCCATTTAAGCTCACATCGAGTGTTGTTCTAAGTCAAGAGAAAACAATTCTGCTACCGCGATACGCTATAGGTCTACCGTTTACGGCTACGCTACGCACTGTCAGCTGCAATTTACGCAAGTTTTTGTTCGTTATATTCATTTGTAAAGGGTGTTTCGGAGAAAGTAAATCATTTTAAGAAAATTTGGATTTTTTTATGTAGAAAACATAAACGTCACAAGTTCGCCGCGATACAAAATTCAAATTCCAAAATCAAGAAACGATATACTGAATTACTGAATGTAAGGTTTTAATAGTTGGATGTTTATGATTTAAGGCTAGACAGCTGTCAAATCATTCTTTCAGGTTATGTAAAGGCATAAATGATAAATTTTTGGCAATGTTCACATTGGATTCTTTTGTGGCGATTCACTTTGAAGTCATATTATTATGTATTTAACTTCGTTTCCACATAATATTTAAAAAGATAAAATTGTGACAGATATTTCATTTTGAAGATAAAGAGTTGAACTGTCATTTCAAAAGAATCAAGGGCGAACAGCACATTTTAAGCAATTAGTCTTCGTTCTAAAATCAATTTAATAAATTTTGACATTTAAAGCCAATGAACTAAAAGAACACCCTGTGCAATTTATTTTTTACTCACGTTCATGGCGCCACCGTCGCGTCGCGTCGTCGTTGCTCGTTAAATGTAGACAACATCACTGACTGAGTGGACCCTCGTTTTTGTCTATACTATAATTTTTTTCTCTTTCTCCTTCTCTCTCTCTCTCTCTCTTTCCCACTGTGGAAGTTTCGTCAGGCGAATAATATGCAAATTAAAGAGCAATTTGTTATCACATTTAAACGCAATGGGGGGAGGGGGAGGCTGAAGGAAAATTCATAGATACATATATAAGTATGTTTGAGTTCACACAGAATAAAAAAAAACGGAGACCATATTCATGATTTATTAATAAGGTTTACCCTCTTTACTCGTATTTTGTAAGCAATGTACCCCTCGGAAGTTATTTGCATGTGTAAAACACTCAAAATTTAATTCGCGCGATTCGCGAACTGCTTTCGTTCGTTGACTTGAGTGTCCTGGTCCTGGTCGTAGTCTTATTCCTGATCCTTGTCCTGGTCCCGCCAAATTAACCAAAGAAAGACTGAAAGGGAGAGTTTTAGCATATACCTATTGTTTTTGGTAATAGATTATAACGAAGAGCTTTAAAAGTGATAATTGATGATGCTCCAGCTTAATAGACGGACAAAAAAAAAAAAAAAACACCAGGAAGCTTCCAAAATGATGATGTGCGATGACGGAACTGGAAGGAACGCGTATGCATGGATGAATTTTGTTTTGTTGTTGATTCAGGTTCATCAGGAAAAGTCAGTGTGGTGTTTTTTTTCTGTTTCTTCCTGGAAACGGAATAAATTATAAACTTTTAGAAAAGAAAAAAAAAACTGTTTTGACTATAAATCTATATTCCATCAGAACGTCATCAGGTGGTGTTTTACAATAATAATGCTTTATGGTGATTTTGCATATCTGTTGTGCACCTGGACGGGCACGCGGGACAATTAATATTCTAAAAACGGTTGCATCAGGAAGAATCATCCAGAAGCTATTGGGTGGTGTTTTTATTTTGCTGTTTTTTTTTTCAATTTTATTTTGTAATAAAAAAACGTGCTTTTGATATGATTTTTTTGATTGTGTAAGAATTATGATGACAGGTGTTGGCGTCGTCGTCCATTCATAGGCACTAGGTTATGTATTGATGGTGCAAAACAAGCTGAAGAATAAATTACTGACTAAATAAAATGATTGGACTTTGGTGTAGAAGGCAACTGCTCTGGACTTTGGTCGAAGATATGAACTTTCTATTTTAACCACATCCGGTAAAGAACCTTCGTTTTTAAGAAGTGTGAAATTAAAATTGTTTCCGATGGTTACTGCTTAGGATTGTCATGCCCGGGATCTTAGTACAACAATTCCTTTTTGTACACATTGCCTATTGCTTCTCAAACTTGCTGTTTAAAATTGGCATAAATTATTTAAAGTTGCCAACAGGCTTAGAAGAAGTCTTTCTACCTTTTTTGGCCGCAATTCAAATTAACTCAGTTACGAGATAGCAACATGGTCTTGGTAAAGCTTGTTCGATTTGTAGGAAACCTCGGGTAACGATAATAAATAAAAACTTAATAATAATACCCAATGTATAATAATACTACATTATGATATTTATACTTAAATAATAAAACCTACTTATAATACATAATGATACTTATAATATTATCTTAACCTAATAAACTTAAAAGTAACACATAATAATAATACATGATAATACTAAAACCTGCTAATAATACCTATTAATAATACATAAATTACCTATAATAAAACCTGTTATAATAAAACATAATTATAATACTAATACTTAATATAATACTAATACTTTATAATAAAACCTAAGGATAATACTAATGCCTAATAATAAAAAAAAAAAAAAAAAATAATAATAATAATACCCAATACATAATAATAATACTTATAATAATATCTTAACCTAATAAAAATACTTAGTAATAATACATAAAACGCATATAATAATACCTAAACATAATATAAATACTTAATAATATAACATGAAAATGATATATAATTATACTTTAAACATAATAATACCTAATAATAATAGTATTTAATAATAATACAAGTTTTAACACTACATAATAATAATAATAATACCTATAATAATATGAATACCCAATAATAAAACATAAAAAAAACAATACATAATAATACCTACTAATAATAATATCTAAATATAATACCTATAATACCTAAATATCATAATATAAAAGTATTATATTACCTTACGCCTACATAATAATAATAATAATAATAATAATAATAATAATAATAATAATAATAATAATAATAATAATAATAATAATAATAATAATAATAATAATAATAATAATAATAATAATAATAATAATAATAATAATAATAATAATAATAATAATAATAATAATAATAATAATAATAATAATAATAATAATAATAATAATAATAATAATAATAATAATAATAATAATAATAATAATAATAATAATAATAATAATAATAATAATAATAATAATAATAATAATAATAATAATAATAATAATAATAATAATAATAATAATAATAATAATAATAATAATAATAATAATAATAATAATAATAATAATAATAATAATAATAATAATAATAATAATAATAATAATAATAATAATAATAATAATAATAATAATAATAATAATAATAATAATAATAATAATAATAATAATAATAATAATAATAATAATAATAATAATAATAATAATAATAATAATAATAATAATAATAATAATAATAATAATAATAATAATAATAATAATAATAATAATAATAATAATAATAATAATAATAATAATAATAATAATAATAATAATAATAATAATAATAATAATAATAATAATAATAATAATAATAATAATAATAATAATAATAATAATAATAATAATAATAATAATAATAATAATAATAATAATAATAATAATAATAATAATAATAATAATAATAATAATAATAATAATAATAATAATAATAATAATAATAATAATAATAATAATAATAATAATAATAATAATAATAATAATAATAATAATAATAATAATAATAATAATAATAATAATAATAATAATAATAATAATAATAATAATAATAATAATAATAATAATAATAATAATAATAATAATATAATAATAATAATAATAATAATAATAATAATAATAATAATAATAATAATAATAATAATAATAATAATAATAATAATAATAATAATAATAATAATAATAATAATAATAATAATAATAATAATAATAATAATAATAATAATAATAATAATAATAATAATAATAATAATATAATAATAATAATAATAATAATAATAATAATAATAATAATAATAATAATAATAATAATAATAATAATAATAATAATAATAATAATAATATAATAATAATAATAATAATAATAATAATAATAATAATAATAATAATAATAATAATAATAATAATAATAATAATAATAATAATAATAATAATAATAATAATAATAATAATAATAATAATAATTAATAATAATAATAATAATAATAATATAATAATAATAATAATAATAATAATAATAATAATAATAATAATAATAATAATAATAATAATAATAATAATAATAATAATAATAATAATAATAATAATAATAATAATAATAATAATAATAATAATAATAATAATAATAATAATAATAATAATAATAATAATAATAATAAATAATAAATAATAATAATAATAATAATAATAATAATAATAATAATAATAATAATAATAATAATAATAATAATAATAATAATAATAATAATAATAATAATAATAATAATAATAATAATAATAATAATAATAATAATAATAATAATAATAATAATAATAATAATAATAATATAATAATAATAATAATAATAATAATAATAATAATAATAATAATAATAATAAATAATAATAATAATAATAATAATAATAATAAAATAATAATAATAATAATAATAATAATAATAATAATAATAATAATAATAATATAATAATAATAATAATAATAATAATAATAATAATAATAATAATAATAATAATAATATAATAATAATAATAATAATAATAATAATAATAATAATAATAATAATAATAATAATAATAATAATAATAATAATAAAATAATAATAATAATAATAATAATAAAATAATAATAATAATAATATATAATAATAAATAATAATAATAATAATAATAATAATAATAATAATAATAATAATAATAATAATAAATAATAATAATAATAATAATAATAATAATAATAATAATAATAATAATAATAATAATAATAATAATAATAATAATAATAATAATAATAATAATAATAATAATAATAATAATAAATAATAATAATAATAATAATAATAATAATAATATAATAGTAATAAATAATAATAATAATAATAATAATAATAATAATAATAATAATAATAATAATAATAATAATAATAATAATAATAATAATAATAATAATAATAATAATAATAATAATAATAATAATAATAATATAATAATAATAATAATAATAATAATAATAATAATAATAATAATAATAATAATAATAATAATAATAATAATAATAATAATAATAACCATAATAATAATAAAGACATAATCTCGCGATCCCGAGTGTACCTACAAAAACAGAAAAATGCAAAATAGCGATCGTAACTGGCCATCACACCATCCGACGACGACGTACGCACGAAAGTACATACATAAGTTCATACATACCAGATGGTCAGTTACATCGCTAAATCTGCATAGAAACCGAACACCCAAATCTAACTGACCACCGTGTCATCCGATGTGTGTGCAACATACGTAGGCACATACATGCAGGGTGGTCAGTTACACAGCTAATCATCCGATCATCGATCCCGCTGATCGATGTGAGGTGATTAGCTATGTAATGATGCGGGTGTAGGTTTGGACCGTTGGCGAAAAATGTAAATGAGAATAAAAAAAAAATTAATAATTGGTCTAAAAGGAGGAGGAGCCAACTACGCCAAGGCTTGATGGACTGTCGAACGATGAGAAGTAGGTCAGTTGGTGTTACAAATTTAAAGGTGCGGTTCGACAAATAAAAATAAAAGTATTACATGATACAAACGAACTAAAGAAAAAAAATTTAAGTGAAGGAAAATAAAAAAAAGAGTAAAACCCAGTTATACTCGGCGCAAAGTATAAACTTTTTACTCCAAGTGGAAAAAAAAAAAAAAGGGGAAGAACGAAAGTTAAGTTTAATAATATTAAAATAAAGGAAAAGATAGTGTCATTTGAGTTAAATAAATAAAAAAAAAAAAACTATATTTTTAGTGGAAAACAAACAAAAAAGGGATAAGTTTTTTTTTTGAATAAACGAAAAGCAAATTCAAAAAAAAAAAAAAAGTTATACAATTCAACCAAAATTGGTTGTGTAAAAAAAAAAAAAAAAAGTGAACCAGTGCACCCTCCCACCTTTATCCCCAAGAAAAAAAATAAAACACCAACATAAAAAAAAAAAGAGAGAAAATATAACGAAAAAAAAAAAAAAAATAAACCATAGCCCTAAATACCAAACACCCCGCCCTAACGTCAATAACCCAAAAAAATTAAGAAAAAAGTATCATCATCATCATCATCATCGACATCATCATCATCATCATCATCATCATCATCATCATCATCATAATCAGCATCATCATCATCATCATCATCATAATCAGCATCATCATCATCATCATCATCATCATCATCATCATCATCATCATCATCCTAAAATCCAACCGTGTCCTATGTGTGATTCCCTAATAAATTCCAATCTGTTCCCCCCAAACCGTTGCACCATTACCCTATTTTCTTTTTCTTTTGTATGGTTTCCTATCCCAATTACCCAGTGTTTGTGTTAAAAAAAAAAAAATAGTGTAATGTGAGTGTGTTTTAGATTTAAGAAATTTTAAATTAAAAATTTTGTTTAAATAGATTTTTTTTTTTTTCATTAAAAAGGAAATAGTAACTAATAATAATAATTTAAAATAAAAATAAAAAAAAAAATTATATAAAACAAATATAAAAAAAAAAAAAGAAAAGTTAGTACAGAAAAGAAATTACAGGTAAAAAGTGGAAAATTAATTCAAAAAAAAAAAATTCTTAAATCAACAAAAAAAAAAAAAAACAAAAATCTTTTTTTAGCCAACGAGACTACCACCGTGGTGCACTACAGCTGGGACGTCGGAGGAAATGGTTGGTAAGTCATTATTATTAAAATTTGTTAACTTGTTGATTTGTCCTTTTATTTTTTTGTTTTTTTGAATAAAATTTTCCTTGCAAAAAAAAAAAAAAAATTTCTTTTTAAACAAGAGTATAAAAAAAAAAAATATATTTTTTTTTAATTTGTTTTTTTTTTTCTACAAAATACTTACCAAAATACTTACCCAAATATATATAAAAAAAGGAATATTAAATATAAATACATACCTTAGAATACTTACCTACAAATAAAAAAAAAAAAATATACATACTATAGAATACTTACCTGAAAAAAAAAAGAATATTAAATATAAATACATACCTTAGAATACTTACCTACAAATAAAAAAAAAAAAAAATGTACATACCATAGAATACTTACCTGAAAATAACAAAGAATATTAAATATATATACTTACCTTTAGAATCATATACCTAAAAAAAGGAAAAACAAAAAAAATTATACTTACTTAAAATTATACTTACCTTTAGAATTTATATACCTAAAAAGAAAAACAAAAAAAATTATACTTACTTAAAATTATACTTACCTTTAGAATTTATATACCTAAAAAGAAAAATAAAAAAAAAAATTATACTTACTTAAAATTATACTTACCTTTAGAATTTATATACCTAAAAAGAAAAATAAAAAAAAAATTATACTTACTTAAAATTATACTTACCTTTAGAATTTATATACCTAAAAAGAAAAATAAAAAAAAAATTATACTTACTTAAAATTATACTTACCTTTAGAATTTATATACCTAAAAAGAAAAATAAAAAAAAAATTATACTTACTTAAAATTATACTTACCTTTAGAATTTATATACCTAAAAGGAAAAACTAAAATACTTTACCTATTTAAGAATATAGTAACAAAAATTATTTAGTTTTGTATTTGATTTTAATAAATTGTATAAACTTTTTATTTATAACGTTGATGAAAAAAAAAATCATGTTTTTTTTTATTTGGATACTCTCTCGTTTGGATGATTGAGGGAATTTGTATTTGGGAAGGCATTTGAGAAGTTTTCTTTTTGAATTTCTTTTTTTGTTCAGTCCATTCCACCATGGTGGCATAAAAAGACCTCCAAGAGGTGGAGGTGATGAAAAAAAAATATAAAGGGTAAGGTATAGGTGGGTGCGAGTTTGAGCATGGGACTACTGCAGGTAAGTGGAGGTTGCAGTAGTCAAGGTGGTATCTTCAAGATACATGGGCGGGCAAATCCTCCGAGGGTCAATACCATCTTCGACCCTCATCCCTCTATGGAGATCACTCTCCCCCTTCACACTGCTGGACATTTCGGGTCCCCTCTCTCTTCGATATTTATTTTACATGGCATGAAGTCGTAGCACCGTCCAGTGCAGCGGTAGCAAGAACCCCCCCTCCGGCGAGCTAGGTCGTGCCTATGCAAGCATGCCAAGCTGCCGTTGCCTGGACACCCTCACCTTCCTGCTGCCAGGATCAGCCTCTAGTGCCTGTAGCTAGGGGTTGTAATGGTGGTAAGGGAAGGTGAGGCATAACACCTCGTGGTAGTTTTGTTACAGGTGGCGCCCAACGTGGGGGCCGAATTTTTGTTCAGCCTTATTCCATCTTTTGAGGGGAAGGCTGATCAGACTGCACTTATGTTGCTGCATTAGTTTTGAGCGTATTGGTACTGTGTCTTGATTTTTTGTACTGGATATTATTCGGCAGTAAAAGTTTTAATTAATTTAATTTTTTTTTCAGTGGTCTAGCTTAGGGGGAACGTCCCCTAGATAGGTAGTCCATCCTGTTTAGGCTGCTGCGATTTCTACCTAAGCAGATCCAAAGAATAGATTTCTTGGATCAATGATTATAAAACCAAAGTTTCACGATTTCATTTAAATCTACTTTCGCTGTTTATAAGTCTTCGATCAAAAGATTTTACTTCAAACTTAAACTTGAGCTTGTCTGCCTGCTCGGCTTGAGTAGCCAGGGTTATTGCAAGCTCAACACAGTCATGCCAGTTATCCAGTAACCAAAATGCAGTTACGCTAATGCAGTCCATAATAGTGACCTGATCAGTCTTAAGTGTTCCATAGAGGGTTCTCGACTCGCACCTTTGATGTCCTATCCCTGCGATCCCTTTTATGTCACCTTCACCTCAACTTTATGAACTAGATAGTTTTTTCTTTCGAAAACCGACATTTAACTTCTTTCAATCATTGAAATTTTGGTTACGAGTTTGATTTTTTGTAATCTGAACCATTTTTTTTTCTTTTTGAATTTTTATTTGATTTTTTTTTATTGGGTTTTTTTTTTTGAAAAAAAAAAACTCTATACATTTATCGATATCTTTCTTTGATAGCTTACAAATATAAAAATATAACAAACTGTAAAAAATTTTTTTTTACACTTAAATTTTTAAAATTAAAATTAATAAATTTAAAAAAAAAAAAAAAAAAAAAAAAAAAAAAAAAAAAAAAACTTTTTCAATAATTATTTTGAAATCAAGTTTTTAATTTTGTTTTTATATTTCTATGTAAATTTTACATAAATTTTTTTTTCAGTTTAA
The DNA here is from genome assembly GCA_905146935.1 of Scaeva pyrastri. NCBI lineage: Eukaryota > Metazoa > Arthropoda > Insecta > Diptera > Syrphidae > Scaeva > Scaeva pyrastri. The sequence goes on along the minus strand of LR989927.1, from coordinate 20,422,465 downwards.
AAAAAAAAAAAAAAAAAAAAAAAAAAAATATTTATCTTTTGAATTTAATTTTTTTTTGCTTTCAACTAAAAATTTTTTTTTTTGGAGTCTTATATCAGCTTTTTATTGGGTTTTATTTTTGGTAAAAAAAAAAAAAAAAAAAAAAAAAAAAAAAAAAAAACTTATTTTTTTTTTTTTTTTTTGATACATATTTAGTTTATGGGTTTAAACTTTGATTTCTATTTTGAATTTTGATTTTTAGTTAATAAAAAATTAGTTTAAGTTCTTCCTTTTTTTTATTTGATATTTCGAATTCGAAATTTCCCGTTCTATACGAACATTAATTTTTTTTTTAATTGATTTTTTTTTTGAAAAAAAAAAAATTTGTACATTTATTTATAAATTTTTTTTTACTATTCCACAAGCCCAAAAACACATTTTTTTTCTCTTTCTTTTCGCTAAGGAACCTTTCTTAGCCATCTTCTTTTTATAAATTTCTTTTTCCGGACTTTACCTTTTTGTTAACTCGAGATGAGTAAGCGATTGACTAGGTCGAAGAGCAAAGTTTCCTTGCGAAGCCTAGGTCAAAGGTCACAGTTCTTGACCGATTCATTTGCGGACCTAGATGTCCCTCCCGCCGCTACAGTGCCACCTTCTCGGCAATCTTTAGAACCGGTAGCACCGGCGGAAGGAGCCGCCTCCCTGTTAGCTCAGGCACCAACTCCGAAGCCTCGGGAATCTTTAGGAAGAAAAGATGAAGATCTCACAGGGTATATCCAGGAAGTTGTTACTGCTACGGTTGGAGCAAGTCGAGCGGAGGATTTCCGTTTCTTCACGGAGGAGATGGAGCGTACGAGGTCGGCTCTTCGTGATGAAATGTCAAAAGTGCTACGGGAAACGCTTTCAGCCCAAATTCCGGCTATTAGGAGTTCGAACCAGCCCGTTCAGGTTGAAGCACCCTGCCACTTCTCAACATCAAGACAGCCACCCCGATCGCCTCCAAGATCTTCTTCCCCTCCTCCTCGAGTACGGCCTCCTCAACACAATCCAACTGTAGCAGATACTTCAAATATGGATGAGTTTCTTCGCAGGCTGCATGACCTTACGGTCAGTGATCCGGACGACCACCGCCAAGCACCATCCAGATCCACCAGCTATCGTCCATCAAACTTTCACAAGTGGGGCTTGAAGTTTGATCCAAGAAAGATGACGGTCGATGAGTTCCTCTTCCGACTGGAAAGGCTGAAGTCCAGTAACAGAGTTACGTGGGACGAAGTTGTTCTCAACTTTCACCACTTTGTTACTGGACCAGCAGAAACCTGGTTTTGGGTTTACCTTAAAGGTAACCCAGAAGTTCCCTGGTTGGTACTAAAAGATGCCCTCATCGAGCAGTTTCGAAGCCTGGAATCGGACTCCGAGCTATCAAGGAAACTCTACGACAGACATATGGGTCCCAACGAGTCCTTCGATGATTTCTATGCTGCTGTTCAGAAACTGAACAGCATGCTTAGAGTACCCAAAACAGACATAGAAATCATCGAATTGCTGAAGACCAATGTCCGGCGTCAGATGGGATTACTCCTCATCACTTACGATACCCGGACACTGACCCATATGGTGTATGTCTGCCGAAAAGTTGAGAAGTACCTCCTAGACCGTGAAGCCGGAGCACTGAAGCCAAGATCCGGGACGATTCCACCACCGCGCCGAAATGTGTCCGAGCTGCTCGTTGAGGGTGAAAAACAAGAAGAGTTCGCTCCAGAGGTGGAGGCGTTCCACCAAAAACAGAAGGAGAGAGACACCCGCAACTACACCTGCTGGAATTGTAAGGGTAAGGGTCATTCCTTTTTCGAATGTCCTGACCCCCAAAGGTCTCTCTTCTGTTTTAAATGTGGGTGGGACAATACTACTTCCCCGCAATGTCCTCGATGCTCGGGAAACGAGACGAAGAGCAGTTTGCAGACCCGGGGGAATTGCTCTCTGGAGAAGAACCCGGAGTCTCATTAAAGCCTTCCTCGCTAACACCACCCACACCATGTTACATCGAACCTGTTCTAACAACACCACCAACCAAACCAGTCCCAGCTCCCAGAATCCTATCCACACCTATGCCACCCATTCCTGCAGCCAGAACCATATCCGAATCAACACCTCCGAATCCTGCAGTCCGAATCCTATCCCGACCAACCACTTTCACTCCTCCTGCGACGGAACTCATACCACCTGTTATTCCCAAGAAGCCGCTTAAAACCCTACACGAAAGGCTGCAAAATTACATCGAAGTCCGGAAGAGGATTTTCGGAAACAAAAACCCGGTTGTCTCGGAAAAGGTTGCGAAGCTGAGGAGGAAGTTTCGAGAAAAGAAAGCATCCTACAAAGCCATTGAAGCCACCACGCTATGCAGTTCAGACGATCCCCGTCCTTATGCGAAGGTCCACATTTTTGGGAAACCCCTTTTAGGATTACTGGATAGTGGAGCCAGCATAAGCTGCTTAGGAGCGGATGGGATGGATTTTCTTCAAAAGCACGGCCAAGAGTTCTCGAAACTTACCTCCAAAGTGAAGACTGCCGACGGGAATCAACAAGCTATTGTGGGCAGAATCAGCGTGGAGATTACTTATAAAGGGATGACGAAAAAAATTCCCCTCTATTTGGTTCCGTCTTTACAGCAAAACTTGTACCTGGGAGTCGATTTCTGGAAAGAGTTTCAGATTGCACCTCAGTTGATCTCTGAAATCTCCACAGTTCAAAATCTGGATGTAGCTGAGCCTAATGCGCACGCGCTCGACGAACAGCAATCAAAAAAGTTGCAAGATGCCATCAGCCTGTTTCCTTCCTCTGCTGTACAAGGCTTAGGGAAAACTACGCTAGAGGTACATACCATCGACACAGGTGATGCTGAGCCCATTAAACAACGTCATTACCCGATTTCTCCAGCGGTACAGAAACTGCTATATGAGGAATTGGATCGTATGCTTAAACTCGGAGTTATCGAGGAAAGTACCAGTGCATGGAGCTCTCCTGTGGTCTTAGTACGAAAACCCGGCAAAAATCGTTTGTGCTTAGACTACAGGAAAGTCAATGCCAAGACAAAGAAAGATGCGTATCCACTTTCTCATATAGAAGGATTGCTATCACGTCTGCCAGATACACATTTTATTTCAAGTGTGGATTTGAAGGATGCCTTCTGGCAGATCCCTCTGGAGAAAAGTTCTCGGGAAAAGACGGCGTTTACTGTGCCCGGCATGCCCCTGTTGCAGTTCACCGTAATGCCATTTGGTCTCTGTAATGCTCCACAACGCATGGTCAGATTAATGGACAAAGTGGTACCTCATGAACTGCGAGAAAAAATCTTTCCATACTTGGATGATTTGCTGGTCGTTTCAAGCACGTTTGAAGAGCACATCGAACTGTTGAAGATTTTGGCCGGTCGACTGAGGGAAGCAGGACTTACAATGAACGTCCAGAAGTCGAAATTCTGTTTCAAGGAATTGAAATACCTGGGATACATTGTTGGAGATGGCTGTTTAAAGACGGATCCAGATAAAGTGACGGCCATTGCTGATTTTCCCCCACCCACTACTCCGAAACAAGTGAGACGATTCTTGGGAATGGCAGGTTGGTATCGACGTTTCGTAAGAGACTTCTCCTCTTTAGCGGCACCAATCACAGATACGTTGAAGAAAGGGAAGAAATTTGTCTTCAACGAAGCAGCAGTAGAAGCCTTCGACCAACTTAAAAAGGCCTTGACAACCGCTCCGCTCCTGGTGAATCCGGATTTTACAAAGGAGTTCATCATACTTTGCGACGCTTCTAACACCGGTATTGGTTGTGTGCTCAGCCAGTTGGACGAAAGTGGTAATGAGCGTCCCATTTACTACCACTCTCAGAAGCTCAACTCGGCTCAGCGCAATTACAATGTGACGGAGCGTGAATGCCTAGCTGCTGTCATGGGAGTTCAGAAGTTTCGAGCATATGTAGAAGGACATCCGTTTAAGATTGTGACCGATCATGCGAGTTTGAAGTGGTTAATGAACCAGAAAGATCTCTGCGGTCGTTTGGCAAGATGGAGCTTAAAACTTCAGGGATATGACTTCACCATAGAGCACCGAAAAGGATCTCAAAACGTCGTACCAGATGCGCTTTCGCGAGTACATGGGGTCGATGCTCTGATTTCCGAGGTCTCTATGTTGAAGGATTCCTGCGATGTGTTGCAAATTGATCTTGAGGATCCTAGTTTTAAATCTATGGAATACCGCAAGCTCATAGACAGCATCGAAGAACAAAAAGATAAGCTACCTGATCTTCAAGTGTCGAACAATTTCGTCTATAAGAAGGTCAAACATTGCACAGGGAATCCTGTAGAGGATGACCTCGTTTGGAAGCTTTGGGTTCCTCAAGTGCTGACTGAACGCTTAATCTCTCTGGCTCACCAACCACCAAAAGCTTCGCATGGAGGTATCGCAAAAACTCTGTTCCGACTGCAGCATCAATTCTTCTGGCCGAACATGGCAGCCCAGGTGAAAGCATTCATCGGTAGATGCGACATCTGCAAAACAACGAAAGCCCCAAACTCAACCTTGAGGCCTCCGATGGGCAAGGCATTTTCGGCCGAGAGACCCTTTCAGATGTTGTACATCGATTTTCTGGGTCCATATCCCCGCTCAAAGGAAGGCAACACCCATATTGTAATTGCGTTGGACCAGTTGACCAAGTTTGTGGTAGTAAAAGCTCTGCGTAAGGCCACAACCGAAACCGCCTTGAAGTTTTTGCAGGAACAGGTGTTCTGCATTTTTGGTATACCGGAAACACTCCTCTCCGACAACGGCAAACAATTCACAAGTCGTGAGTTTGAGAAGAGTATGTCAATGTTGGGGATTAACCACGTCAGGACAGCTGTTTACTCACCGCAAGCGAACGCCAGTGAGAGAGTGAACAGATCTATACTTGCTGCAATTAGATCCTACATAGACCCTGATCAAAAGAATTGGGACAGCAACTTACAGTCCATAGCCAGCGCTCTCCGAACAACCATTCATTCAGCGATTCACATGTCACCCTACGAAGCCTTGTTCGGACAGCGCTGCATAGAGCATGGCTCGGACTATAAGTTGCTTCGTAAGTTGAACGGGTTAAACAACTCCAATGTAGAAGTGGTGTCGAAAGCTGCCCAAATGAACATCCTGCACTCTTATATTAAAAACGCCTTAGCTGACGCCCATACCCAGTATGAAAACACCTATAATCTGAGAAGTAAAGATGTGAAATTCGCCGTCGGAGAGGAAGTGTTTCGCAGGAACTATGCTTTGAGCGACGCATCTAAGAGATTTTGCGCAAAACTTGGTCCTAAATTCGTGAAGATGAAAATCACAAAGATAATCGGCAATAATCTGTACGAATTGGAGGACTTAAAAGGAAAAAAAGTTGGCATCTTCCACTGCAAGGACCTAAAAAAATGACACCTTTATACGCCCGGCTACAGTCTGTGCATGAGACAGAAAGAGAAGGAAAGGTTTCTTTTCTTCTTCTTTCAATGCGATTGATCTGTGGAAAGAAGAAGCTTTGTAGGAAACCTCGGGTAACGATAATAAATAAAAACTTAATAATAATACCCAATGTATAATAATACTACATTATGATATTTATACTTAAATAATAAAACCTACTTATAATACATAATGATACTTATAATATTATCTTAACCTAATAAACTTAAAAGTAACACATAATAATAATACATGATAATACTAAAACCTGCTAATAATACCTATTAATAATACATAAATTACCTATAATAAAACCTGTTATAATAAAACATAATTATAATACTAATACTTAATATAATACTAATACTTTATAATAAAACCTAAGGATAATACTAATGCCTAATAATAAAAAAAAAAAAAAAAAATAATAATAATAATACCCAATACATAATAATAATACTTATAATAATATCTTAACCTAATAAAAATACTTAGTAATAATACATAAAACGCATATAATAATACCTAAACATAATATAAATACTTAATAATATAACATGAAAATGATATATAATTATACTTTAAACATAATAATACCTAATAATAATAGTATTTAATAATAATACAAGTTTTAACACTACATAATAATAATAATAATACCTATAATAATATGAATACCCAATAATAAAACATAAAAAAAACAATACATAATAATACCTACTAATAATAATATCTAAATATAATACCTATAATACCTAAATATCATAATATAAAAGTATAATATTACCTTACGCCTACATAATAATAATAATAATAATAATAATAATAATAATAATAATAATAATAATAATAATAATAATAATAATAATAATAATAATAATAATAATAATAATAATAATAATAATAATAATAATAATAATAATAATAATAATAATAATAATAATAATAATAATAATAATAATAATAATAATAATAATAATAATAATAATAATAATAATAATAATAATAATAATAATAATAATAATAATAATAATAATAATAATAATAATAATAATAATAATAATAATAATAATAATAATAATAATAATAATAATAATAATAATAATAATAATAATAATAATAATAATAATAATAATAATAATAATAATAATAATAATAATAATAATAATAATAATAATAATAATAATAATAATAATAATAATAATAATAATAATAATAATAATAATAATAATAATAATAATAATAATAATAATAATAATAATAATAATAATAATAATAATAATAATAATAATAATAATAATAATAATAATAATAATAATAATAATAATAATAATAATAATAATAATAATAATAATAATAATAATAATAATAATAATAATAATAATAATAATAATAATAATAATAATAATAATAATAATAATAATAATAATAATAATAATAATAATAATAATAATAATAATAATAATAATAATAATAATAATAATAATAATAATAATAATAATAATAATAATAATAATAATAATAATAATAATAATAATAATAATAATAATAATAATAATAATAATAATAATAATAATAATAATAATAATAATAATAATAATAATAATAATAATAATAATAATAATAATAATAATAATAATAATAATAATAATAATAATAATAATAATAATAATAATAATAATAATAATAATAATAATAATAATAATAATAATAATAATAATAATAATAATAATAATAATAATAATAATAATAATAATAATAATAATAATAATAATAATAATAATAATAATAATAATAATAATAATAATAATAATAATAATAATAATAATAATAATAATAATAATAATAATAATAATAATAATAATAATAATAATAATAATAATAATAATAATAATAATAATAATAATAATAATAATAATAATAATAATAATAATAATAATAATAATAATAATAATAATAATAATAATAATAATAATAATAATAATAATAATAATAATAATAATAATAATAATAATAATAATAATAATAATAATAATAATAATAATAATAATAATAATAATAATAATAATAATAATAATAATAATAATAATAATAATAATAATAATAATAATAATAATAATAATAATAATAATAATAATAATAATAATAATAATAATAATAATAATAATAATAATAATAATAATAATAATAATAATAATAATAATAATAATAATAATAATAATAATAATAATAATAATAATAATAATAATAATAATAATAATAATAATAATAATAATAATAATAATAATAATAATAATAATAATAATAATAATAATAATAATAATAATAATAATAATAATAATAATAATAATAATAATAATAATAATAATAATAATAATAATAATAATAATAATAATAATAATAATAATAATAATAATAATAATAATAATAATAATAATAATAATAATAATAATAATAATAATAATAATAATAATAATAATAATAATAATAATAATAATAATAATAATAATAATAATAATAATAATAATAATAATAATAATAATAATAATAATAATAATAATAATAATAATAATAATAATAATAATAATAATAATAATAATAATAATAATAATAATAATAATAATAATAATAATAATAATAATAATAATAATAATAATAATAATAATAATAATAATAATAATAATAATAATAATAATAATAATAATAATAATAATAATAATAATAATAATAATAATAATAATAATAATAATAATAACCATAATAATAATAAAGACATAATCTCGCGATCCCGAGTGTACCTACAAAAACAGAAAAATGCAAAATAGCGATCGTAACTGGCCATCACACCATCCGACGACGACGTACGCACGAAAGTACATACATAAGTTCATACATACCAGATGGTCAGTTACATCGCTAAATCTGCATAGAAACCGAACACCCAAATCTAACTGACCACCGTGTCATCCGATGTGTGTGCAACATACGTAGGCACATACATGCAGGGTGGTCAGTTACACAGCTAATCATCCGATCATCGATCCCGCTGATCGATGTGAGGTGATTAGCTATGTAATGATGCGGGTGTAGGTTTGGACCGTTGGCGAAAAATGTAAATGAGAATAAAAAAAAAATTAATAATTGGTCTAAAAGGAGGAGGAGCCAAACTACGCCAAGGCTTGATGGACTGTCGAACGATGAGAAGTAGGTCAGTTGGTGTTACAAATTTAAAAGGTGCGGTTCGACAAATAAAAATAAAAGTATTACATGATACAAACGAACTAAAGAAAAAAAATTTAAGTGAAGGAAAATAAAAAAAAGAGTAAAACCCAGTTATACTCGGCGCAAAGTATAAACTTTTTACTCCAAGTGGAAAAAAAAAAAAAGGGGAAGAACGAAAGTTAAGTTTAATAATATTAAAATAAAGGAAAAGATAGTGTCATTTGAGTTAAATAAATAAAAAAAAAAAAACTATATTTTTAGTGGAAAACAAACAAAAAAGGGATAAGTTTTTTTTTTGAATAAACGAAAAGCAAATTCAAAAAAAAAAAAAAAGTTATACAATTCAACCAAAATTGGTTGTGTAAAAAAAAAAAAAAAAGTGAACCAGTGCACCCTCCCACCTTTATCCCCAAGAAAAAAAATAAAACACCAACATAAAAAAAAAAGAGAGAAAATATAACGAAAAAAAAAAAAAAAATAAACCATAGCCCTAAATACCAAACACCCCGCCCTAACGTCAATAACCCAAAAAAATTAAGAAAAAAGTATCATCATCATCATCATCATCGACATCATCATCATCATCATCATCATCATCATCATCATCATCATCATCATAATCAGCATCATCATCATCATCATCATCATAATCAGCATCATCATCATCATCATCATCATCATCATCATCATCATCATCATCATCCTAAAATCCAACCGTGTCCTATGTGTGATTCCCTAATAAATTCCAATCTGTTCCCCCCAAACCGTTGCACCATTACCCTATTTTCTTTTTCTTTTGTATGGTTTCCTATCCCAATTACCCAGTGTTTGTGTTAAAAAAAAAAAAATAGTGTAATGTGAGTGTGTTTTAGATTTAAGAAATTTTAAATTAAAAATTTTGTTTAAATAGATTTTTTTTTTTTTTCATTAAAAAGGAAATAGTAACTAATAATAATAATTTAAAATAAAAATAAAAAAAAAAAATTATATAAAACAAATATAAAAAAAAAAAAGAAAAGTTAGTACAGAAAAGAAATTACAGGTAAAAAGTGGAAAATTAATTCAAAAAAAAAAAATTCTTAAATCAACAAAAAAAAAAAAAAACAAAAATCTTTTTTTAGCCAACGAGACTACCACCGTGGTGCACTACAGCTGGGACGTCGGAGGAAATGGTTGGTAAGTCATTATTATTAAAATTTGTTAACTTGTTGATTTGTCCTTTTATTTTTTTGTTTTTTTGAATAAAATTTTCCTTGCAAAAAAAAAAAAAATTTCTTTTTAAACAAGAGTATAAAAAAAAAAAATATATTTTTTTTTAATTTGTTTTTTTTTTTTCTACAAAATACTTACCAAAATACTTACCCAAATATATATAAAAAAAGGAATATTAAATATAAATACATACCTTAGAATACTTACCTACAAATAAAAAAAAAAAAATATACATACTATAGAATACTTACCTGAAAAAAAAAAGAATATTAAATATAAATACATACCTTAGAATACTTACCTACAAATAAAAAAAAAAAAAAATGTACATACCATAGAATACTTACCTGAAAATAACAAAGAATATTAAATATATATACTTACCTTTAGAATCATATACCTAAAAAAAGGAAAAACAAAAAAAATTATACTTACTTAAAATTATACTTACCTTTAGAATTTATATACCTAAAAAGAAAAACAAAAAAAATTATACTTACTTAAAATTATACTTACCTTTAGAATTTATATACCTAAAAAGAAAAATAAAAAAAAAAATTATACTTACTTAAAATTATACTTACCTTTAGAATTTATATACCTAAAAAGAAAAATAAAAAAAAAATTATACTTACTTAAAATTATACTTACCTTTAGAATTTATATACCTAAAAAGAAAAATAAAAAAAAAATTATACTTACTTAAAATTATACTTACCTTTAGAATTTATATACCTAAAAAGAAAAATAAAAAAAAAATTATACTTACTTAAAATTATACTTACCTTTAGAATTTATATACCTAAAAGGAAAAACTAAAATACTTTACCTATTTAAGAATATAGTAACAAAAATTATTTAGTTTTGTATTTGATTTTAATAAATTGTATAAACTTTTTATTTATAACGTTGATGAAAAAAAAAATCATGTTTTTTTTTATTTGGATACTCTCTCGTTTGGATGATTGAGGGAATTTGTATTTGGGAAGGCATTTGAGAAGTTTTCTTTTTGAATTTCTTTTTTTGTTCAGTCCATTCCACCATGGTGGCATAAAAAGACCTCCAAGAGGTGGAGGTGATGAAAAAAAAATATAAAGGGTAAGGTATAGGTGGGTGCGAGTTTGAGCATGGGACTACTGCAGGTAAGTGGAGGTTGCAGTAGTCAAGGTGGTATCTTCAAGATACATGGGCGGGCAAATCCTCCGAGGGTCAATACCATCTTCGACCCTCATCCCTCTATGGAGATCACTCTCCCCCTTCACACTGCTGGACATTTCGGGTCCCCTCTCTCTTCGATATTTATTTTACATGGCATGAAGTCGTAGCACCGTCCAGTGCAGCGGTAGCAAGAACCCCCCCTCCGGCGAGCTAGGTCGTGCCTATGCAAGCATGCCAAGCTGCCGTTGCCTGGACACCCTCACCTTCCTGCTGCCAGGATCAGCCTCTAGTGCCTGTAGCTAGGGGTTGTAATGGTGGTAAGGGAAGGTGAGGCATAACACCTCGTGGTAGTTTTGTTACAGATTCTTCCGATCATGTTGAATTCGTCTGAATAGGGCATGATGTGTGAGGCCCAAGTGACAATGATCACCTTCCACCAAGACTAAGACTTCACCATCGTCTATTATAACTATTCTAGAGACAAATTTAGAGAAGCTTAGATAGCTAGGAAAGTTGTCTTGATACTTGCAGTATCACAGAAGACCAAATATTGGTAGTCGCCACTTCAACCCATCCAATCGGCTTCTCAGCTTTCTATATATTCATCTTAGCTTTTTCGTCCCCTAGTGAGCTTGTTGCAAAGTTCTTCCTTAGTTTTCATCATCAAATTAGTGGTGCCGATGTTAAATTTCGACATAAAAGGCCTAAAAACATGTTATAGGTACCTTAGAACACATTCATCTTACTTCGAACATCGTTTTAATTGGTAATTAAGAACAAAAGCTATCACAATCAACAGTTAAACAAGATGCCCATCAGCGGAAATGTCCATCTCCCACAATAAAAGCCCTAACTATACACTAAATAGGTACATCAACCAACGACCGACGAACGGCAAGACCGAGCAATGCTAATAAAGAATGAGTAGGTACAAAGATATTCATCTGCAATAATTCTTAGGACCAACATAAAGTGCCTGATGGGACCTGGGAGTCCGCATTGAGCTTCAACTGAACTCACCAACCATAACCATAGCCAGTTGCATCAGAAGCAGTATCAACAGTGATCTGTTCTCCAGCTCAAAAAGTCATGTTCATTGGTTTTTAACATGGCGCATAATTCTTTGCATCGCGCCGGTCGCGGATCATCATCACAAAAAATGAAAAAAAAAAAAAACTGAACAAAAAAATTATAAAACTAATCGAAGTCCGTCGCTTTTATGTAGGATACAGAAGCATCCACGTCTTTCAGATTAATTCACGCCAAACGAACAGATCTTCTTCAGAAAGCATCCATTCCGAACAATCTGAGAATCGAGAACCTCTAGAACTCTACCAGTTCAGGAGCATCCCAGCCATAGCAGCATCCAGCTTCGTGCTCTTGCTCTCTTCTGCCTCACGAAGATGGCCTTTAGTGGCAGTTGTTATGTTGCTGCTATGCTGCGATGGTGGTGGTGGGAATTAATCACCGACAACCAAAAAATTAATTTCATTTGACAACTACATCGCGTTTTTGTGTGGCGATGCGCGGTTGAATGCGCGCATTCAAAGCAAGGTGCACCGCGCAGCTCGCTCATCTGTCCAAAGATCAGTCCCATGGATTAAATATCTTTCCAACTCTCTAACCACCAGTCACCACCACCACCATCACCACCGACATCGAATGGGAGAGCAAGAGAAGCTGCACAAACATTTCCCTTAAGAAAAAGTCTACAATGAATACCTTGTGGCTTCATAAGTTGGTACCTAGGTACGTTAAAAAAGCGCGCATGACCTTTACGAGCGCTAAATTTAAAAACAACATGACAACCTGGCTATGTACCGCGAGACAAATGTGCCGCGATAATCATCTTGACAGACGATCACGGCCAAGCGATTGTCGTCGTCATCTCATCGTCGTCGTGTCGGTCGCGTCGGTCGTCTTCCATGGGGGTTCTCCTTTTCTGTGGAGGAGGGCCAAATTAGTTGATATGGCCGGACTGACCATTGAGTCCGCAATGAACACAAAAATCTAATTAATGGAGCTCATGAGACCGAGAACTTGTCAATATACCGCTCTGACATGGCTAATTAACGCCCCACTGACACTTTGGGCCAAGTTCCGCGCCTAGGTTGGTACAGGTATTCGCAAAAATAGCTTCAAGTTTAGATATGCTCCACGTCCCGCCACCGCTGCAGCCACTGCTGCCGGTGGTGCTTTGTTGTTTATGGTCTCATGTGGACATAACATTGTCATGATGATCATGAGCCGAGGCCATTGTATATGGGCCCATCAACGACCGACCGGTAGCACAATTAAAAAAGAAGCCGCCGGCAAATGTTATGCTGACAAAAATAGCTGGCCAAAGAGAAGCATAAAAAAAAAACAGCCAAGACTGGGAATTGAGAATCCGTCCGGTCCGCGCGGTGCGGTCCTTGCGGCCGGCGAACACCAAAAATGGGAAATTATCTGCTCAGATTATGTCAAGATTAATTACATTCACCCCATTGTATTGTCAATTGTCGATTGTGTGGAGGTATGGAGCTGCGCTGCATGTCGAATTGCTTTGGCTATGGCTCGAACTTGGACACACACTCGGGTCTCGCTCTCGGTCTAGGGTTATGCCTGGTTGGAGTTGGCCCCGGGGGGATTTGGATTTTGTTTGCTAGACGTCGTCGTATGTTTTGCTAATTAATTTAATTTTTTGTTTGTTTTTTGCATTTTTTTTTTGTTAAGGATGCATCTACTACCTCTGCGGATATTATGAAAGGGATTTCAAGAGAAGATTATCTCAAAGCTGTCCGTAATGCGCTCTGTTTGGATTGGTACATATTCATATACAAAATGCCACAATCATAACATTGTTTTTGGACTTGGGTTGCTTACCTTGGGTATGTTCGTACTGAGGTAAGTACGAGTATATAGTATAGTTTCGAAAATTGTGTTGCATTGTGTTTTTTGTAAAGAAGAGATTTGCATCGGATTCGGAAGCGGATTGACTTTGGCATATGTACGAGGATCTGGCTTCTGGTATTTTATTTATTTGTGTTATTTTTTTTGTTTTGGTTGACAATGTCATCTTTAGGTTTGCTTTATATGGCGGATGTAACTATTTTTGCTGTCATCTTAATGCTGGTTTGTGTGGGGTGTGGTTGCAGTTGAAGTCTCTAACAGGTAGCAGTTAAAAGAAAAAGATTTTTTAAACGTGGTAAGGTAAGGTATCTGTTGTGTGTCTTGTTTATTTTTTAGAAAAAAACGTCTTTATTTTTTTAGCTTTGGAGTAAGTTCAGGGCCAGCAAACTGTGAATCTTGGGAAAAGTCATTTGAAATGTGGCAGCCAAGTTTTCAGTGGAAATTTTAATGCTCAAAATAAAGATTTCTATACCATTCAAAAACACTTCACTAATTCAATAAAAAAAAAACAGATTTATTGAAAACATGTCAAGATTCAAGAAAAATGTATTTGTTTGGAAAACATTGCGGCTAAAATAGAGGCCTTAGCTTTTTTCAAGTTCAGAATTCAAGATCAGTTACAGTCTTGTGCAAAGTAATTGGGACAGGCAAATTTTAAAGTTTTTTTTTCATATTTTTTTATTTTTTTGTAATTTATTTTTTGATAGTTAGTACGTGCATCTTTTGATCTAAATTTTTTTGTCAAAACTTAAATGTAGTGTCCACTATTCATCATTCCTTTGATATGCTTTATTCTACAACCTTGAAACTCTGGACCTCAAAGTCGCTTTCATCCGAGAAGACGTATTCTTTTTCATTCAAGTCATCTGATGTCCAGTTTTTATATTTTCTGCACATTGAAGCCTTTTTTTCTTCATGATATCAGTTACGAGTTGATTCTTTAAAAGCCTTACGGCCCAATTCAAGAACACTTCTATACTCCAAGTATAGCAAATTCCCTTTGGAGGTCCTCACTTCTTGTCTTCCATGGGTTAATCACACTATTTCTTATCAATATTTTTCCATCACGAGTCGTTGTTTTGTGTTTTCGACCAGTATGAGCCTTTCGAAGAGTTGCATCGGAATCTGTGGCCTCTGTGTGGAGGTCAAACAAAGAATCAAGTTAGCAGAGCATGAATTTATCAGCCGATGACAACTGTCAAAGCTTATCGATAAACCTTACCAAAACTTCTAGCTACTTTGGACTGTACAGGAGAAAGTTTCTGCTGCATTACCCAAATATGGATTCAAGACCTTTATACTGAGTAAAAGGCACTTCGATCTGTTAGTCGTGCTGGAGAAGAAAGTCGGAGAATAATTGTAAGCCCCGTATGTGGGGAAGGGCGATTTAGGATACACTACAACAGGACTATTTTAGGATAGTTGCGAAAAAACTAAACTTTCAATTTTAAGACCAAGAACTTCAAAAGCGTCCCATCAAGTCAAAGTCATAGTTTGTTGGCAGGTTAATCGGTCCCGACTGGGTTTTGTGTATGAACACTCCCGACATGTGGTTTCTTTTATGTCCTTAAAATCTTTTTCAAAATATGTTCACCGTACCTATACCTAATCGTAGAACACTCTCTCATGATACCCAACTTTAATCCGATCAAAAATAATCCTTTTATATTTTCAAAATGGATACAAAGTAAATCAAAAAAACTAACAACTTGTCTAGGACATAAAATAGTTTAAGTAATCCCTATAGAGAAGGGAAGCATAAAATTATAGTTGTGACTCCTCCGCGCGGGAAAAAGCAACCGCCCGACGCCATTTATTCCCCATCGAATATCCACACCACATAGCCATCGCCATCCACATCACCATCACCACATACACTGATGCCGGTCGGCGGCGCGGCGGCGGCGGCGGCGGCGGCGGGACCGAACGAATCGGCAACTTTTCAATTTATTACTTAAAGTGGTTCAATTGGCTTAGCCCCAAATGGTTTTCTGATTTACGGCTCGATGGCACGCAATATGCCATCACACACAGATATAGCTATGTAGGTATAGGTATCTACCTCCACATCACATACTGCCACTAGACAAGAACCAAAAGGCTTTAGCTCACTCTTATAGGTCTAGATAGCTCCTCCTTGTATAAGCTTCTCACAAAGGGTTAAAAGGATATAACATACATTATGATGATTAGGCGTTAGGCATTTTTATATAAAAAAAAAAAAACGGTTTAAACGTTGTTATATAGTGTTGCCATCAGGAAAGACCAATGATCTTTTCTCTATCTCTTCCTCTCTCCCTATATGACCATTTGCGAGTTCACTAATCGCATACCATTCTCGCATGTCAAAAGGCCTAACAAGCAATTAAGGCCTTCAACACAAACGGACGCGCGCGTCTTACAGTTCAGCGTCAACGCTAATTGCCCGCGTCATGGTGAAGTTTTGTTCATGATTGTAGTGAGAATGCGGGACGCCCTCTACCGCTCGGCCACTGACTGCGGTATGGTGTATCGCTGATATACCTTACCTTACCTACTACCCATCAAAGTCAACAAGCCTTGAGTTGAGTAGATAGATATCCATTGCGGCATACATCGGTGGCGGTGGTGGTGGCGACGGAGTTGCTTCGGCGTTGTACATTCGAATTAAGTGCCAACGGCTGACATTTATTCAACACGTTTACGTATTGTTTTCGACCCCTCCCCCTCACCTCGCCGCGCCGCCCCCCATTGCAGCAGAAACTTGCGAAATTAAGTGCATTCATCATCTCGTTCTCAGTTCCTTCTATCGCCATATCACAAAGTGGAAGAAATTCATTCGGATGTGTAATGGGTTCCGTTTGACGGCATGCGGCAGTCGCAGTACCTGTATACCCAACATAACTACAACAACGATGACGCGACATGAAAAAGACCACGGAGACGCAGAAATTTATCCATGAAGGTACGTAGAAGCCCCCAAGCCAAGCTTGAATGTGTAAATCATCTTAATTCCGCCATCATTTGTAGGAATCGAGAGGGTTCAGTGGCGCAGCGGTCGTGTCGTCGGTAAGGAGATTCGTAATAAAAATTGGGCAGGCTTATTATTTTTGTTGTAATTTTATTTCCATCAGCTTGGCTTTGGACTCGAACTTCTGCGGGATCTTAAATTACCAGTCTCTTTAGGGTTGGACGACAAATGAATGAAAGAATTGGGATTGGAAAAGGGAGCGAACACAATTATTATATTATTGTATATGTATGTATATCCGCGGCACAACACCGTGCCGCGCAGTGCTGTTGTCCGGACTCCACCTGCAGCGAGTGACAGTTGTTGGACCGAAGAACGAACAACTCTAACCGAGTGTAATTGAGACCCATGCCTGGAATTGTTGAAATGATGGAAGGGGTATCGTATTGTATTATACGCGAGTATCATTGTGGTTCCGTGTTATTACATACATTTATACATATTATGTATATCCGGAAAGGGGTTCTTTAGGATTTCTGTCGTTGTTGTTTTTTTTTTTTATTCTTTTTTTGGAATTTTTATTTTTTAGTTACTTCGAAATCGAGAAAAGGAATGGATTCCAAAAATGGGATGGTCTTAAAATTGTAAGACCCTCGAGGAAGGTGTGTCCATGTTATTTTATAGTTTTGGAATTGAATTAGTTTCGAACAAAATGTAAGTATCTACAAGAATTTATGTCTAATGGTTTCATTTATCAAAGGTTTACAAAATTCATAGACAATTTAATAAAATTGACAAAAATGGTTGACTTGAATTTACTTGATAAAAGATCATAGACACTATCCTATTCTCTTTTGAAACAATGAGATTGATTTATCTAGGTATTAGTTGTAGAGTTTAGAAGGTTGTCAGAAGAATTTGAAGTCCAAAGTGGGGTCAGACAAGGCTGCATACTGTCATCAATCCGATTTTTATTGATGATAAGTCATGAACTGCTGATAGCTTTGACAGGAATCAGAGAAAAAAGATGGACTAAGAGAACTAACCTCAAATATAGACGATTATAATGAAGGATCATGGATCTCTATCAAATGGCAACAAGGATGGAGGGGAAAGAGCAATTGTGGAGCTCGGGAGCTCATCCGTTCTGATGAACATTGCTCAGCAACCAGTAGAGAAAGTAGAAAACTTTCAATACCTTGAAAGTATCCTCTCTACTGGAGGAAGTACAGAACTAGATATCGCCAGCCTTATCGGAAAAGCAAAGGCTGAGTTCGGGATGTTGTCCAATGTCTGGAGGAACAAATCTCGCAGCTTGAACACAAAACTACGACTGTTTAACTCTAATATCGAATCAGTTCTGCTATTTGAATGCAGCACCTGGGAAATAACAATAACCAGAAAACTGCAAACCTTCGTTAATAGGTGTCTTCGAAACAACTTACGGGTCTTCTAGCCTAATCATATCTCTATACTCTATCTAGGACTTATGTATAAAGGCGAAAAGGAGAAAAGGAGAAAAGGAGAAAAGTCGAGTAGTCGAGATTGGGAAAGAGTTAGAGTGAGCTTAAATCCATTGCTGGAAGCCGCACAAGATGGCACGTATGAGTAGTTAAGACCCTATGTCCGGCTAAGGAATACCAATGGACTTCGTAGGTCTGAAGTCCCAAGTAACTAAGTAAGTCAATTTTCGCAGGAGGGTATCTTATCTATTTTAGCTTATAGTAGAATAAAAGATCTACGAAATCTTTCGAATTATTGAAACCATTGTGTTACCAACATTCTGTCAATGAAATTAAATCAAAAACAGACCTTGTTGCCCTTGTTGCTCTAAGTTCGAAGATTTAATTGTCCTTTTATATTTTCTTCTGATAAAGGATAACGAATAGTACCTCTTATTCAAGAATTTAAGAACAATGGTATCCCCGTTTCAGTATATTTTTAACTTATAGTTGATCAAGCAATGCCTTGATTTTGGTTCGTATTTCTTTCAGTTAGAGCCTGTCTTCATTGAAACAAGGTTTGGCCACAAAACTAGACTCGGTCTCGTCTTTTTTCCTCGTTGAAATTTTGATTTAAGTCTTTTGTCTCATTTCGGGTGTACCAGTAATGTGTGGGTCTTAAAGATCTTATAGCTGTTGCTAGGTAAGTGTCTCCTTGAAAGTCTAAAACCTATCGTCTTGGTCTTGGTTATTATACTGATACGAGACCAAGGATTTTTTCCGGAAACATAAATTTGTATGTTGATGGCTTTTCAAAAATTGACATTTCAGTCCCACAAGTGCCATTTTCTAAGTAAGCACCAAATTGTACGAATGACCCTACTATCAATGACCCTCGAGTAATTTGATTACCTCCTTCCTCAACCTCCAGGCATCAAAAAGCTCCATAGCCACCTTAAATAATATTATACAGAAATGATAATGTCCCACTTATAATCCAATGAAACTTGATGAACCGTGTAAAATCGATTGTGCACATTTTGCGCGCATCTCTCTCATCGTCATCAGTAAAGCACCCCTGCCCTTCTCACTGTCATTCCCCATCACCATGACCATCAGTTGCGGCCATAATCACACCAAACTCTGCTCGCACCATCACACAAATGTCAGTGACATCTCGTAAATTTTAACAACAAATCGCTGCATTTTAGCACTGAAATGAAAACGGAGACGGAGACAGGCGGGCCATTCCCAATACCTACCCATGCCATTATAGCCATCAAATGGCAATGCCACCACTAACTGCCAATCTCGCCACGAATGGCTTAATTTGACCGCACTCTCTCATGGAAACACAGCTATACAGCGTGATTATAACCAAGTTAAGACGATGACAAGCTGTTGCCGGTTTTTGGTTTGGTTTTAATGTGATATCAACAAAATGACATCGCGAAATCAACTAAAACAACAACAACAACAACAATCGAATACAACATGGGAATTGTGATTTGTACAAAACTTTTGTTCGTTTGCTTTGTTGTTTTTGTTGTTGCTTCTGTGGTTTTATTATATTTTGTTTTAACTGTCTACAAAAGCTTAGTCTTTATGAGCGACATACCAATGAATTGGAAGACTTTATTAAATTGTGTTGTTTTCCTGAGAAAACCAATATAAGATTAAATTGTATATTTCCTTATGACTACTTAACAGTTATAGGAATTGTAATGGGCCATGTTTTCTTCAGATTATTGCTTAATTTTGAGCTGAGGTGGATATTAAGCCTCGTTACTGATTCGGTGGAATTAGCTTCAATGTAACGCATAATTTGCTTAACCTTAATAATGTGCAATAAAGTATAACTTTCTTGATTCAGTTTAAAATCAAAATTAAAATGCATTTTTTTACTTGAAGGAGAAGTTTTTTAGTTAGTAAATACGCGCTTCATTGCAAAATTTAACTTGGGTTACAACAACAAAAAGAGGCAGGGCGCGACCTTAACTTTTGGAATAACTTTTTTTTTGGTTTTTTGTAAGAAAAGTCAGTGTCAAACTGATATTTGTCAAAAAAGTTTTGATATTAAGTCAAAAACATCATTAGAAATATTCAAGTCGAAATACAAATTTTGACATTTTTTGTAAATTTTTATTTTAGTTTTCTATTTTTGGTAAGAAAACTGTCATAAAAATTTCACTATATTTTCTTAAATTGCTATTGTAAAGAAACCGCTTGACAAATGTTTATACAAGTCCGTTCTGTATCCTTTGAAGTTATAACCTGTCGAATACCATTAAATTGGAGTCGATATCTATATTCGAGTTTGAGATACCGTGGACGAAAAATGGTATCCGGAACATACGAGGCGTCAGGCACACACATACATCTTTCTACAAATGACGGATTTAGATCCAGATTTGTCAAAAATTTCAATTTGACAAACCGGACTCTTTATGGGAAGTTAAAAAATCACTAACATTACATTACATAGAATAAAACTAAGTCGCTTCCCGTTGTCTGTCTGTCCCTATGTATGCTTAGATCTTTAAAATTACGCAACGGATTTTGATGGGGTTTTATTTTTTTTTAATTATACGTGTTAGTTTTTAAAATTTCATTCTAGAGTAGGTACGTGTCATTCCATATTTTATTTACTCCTAAAAGCTGCAATACATTATACTATATGTATTTGAGATTTGAAATAAACATCAATTTCTGTTTGTTTGTCTCGCTTAAATTCGAGAACGGCTTGGCCGATTTGGCTGACTTTGGTTTTGAAAAGTTTGTTATAATAGTCCAGGGAAGGTTTAAAAAGTGAGAAAATATGGACAAAATTTCGAGGAAGTGAAAAAAAAACTTCATTTTCCCATACATTTTGTTCTACCTGCAAAAAAAAAATAATATTTTTGATTTTCAATTGGTTGTTGATGTTGTCAGTTGATTTTTATATTTCAGTCGTTTGTCCAACTTTAACGAAAAGTTGCTGTCATTCTGTCACTATCATACAGCTGTTAAAATCTTTTATCATCAGTTTGTCAGTATTTTTATTAGTAGATAAACTTTTTTTGTAAATTCCGAGACCATGAGAAGTTCGCTAGACCAATAAAACAAGATTAGTGTCTTAAATAGATAAAATACGAAAATATTGGTTAAACTGAAACTTGATAACCTTTATCATCCTCTACTATCTCTAGGAGATCACCAATAATGTTTGCAGAAAATAGTACAGTCTCACCAATAATGTTTGCAGAAAATAGTACAGTCTCCATTCTTCTAGAAACTTCAATTTTGGTTAACTACAACTGATATTCTAAAATTTGACTATCATTTTAGAAACCTCGATTTGGTGTACAAGTAGAAAATGGCTTTTGAAAGTATTTTGCCCTCGTTGCTGTCTTAGAATAGATCTAGCCCAATTTTGGCTTTGTTTTTAATATTTGTCATATTATTCATCTTTGCCGGTAATTCAATTCGTATGACATGAAACATTGTAAAACTAGAAACAGATGTGTTTTAACCAATAATAAGGCGTCTTTCTTCGAGCTGTCTATATTGATATATGTATTTGTGTAGTTACTAAACATATTTGTCACGATGTCATCCTACTAATCTTTTCTGGTTCCAAGGAGCTTTGAAATTCTAAAACCAAATCAGCCCCAGATAAGTACCTTCGGGCAAATGAGCCTGAGCAATGAGCATATCAAAATGATATACATTTTTCTTAGCCTGACTTTCGAATCTTTGATTGTTAAATTTGATTAAGACCGACAGTATCATGAGATACCAAATGTCCCGTCAAGTAGCAAATAAAATGCTGTTTTTGCCTTTTTGTTTGTCCTTATAATTTAAGTTCGTAACATTTCCTTTCAGAACCGGCAGGAGGTGTGTTTGAAATGCAATTTGCTGTAAAGTATAAATTAAAACAACCATTTCTAACTAACATTACAATACTTTTCAACAAACCGCACATTTAAATAAGTCAATCTCCTTCCAAATTGCACGATTTTAACCAAAACCTGACTTTTGTCATCTGAATCTAATAAATCTTCGAGTGCGTTAGATGTGTAAGTGCAGGCCAAATACCTCAGAGGATAGCAATTCCCATTTTACGGAACATTAAAGTCCTTGAACACAGAGAGCTTTGTGCATTCAACATTATTTAAGCCTCCCTCGCATCTTTTGTTGGTGAAAGTGCAGGGTGCAGCTGCAGCAGTGTGCTGTGCAGTAGTCTGGTGATGGGCTTTTTGCAATTAATCCTTTGGACAGTAATTGCACCAAACATTAAAATTAATTTAATTTACGACTCTCTCGGTTATAAACCAGAAATTAGCGCCCAAAATGTTCGAATTACATTTGTATAGAAACTCGTCCCTGACTCCTGAGTCCTGATGATGATTCCGGTTCTGATGGTGTCTGTCTTCTGTTGTATCATTGTATCGCTGCGCTCGCTCTCTAGGTAATCGGTTGACCGGGTGGTGTCGGTGTGACCTTCTCTGGATGATGGTGTGGCCGCAAGCGGTCAAGTTAATGTCCCCAAAAAACGAAATGATGTTCCATGATGATGGCATCACCGCCAACTACTAGCGATGGCAAACCAAGGAAACAAATCACCCCGGAGCGGGGGAGTCGGAAACTCGGGAGTGAGGAGTCCGCCGCCGCGCATAAAATCACATTTTATGTGTTCGACTCAGTTTTTGGCATAGAGAATTGGTTTTTAATTGCTGCGCGGATTAGGCGTGAATCGAGTGAAAATGAATTTTATATGATCGAGTAAAGTTTGCGGCGCTGCGGCGGAAAAGAGAAAAATATGTTCAAGCTTGTGATGCGAGGTTGTCTGATTTCGGATGCCCATTTCAAGTGAGTAGAATTAGCGGAGCAAGCGGTTGGTATTCAGCAATAAATTGCGGGCATTATCAACTTTATTGCATTCAATACAAAATGATTGAAGGTGGTTTTTACATCATGGTTGCTGTTCGTTGCAGTGCAGAGTTGATTCCATCACCGACCGACGCGACGAGGGCGTTACTGCAACCGCAACTCACTGCCGAAGAGATAGGACCTCATATGGATAAAAAAAAAACAGTATTCCATTAACGAGGTGATTAATGCGAAAGTGAATTTAATATTTGACTATAATGTCGGTAATCAACAGTGGCTATAAATAAAAGATAGAAATTTGTTCTTTTAGTTTTATATTTATTGCTGCAGTTAATCGCATTTAATGACGTTACAGAGGAGTTTTAAATTTTTATTGTTGCTACGAGTATCGTTGTATGTATGTTTTTTAATTTGCGGTGTTGGTTTTATTCGTGAAAGGAACATATTTGAATTGTTTTTGTTTAGATAATACCTACTTTTTATCTCGAGATACAGATACATTAAACATTTTTGTGGTTGAGTTATTTAAAAATGTATAAAGGGAGCTGTTTTCTAAACGCTTTAATTTAATGCTAAAAGATAAATGATAATAAAAATCGTTTATGTATTAAAATCAATTTCTGCTTGTTTGTCTCGCTAAAACTCGAGAACAACTTGGTCGATTTGGATGAATTTAGTTTTGAATTTTTTGTCGTAGTTCAAGGAAGGTTTCAAACTGTTTGTCCTTAAAAACGATTTGTTTCAATTCTAATATATATTTCTCCGTAAAAGGGAGGTTTTGAAGTTTTTTGAGAGGTTGGTTAATTCTATTGATATCGACGAAAAATAAGTCAAGAAGAAAATTGACTATTTTTATCAGAGATGGTACATTTTTTGGTTGAGCAGCTGTGCCAATAAGAAGCAAAATTCCATATACTTAAGAAATTGTAGTCCTCAAATCATTGATTGATGTGGTTTACCCATATTATTGAAGGGCTGGAGAATTTTGAAAACTGGTTTAGCGTTCAAGAATTTGTTTTCAAAATTATAGACTAGAAATAATTTTTTACATTTTCTGTGCACAACGTCAAATTTTTAGTTTACACTGAGAAGCTACATATATACTTTTTCGAACATATTAGATTTATTTATCAAAAACAATAACTGGACGAACATGGTTTAAAGAGCTGTAACTTAAGTTAAATTTTTTCATGTCCACAGTATTTCAATTATAAAAGTTTTTGAGCCTCGAACGTAACATGGTCAAAAATCAGGATAGCAGAATTGATGTCTTTTGCATTAAAAATCGACACAAATGTTTAATCCACATATTGAGTTACAAAACTACTATCTGTCACAATATTTCGCAATATTCGATACACAAAAAAAAAAAAAAATTCCGAACCATTTTGTCCAAGACATTAAGGTCCATTTTTCCGCCTCAACTTCATTTGTTTTCCTTATCAGCTCTTCTGAAATCATGAATTACCACCTCGAAGTTCTGCGACTTAGTTCCAGCAAGGGACACTCCTAATTTCGTACAATTTAATTGCATTCGACATGCATTCCAACACCATGTGCCCGTGTTGCAGTATGCTGTTATAGTACCGGTACTGGACCTGGTACTATTTTTTTTTTTATCATCTTAAAGGTGTGTCGCATGCATGCGCAGCATTAGGTCTAAACCCCGGAACATTTCCCTGATGGTGCAGCGGTGTTCAAGACATTATGGGTATCTTATATAGAAAAGAAACAAGAGCAGGCTCATTGTATTTAATTTCGATAAGACTCGAAACTCGAATCGCGCAAATACTCGTAGTTAAACTTTTAACAACTTTTCCGTTCGCTCGGCTAATTGAAACCTCCCACAGACGCGCTCATGATCACCGACCTATAAACTTCAAATTGTCTTTAGGTATGTACATTGTACATTTGTTCATAGAACCACAACGACGACGGAACGGACGACGGGAAAGAAACAAAACCCAAAGCCAGAATGTGAAGTGAATTAATAGAGTGAAATCTGAAATCTTTGGACTTTGGTGGAAAAAAATCACCTCATTCCAAGGCTAACATGTGTCGTAAATTGCCGCCAGAATTAGCCGGACCCCAGATATACCTCGTAAGCGGTTCTATCTACCTCCAGTTTCAAGCTTTGAAGTGAGAAAACCCAGCATCAAAATTGTGTCCCGTGCTCAACTCTATCTGCTATCCGTAGAGCACAGCACCACAAGGGAATTAACATTTCCCCCTTTTTGGCCAATTTGTGTGTCCGTCTGGTCTGCTCATCGAACTATATTATATTCACCCACTTCACTTAATCTTTTGGTTGTTGTTGTTTTTGTGTTTCCGAGCCCAACTCTAGAGTGTCCATAAGCCGTTTTGGCTTGGTCTAGTCTGCGTCGTCATCGTAGTCGTCGTAGTTGGACAAGCCAAGCTACACATAATATGCCATTGGTAGAAAAGGTATAACCTTCAAAATGACTTAAGTCATCGCGCAGCTATACAAGCTGTAGCAGATCGGGACCGGGAGACATATTAGTGCATGCGGTTGGGCTTATTTCTAATGTTGCAACTCGGCAACACAACTTAGACATTGTTTAAGCGCAGCAATAATTCTTGTGCGCCCGGCCTGGCATGTCGGTGTGTAGTTGTTTTCGTGATATGCCAGTCAAACCTTTTATTACTTGTATCTAATAGTAAAAGCTGAGAGCTGGAGAGCTACGAGGTACGACCGCCTGCCAAGCCAAGGCTGGATTAAAGTCAAAGTGACTGTTTATGATGGAGGAAGGTGCGCAAGGAAATGTACGTCAGCATGGATGGCGCCTAACTTAAATAAGGGCGTTAGTTAAAATTTAATACTATAAGCTTCTGGAGTTACCGTTTAGTGAGGACCATTATTGGGACCAACAAGAAGTTTTAAGCCTGCTTAAGAATTAAAAAGTGTTCAAATACCAAGAATTCCTCAGAGAATGGTCACACTAATCTTTCGATACGCTAAGAAATAATTCATAGGGGCCATTCCATATGAAAACGTCTAATCGAAAAAGCCAACACATTTTTGATTTTTTTTTAACTTTGTGGAAATCATCTTTATGGTCTCAGAAAATGAAATCCAATATGCTTTAATTTTCACATGTACCATTCCCCCGCTACACCCCTTGATAAATTTAAAAATCGTCATTTTAATGGTGTTTAATTTTTTTTGTAAAAACTTTAATATATGTGATATCAATTTGATTGAGGTATCATTTCAAAGATAATAAACAGTTGTTTCTGCAAAAAATATTAAATTAATCAAAATCAACACCAAACTGTATCAAACATGGTGCTGAAGTTGCATTTAGTTTTCCTATTTTTCTTAATATTGGACTCGCTCCCATTTTTCGGTCGGTGGGTGTAAGGAGTTTTTTTCTTCTCAGAAATAAAGTTTACATATTTTACTTTAGAACACAACAAAAATTGACTCATTTTACTCATTCTTTATATTTAATATCACTGCTTTAAGATTCGGGTTTTTGAAAAAACCCAATGTTTAGGTCCAAATATCACGATGTGGGGGACCAGATATCAACATGAAATTTTCGGTATTATTTAGTTCGTAATTTAAACTACAAATCCTATAAATATCGTTTTGTTATTCGTACCCCTTCCATATCAAATAATACTTTGAACTAAGCATTAAACATAAAATAATATACACAGAAAACCTTGTCGCTAAGTATTATAAATGTATGTATACATGGTGATTGGTATGCTAAGTGCACCAAAAAGCTATAATGAGTAGTATGGGTTAAGATAAGAAAAAATCGTATCGGAGGAGATGTCCATCTCCACCCGTTTAGGCGGGAGGCCCAATTTTATAAAACAAAAATTACTTAAAACAAAAAAAAATTATAAAAAATAACTGTTATCCCTACAATGCCATGTTATACCTTTTTGGAAAGCTATATATTTTTCCTTTTATGCTCAATTAAATTTAAATTGATTTTGTCAATAACTTTCGAAAAATTAATTTTCGAACTCAAAATTTTAAATTTTTTTTTATTTCAACATTTTTTTTTTCAAAATTGTATGTAATTATGTTAAGTATACATTTTTGATCTCCAAAATTCAATGCTCCTATTAATTTTCAATAAAAAAAAAAAAAAAACTGAAAAACGGATGCTAAAATGTATCTTATTTTAGTTTCTAACTATCATAAATACTATAATGGTCATTCAATGCGACCTTCCTTTCAATTTTACAGTGGCAGGGTAAAGTGTGCTGGAGCTCTATCATGTTAAAATATTTAATTGTCTGTCTAATAAGCGTGGCAAAGAATTAAGAATTGAAGATAGGATTCTCCATTTAAAACCATGTTCAAAAAACGTATTCCATTTATTGTCCGTCCAACAATGACAAAGCCACACATTGTAGCTAAGGAGTAGCTGCTATTTGTTTTGTTTGTTAACTTGTGGAATGTTGTATCTTTAGCAATGCAAATTGTGGAAATTGGTAACTCCATCTCTGGTAAACTTCGCTTCATCTGTCCAGAGTATCTTATTAAAATAGTTGTATTATGTTTTTTCCTTGAGCAGTATTGTTCTTCAGAATTTAGTTCTCAATATCTTTCATTTTATATCAATTCTTGTGGTATAGTATTTATTATGATGAGTGAAGGATATCGGTGTGAATCACTGCCCAAACTCTACTCTCTTCTCAAAAACTAAGCCATATATACATATATATGTATGTAAGTTTCAAATGTTTAGCTTGAAACTTTGATGGTTGAATAAGAATTATTCCAATAATTTGATTAAGACACAAGTTGATGCAGTAAAGAACTATTTTATAATTAAATTAACAAATTAAAACATTATTAACAAAAACAACAATAAGAATAATATTAATTAACATACCTAAATCAACAATTATGTCGGCTTTGGAATCGTTCACCCAACTTATTTAACAATTGAAATATGATTGAAAATAATACAAAATAATAAAATATTTGATAACTGAAAAGTAAGATCCTTAATACTAAATGTGAATATGTACAGTGTTTTAGCAAAGTGTATAAACGGTAGAAGAGATCTGGCAAAAGTAGTTATGATGGTTGCTAAGTTTGTGAATAAGATGAAAACAAACTTACATGTATATACTTATTTTAGCATCCGTTTTTCAGTTTTTTTATTGAAAATTAATAGGAGCATTGAATTTTTGAGATCAAATATACCTATACTTAAAATTACATACAATTTTGAAAAAAAAAATTTGAAATAAAAAAAAATCTAAAATTTTGAGTTCGAAAATAATTTTTCGAAAGTTATTGACAAAATCAATTTAAATTTAATTGAGCATAAAAGGAAAAATATATAGCTTTCCAAAAAGGTATAACATGGCATTGTAGGGATAACAGTTATTTTTTATAATTTTTTTTTGTTTTAAGTAATTTTTGTTTTATAAAATTGGGCCTCCCGCCTAAACGGGTGGAGATGGACATCTCCTCCGATACGATTTTTTCTTATCTTAACCCATACTACTCATTATAGCTTTTTGGTGCACTTAGCATACCAATCACCATGTATACATACATTTATAATACTTAGCGACAAGGTTTTCTGTGTATATTATTTTATGTTTAATGCTTAGTTCAAAGTATTATTTGATATGGAAGGGGTACGAATAACAAAACGATATTTATAGGATTTGTAGTTTAAATTACGAACTAAATAATACCGAAAATTTCATGTTGATATCTGGTCCCCCACATCGTGATATTTGGACCTAAACATTGGGTTTTTTCAAAAACCCGAATCTTAAAGCAGTGATATTAAATATAAAGAATGAGTAAAATGAGTCAATTTTTGTTGTGTTCTAAAGTAAAATATGTAAACTTTATTTCTGAGAAGAAAAAAACTCCTTACACCCACCGACCGAAAAATGGGAGCGAGTCCAATATTAAGAAAAATAGGAAAACTAAATGCAACTTCAGCACCATGTTTGATACAGTTTGGTGTTGATTTTGATTAATTTAATATTTTTTGCAGAAACAACTGTTTATTATCTTTGAAATGACACCTCAATCAAATTGATATCACATATATTAAAGTTTTTACAAAAAAAATTAAACACCATTAAAATGACGATTTTTAAATTTATCAAGGGGTGTAGCGGGGGAATGGTACATGTGAAAATTAAAGCATATTGGATTTCATTTTCTGAGACCATAAAGATGATTTCCACAAAGTTTAAAAAAAATCAAAAATCACGAAAAATTAATTTTAACGAATTTTAGACGTTTTCATATGGAATGACTCATAGTTAACAATCAAGGACTTGTTTTTTTTTCTTTCTTGGGATTTTAGTGGGTTTTTAGGTTTTGCTATTAAAAAATCTGAATTATAGAAATTTTTAATATTTATTTTTTTTTTGATTTTCTGAATCTCTTGATTTCAGTATTTTGAATTTTAAAAATTGTATGTAGAACTTGGGGACTTCTTGATCATGAAATTTGTGGGATTTTTGTTTTCCTGCATTTTTTTTTTTTTTGATTTCACTATTGAAAGTTGGATTTTGCCACAAGAGAAGTTTTTGAGAACTATTTACCAGTAGTTTTTGAAATTAGGATATTTAAGTATTTTTTAAGTTTTGGGGTTAAAATTTGGAACTCCGTTTTTGGGATTATCGGATGGTTTTTTTTGGTATATATTT
Source organism: Scaeva pyrastri (assembly GCA_905146935.1). Lineage (NCBI taxonomy): Eukaryota > Metazoa > Arthropoda > Insecta > Diptera > Syrphidae > Scaeva > Scaeva pyrastri. The sequence goes on along the minus strand of LR989927.1, from coordinate 20,392,577 downwards.
ATTCGGGTGAATTACCGAACATATCAAATCCCAAATTTAAGAATGAATGAAAAAATGCAAAATTAAAAATGAGGGTTTTCTGTTTTGGGATCCTTACATAATATTTTCAGTTTTGGGGTTTAAGCTTTAGGGTTTTTTAAAATTTTATTTAATCTTTAGAATTTGGTATGTTTTAAATACATTTAGAATATTAAATATTGTTGAGATTTTCAACACTTTAAATGTCCAATATTCTGAATATTGTTTTTAAGGGGTTTTGTATATTATTTACTCGTAAGACTATGCTTATTTTTTGATCTCCTCTAAATATGATGAATGTTTTTGAGATTTTACTTATTTCTGATCTTAGATTTATTTTCGATTTCGATTGAAGTTAAACCCTTTTTTTGTCTTTCATAAGGTTATAGGATCATTGTGGTTCAATGTGGTGAACATTGGTTGTCCGAAGTGAAAGAAAGAAAGAGCATTTCAAGCTTTAAATTTTTAAGATTTAAAATTTCATGAAATTTTGAATTTTTAATAATACAGATTTTCGAGAGTGAGACTTTTTTGGATTATTATCTGAATTTCCCAATTCGATTATATTTTGTGATTTTGAAGTCTTTGGGGGTTCCAACATTAGTTCTGCTATAATTTATCTTGTACATATGTATCTGGATGTTTGTTGGGAAGAACTGTAAGATTTAAAATGACAGAAACCGAATTCAGTTTTCTGGAAGTTTGGACTTTTGGAGCCCCATAAAACTTCGAACCTAAATATCTACATCCCTACATTTTAGACGATGCTGTCCCTGTCTTTCAGATCCAGCTTCCAAATCAATATAAAAAGTTTATTGAATTATTTAAAAAGTGATCCAACTAAAGCTTGTTTTTTCTGACGCAAGTACAAAACGTCAGAATCCAGGAAAGAATTTATTTTAATATTTTATACAAATTCAATTTTTTTACATTTCCATACATTTCTTGCGACACATAACCGCTGCCGATAAATGTTACCATTTGATTGTTGTTTGTTGTGAGCGGGTGACACACGATGGCGCACTGTACCTCTCTATCTGTCTATAAACTGTATAAACTTTTGCAAAATAAATGAATGAAAAATATACAAGAGTATCTTTTGATGCGAAACTCTATAAGAACTGGTGTTTTGTATAAAATTTGAAATAGAACACAAAACAAAAAATCACTCACTGGTGCAAAACTGCAGTTTTGTTAGACTTGCAAATTTATTGGTCACGAATGTGAGTTGTAGCGCAATAGTTGCAAATACTCGTAGGTACTTTGCGAGCGTTGCGAAGCGCATACTTGCGCACATGCTTATACCTTCTTATAGCATTGTATTTAGCTTTTTGAGAGAGGAACGGCGAACGGGGGGACATTAATGCGCGATCGCGTTTCAATTTATTGCCGCTAAGTGTTGTTATCTCTAAAGATCAACGTAAGTATTATAGAGAGATCTAAAGGTTCGATTTCAATTGATCATGAAGTTGTTCGTCGTCGCCGCCGTTCGTCGTAGTCGTTGTCTACTCTTTCGGTTTCTGGTTTGGATTGGATTGGATATAAGTTTAGTATGTTGTGCAATTGCGATTTATATTTGTCAGCTTTTTGCAATTTGCGAACTATACACTTACCTACTTTGTGGCGTGCAGAATAAGTAAAAACTGCAGTGTGTAAATAAAAATAAAAAACACATACTCCGACAAAGTGACGACATTTCAAGGCTGTGAGAGAGTATGCAAATCAAAAGAAAAGAAAACAAGAAAAAACGGGACTTGTTCATTTGGCATTATATAAAATAAAACTAGTAATGGGCCGATTAAATCAATCACAACCACAAGACTGTTTGTTAACTGTGGTTAATGGGCCATGGCATTTACTTGACAAATTCATCATTAACACGATAAGTTTTTTATGTGACAGGAATATCTAATTTGTAGTCTTGAAGGTTTTTTTCCTCTCCGAAAGACTTTAAATATTTCCCATTTTCCACATACATAAAAAAAAGACATTGTGCATTGTCAAAAACGGACCCGATAAAATGACAATTAAATTTAATTCCAATTGTTAAAGCTTAAAACACAAAACTGTCTCTTAAAAATTAACGAACGAATAATCAAAGTAATAAAGTGGAAAATAATCAAAAAAAGGACATATCGATGATCGTAAGGATTATTACCTTAACAAAATCAAAAGCCTTTCAATTCCCGTATCCGGAGCCTAGAATTCCAGAAGGGATCCATGTTATCACACTACATTGTTCGCCATGAAATGTGATTGGAGAAGCATTCTTCCCACGAACAAACAAAATTGACAAACAAAACCGTCATAATAATATGGACAGGCTATGATGCTCTTGAGCAAACAATCTGAAACCATATCGCAGACAATGCGCTCGCTCCTCGACCTCGCTGGGCCTTCTATATCTACGTTTACTCCATTTCTATGAGTGGCTATAACATTTTATTGCCATTTGATACAGCAGACCGTACAGCCCCGCCTAGCCCCGTACTCCCATAGTCAAGGCAGAGCATCTCTGCAATTGTTTCAAAACAACAAAACACTTCCCTCTCTCTATTCCGTTATTTTTTTTTCTGTCGGGTTCAAGTATTCGACCGGATATGGCCGAAAATATAATAGCATATGGCTATGATGTCCTTTTGGTTTTGGTTTTATATTTTTTAGGACTCTCATCCGCAATGGAACATCTGCATTTTATTTCCTTGACTGGTATAGCAAAATAGGCTCATTCGAAGGACCTCAAGAACCGAGGCGAAGGACGACCGACTGTCAGACGAACGTCGACGAGGTGGTTTTTTAATGGCGGCGAACGGCGGCGGCGGCGTTCGTCTCCATGGTAATCTCTTCGTCTGATGATGATGATTTCTGATCTATTGTGGCAATCCTGTATTTTATTGATATCTTCTCTTGCAAGGACTTGCTATAGGACCAAGGAAGGACATTAATTCAAGATGTGGCCACGAACAGAAATTGATTTTTCTGAAGATGCTTCCTTGTGCTGTTTTATCTTCATTTTTTTTTTATTATTATTATCGATCTTATTTTTGTTATCCTTCAGTCTGAGCCTTAATATGAATCTCTGAACCAGGAAGAAAAACAAAACAAACAAAAAAAAAACACTCAATTTTTATTGGCTCAATAAATTCTTCAAAAAGGGGGGTGGGCGGCAGGGGCCAGGGTGTTTAAAATTCAGGTGGTCCATTTTAATCCACCAGACAAAGACAAGGGGGCAACAGATCTATTTTCGAACATATGAGTCTCGTGGGGAGAAGAGAATGGGTGTCGGTGTCAGTTGGTGTCGGTGTGTTGTTAACCATTCTAGCAACCATTTTCGCCATTTTCACTTCTCTCTCTGTCGTCACACAATGTACACATGAATATTGCAGATAAAAAGAGGAACGAGTTAACGAATGCGGATATAAAAAAAAAAATAAAAAAAAAGGAATACAAAACAAATTTTCCAATAAATATCTCATGGACAACATGCGCTCGTAACGCGTTTCCTATTACCACCGAACCGATTTAAACCGTTTGCGTTTTGCGTTGGTTGTTGCTCGAGTTCGGCGGCGGCGGCGTTCACATTCGCGTCTGTCTCGAGTAGCGATGTTATGTGTTGTCCCCCTTAAAGTCTGTGTTTTGTGCCACATTTTCATGGAAATTACGACTCAAATGAGACCATGTCGATCGTCGGCGACAACAACAACAACAACGACGATGGCCTAGGAGGACGACGACGACGTTGTTAAGAAAACTCTTAATTTGTTTTTTTAGCCATATAACGGTTTTATAAGGTTTACTTTTTTGCGTATACCTATAAAATGTAGGTAAGTTTTTTGTTTTGCGTGTGAGTTAACATTAAGAGAAATTTAAGCCTTTAGCAATATGCGAATGTGAGTTAAGTTGTAGACAGACCAAATGTGGTGCAAGAAAGAAAAAAGAAAAAAATAAAGGGAACCAATTTGAATTGGGTTCATTTGAATAGATTGGATTTCGATAAAATGTTAGTTGTGTGGCAAATTAATAGATGGCAGCACATAATATTATGTGGGACAGCTTAGTGTTATTGGTTTCAATTCAATGGAAGAGTGATGGCAAAGGGGCACATAATTGGTTGGAAATTGAGACTTAATGTTGATTTTTGCTCAGGGCACTTTAATGTGGACACAAAAATAAAGGGTGACCATACAAGATACCGTTAGGTGTATTTCTTTAATTTTAACACTAATGGCAAAACTTCGTCTTAAAAATTAGTAGAAAGTAGATTTTTTTAGAAAGTTGAAGTCCTTGCAAATAAAATTTTATCTTGAACTTGAAGTCAGTTTTCGTCATAGTTGAAAAATTGAGAAAATTCAATTCATTAAATAGTGATGCTGGGAATGTTTCAATAATTCCGGATTTTGTTAACCATTAAGTAGGCCTTTACTTAGATAAGAAGCTGTAAACAAACCGTTATTAGAAAAGACAATGGTGTAACTGTCAAGTTGAAGACGACTGCAGAATAAAATAGAGATGATATTTGGACAAACGTGTTATCACATCACAGTATAAAAAAAGTACATAGCTTCCAGCTAGATCTTTAAAACTACGTAACAGATTTGTATGCAGTTTTTTTTTTTTAATAGATAGAGTGAATTCAAGAGCGAGGTTTTATGTTTAACTAAATAAAGTATACTTTAAGGCGGTATAATAATCTTCTTTCGTTTGTTTATCTTGCTAAAATTCGAGAACGACTTGGCCGATTTGACTGACTTTTGTTTTGAAATGTTTTTCGTAGTTCCAGGGAAGTTTAAAAAAGTGAGAAAATATCGAAAAATTTTAAGGAAGACAAAAAAAGAATAATTTTGATTGTCAGTTGGTTGTCAAATCTATATATTTAAGTCATCTGTCTACCGTTAACAAAGAGTTATAAAGTTGCCCATCATTCTGTCATCATTATACAATTATTAAAATCTTTTATAATCAGTTTGTCAGTACCTAAGATTTACTGGTCTTAAAATGCCAAGAAAAAAAACGAACTTATCTATTACAATACAATAAAAATCATTTTATAAGATATTGATAAACTTTTTTTTGTAAGTTCCGAGAAAAATACCAATCTAACAGCCAGGCGTGCTTTTTACTTATTTCTTAAGACGTCGCGTAGTTTTTCAAATGTTTTCGCCTTCCAAAAAATTAAAATTAATTGTAAGTACCTTCTGTCCTTCAGCAGTTCATATCCCATTAAACGTCCACTAAATTCATTTGTAGTGTACTTTTTGAATATTGGACAAAGTTGGAGGAGAACTATTCTCTCATTTGGTCAACTCGATCAGTTCTTAACATTCATTATTGAAATTTAAGCTTATCTCGAAAGTTGGGATAAGTTCAAAAGCTTTGTATCAATTCTTCGCATTGTCAAATCCGGAATTTCACAAGAAATTTGTTTAGGCTGTCGAATATTAAGATGATTCATAGGTCAAGTTGAAAAATGCATGAAAATGTAGATCAAGTTGAAATATTTACGGACTGAATTAGTTTAGAGTTTTCCTCATTGTTGCATTTTTGGAAAATCTTTGGAAAAGCGCTGTTTTTGTGCTAAGGTTTCCACCCAGAACCGAAAATTACTCACTAGAGCAATTATTCATGGTTCAATTCTATTCGCTTATATGAGCGACAACACACTATGGAAATAACTTGTCAGCAACTCAAAGGACCATTATTATAGTGGTTAAATATTTTTTATGAAAGTATAATACAATTAATTACAAAGGCAATAAAAATGACATTAATAGACAAAAGTCTGGAAAGTTACTCTAAGTTGCCGATGTGGTGTGATGATTAGCAACTTATTTCGCTCAATGAAAATTTGAATAAAGAGGAAAAATAATATTTAAATTTTTATCACTGCCTCATACATTTCAAAATTCGAAAATCTATCTTTACGAAAATACTTCACTTGATTAGTGACTTATTTTTGTTCACTAATTCGTTTGTGTAATTTTCAAAATAAAATTTTGTGATGTATCATAAGATTTACAAATTAAAAAAACACGGGTAGGTACTATACACATCATTCCCATCTGTTATGGCTCAACTTGTTCAATTCTATTAAAAATGATTTATAAATGAGAACTTAAGTAAATGGTTCTTTCAAAAGCTATTTTTAATTCATATTAACACTCATAAATATTTTCATTTACTCGGCTAATATTTCAATTCCTTATTCAAACATAATTATTATTTTAATAATTTTTTCCGCTTATGAAAACTACCAGACGATAACCGAAATGCGTCAAAGCACAAAATATTCTTCCACAAAAAAAAACATGAAAAATAAAATAATATAAAATGTCCTTGTACGAGTTCAAAAAAAAAAACCCGTCCCTACTTGCATTGCATCCCTGGCATTCATTCGAAGCATATTTCATCAAAAAATTCTCATTCCCATTCCCATTCTTGGTTGCCATTCCCATTGCTATGCTTGAGTTATGATTTTTCTAAATCGTCCTCTTTTGTGCAGTCAGGAACTCTGGGACAGACTCCTCCATTTGGCGACAGTGGTGGCGTTGTTGTTGCGTTCCCGGGAGTCGGTGTCGTTTGTGAAGTTGTTGCATAGCGGCTAGCATTATAGCTTCTGCTGTAGGGATAGGGACTCCGACTCCTTGTCTTAGAACTATCTCTCTCATACTCCTCAAGATAGTTGCATGCCCGACTTGTGTGTTGTCCAACAACTGTCGGTTTGTTCTATCTGTCAGAATGACTGTTCTGAGTTCTGGCAGTGGACCTAACCATGGATGGCCCTGGCCCTTTTGGAGCCCCCGTTTTGTGTTCAGTGTGCTGCGCTTTGAATAAATTATTTACGACTTGCCTTCGTTTTTCTAAGACGAGAACATTGCTTGCGTTTATTATTTATGAGCATAGCGTTGTTCTTTATAAAAATACTTTTTTTTTGTGTTTTGTTGAACTCCTTCATCTTGTTGAGTTTTTGTCATGTTTTTTTTCTCTACATTTTTTAGTGTTCATTTTGACAGACAAAATATTTGCTCCGATTCGTGCAACAGTAGCAGCATTTTTGCAACAGGTTCAAAAAACATCACTTTCAATAGCTTCTTCCCTCTTTCGTTGCTTTTTGAACATGAAAAATGGAACCCAAAAAAAAAAACAGAAATAAAATTCCAAAAATATCCTTTTTGAATGATGAATAATTTTATTTTTCGGTTGATATATCAGATGCGTTTTTTTTTGCGTCCAATTTTTTTATTTCATGGTTGACTTGCGAATTTTTAATGCGGAATGCATAACCGGGAATATGTGATGACATCCAACTATGCTGCGAGACAAGTCTGGAAACGTATAAAGGCTTCAGCAAAAACCATTTACAAATCGGGAATTTGTTTTGCAGAAAATATAATATTTTTGTTTGAAATGTTTTATTATATATTTTTGTTTGTCGGGAGCGGTGCGTGGTGGTGATGGTGGACGAAAGGATATGAATTACTGCCTGCTGTGTGTGGCTTTTTGGCTCACTGATGCAAGGGAGAATGTAATGAATTCCTTCACAAATCAAAGGATAAAAAATCGTATCATCTAATAACTTTTTGGGAGTTTTGGCGAAGTTTGGATTTTGAACCTTAAATTTTACACGCATGCTTGTGCCATATTTTTACTCAAGGGGATGCATCATTGATTTGATCGTTCGCCGTGTCGTCCATCGTGCATCGTCTAGGGAAACCATATTAAAGTCGGTATCGATAGCGGTAACCTTTTGCTGCAGAGATTTTGAAAAATGTACAGTGTGATCGAAAAAATAACAGCATTTTTAAAAAAACGATTAAAATCAATATAAAATTAATTTATCGAGAGCTTATTTGGTGAGAGATTTTATCCAAAAATTGACAAGCTAGTCTCGTCAAAATTGAAAATTGTCAATCCCGTCTCTGTATCATACTTAATAAGCTGAGTGTCGTCTTGACCTTGTACTTTTTTGTAGTGAATAGTTCATAAAGCGTGTTTTTTACAAGTGTCGTTTTCAATCTAGCAACTCTTTTTTTGGAACTGGACTTTTTGACAGCTGTCACTTGATTTATATTCAGTTTAATTTGCCATGTCATAACGAAAGGACTTACTTCTAAGCAACGTAAGCAAATCGTGTATTTATTAGATTACCAAATTAATGGTTCAGTTCGAGTGATGCAACGCTCGCTGCATCCAATATTCTGTCGAGATAATCGATTACATCACGTTGAGGGGCTTCCAAGATCTACCGTTGGACTACTTTTTGTCAGGTTATGTGAAGTCGTTTGTCTACGCAGATAGGCCCGAGACCATTGATACCTTAAAAAATGATATTCGGTGCGTTATTGCTGCAAAAATTGGTCTCAAAATTGGCCCTCTGGGCAGGAATTTAATGGAGCTGGCTGCGGTGGCCGGTTGGCTGAAATTAGTTATAAAACATAATGGCAAACCATTATCTTTATAATAAATTTAAGTTTATTTTCACAACATTAAAATGTATGCGTTTTATTTCATCTTGAAAACCACACATCTAAGAAAACACTCTTTAAAATAACGAGTCTTTTAAGTAGAATAAAAAATTCAATCAGTAAGTTAATTTTTGAACCCTTCTGTCGGTACATTTCTGATGATCTGAATTTGGCACAGTAAACAGAAAAAAAACTAACCTAAAAATGCAATCAAAATGTCAGTTTAAAAATTATGTTGATTCATTATAAAAAAAATATTATGTATGTATGTATGTTTATAATTTCGCTTCTCCTGGATTCGATCTAACAAAGAAATTCGTATAATTCCAGCACATTCACGATTCGGATTCGTATACAAAAGTACAAAAATTCATCCAAAACGAAAATGTTCCCCATCCATATAGCTATACTCGTACTAAACTGCGTTCGATGACGCGGCAGACCGCCTGCAGAGAGATCCACTTTTTTTTGTGTGCGGAACCTATTTGAGCCACAAGGATGCTGGGCTCACATTCAGCGGTATATTCGGTTCATAATTAATGACCGGACATCATTTTCTCGACGATTCACTTACCAATTTGGAGTAGGTATATTAATATATTTCCCATCCATATACATACATATGTATATATACTGTATAGTCGTATCCTTTTTTCTTCATTTTATTCCTGGCTGTATATATGTACATATGTAGGTAGGTAGGACGAAAGTTCTATATAAAGGAGTAGTAGAGTCATGCTGAATCTTTTATATAGTTTGGTGATTTATTTCCATTGCGAGCAATAAATTACAATTTTGTTGCTGCCCATGGGCTATATAAAATCAAAACCAACTTTTTTTCCCATTTTATTATTGTTGTAATAATTCGTGTTGAGTTAATAAAAAAAAATTAAAATTTACTTTCAAGTTGAACACACAAACACACTCACACAAAAAAATCGACCGTAAAGGGACACGTCCATTGTTTTCTGCGAAACCAAACCATTCACCTGTTTGGTAGGTAGGTATAAGGGCTTTTAATTAAACAAATCATATAAATACCAACACTATATCTCTACACCACACTTTGGGCCTCCCCAGACTCTAAAGATTAAAAAAAAAGAAAAACAAAAAGTTGAAAACGCAAAAAACAGAAAAAAAAACTGACAGAGTTTTTATGCCGGCAGTAAATCACAAGGTTTATGAGTCGTCTCCGCTGGTGAGGGCATTTGTTTTGCAATGTGTTGACACGGAGAATGAATTCCTGGTACTCTTTCGCATTCGCACGCAGATATTAAGTCATAAAAGCGAGTTGGTGTTTTGGGGGGCATCATCGGTGTTTCGGGCCTTGAAAATGCCAAGGAAAAGTGCGTACTTAAAACGAAACCCATCCTCGAGCAATGGTTTCCGGATGTAGGTATATAGCATATCTGTTATTAATCTTAAAAAAAAAAAACCAAACAAAACCAAAAAACATTAAGAAACTACTTATTCGTATTTCTGTGGAATACGTTCCAGGTTGCAAAGGTTGGTGGTTTTTATATCTTCTACTTTTTTTTTTTAAGTAAGGTATAAAGATTACGAACTTAAAACCACAACCGAACGTGCCACAAGTAAAATTGTCGTTAAAAAGTTTGTTTTATTTTTTCATTCAGTATCTACTAATGGGAGGTCCAGTTTTAGTAGAAATTTATTCTTCTAAAGTAAAAAAGTTTTCAATTTTTTTTTTAAATAAATTTTCTATAACGAAGATTTCTGATCAAGATGAAGAGTAGTTTTAAGGGCTTTATAAAAAATTCTTGTGTTTTGTGTTGAACTTTTACTAAAAATTTGAAATTTTTTACAAAATAAGTAAATATTTGATTTGAAGTCAAAATACCCATAAAGAGGGTATTTGTTCATAATATCCTAGCACTTCTTCATTGTACATACCAATATGACAAAAATGTGATTTTTCAACATGAATATTTAAAGAACATAGTTGATTTTTGATGATTTTTTTCACAAAAATTAAACAATCTTTTTTTGGACTAATTTCTGATAGACGGAAGATCTATGCATGACACTACAATACTCCCCACAACCCACAAGTTTTTACTTAAGACTGCTAATTTCTTAAAGGTTTTGCTGATGAAGTGTAACTGAAATACAAAAAATTGACAGCCAACTAACAATCAAAAATATTTTTCTTGCAGGTAAAACAAATTGTATGAAAAAATTATTATTTTTTTTAATTGTCTTCCTGGTAATTTTGACAATATTTTTTCACTTTTTACCTTTCCTGGACTACGACAACCTTTTCAAAACCAAAATTAATTTCAAAACCAACAAAAAATGATTTTTGTATGTAGAAGATTATTGTACCGCATTGAAGTGTACTATTGTTTAATGTATTGCAGATTTTAGGAGTAAATGAATTATGGAATGAAACGGATTCCAAAATGAAATTTTAAAAACAATTTTTCAAACTATCTAACTAGACAAATTAACCTTCCTCTTGAATAAAAAATAAAAACAGCATCAAAATCCGTTGTGTAGTTTTAAAGATCTAACCATATATGTATAGATACAGACAGGTTACGGGAAGCCATTTTGTTTCCTTTTTTATTTGTTTTCTTTCAATTTTTCTAGACAAACTTTTAACATTTAATATTAACAAAGATATTATGTTCTTTTTTTTCAATTTGGAACCGAAAACAATTTCTTGTGTAATTTTCTTGATAATTTTTTTCGTATGAAATTGTGGTACATGTACCTACTTGGTTTTCAAAATCCGCTCACATATTTTTTTTCCAATCAGTTTCGATGTATGGACTAAGAACTAAATATTTTAACAGTTGAAACTTATGACTTTTGAGTGAAAAAAATTGCGACCTTAAAATTTAACAACTTTTAACATTTTTGAAAGTAAAACTTCATTGAAATATTCCAGTTTTCATCATGATTTTGAACATATTTTAATTTTACTTTTTTCTACTAATATCTTTTTTACAACCTAAATAAATGGCCTTTATAATAATTTTTGAAAATATTCATAGGCTTCGTCATAACCTCTCAAACGTAGGCAATATTAAATACTATTTGAAATAGGAATTGCTTTATGTTTACCATGTACTGCTTTTGTTAAGTATTTTCCTTGTACTGGTTTGAAAAACTTTTGTATGTCTCGTAACACTTTTATTATAATCTACAAACTTTTTCTTTGCAAAAGGATGGATGCTACCATAAAACTTAATCTGCTTTTCATTTAAGAGAGAGGTCTGCAAAAAAAAAAAAAAAAAAAAAAACAAATCCATCGGATCTCCAATTATTTTCTTAGGCTTCTAATATTTCAGCTCAATAAGTTTGCCTTAAAACCGCAAACATTTCCAAAAGGGATCAACCACACAACAAATATTTCCCAAAAATTCTTCTCTACTCGTACATATACAAGTTTAGAACTAACAGTAATTTATACATTCTCAAATGCCTGAATGTTTTTTTTTTTTTGTTTTGCTATTTTCCTATAACAAATAATAATTAACAAAAACTACAAAACACATTCCTTTTGCCTTGTAGTTTATTTTAATTTAGGATCCTTATATCCCTACGCCCCCCCCCCCACCGTACACCTAACCCTAAAGGAAAGCACTCAACCAAAACTATAACAGAATTCACCTACATACATCCTCGTATATCCACCTGTGGTACTCGACTCGTTTTCGTATACCTACCTGCTCCACAACTTGAAGGAATTCCAATTTTATTCCAACCTTACACGCAATCCCCATCACTTGGAACACACAGCCCAGCTCGAATAGAGAGAGGATCAACATCTACAATTTTCCAAAGCATCCAATAATAAAAATCCCTACGGCCATCATCGGCACAAAATACAACCATGGAACCAGCATCAGCATCTTCCAATTCACATGAATATGCAAATCCTTTAGCTCTCGATTCTCTTTATTTTTCACCTGGATGATGATGGTGAATGGTGATGGGACTAGGAGCAACCTACATATGTAGAATATAGGGATACCTATCATAGTCCTATACAATGTACATACATTGGTGTACCCTGTTGCTTTGCTCCTCTCTGTCATGCCGACAATAGGATTCATTTGCTTTGACTTTGTTAATTGATTGCAGCAATTTACTAGAAGACAGCCTCAAGGCATGTGCACCTTTTAAGCACGAAGCGAAGATCTTACATTCGTTCGTCCTTGTAGCCATTGCCACCACCGACCGCCGCGCCGCGCCACCGAACTTCGCTCCATTACCACTGCTGTCTGCTGCTACACCACCACCACTGCACCACACCACACTGCACCATCTTTGCCGACCGCCCACAATCTGATCGAAACACTTGAATTAATTATGTCAGGCAACCTAGAGGCTTACTCCCTTACCTGTACCTTACCTATGTCTATCCTTCCTGTCGCTGGGCTGTGGATAGAGCAGGGAGACCTTAGAGTAAACAAAACGACTTTTCCCGCCAAGAAAATGGAAATACAACAAAAGCAACAAAAAAAAGAAAATCAACAAATGGCTGAGGAAATCAAAAGAGAATCTGTAATTAAAGGATATTGCCCACCATTGGCCCTTCTGATAAATATTTACAACCACTCTTCAATTAATTCGCAGAGATTCGCTTCGCACCGCGTCTAATCGATTGCGGAGCGCGGAGCAGACCGGAGCGGACAGAACGCCCAACGGACAGACGCTACGCGACTACGTACGAGTATCGGAATTTAACGATATTTAACGAGCTTGTGAACAGCTTCGCACTATTCGCCATGATGATGACTCTGATGAGACGCAGTAAGAAGGGCGAGTTGGGGGAGGGGATGGTGGACGGTAAGATCCAAAGCAAAGAGTGACAGCAGACCTCCATCAGAGTATTGTGTGTAAGAGTGACAAACTGGAGCACAAAAAGAAGAGCGAGAATCCTCTTAGGAGTGATGTTGATGATGCTGGAAGCTAGAAGTTGAACCTGATGTGATGCCCCCCGCCCCCAATGCCGCCATCATCATGAAAACGAAATAGAGTCTCGCTCTCGACTCTTAATTATTCAATTAAGCTTGAGTGTTGATTTTAACGCCTTCTTATAGCAGAAGAATATAAACACACCCTTTGTGTTCTTAATTCGCACTAAGGAGTATAAGGACACCCAGGAGACGGGCCAAGGGACGAAAGGAAGACCAGAAGCGAGAGGGAACTTCCTCAAAAGGGATTTTAATGAAGCAAAGGAATTTCTTTCCCATCTTTTTTTTCTTCTTTTATTTTTGTTCATCCTATAGTCCTTCGGTGAAGATAGAAAGAATGATGTCAAGTACGTTCGCTTATAGAGACACTACTATTGCTGCAAAGTATCACTTTTTCTAATTTCCATCCAGAGTAAGAGCCAGACGCAGCATCAGACAACGACACGATGACAACGAACGACAAACGAGCGATGAGCGACACGATGCGATATGGAGTAGGTATCTATGAGCTAGCGAGTCCTGAAGTAGTTTGCAAAACTGAAATTTTGTCGCATAAAATCCTTATTCTGATTTTATTTCACACAGGATGAATATTCGTATATATGCACGTAAGTATGTACCTTGGGAAAACGAAACGACAATGGCGATATGACGATGGCGATGACGATAGAATTTTATACTATACACAAAGAGGTACCTCTTTATACCTTTTTTGCCAAAGAAGGATATAACCGTTAGTTTTAATTAGTGCTATAAATGAACTTGTCGGAATATTTAGCAACAGCTCTAGAAGTGGCCTTTAAAGTGAGTGTTGGAAAAACGAACGAAAAGTGTTACACTATTAATCCTTGCTTTTCAAAAGGAATCCATAAAAAGTTATTAAATGACTTGGGAATGAAGGTGAAAAGGCTATTTATATTAAGAGGGTCTCTGTATAGCTAGGATGCTTTTGGTATCGCATACCTATGTATGAACATCAGGTTGGAATTTTAGGAATTTTCAACTGAAAAAAAAAATTACAACGATCAAGAGTATAGAGCTGTATATTCTTGGGTACACCTTATCAGCGGGTGACTTAATTTTCTGCGCTCGAAAATCAACAAAGAAATGAGAAAAAAAAAAAACGTTTACTGGGTGTAGAAAGATTTCTTAAAAAAGAGTCGAAATACTCAAAGGATCTTAGTCTAAATATTGTACACAAGAAATTAAGGAACAGGGATAAAGTAAAGAGTCCAATGAAAATAAACCCTTTTTTCGTCTTAGACGAAGCTACAGCTAAAGGCTTATTTTGTGAAGGAAGCCTTTAAGAGGAGACTTTAAGATTTGAGTCTTTTACCTTAATAAAGTCTTTTTCTGACAACTTGTCTCCTTACTTTAAATCGATCTAGAAAAACGTTGAAGAAGCCGAAATATAAACTTTAAATCGAATTTCAACTTTAAGAAAATCTATCTAGCAAACTTTAAGAAAAGGTTAAGATGTTTCAATCTCAATAATTCGGTTTCGACTATAAATGGATTGAACGAAAATTATTAAAAAGGTAATATGTTAATTGATTTCATGTCAAATAAACCCCGACACACAAAATTTCATTGAATTAAATCTCAAATGGACAAGTAATTCATCTGGTAACCTCGGGCGTATACGTTTTTTTTTTTTAATTTCTTCATTAATGCATTGTTTTCAAAAAGTTAAAAACAATTTTGTTAGAATAAATTTAAAATGTGTTGAAGCCATTTCTGCACTGTAAAAATCGACAACAGTCAACGAAGTATTTGATTTTTCGTTAATATTTCCTTAACAGAATCTTATCTTTGTTAATAATCAGATTTAAGCTTTTATGTTTCGAATGGCAGTGTTTATGTTTACAAGTGGAATAATTTTATATAATTTTTTTATATTTTTAAATATTGAATAGAAATGAGATAAAATATTGAGATCAAACTTGGTAAGGGCTTACAACTAGAGGAAAATCCTGATAGTCTCGCTATAATCGATAATTCTAGTCTCGTCTTTCTTGGTCTCGGTCAAGTTTTCAAGTTTTTAAACTCAAATGAGTTTAGTTTTCCTTACTTATCAAGCACGTTCGGTTGAATAAGCCCTAAACGAGATGGCCACCGATCTCTATTTTCGCAACAGTGATGAATCCCATTTTTAGTTGAATGAGCCTGTGGCGTGGCCTCCAAGATCGTGTGATTTAACGACGCTGGACTATTTTTTGTGAGATTATGTGAAGTCACTTGTCTACACTGATAAGCTCGAGACGATTGACACCTTGGAAGGAAATATTCGGAGCATTATTGCTGACATACGGCCACAATTGCTGCAAAAAGTGGTAAAAAATTGGTTGGACCTCTCTGATGGAATTTAATAGAGCCAGTCGCTCGGTTGCTTGCTTCAAATCAATTTTAAATTATAATGGCAAACTCTTTTCCTTGCTAAAAAACTAAATTATTAGCCATAGCATTAAATAATATGGATTTTATTTCTTCTTGAAAACAACACGTCTATAAATAACATCCTTTATGTTTACTATATGGTTTTGAATTGAATTTTTAATTTAAAACAATTGAGTGATATACTCACATCTGTGCTTTGGAACTGAAATTTAAAACAATCATTTAATTTGATAATTATTTTTTCTATTGATATCCGTTTCTTATTAAAAAAGCTGCAAAATGTTCACAAAAATGTAAAAATTTGTTTTGAGTTTGAACTTAGTACGAATCTCACAAAGAATTACTTATTTTGAAAGTTTACGAAAAGCTATACAACTACTCGTAAATACTTTTGTTTCATTTCTTCGAAATTACGTCATGAATTTTGAGCTAACCCCCATTAAAAATTAGTAAATTCACAGATTCCAACTTTATTTAAGTTTTCCAAAAATTAAAACAATTTGTATATGTAATTTGTAAAATTTCCTACCTTCTTTTCAAAATGTAAATTTTTTTTGTAAGAAAATTAATATTTCCGCCCAATTTAATTCAATTACATAAAAAGTCTTTCTAACAAAAACACCGACAAAACTTCAAACAAACAAAGGGCAAGTATTTTTTTTTTAAGTTTTTGTAATAAAAAACAAAAAAATAAAAAAAAAATAACAACCAGTAGCTAGCATAAGTTAAGGATCCGCCACTAATAACCGCCTAAAGCTATCCAACCAACCATCATCATCGAAGACGACTTCTTCTGCTCATCGACTGACGAGCAACAACGGTGTGGTGTAGTGATGGCAAAGCCGACAACGACTGACGAAACGACATAACACATTTAGCTTGTGTTAACGAAATATCAAACATAATCAACGTTCATGTCGAATGTTCCTGCTTTTGTATTAATTTGCAATTTTACGAGAAAGTCTTCAAAACTGAGAAATCTTTAAAAAGATTTATCATTAAAAAACTGAAATCATTCATAACACTTTGTTGACATTTTCGAACAAAGCTTCATAAAACTTTTATATTTTCGAAACTGATTTAAAATGGTTTCAAATCTCACGAAATTTTCTTCCATGAACCCAATAAAAGCGACTTGTGTCCTTTGTCCTGCGAAGACCTAAGTAAAATATTAAATCCACTGAAAATCACTCAATGATGTACGATTTCTTCCTCTCTACGCACATTACATCATAAGGACAAACATCCGAACAGCCGAACTACCAAAACTGAAGCCACCTCTCTGTTAGAACTCTTGCCAGGTTTATGGCAAAAGTATGCAAATTAATATTAATGTCTTCGCCAACTCAATTTCCGAAAAGGAATCAGCCGTTTGGTGAAAGGAACACACAACAACGAAAAAAAAAAACATCCTAAAGTGGATCCTTACGCTTGTTCTTGTTCTTCTTCTCCTCCTATCATACTAAAACACCAACACACTTCCTCCTTGTTTTCAAGCGCGAGGAGTTTTCCATCATTTGAATAATTGTTATTCATTTTCGTTGCGTATTTTTTTTTTCTCCATCGTATCTTTCAGATACTCGTACATAAAAATCAAAAGAAAACTGCTCCGCTCTGTTGAGGTACACAGTACGAGACGAACCAGGACGAAAAAAATCAAAAAAGGAAGAAAAAAAACACGTAAGAATATCCTTCAACTGATTTTTAATGTCTTGTCATTCGAATTTTATTTAAATGCTTGAGACATAAGGACGCGTACTCGAGGTCGGTCGGTTTTTAAGATCGTCTTTGAGAATACCTCGAGGAAAATTTACCTGGGTTTCCTTCCGTAAGAGGTTTTCACTTTTTATAGTTCAGAATTTTTTTATTTTTGTTGTTGTTGTTGTTGTTGTTTTTTGTGATTGTTTTGATGGCAGAAGTGCGATTTCAACTCTGTCAGACTCGAGAACGAAAATGACGATGACGACGAAAAGGAAAACTTTTTGTTTTTATTTTTATTTTTTTGAGTTCGAAAATTGGTTTATTCAATTGAAGCGGAAATCTCTGCAGTTGTTTTTTTTTTTTTTTTTGTTTTTGATTTTTGAACTATCAAAGGTTTTTTATTGCAGAGTTTTTGTGATGGAGGTGTATTTTTAAGAGACAATTATAACGCTTAATGAGTTCATCAGATAAATCCACTTTTACTCTATATTAAAAGTGTTTTTGAGGAGAGAAGAAATAGGTATTCAAGTTAATCTTTTGATGGCAGGATCGTTTTCTGACTCGTTTTCTGACTCAAAATTTTTAAGAAAAGTTAAAGAAATGAGTTTTGATTAAGAAATAACTAGATAAAATTGATACTGAATTACCGAGCAAATGACTTAGATAATGTTGACCATTTCCTGACCTAAAGGGTGATAAGTAGTTTTTAAGAATAAATAAAACGAATATTTTTTAACATTATGGCCAAGAATTTAGATTTACTATAAATATAATGGTTTGCCATTATGTTTTAACATTATTTCAGGCATCGAATAAATTCCTTCAAGTTTCCTTAAAAATCCACATCAACATTCTCCAATTCAGGCAAAAACTGCAACATTTTGGCCGGTTTTGGAAGAAATTTTACCCATGGTTCCCTCTACCCATAGAACACACCAAACAGTGACTTTTTGAAGATGTAACGGATGTCTCCATTCAACCAAAAATGATCTTAAAGGCTAAACAAAATATTCTTTAGAAAATCGGGATCGGTGTCCATCTCATTGCGGGCCCATTCACCGAACAGCACGTTGATGGTCGATCGGCTTAAATTCTTGCACGAGTAGGATTTTGTTTTGAGTAAACTTGGTGCGAAACCCTTTCAAAACTATTGCGGAATTAATTAAGGTTCTAAAATTTTTGAATTAAGGACAAAATATTTTTAAAAAAAGTTAAAATATTTAAAATAACTTCAGTCGTCTAAAAACTTTTTGATTTTTGATCATAGATGTGTTGAAAGTCTAACTTTACTTTAACGCTTTGCCTTAATAAATTAAACTTACTATGGACTAATTATTTTTTATTGATTTGCACGTAGAAGATTAAATTATTTAAATTTAATAGTCCAAAATATCAATATTTAACCATCGCAACTTTTAATCATCAACTCCTATTTCAATCATCTGCTTTTGGTTTACTGTCTATCAGAATAAATTCAAAATGTTCAAAATCAATGAAGTAAAAAAGTAAATTAATGTCGTACATAAATACTCTCAAATTTTATTATGAATAAAAAATTCTTACAAATTAAGATTTGTGTTATTTAGAATTTCAAAATTGTACCGTAAAATTTTATTAATTGCACAGAGACAACTTGGTTTGTTTTTGTTTTTTTTCGAAAAAAAAATAAAATTATAAAGTTGTGCAAAAACTTTAAAACATTTAACCACAAGTCAGAAAACTTTCTTGGAAAAAGCTTAATTATTTCCTACCAATTAATTTAGCTTTGGAACTTTTTGCCAACGAACGAAAATTATTATTATAGTTGTTGGTCTTCCCTCTCCTATAGGAGGTTACACCATTAAGCCTGGTAAAACTCCTTGTAAATTTATATCAACCTTCTTCGGCTTTCACCCCCTCCTCAGATGGAACAACACTCCATATTCCTTTTATATAAGAAAAGTCCATCTTACACAAATCTTTTTCTTTTTTCTATTTTTTTTTTTTAAATAAATAGAGTTGTTCTGCAAAGAACTTCTTCCGTTTCGTTCCGTTTTTTTTTTGACTATTTTTTTGATTTTTCTTCATTGACAAAATACGGAGGAAAAAAAACTCTTTTCAAAACTTTGAAGCATTCCTTGCTGGTTTTCGTGCCGCTCAAGCTCGAACTGTAAATAAAAAGATCTCATTAAAAGTTTAGCGAGTCCCTCGCTTTTGAATTCTTTGTGTATTAACTGAAACCAAAACCGAATCAGGCAGGACTCTATATAAGTTGCAAGATGCAAAGTGGTCTATAGTTTGAGGTCATAAAGTTGCATTTCTTCTTTAATTAGAATCTTAAAAATTATTTTTATTGACTCAAAGTCCAATTTAATCATTTATTTATCAGTAAAAATTTAAAAAATAGTTAAATTGAAGATTACTTTTTAATCGAAATTTTTATAAGTTCAAGAAACTGTTGAAAAGTTGTGTATTTTCAATTTGTGTTAAAAATAAAGATTTTATTGTATATTTGAACATCAAAGTCATGTCGATACTGTTTCCATTACTGTAAACCATTACGGACTTATAGTAAAGTGGTATGAACGAAATTCCAGTTTGACCTCAAACTCTTCCTGAAAGATATGTTTAACAGAATCAATCAAAGATGGCCTCCCGGATCAAGTAAAATTCTACCACTTAGTAACTTTACCGCCCGAACTATTTCGATTCAGTGCTTCCCCTTCTGTTTGGTCCTTTTTTTATTTTGAGGCGTGCAAAGTCACTACATGGATGTATTTTATATGCATTTGAGAAAACTTTGAACTTTAATTGAAAAAAAAAAAAAAATACATAAATAAATCTTAATTTGCATCAGAGTCGTTGTATAGTTGTCGTCTGGTCCTGTCGTCGTCCTATAGTCGTCGCTGGCGTAGTCGTTGGCTAGGAATGTTTTTCTTATGGAAAATTAATTTTTTTCCATCATGTCAACGAGAATTACATTCGAAACGCTTCCGCTATCCGTGTTGTCCCCAATGGCATGCTGCTGCCTTTGCCTTGCCTCGCCTATCCCTATTTAATATGTATATATCCCACTCCTTGGTTCTCGTTTACCACTTCAGCTTTGACTCTCTAGATTTCTAGAAGATGTCACACGAAGGAATCCGATTGCATGAAAACATTTTTCGTCTTTGCCATTAAAAAAAAAAATAATGTCCTTATGTTGCAACTTTGGTATTGGAAACATTTTTCGCTTTGTAATATCCTTTTCAGACCAAAACTACTGCTGCTGCACCTTATATCCTTATAGTCCTAGAATAAGAGTTTGAATTTGAATATACATACATACATACATACATACCGAAGCTAGTTGGGGTTGAAAAGTTGAAGTTGAAACTATTTCAAGAATGGCACATACTCGAATGTGTTCCCTTTTTTCGTATACTTATACCAAAAGAAGGGCTAGGCAACATAATTCCAAAGTTACCATAGTTCCATATATATTCAATGCCTCCATCATAGCCATCCTCTCCAAAGAGTAATTATGAAGTTTTTTAATTAAAAAGTAAAGTTTAAGAAAATGGGAAAATTATTTAAATTTTTTCGTAACCATTTTGCTTGTTGAAGAAATAATATTCAAAGGATTTTCTTTAACTCGTGCAATTTGTTGAATGCCCCAACGACGACAACGACGCTACGACTACGACGTTAAAATCATGTTAAGCTTTTTATACCAACTCCCCCTTCCCCTTTGGAGGGAGAGTGCATTGACAAAAGAGGTTGAATGGAAAAGTGTTATAGTCGGGGTGAAATTTTTACTACACAGTAGTTTAAGCCATATACGAAGTAGTTGGTATGTTAATTACTTGCAGATTTTTTTTCTTTTTTTTTTAAAACATATTCATAAAAATTAAATAAAAGACAAGGAAATTACTATCATGTGGGGTTATGTTGTGGAAACTCCGTCTATACGTATGTGAAAGTTTTTTGTGGTTTTACATAAAATTCAAGTTTTGTTTCGCAAATTGGTTCCTTAACAAAGTTTTCCAATAAGATTTTGATTGAATTTTTACTTTTTTTTTGTAACCCCAAATCTTAAGAGGAACAATTGTTGCTTTGGTTAAGTGGGACAATTTGGAAGGTTATCTACATGCGTTGAACTTTGTGATGTTTAAAGTTGTTTGAAAACGATGTCGAATTAATGTAACTCCATGATTGACACATATGTTTAAACGACCAACTATAACTTTCAAGTATAACCCCTTATCAAGTCTGACATCCTTCAAGAATTAAGAGCATTTGATGAAATTCGATTTCCCCTATAACCCTCTGGCTCTGATCCTTCCCAACTTGGAAGAACGTAGAAAGATGTCTCAATATCCCTTGGCGTAAATGAGAAGCGGACTGCCATTAGTACTGCCAACTCTATCTTAGCCAGCAGTTGTGGAAACTTGAGGGACTGGTTCGATGATAAAAACAAACTAGTAACCGAACGTGAAAAATACAAAGAGGTCGAAAGAACAGAAAAACGGATTCACAGACAAAAAAAAAATCCTGGGAGAAAAACTTGATCTGTGTACTGGAAGAAAGCCGATACGGAAGTTCTACGAACCCCTCCAAAACATGACGCAGTTTAAGTACACCACGGTTCACATATTGCACGGACGGACGGAGAAAGAAATCTGATCACCGGTCCAGCAGACATACTTGAGCTATCGGAAGTGTACTTTAATGAATTGCTAAACGGTCAGCTCACCGAAGAAGTGGAGTCTTCATCACTTCAAGAAGAAGTTCTTTTTCTACCGCCACTAAAAATAGAAGAGGTCGAGAAGGCTGTAAGTCAGGAATGGATGGCATAGCAGCTGAGCTGATCAAACATGGGCGTGCCAGTTTTACATCAAGCATTACATGAAATTTTAGTGCAAAGAAGGTCACTAGTTGCAGTAATTATAGAGGTGATACGTTCTTGAGTATAGGTACTCTCTTCTATCCTACATAAAAAAGGAATAGTCCAATACGCGATGGAAATATATTGCCTAGAATTCAATATTTCAATCTAAAAATTCTTTAAAGACCTTAAGATCTTCTAAGAACGTATAGCCAGGTAAAGAACCGAACAAGTTCTACACAATTCTTTCATCCAGATGGAGCAGGGAGCACAAAATTAGGGGCAGCTGTAGGAAAAGCAAAGTACATGGTGTCGTCGTCTGCAAGAAGAACAGCTCGGAAAGTCCTTTGTGTGGGAGACCATGCTTGAGCTGAAGCGATGGCGTAGACCAGGACACGGGAAGTGTTGAGTTGCACAACTAGATAGTGCCGACTCACGATCGGGATAAATGGAGAGATTTTTTTAAATACTAACCCTTCCAATAAATTAATAAAAATTTCCGGGTCCATTTTTTAGCATTACATTACATTACATTTTATACTACACAGCACATAAATGTACAGAGTAGAGACACTTAACCTTGAGCTACTGAGGCTATTAAGGCGATACAACACAAGACATTAATACAAGACAGAAGGACAGAGAAGAGAAAGAACAACAGAAAGAAAGAACACATGACAACAGCACGAGGTAGGTTTCGAATGGTCACCCATCTTTCTACTAACCGCGCACATTGATGCTTGATTTCGGTGATCGATGGGAACCGAGCTTTTATCAATGACTAGGCCTTTGTCGCCATTTTTTCTCAGCTCATCTTCATCGCTCTAGATTTTGCTTAAAAACTTGATTCGTAACTCAAAAATTACCGGAAACACATTTACAGCCTTTGTACACCATCATGCATAGTTAAGTTATTATATATATTTTTTTTTAAATCTTATCATAAGCTAAGTGTTTCGGCAGTCAATTTTCTTGCTTTTATTGTTAAGACCATATCAATTTCAAATTAAGTCTTGAGTTCAGTTTAAAGAGCTTGTGATTAAAATTATTCACATAGCTAAAAAATATTAAGCATTTAACGTTTACCTTATCTTCCATAAGTTTAAAGTCCATTTGGCAATAAAAATAAAAATCAAAGCTCCTAAAACCTCGGTAGGATAAAGTTAGCAAAAATTCCAACATTTATTTGCCATTAAAGATTTTGAAAAAAAAACACCCTATCACCATATTATTCTGTTAATATCTTTCTTATGTAAGCAATTTGTCGTATTAACGGATAAATAGTGTTAGTTCCTAATTTACAATGCCCATTGACAAGAGTGACAATCCATGTTTATACCATTTTGCGCATAAACGGTAGCTGATGATGCTATTGCAAAAGTACCTACCTTAACTACCAATGTATGTACATCACCGAGACCGAAGTGAAGAGAAGTAGCGAATAAACTAGCAATGACCCTGACTAATGGCCATCGCCATCTCCATCGTCATAGTCTTCTCCTCAAGATCTCCTCAAGAAGTACATAGAAGAAGAAGCGAACACGACACCGACAAACATCTCACTATCTACTGGATACGCAGTGACTAATTGTCACTTGGCACATTGCATCGCATCGCTTCGGCTCATATAGCCTATAGCGTCCGCTGATGCGATTCTCAGGCTCACTTTGGCATTAATAATCGCCAGCGTTGGTCGTCGACTCTGTCACATAAATTCCTCCTCAAGCTAAGATTCTCCGTCGTCGTCGTCGTTGTCGGTTGCACATTGGCATTGCATCGGATGCACCATCATCGTTGCCATGGACTTTAATGTCGGCGACGACGGCGAAACGGGGAAGACTTCTAGCCTTCCTCATAGACTGACCATCACCGTAGCCGCTGACTTTAAAGGTGATGATGACTTCTTTCGCGCGGCCTTCAGCTGCCGTCGTCGTCGTCGTGTCGTCGGTAAATAGTATAACCATCAGCCAAGCCAAAGCGATGCTCGTAAATGAGCCTAAGCACCGGTGTTGCACCACTTCTATGATTCCACTGGACAGAGCGTAGGCACAGGTATAGCGATCCGTTTTTAAATACCCCTGAATCGGCCCTTTGGCTGATGCGATGCCTGATGCCTCAAAACCTGCAAAGGAGCCGGGATTATTAAATTGGCCCACAGGAATGCATTGTCCAGCCGACATATTTCTTTATAAAGACTTTTGTTTTTCGTGTGTTTTTTTGGTTTTTTATATTTATCATCATCTTTGGGTTTTTTTTTTGGTGCGCTGCGCAGTCAATAATCGTAAATCAAGGGATTTATGAGTTTTATGTCTGATGCGGAGACTCCAGTGGACTTCGACTGGACTCGGAATCTGGACAGTTCTGTCCTGGTGCTGGTGCTTTGCTGTTTTAAGCCCCTGCGGTATTAATTCCATTTTGACTGATTCTCGCCACAGTTTTTGTTGTTGTTGTATTTTTTTTTGGTGTGCGGAGTGTGCAGGGAGTTAATAGTGTTATTGATTGCCTGGGTGCATTTGGTTGGGGCGTCTTGTTAGCACCGCGGTGGTAGGTGAAGTACAAATGTTCCCATATGCGCTTGATGCAGCTCTATTATAGTTGTTAAGGCTTACCTTCTCGTTGGAATGGCCAAAATGCTAGTTTAATAGAATACACAAGTCTAAGAGTATTTCTAGACCTCTACTTATCTATACCAAGTCGAACTCCAAGTCTAAGTTGGTAGATGATAGGAACAGCAATTTAG
The DNA here is from genome assembly GCA_905146935.1 of Scaeva pyrastri. Lineage (NCBI taxonomy): Eukaryota > Metazoa > Arthropoda > Insecta > Diptera > Syrphidae > Scaeva > Scaeva pyrastri. Next base: position 20,367,467 of record LR989927.1, on the reverse strand, counting down.
AGGAGCGAGAAAAACAAAATAATCTCATAAGGAGATTGCAATCCGTAACTTAGAAAGTAAAGTATTTGAAATCGAGTTGGTAAGGTATACCTTGCCACGGGATAAGGTACTTATCTTTATGTAGACACAGTAGTGGGTGGAGGTTGTTTATTGAAGGCGCTTTCCGTATAATGAACTCTATTGAATAAAAGAACTATAAGCGTGCGATATAGAAGATTTATTGGAAAAGAATCACTTATTAAAGTTTGAAATATTATTTTAAGAATTAGTGAATGAAAAAACGTTGTGACTTTTTGAACTTTTGAAGAATCATTTGAAATGAATTTGACTTAATAAGTTTATAAAAAAGAGTTTGACAGTTAAAAAAGGAATGTAGGGATTTCTAAAGACTGACACTGGCTTGTTTTATGAAAGGGGATAAAGATGACTTGACTTTTTCTAACCGAGTTTTTGGTCTCATGAAAACAAAAAACCTTGTATATTGAACGTCGTTTCGAGAGAGACGCCTCTTCTGAAGTTTGAATCATCAAAAGGTTACCAACTGCAAACCGAAGCCTGCAAAGACGACCAGTGGAACATTATAGAAGAACAGCAATCCATGCTGAAAATATGGAAAGATCATTTCTCCAAATTATATAACGGAGATGAAGAATCGGACTACTCCTCTGCAAGGGAGATACCACCATTCCATTTTGGGCGACGAACGCAGGACAACAATTCTGCCTACTTAAACTCAACGAAGTGCAGATAGCTATATCAAATCTTAAGTCCAATAAAGCTGCCCTTAACTGCGCAAAGAAGAGAGGTATCAGTCTCCTGAACATTGCCTATAAGATCCTTTCTGATAGGTCCATATCGGTGCGACTTCAGACGAGGAAAGTCCACAATCGACTTAATCACACTATGGCAGTACTTAGAAAATGCTTAGGAAGTCCAAATCGATACCAACCACCCTTTCATCGATTTCAATGCCGCGTATGACAGCATGTTTAATTTTGGCATCCTGGCCAAACTTATTTGTTTTTCCAGGATGACGATGGATGGCATTTGATGTTAAAAAAGGTTTTAGACAAGGTGATGCATTGTCATGCTACTTCTTCAATTTAGTTCTGGAAAGAATTTTTCAAAACACATCAAAATTAGAGGGACAATCTTGATAGGGTCCAATGAATCAGAAATGTAAATAATATTGACATGCATAATTGGAAGATCTAAACGTCATGTCAGAAGCACGATTTTAAGTATTAATGAAGGCAAGACCAAATAGATGGTTTCATGAAAAACAGCCATTAAACAATAACGCCTTTCAAGAAACGTTTCCGTTGACAGCTATAACTTTAAAGTAGTAAAGGCTTTGCCTATCAGTTCAGGACAACTCTTGCCAATCTCCGCTTCTAAAGAAACACCTACAGTGAGACGCTTTTCATGTCAACTATTATGAATGGCACTGAAGCTTTGGCCATGTCAAGGAAGGATGACAACGTCTTAAAATACTTCTTGAGGAAAATATTGCGGGTGATTCTTGGTCATGTCGGACTGTACCGGCCTTGCAGCGACACTGAAATCGTCAAAAGAGTCAAATTCCAATGACTCACTTGACTGGGTCATGTATAGAAAATTGACACTAACTCTCTAGCCATCAAATTCAATCCCGATGGACGGCGCAGCACAGGAAGACAGCAACTCAAGTGGTGCACGCAGATGGGAGAGGAACTTAATCAACATGGCATGGAAAACTGAACACATCTAGGAGGGAACCGTGCTGTCTGGAGGCGAATGGTGGTTGAGGCCAAGGTACTTTAAACCAGAAATAATAAAATAAGTACTTATACGCCCAAGGGCACAGCTGCTGATTTTTTGTGTGCTAAGACGTATGCATGTGTCTAATTTTTGGATCTCAAACAAGACACGCAATTTTATAAAACAATTTAAAATAAATTATAATAAAAAAATATATACAACGTAAATTTATCACTTAATCATGTATTCTCGCTTAGAATCCTCATTTGGCTAATCGATATACACACACACACCCCTGGAGGTTTCTTCATCTTCTTCAATTTATTTCCTGATCTTTTATATTGCAAACGTTTTCCTTATTTTCTAATCCTTAAAGACACACATCCCTCTTCTTGTTTTTGAATATCAACGAGCTTAGCTTTCCATTCACATAATATGTGCTCCTTACCATGTTAAAAACCAAACACATCATTAATATTAAATTTTCCAACCTCCACTGTCGAGTCGAGTCGCGTCGTAAATGGTTTTCCTGGAAAACCTTATGCGGGAAGCAGAAATTATTCACACACGTCTCGCTTCGCATGACGCGTTCGTGTTTTTTAAAAGTTCGTACTTTTTCTTTTTTTTTCATTTTTGTGTTTACACTCTCCCAATGATGGTAAATTGAACAACAAGTAAAACAATGTTTTCTATATAAAAAGGACGAACCAAGGAACTGCCATCACCATCACTCACATCCACATCGTTCTATATGCTTGAGGCATCTGATTCTGATATGCTCTGCTACATGTCAACCATCAATGATGCACGATTTGTCACCAACAGTAATTTATCCAGAAACTATAAGCGTCAAGCAGTCTCCTGATTCTGGTTCTGGTCCTGCTCCTACTCTTCGTCGTCGTAGTCAGTCGGTCGATCCTGGTCTCGTATACAAAAAAGTCAACTATTCGTTCAACATCGAGATCCTTTTGTTTTCTCTGATTCACTTCCGGGTTCCGGGGACTCTTAATTTTTTTTCTCTGTTCATCTGTCTTCTTTCTATGGATACTACGTATATATGTACCTCCAGTGAAAGGATTTCCGGACTGAACTTTTATTGAATAGAAAATCAGAAACTCCAGAACTCAACTACGGGATTTTTTTCTATGTTATTTTTGCTTCCTTCTTTGTTTGCTTCCGTGTATTTATCAAACTATTTTCAGTGCTAAGCTGCTTAGTAGCAGTTTAGTGGTTATCGGAGAGGAAGGGTAAAGGATTCTGGTGTATTTATTTCCATGTTCCTGATGGTGATGATGCCCCAAGCCCATAGCCCCTGCTGAAGCTGAAACTGAAGCTTAAGCAGAATCCGAAGCCGAATCCCGCCCATCCAGCTGTAAGTCTTTTGTTTTAAATCGTGGCGCCTTGAATACCAATGAAGTTTGGTCTCGCTTTGTCTTTTTGGATCCTCCCGTGTGGCACAAAACCAATATCTAACAATGTGGGAGATAAATGGTTCCTCATGTCAAATAGATGACTATGGGGGTGGAACAGTTGCATCGGATAATAGAAAATAAATCTTACATTGTTGACGCATACGTGCTCCGCAGCAGCCAGCCAGCGCTGCGTTGTGGTGCTGCTCTGATTCTGGCTATAGTGATGGTGATGGGGGCTGGCTGGAGCTGGATGGTTGGGTGTAGGTGATGAACATCACCTGGCACTATTAAAAGATTATCATCATTACAACTCACCGTGTTGTTTCGGTTGTTCTTATGTATGTTCTCGTTTTCGTCCCCGTCCTCGTTCTCGTGCTCTTCCGATGGTGATGGTGATGATTCCCCTTTCCACATTGAGGTTCTAATTGTTTCGTTCTACCATCACCGAGTATTGTGCCTTGAATTTTAATCAGGAGATAGCGAATCGAAAGGTGAACTTGTATATAGACACTAGACCGCACCATCAGGTAGGTTAAAGGTTAGGTTCCGGTGTATCCTATTGCTATGGAGCATCCTGCTCTGGTTGTTGAATTTCAAATTCTTCTCTATGTGCTACCATCATCACCACCATGGTACCGACCGCCACCATAACTCTAACTACAACTCACTCCAATCCCAAATGGCTACGGCACGCTAACCAACCAAACCACCAACACCATCATCTCCAGCACCAGCAGTATACCATCACCAGGACGTTCAGTTGTACGCGATTGCATTTTAAATTTTGGTCAAACATCATCATCATCATCATATCGCAGGGAAAATGGAAGTTCGGTGCTTCACGCCATCGCCGGCCGTCAATCTTGCCCCCCTCCTCTGCCATCATCAATTCAACTACTAATCATTTGGTATTCTAAATGAGGTCCACTTTTGATTTATGTTCGACACTCTTTGGTTTTGGGTTGTTTTTGTTTTTTTTTTTCGTCAAAAATTGGTGTCGCTTGTCGCAGTATTATGACAATCTAATAGAGTTTTTGACAGCAGTGGTTTTTAGGGCCAGATGTAACTTATTTATGAGCCAAGTTGTATTTCCTTCGTTTTTTGGTCGCGTATATATGTATAATTAACGCCTTCCGCTCGATGACGATATTACGAGTACGACACTACGACGACGACGACCAGGGAAGCAAACTGAGGCTTGTTCCAAAAATATAATAAATGCATCATGTCGTCAGAGAGGTGTGAATAGATTTTTAAATAACTCATATCGAGTATGGAGTATCAAAACCGAACGAGTACGAGTATTATGGGACATAGGGTTTGTCAACATTTGCATTATTTTTGGATGTGTTTTAATGAGTCGATGTGTTTTGAGTACCTCTATACAATATAACTTACTGCTTATAAAGAGTTTGATGAGAGTTTTGTCACTATAATATAGTCGTAGTAGTTGTATTCAAAGTATACTTACAGTACTCAAAACTCATTAGAGCGGTTTTAGTTTGTATAATTACAAGCGTTTAATAATGTGAAAGTGTTAGAAAGACTTCCTTGACTATAAAATCAAATATTTTACGATGTACCTGGTTTTATTGGCTGTTATATGGCATTGAGGAAGTATTGGGCGTAAATTTTGAGTAATGAAACGTACAGAAAATATACAAATTATGCATATACCGTTAAAAGCTTTAAAGACGCGTATTTTAGGTCGAAATTAACATAGCTATACGTACCAAAAACGTAATGAATTATATTGTTATAATTTTTATTTAAATTAATACATCTGTATGTAGTTGAAAAAATGTATGGTTTACAAATTTAAATTAAATTTTTTAATGATGTGCAACTGGGTTTTTGAAGTCAAATTCAATGGGAAATGTTTACATTAAAATCAGGACAATGTAAAATTTGTCATTAACGTATTTTTTGAAAGTCAAACTTTAATAAAGTAGGGATGTGATGTGACCAAAAATGTCTTTGGCAATTATTTTTTTCAAATCTAACAATTTTGTTCGAATTCATAAAAGAATTCAAATGTAAAAGGAAAGTCAAGACGGCTAATTAAGGCTTAGATTTACGAGTCTAAAGGGTGTTCTTTCAAGACATGTGGTTTTCAAAAAGAAATAAAATGCATAGAATTTAATGCTATGGCCAAATATTTAGCTTAATTTTAAAGATTAAAGTTTGCCATTATGTTTTTGTTAATTTTGGGCAAGTAGCTGCAACGGCTGGCTCCAATAAATTCCAGGCGAAAGGCCCAATGGCAAACCAAACTGAGCATTAATCATGTGACAGTTGTCAAAAAGACAAATTTCGAAAAAAATATTGAAAAGTCTAAAAAAATACCCTTTAGAAACTAGATTCGAAAAGTAAAGTCCTTAATCTGTCATATTTAGTAAAAACCACAAGTTCAAAAAAAAATATATAACCTCCAAAAAAAGCTACACACGAATAAAAATCTGTTATAATCACAACACAAACCATTTACCTTAACCACTTTTATTTGATTTCCAACTCAAATCATTTCCATTTAAATTTGAACAAAAAAATAAAAAAGATTCTTTCGCAGGAAAATCACCTTCGTCAGCATCAGGCGCCTTTAACGCCGTGCCGCCGCCGCCGAGCCGTCGAAACGTACAGCGTCGACATAATTTGTAATAATTTCACCTGAGTTTGTTGATTTCCTGTGTATGTTCAGTTTATTCACCTGGAGGCGCCAACATTTGCACACCATATCATCCCAAATTTACTGTGAAATTACCCACGCAGCTTGTATACCGCATAGAGTCACATTTACTGCCGTCGCCGCATCGCCTTAAGAACATCTCTCCTTCCACAGTCTATGAAAAGACCTATAAATGTCAACATCACATAAACCCGCTTTCTAGAAATATGACGAATGTGCCCGTTATGATTGTGTTTGGCTAGGACCCTGGAACAGAAACATATAGTACCTTTATTCATCCGCATCACATTTGATTCCAGAACCTTACCCCATGGGCCATGAGAAAGCAATCAAATAATTGTCCGTACATCTTCATATGTAAAACAAGCGCCACCTTTCAACATAATATAACATAGGTTCTGATTTTTGGAAGGTTTTCAAAATAAACACAAACAACAAACAAACAGGATGTGCCCCATAAAACCGGCCGGCCTCATCTCATTCCAGTTGAGATTTGAGAGAGACATCAGGTTCAGCAGCAGCAGCGGTCGGCAACATCCTCAGGCTAAGAGCCCTCTGGATGTCGGTCGTGTCGGTTCGTATTGTTTTTGTTATTATTTACCTGAGAAACTGTCATCTTTGGTTGTTTTTCCTGGATGGCGGTGCGTTGTTCAAACAAATCCCGAAAAAGCAAACTCAAACAGAAAACCACTTAAAAGGTAGGTACGGAACGCAGCGGCTGATCTGTTTTCATCTTATGGCATGGCGTGACATTCCACATCGTTGTCGTCGTACTTGTTCTTACTCTATTCGTCCTCTGAATCACATGAAGTGTTTTCCATCCAAATGAACTGCGACAAGAAAAGGCAGATGTTTTTTTGTTTTTGAAGAAAACACTTGCTGACACATCAGCCCTCATCTGACGACGAATCTCGACAGAAATTCATTTCGTATTCCCAATATGGCAAATATGTTCCTATGTGTATGTAATATGTATAAGTAATCAAGGTAGGTAGCTATTCTTGAATCGAACTATAGAACTGTGTCATCAAGTCAAGGTTTCTTCCATTGGGATGACTTATTGCAGCTAGGGGCTGAAGCTGATGATGTTTGACGGAGCACGGTTATTACATGATTTGCCAGAATAAAAAAACACGATGACGTTCAGGTATCGAACAATTGATGCACTCTTCCTTGAATGCAAACCTACCTATTATTCCTTAAAACCCTTTTTCCGATTTGTGATTTTTCAATACAGGGTGTTTCTTTTTTTTTTGTGTGTTTTGAGTTGAGAACTTAACGAAGAAGGAATTTAAAAACTCGGATTGAAATTTGTCACAAAAATTAACGTAAGTTCTGAACTTTCTTTTTATGTAGTAAAATTTTTGTAAAAGTAAGAAAATGCACAGTTTGACAGGTGACGTTTTAAGAACAGTCAAATTTGATGAAACTTAAATTTAAATACACAAATGAAAGAAAATTTAAATCTTGTGTATATTTTGGGACATCCATTTTAATATCTTAAGACGGTGTAAGGTAACATGTCTTACACGTTGACAGCTACAAAAATGTGTCAAATTTAATTTTTCAAGGCTGGCTTAGACGTCTTTTGAGTGTATTAAACCAGAACAGGCATGAACGACTTCGAGATCATTTTTCAAATGCAAAATTTTGTCCTTAATTTTTTTTTGTTTATAATTCTAGAGAAACATTGAAGATGGAACACCCTGTAAAAAAACAGGTTAAATCCTTTATCAAGTACTAACCTATTGAAACATTTTTGCAGATGAAATGCAACTGATGGTAATGTAAAATTGAACAAAAAAAAAAAAAATTGGAACGTGATCGATGTAAGTTTGTCGTTGTAATATTTTGTTATTCAATGGATTTGTTGGTTGTTGTTGGTATTCATACAATTTTCAACTTTCCTTCTTTAATCGGAAGGAATCACTTTAATCTCATGTTTATGCTAATGAATACAATAAAATTCACAACCTTTGAGAATATGACAACTTTTGAAAACGATTTCATTTAACAGGAAATTAGAAACTCAGTATCGTGTTTTTAAATGGTTTGTATAATTTTGTATACCCTTAATTCATTTCTGAGTGTGTTTGTGACTGGATTCTCATTAGACGACTGGACTGATTTTGATGAAATTTAAGCATCGGGATTCTCTCAACATTTGGCAGATTCAAGCGCATGAAAATACAGCAACTTCGTGGCTACCAAAGATGAGTTCCAAGTTAAGATGTGTCTACAAGACGACCGACGCACGTCTGTCGGCTCCGCTTGTTAAATATAAATGTCAAGGGTTGAGATATTACGAATTACAAGATATTAAAAGGTAAAATGAAACACAATATTCTAATCACTCAATAAATTCTTAATCGTCCTAATTCAACTCCATACCTTGCCAATTCATCTAAAACATTGTCTTTATAAGAAATCAAATACTGTTAAAATATATACAAACACATGTCTTATAAAGCCAATATATTTATAAATTGATGTAAGGAAACCTCAAACGATTCATTTCATACATCATGTCGCTCAAATTTGATCTCTGCCATTAAAACCATAACAACCTAAAATTATAGGTTATACAATTTTGTATAAATTTGTTATGTGTCATAAAATATTCCTTAAAATAAATGAATCTCCTAGTTATCCTTATTAGCAGCACAACTACATACATACATACATGTGTAGGTATATGAATTAAGTACATATATTCCTTTCATGCCTGTGTACATTAACTTTTTATTTTGTATTTGTGTGGGAGTGTGTGTGTGTGGTTGTCAAAATGTGCCATAGTAATGAAATCAAGGAGAAAATGTGTTAAAAGTACCGAAATTTATATTTTCAAATAGGTCTTATTATGTACTCATATATCCTTATGTCAAAGGATGTGAACACATTCAGGTTTTTGTCAATTTTTTTTTTTATTTCCTTATATCCTGACTTTGAGACCTGATGATGACGAATAACTGGATGATTGTGTGTGATCCTTTTTTTCGTATAGGTATAACATTACGATAAGCAAATGAAATGGAAATATAATTGTGTTCAGGGGATAAGGTTTCCTTTGATCAGGAATATCCTTTCCAATTATTAGATTTACTCAAACGAATATGGGTTTCATTTTTCGTTTTTTTTTCTCTACTTCTTTTCCACGAATGTAATTTTGTGTTGGTGGAGCTTTGGTAAAAGCTAATAAGAAAATTGGATAAGTCGAACTTTGTGTGAAGTTATGCTTCAAGGAGAAAAGGATTGTCAACACAAAAAGGTAGAAAATTATAAAATTTTGTTCGATTGTTAATCGAAAAGGGTTGGAGAGTTAGAAAAAAAAGGTCTTGAAAATAATTATCAAATCCGTTTTTATTGTCCTGCCTTTTATCGACCCTTACTCGTAGTATCAATGTAATTTGGCAGTAATCTGTTTTGACAAAAATTAACTTAAAACTTGGTTAAAGTTGGTGTTTTAAGGAGACAATATTTGACCATAAGTCAAGATGTTTTGTTCTTTTTCTAACTTAGTTGTAACCGGTAGAATTAGAACACCATCTCAGAAAGGTCAAAAGAACATTTTATTCATTGACCTTAGGAGCTTCCCACTCCCTGGCTAACCTGAGTCGTTCTGTTGCACTCCTTCCTAACAATGATTTTTTTTTTTCCAGATGCATTGGACACTCTTGGATCTCATATGAATTGGTATTGTCCCAAATTTGACAATTTTGTTTCTTGATACACCTTCTATTCTTCCAGAATTGGGCCTGAGATTCAGTTTCCAACTTTTCTAGAGCCCATCTAAACAGCTGATTTCGCCTGTTTTCCTATGGTCCTAGATCAGTTGAATTTTGTGCGGATCACCGCTCAATCACGATGCAAATTTTGATTTTGATCAGAGAAAGGACGAGTTCATTGTGAGTCTCGAATTTTTGGATGTTTTCGTCTACCTGTTCGTTTTTTTGACGCACTGATTTCTGTGCATCATCTAACGTTAAAGTTGACTCAATTTTACTCATTTCACGTCGAAAAGGCTTCGATTTTTTTTTTTTTTGCTGACACATTTTTATTATTTCATTAATTAAATGACAGCTATTTTGACTGATTTAGGTAACTAATATGTCCACTATCAACTATCAAAGTACAAATAAATTGGCCAAAAATTTCCTTTTTTAAGCAAGTGTAAATCCAAGTTCAAGTTAGAAGAAAACTCGAACTAAGACAATTTTCCACCTTTTCACGATCGATACAAAAAAAAAAAACAAAAACTTCTTGGTCTTTCTTAAATGTCCAAAAAAAATTCCTTTTAAACTTTTGACCTTTATTTTCATAACGAACACTTCTTACAGTTGACCTATAAAACCATCTAACTTTTGTCTATCTGTATCCAGTTATTATTTTTCAATTCGAAATATCTACTATATAAAAAAAACCTTCATTTTTTTAACAATAGAAGTTGTTACGCCTCACCTCCTCCCCTCCTTACCTCATAACACTCCCAACTTACATCCATGGGTTCGCTCATAGGTAGAACCAAACGAAAAAAAAAAGATTGAAGAAAAATAAAGTCCCAATCGTTTTCTTGTTATCTCTCCTGTGTGAGCTTCGACTCCGGATCGGATTCATTTTTTGACTTTTTAACTGGACCAAGCCAACTAACAAGCGGAAAAGTGCACTTCGTTCCATGTTTGTTATAATATGTACTTGTAGACATCACATCGTTGTCGTTTGGAGTGAATTCAATAAAACTAATAACACCAGAGTATAATACAATCGCACAAAACTGCACTGCCAAACAATTCTAATATACCATATACTCCAGAATAAGCAACAACAACAACAACAACAACAGCTGAAACAACAACAACAACAACAAATAACAATAATAATCCGTTCCGAAGAAATTCCTTCATCGGAAAATGGAAAATTTCTCTTCTGTTTGGCTGCATTATCGTCACCGTCATCATCATCGTCATCATCATTATTATTATTATTGTCCTATCCTCATGCTATCTTCAAGCAAGGGCAAAAGCTGAAGCCATCGGAGCTTCAACCAAGTCCAAGTGCATCAACCAAGAAGAATATACATCTAAACTCAAACCTTTATAGATAAACTTATAGATTTGTATCTGAATCTGCTTTCAGGATGATTGCAAGTTTTCCTCCAATAACTCCAAGTTCGTTCGATATATAGGATTTGTCAAAATGGGATTTATATAGATATCGAGTTGGAGCTCGAGTTCCATCAAGAATGGTAAGGGTTAAGATGTACTATAAATATAGAAGACGACCAAGAGATGATGATGATGATGGTGGAAGTGGGGTAGAAATAATACATCACCAGTAGTTACAAGGGCAAAGCGTATATAAATTGACGTCGTCGTAGTCGTTGTCGAATAGTGGCAAACTGACACGAATGTTGAAGATATAGAAAAGGAAATGTCTTAAGTACAGTTATTATAAACCATTCAAGCATTTCTCAGTCGATTTTGCAGAATCGAAGCTGATGAATAGTTTTATAGGGAGCCAATGCTGTCGAAGGTACTTGTATAAAGTATCATCATGACACTTTGTTACTAGAGTAGTACGAATTGAAAAAATACAATTATGACTAGCAAATCACATACTATATAGCCAAAAATTGGAAGTTGGGGTTTTGTTACTTTAAGCATCCTTCAATGATTTGCTTTTTAACTAAAAATTTTTTTAAATGATTAAGTGTCAAATTTTAAAAACTTCTGTACACTGTTTGTGTTTATTTTTAATTTAGTAAGCCTTTGGGAACATAATATTTCAAAATTTTTCAAACTTTTAAACATCATTTGTAAAATACATCCTCTCAAGCACTGTTGTATTGAAAACGACATCACTGGTAATTCTGTTCGAAATCTGTGTGGTTTTCTAGTCGGACCAGTGACTAAATTGTGACATCTTCGTATCTACTAAATGTCGTGATAGAAAAAAAATAACTTATACATACATATATGTATAGTTATATGAAACGATAAAATTGACATTCACTTTGGTATAGCTTCTGCTCTAAGCAATTCAGATCTTCGAATAACACAATTAGAGAGAAATATCTTAAAATTGAAATAAAAAGAAATATGTGTTACCAAAAAACGTGACTTCTTACATATTTGAGGTTCGGGACCATGAACCATGGGTTTTTGATTTACACCTAGTATTTAATTTGAGTGAATAAATTTGTACAACTTAGTTATACGAGTAAAACTTGAAGTCAGTTTTATAGGTTTTACATTTAAAAAATGGTTGTTTTAATAAATTCACAATATCCCCAAAAAATGAGCTAGAAGTGAAAACGCTATAAGTTCTCCTAAAAATGAAAACATACAAAAAATGACGTCGAAGTCTAAATTTCAGAAGATAGTTCTGCATAAAAATATGTTTCGAAATGTAAAATGTGTTTTTTTACGTGTGGTTTTCAATCTGGCAATAATTTTTTTCTGAGTTGGTCTTTTTGACAGCTTACACCTGCCATTTTATAATAACTAGACTTAGTCTTTAACAACGAACATTAAGCGAGTCGCCGTTCGGTGAATGGGCTCAAAACGAGATGGACACCGATCCCGATTTTTCACTCATATTTTTTTTAATGGGTATACATTAATAAGAAAATTGTCTTATTTGGAGTGATCATAATCCACAATAATTTGTCGCCTTAGAAGAAAATATTTGGCGTTATTGGTTATTGTTGACATTTTCCCAATTTCTGCAAAAAGTGGTCGAAAATTGTGCCTCTTGGCTGGAATTTATTTGAGCCAGCAACGGCGGCCATTTGCCTAAAATCATTTACAAAACATAATGGCAAACCCTTATATTTCAAATAAAGCTAAATTTTTGGCCAAAATCTTAATTTATATGTGTTTTATTTCTTCTTAAAAACCACAGGTCTTAAGCTGGCACCTACCGTGTTTTTTTTTTCCTTTGTTAATTGATCACGTATTAATGTCTTGCAATGTATCATCTGATAGCCACAGTCACTAAGATGGGGTGTTTCTACCACTTACGTCATTCATATACAACGTGGAATAATGTTAATTGTGATGTAATGTATAATTTAAAAATCTTGACTAACTCCTTATGATCAAATTGCGATTTTTAAGGATTTTTGTCATATTTGTTTTAAATGATGGATTCACATCTAAATTAATTGTAACCAGTCAAGAAAAATTATCTGTAACATTCTTCCTATAACATTTTTCTCTTATATAAAATACAGTTATGCATCTCGAATAGCTTCACGTTTTGACATAAAGCTCTTACAAAACCCGAGAATACCCATAAGTATTTCCTCACATGTGACATTTTATCCAGCCTTTCCCAATTATTCGCTTTATGTTTTCACATTACAACCGCGACATTGTTACTTTCATTGCATTATAACCGCACCGCACACAATTGAATTGAATCTCACTTTTCTTTCAAAAAAAAAACAAAAATCAATGTGCAATTCCCATAAATTTTCCTCCAAAATAACGGAAAACCAAAACTATTCCAATATTAAGTGTTTAAGAAAAATGCTTGTTGCATGCCTTCCACACACTTGCTCTGTGCCATATTACACCATAATATACTCCAATCAGAGCCCGTGATGAAAGAAAATGAAGGAAAACTGCACATTAAAAAAAAGGAACAACAAAAAAAATTGACGAGGACACGATCACTTTATTGCATTTACACGTCAATAACATTTTTCCAATTATTTCGTTTTCCAAAAGATGCCAAAAAGCTGTGGTATGAGCTGTAAGCTGCAAGCTGTAAGGAAGTTGCCATTTGCAGCAAACACATAATATAGATTGGATAAGTTGTCCTGTGGCATGTTACAACCATTTTGACTCGTTGCGCTGCGCTGAGCTGTCTTGATGCAAGTAAGTCTGGGATTTTGGCATGATCATGGCGTGATCCACGTTTTGTTAATTTCAAACCTCACTTAGCCTTTTTCTTGTCACCATATCTTTTGACAGCTTCACATAGCATCGTCGTCGTCGTTGTCGTTATTGTCTTCGTCTTCGTCATCGTCATCATCATCGACTTCGACATCGTCGTCAGCGTTAGCGTCATCCTCATTGTCGTCGTCATCGTCAGACTAACCACCACAAATTCCCTAACTTATTGACACCTAGTTGAAGCGTGTGAAGAGCATTATTATCGTCATCGTCATCGTTATGCATTTTGGTTGAGGTTGAAGCCCACAAAGGGTAGGCGGTGCAGACAATTGTTGCATTCAATAAACGTGATATGTTAATCATAATGTCGAGCGGTTAGTGTTGGTGTAGAACAACGAACGATGAGAGGAATCAAGTCGTCCGTCGAGTCGTCGCGTCGTCGTCGTTGCTCTCCAATGAAAGTGATAGCTTCGGTGATGCTTTGCTTAAAGGCTTTGCACGTTTGTAATATGCGCTCACGATTTCTTCTCTTTAAAGAGGCTGCTATGCTGATGTGATGATGTTGCACTAGACACAGGAATTGGTGGAATAATAATAATGCCACAAAAAGAACACATCTTCGTTGAATAAGTACAAACCATTTCCCACAAGAGTGGTAATCAGTTTTTAGTAAAACGAAAAACAAAAAAATGTTCGTTGGGATAAGGACATTAGCCTTGGTATGAGATTTTCGAGATACGAAACCATTGGAATTAGGATTTCATTTTTTCTTAGAGAGAATCTCAACTGTCTTTGATATAGACAATATTTCGCTAGTATTCGATCGGATGCTATTAACATAAGGTTTATAAGAAAATTGGCAGCTCTGGTTTAAAATCCGTACTCAAGGATGGCCTAAGTAAAAGTTCCTTTCGAGGTTGCAATTATTACAAATACAAAAACACAATAAAATTTACTTTGATGGTATTTTATTCTTTCTAAAAGGAACAACAAATAAACAATTGTACTCTGGGGCGTATACGTACTATTTTCCTTATCATCATCATTGGAAATTGAAATAAAATCAGCAGCTGTTTGTGTCAGTTTCACTTGAAACGTTTGAGTTAAATCTTGGTTCTTAAAATCGTTGGACAACAAATATTATAATTTTTTTTTAATAAAAAGAAAACACACTGTTTTTTAACTTCATAACTCAAACTTTTGTTTCTGTTCTAAATATTTGAATAGATTATCTCCTAAGCTCTTAATTTTAGAATTTTAAGATGAACTATAAATTATGTGAACTAATGTTACATTTGTTTTATAAATTGAAAAAAAAAACACTATACAAAATTGTTAATATTTAAAAATGGCATAAAAATATTTAACATTTTCCTTAAAATAATGTTTTACATAGTAAGGAATTTGAGATTAAAAAAATATCTGTTATACTCTTTTTTGGTGCAGTAATTTTTGAAAAAATATTTTAAGGATTTAATTTTTAAAATTAAACATTTAAGCCTAAAATTAGTTATATAAATTAAAATTTATTTTATAAGCTTAAAGGGCGTTAGTTTGTGTCGCCAAATATCGATTACCAAACTGTACTGCTGATCAGATATTGAACTGGCTGTGTTCATTTTATTACAAGATTTTATGCCTGAATTATTAAAACATTTTACATTTATAAAAAAAAAAACAGGAAAGTCTCGAAAATGTTGCACAGAGTTGACTAAAACCTTACTCAAAAATTATTTTTGTCTTAATTTTCGTCTTTTTGATTTATACACGAAAGTATCCTGCATTAAATTAAAAAAAAAATAATTATTCTTTTATTTAGAGGTATCTGAATTTAAAATAATTTAATCACAAATTATATTGAGGTGACTAAAAATTGACAAAGCTAACAGAATCAAGACTTAAGCCTGGTTTCAACCTTAAGTCATGTTTTAAAAAAGCCGAATTTCAACTTTAACTGTCTTCTCAAAAATCAAAGATAGACATTGGAAAAATTACCTGACTCCCTGTCGAAACTTTCTAATTTGGTAAGTGGTCTACCCTATTTTTCAAAATTACATCGTATGTGACTTGTTCAATTACAGAATCCAAAAAAAAAAATTAAAAAAATATACCTACATTTGAAACGAATGCAAAACCTCTGTGGTCTCTCATCTTAAATCACGTAGCTTAGGTACCTACCAATAGGTTAGGTAGCAAGATCAAATCAATATTTCAAAGTATCCTTCAATTTTTCCTTTTTTGTTGTTAGTGTTGTAGTGCCTTAACAATTCCACGTATTCCCATTACTATCTATTGTTTCATTTGGCCGACATGTTGCACCTATCAAAATTCATACTGACTGCAACTATGGCGCATGCAAATCTAGGAAATTGTTCATGGTAACAAAAAAAATATATATATAATAATATCCGTTGATTGTGCAACATGACTGGTGCACAGTATGGCAATAGAATTCTCTGTCTAAACTAACGTGAACAAAAAAAAAAAAAATAACGAAAAAATTGTTAAAACTAGAAACTCAAAATCCAGAGGAATAAAAATAATGTCCGGACAGTGTGCTAAAAGTAAAAGTTTTTTTTTTGTGCTTCCAACTCTTTTGAAACTTTTTTATTTAATTTTATTTGCCACCAAATCGTGCTACGAAGTTTCAAAAAAAAATAAAAATAAAAAAATTAAAATAAGAAGACAAAACTAAAATCGCAATCCGCGCCGCGGTCTGGCAGCATTGATTTCATGTATCTGTCCGTACACTGTAAATGCATGCATGTTAAATATCTTTGGCAGGCGAACACTTCAGGAATACAACATTTGGTTGTAATAGAGGTAGGTTAGGGTACCTATACCTGGATGCAGCAATATATGTACGTGCCTAGAAGTCAGTATACCATAGATGCATCCAAAACTATAGCTTTTCGACCGAGTAACCGAATTGTAAGCCATCAGACCACGGTACCGAAATATTCAAAAGACGACAACGACCGACGACGACGACATTCCGTCGAACTTTTTTTGTGGTCCTAAAAATCAACTCACTCACTCTCAAACTTTTGCTTTGTATGCATATAAACTCGTATGAAAACGGTCCTGGTTTTTATTTTGAAAAAGTCGTGATTTTAGTTAATGGCAGTTAGATTATTGAAAAGTGGTACCTAGGAACGTCGCCGCTGCTGATGGTGGCACCTCTGCTTACCAGTTCGTTGCACCAAAGAAGTCTGTGCAGTGTGCAGTGCAGTGTGCAGCATGCACAAACCTTAATACATCATTACATTAGGCAATTGGCATTTTTCGCTCTAGCACCGGCTTTGAACATCGAACGGCCAACAGCAGCGGTGGCGCGGCGACACAATGTGCAAAGGTTACACAACACACCACACCATACCACCACCACCACCACCACCACCACCTCTACCGCCGTGGCTCGTTGCAGCTTTTGAGAGTAAGGCTTCGCTAAAAAATCGATGCCAAATTTAATAGGTCATACAATTCGTTGAGCGAGGAACAGGCGCAGGTTCAGGCACAGGCATAGTCACAGGCAGCACTAGGTTAGGTATACCTGGTTGGTACGTCGTCGTCTCTACCTATACGAGGACTAACCTACCGCGACGATGGAAAGCGAAATGAGATCGGCATTCGGCACGTATTCTGTATAAATGCAACCAGCAACATCAACGCGACCGAGCAATGCAACTGCATCAGCATCAGCCGGTAACAGGTTGCTGCGCTGCTGCCGCGCTGCAGCAAGCAAGCATTTTGTTGTGTTTTGTTATGTAAGAATTTTTTGTTTTAGTAAAGGATAAGCTATCTCAAACGGAAGGCGATTATTTTGTAGCATAGAAAAACGCTGGTAAAATTTAAGCCTTGCCTGTTGATGGTGGACCGGTCGGTAGGTCGGCTGCAGTCGGTTGGAGCTGCTTCATTATTACATATATTCGTGTAGATTTATCAGGCCTCCTACGATCTCTGAATGTACGAGTATATGTAAGTAGATCTGTAATGACCATTTGGATTGTGTTGTTAAAAATATTATTTAAAATCCTGTCTTATCGATTTGTTACATTTTTTTGCAGACCAGAAATATGTTGTATGACTGGATGACTGGTCAGTTGAGAGAACAACAAAAAAGAGGTAAAGTTTTGTCCAAGAAAGAATGTTAACGGTGTCCTAAGCGATTATAGTTTTGGGAAACAACGTTTATTTGAGTTTTGAAAATACGAACCAAAAAAAAACTGGGTTATTAAAATTAAAAAAAAAAAAACATGAAATTGGAAGTTTTGGAGGGGCTTCGTTAAAAATTTTACCTCAAATTATAAAATGAAGTACATATTTCAAGCGGAGTCTCAAAAAGGGAGTCCCCAAATTTGATGAAGATTCGAATGTTTCATTATTTTTGTGGTTAAGTGCCTGAAAACTCTTAAAAACCAACAATTTGACAGGACACTTTATCAAGACTAAAATAAGAATAAACAGATTTCATGCTAAAATTCCGCTCTTTGAAACAGACAACTCTTAAATTGCAATGTTTTATCAAATTTAAAGAATCATTTTACAATTACACAAAATAAGTTTAAATATAAAAATGGCAACCCTACTTAAATCATTTAAGGTAACTCTTTCTACTTTAAACTTGATTCATTATATGACGCACAGCAGTGGCTTGTTGTCTCATTACTTCTATGATTCCTCCACTGCCCAGTCAAAGTAGTTAAGGT
Source organism: Scaeva pyrastri (assembly GCA_905146935.1). Lineage (NCBI taxonomy): Eukaryota > Metazoa > Arthropoda > Insecta > Diptera > Syrphidae > Scaeva > Scaeva pyrastri. Next base: position 20,349,022 of record LR989927.1, on the reverse strand, counting down.
AGTTAGATTATTCCCGACACAGATCTGAACTTGAATTTTTTCTTTCCCAAGGGGCTTCTCACCTATGCTAATCCTAAAACTCCCTAACAGACTTAAACCTCCTATACCATTCAAAAAAAAAATCAACGTCCGACTGAAAAAAAATCCTCTAACGCCATTAATTACACCAGATTCACATGAAACCATGTGTGCTGTGCATCGCACATTGTTCCATTGGTCTCACCACAAACGTTGAGCTCTTGAGAGTCCCAGGATTGTGCAGATTATTTATACTCTTATATCTTCTGGGGTTTCCAAAAACAAAACACAAAAAAAAACGTAAAGAAAATCACAGTGGTTCTGTAGAGAGATCAAAAATTCACAACTAAAGTCTCATGCAGACAGACCCAACCAAACCAACTATAACACCTGTATCATACATATATACATTCATACTCATTCCTAGCCATCGCCCGCCATCATCATTCACAACACAACTGACGTCGAGCCTGGTCAACTTTATGGAGTGGGCTTCTAAATGGATGGAGTGCTGGACCACTCAAAAATTCATCCGCATTGTAGCCCTTTACCTGTTAATTAACTAATTAACTGCATGCACGTGAATTATTCATTACCCCCTGAGTTGTGGAGCCTCTTCACTTCGCTTTAGTTCCCTGCATAAAACCGAGCCGAGTTGAGTCGAGTCGAGCCGACAAACCTTCATCAACCAGCATCATCATCGGTGGAATCTACTCCTGGGTCCTGGCGGGCATATTCTTCTTCCAAAATGAATGCTGATGATGATGATGATGCTGGATGGATGACTGAGTTCTCTGCAGTGTTGAATTTTGTCCTGTGTAGTTTGGTGAAGTTTTGTTGTTTTTTTTTTTTTGTTTTTTTTTTTGACAGTCCTTGTACCGTCTGGTGAGTTGTTTTTTTTTTTCGTCTCTTGGAAGCTATATGGAAAGGCGATGAAGTCTTGGTCATTCACTAGTCATGAGTCCTCCTCCTCCTGATGTTGGTGCTATTTAGCTTAGTTTTTCTTTTTTTCTTTAAATTTTATTAAAAACAAAACGAACAAAAATAAAACAACTAAAACAAAACAAAACTACGTGCATAGTAATTTAAGCTTTTTGCAACGGGAGACGAAGTGGAGGGAGCAAATAGTTAAAGTGATTTATTTGACAGACTGCAACGTTGATGTTAAATAACAACCATTACCACTACAAACGAACATAGGAACGAACTAGAACTAAGTGGTTTTAGTCTGGACTCAGAATGATGGACAAAAAAATAGAAAAAAAAAAATACATAATAAAAATAAAGAGAAGTATAAAATTAACTAAATTATTTATTTTAAAGTTTTAAGTTTAATTGAATTATTTGATGGAGCTCCCTGCATAAAATTATCTTTGATTTTTTATGGTAAAATCTTAATTTTAGTTTATTTATCATGGAGAAATTTTTAAGGCATATAAAGGGATTTCGAATGAATCAACAAAGAGCTTAAATTTTAATCATAATTATCTTCTCGTTTTAATATTTAAAAATGCGGGAGTGCTTTTTAAGGGAATTCGATGAGTTTTTAGTTTTGTTTTAAAGAGGAAAGTCTGCCATTTTAAATGAAAAGCACGAGCAAAGGATAGAGAGGCTTTTCAAACGTCATTGTTGGATTTTCTTAGCTCTTCGATGAATATCAGAATCATTTTGATGCATTTCGAGGATCCAAGAATACGAAGCACGTTGCTAGTGATCTACGACCAAAACTCTACTGTGGAATAAGTAGAGAGATTAGAAAAATATGAGGAAGCTTAAAGAGTAAAAATCTGGAAAGAACTTCCAAAAATAAGAAAGGCAAAAACGTTACTCGGAAATTAAAACCAAAAACGTTTTATAAACATCCTTAGCCTAACAGAAAATGCCTGATCACACACTTAACATTTTTTTTTTAGAAGAAAAAGGAAGAACTGTAAAGTTAGAACCTGATAACCAGTTCTTAAAGGATACAGTGAACTAACCACAAACTATTATATTCATTTAAAATTATAATAACTATCTTTTAGTAGAACTTGTTTCCATGAAAATTACAAATTTCCATAATATCAAGACACAAATGTATTCGTGGAAAAAATTCCACGAATATGATACATACGGATAATAAAATATTCTTAAAATTTATGAACTCATATGCAAGAACACTATAACTCAGAATTTTTGGCTCAAAGAAATTTCTTGGAATGAAAGTCATAGTTTAGAGAAATGACATTGTACACGAGAAATGTATACCTAATACAAACTTGATACAAATCCCAAGTTTTCTAAGAAACAAATATTTTCTACTTTTTTATTATTTTTCTTTTAAATTGGATAAAAATTATGAAGAACTATTAAAACTCAGGTGGTAAATTTTACAAATACATATGCCCTTTTACCTCTGTCTAAGAAGTTTCTTAAATATCGATAAATTAGACTGACCTTTTTATTTGATTAAGCACGGAAGTAGAATGTCTTCTAGAAATTTAGTTCAATGACACTCATTCATCTAAAGACATCTTAACTTTGGATATAATTAATACTTCGATCAATTTTGCCCTCAACTTGAAACCCAATAAGGCCTTTAATTTTAAAGGTGTTTCAGTTTTCATTAATATTTAATAATCAAGTTCCAAAAATGAGCTTAATAGAAGAATTTAAATAAATGTAGGACTCTTCTTTAGTTGTCCAAGTCCTAAGTGACCTCGAACACAACGTGACATAGACAAAAATCATTTGAATCAACGAATCAATCTAGAAAAAGAAGCATTTTCGTCAAATAGGTCGAGTCCATTTCGAAATCTATAATCTTTCATCAGAAACCCATTTCGTTATAATAACTCGATAATAATATCATAAAAGATTCAAAGCTCAAATTGTTTTCCTGTTAAAAATCAATATGTCAAAAATCTCACCATCAACCCCATATTATACCCGCTCAAGCATAATTGTACTTTAATCGATTTTAAATTTCAAATGAGTCATTTATATAGCCCGATACCAAAAAAATAAAAAAACCGTTTCCGGATTCGTTCGAAACTGCCATGAATGACGACGACGGAAGACGACGACGATAGGGTTATGCAATATAAACACAGCCTTTATAACTTTGTCTATAATAATTTCCATCCAACGCCAATCTGTCTCAAAGCACTTTGTCAGCCAACCAACCAAACCCGTTCATGCAAATAAAAGTCAATCAAAAACAAAAAAATAGAAAACTGAAAAATACACACATAGTTTTTTGAAAAGTCTCAATTACTTGGGGTTCGTGAATTCCAAACTGAAAAATTATTATATTGCCCAACGCCCGGGCCGCTCCAGCCGTCTCGCTGTGCCGGCCGCACCGTTCGTTCGTGGTGGCCAATGCTGCCATTCAATGTGAAAATAAAGTCAGCAGCCTTTTTTTCAAACCACACACATAACGTGCACCACCGCCGCTGCCAAAATCAACCTGGCCACGTGCATACCTTGCGGCTATATGACATGTCCAAGTCTATTTTAATTTGGACTTGTCGCTAGCAAAAGCTTTAAAAATGTCCTATAGCTAGGTTTAGTGAATGAAAATAAAAATGTTTGCCATGGAACATTAGTGGCCGCTTAATTGGACATTGATTGGTGACTCGTTTATTCACATACTCGTTATCGTACTCGTACCACCAAAGAAGGCAAAAAAACAAAAAAACTCGGGTCAAATTCTCATTGGAATTTGTCGCACGAATATCAATTAAAAATCGCTAATTTGGCTGAGAACTAGCTTAGCTACATTTCAAAACTTACCATGAAAAAAAAAATTTCAAAATTTTTGGAATGCATGCAGAAAAAAATGAAACATAAACAAAATCGGAACATAAATCCTTCCGTCAAGGATCAAGTTTCATTGAGCTTTATCGGACTCAGCCAGAGAGACGAAAGACCTTTTTTTTCAAAACCGTTGCCTTTTGACGGGAATGGTAACATGAATACGAAGAATGTGAATGTGAATTAATAAAAAAAAAATTGATCCATATTATCACCTGTTGTACCTTTATATGGGAATAATTTGATACCCAAACACCTGTTATGCACAGAAGCTCAATAGCTGATGTGGGGATTGTGATTTTTGTACATAAACGACATTGCCAGAAAGCATGAATTTTTTTTCAATATTTTTTATAGGTTAAATGTTTGCAATTCGATTGAAGGATTTGAAATTCGAGTTCAAAAACAAGATGAATAGTTTCCTTTTTTTAATTCATGAAACATTTTCGAAATTTTGTACTACCTAGTATTGACTAATCATAAGAATACAGGATGTTCAAAATGGTTTTACCAAAAAATTTAATATTATCGTTTTTTTTTTTAATGCTACTAACCCTTAACAAACTATTGTACTATTTGACAGATGACAGCTTCGAGTGAGATAAAAATGGAATATAATATTTCAAAATTTGGCAATTAAAGTTCAAATATTCAGTTTGTCATCGTCAATTTTGAAGATAGAAAGCTAAAAGGAATTTATATGAAATAAAGAAACCTAACATACTACCAAAAACTTTCCCAAACTTTGACATTTTTTGAAAAATATTAAAGATTATGTCAATTTGCTTTGGTAGCTATCAGCTGTCAAAATTCAAGATTTCCTTTCGGGTCGTGAAATTTTCTCACAGTACTGTATCTTGGAAAGAATTGAAAAATTTATCAAAAGTAACTCTTGCGACGAAATAATCATAGTTTGCACTAATTAAAATGATTATTTAATTATGAACTTTTTAGTACCTAACTTATTTTGGAACATGCTTTGCATAAAAGCACAAAGCAGTTATAACTACAAAAATCACCTTCATTAAAATAATGAACATCCTTTTATTACTACACACCTGGCAACGCTGAACTTAATTTTTATTGTTCAAGTCAATATTTTTTTGTTTGTTTTTTGCAAAATCTTTGAGTCCTTCTGAAATTATTATTATTGAGATGTCTTCTCCTTCGTTTGTTTTACTTCTTTTGTATTATACCTCCTGACCATAAGAACGATTGACACTATGTACACATTTTGTTCAGCTTATAAAAATATAGCAGCTGTTGAAAATGAGGTTCTGTTTTATTTATCTTTCTCATTTAATCCTTTTTAATATTCCAATCGTGTTCAACTCATTCAAATATGTAACCGACTTCACACAAACACACACACGTACACACAAAGATACAAATAACTAAAATAAACTGATTAGTTACATCATCACCTGGCTACTGTTTAATATTCAGGATATAAGCCACACCGAAGTTCCTTCAAAGATCATAATCATCATCATCACCATCATCATCATCATCATGGGCCTCATGGGTTTCGATTGGAATCTTCAATCATAATCGAAGCTACTCATGCTGGTGAAACACACGTCCATCCGTCTACTGTTATTATCAACTACTGATAATGAGGACCTTATCTAGGACCAAAAAACACACAAAGCATAGTAAAACAACTACCTACAGGACCTTACACAAAATTATGCCTGTAGAGCCTGAGCAAGAGCAGGTGCTTCCTTCAGGTCAATTGTGGAATTTTTGATTAGCTCCAAAATGTTGTGAGGAATTTTTCCCATAATTAAAATTCTACCTCTTCTATAGCTTCAATTCCTTGAGGATGGTGAAGACATGGTAAATTGCTAATTAATTGAACCATGTCTGCTGATGATGATCCTTTTCGTTTTATATCTTTGGTTCGTCCTTTTTTTATGGACTCGGAGTATTTTGTCGAAAGGATTGATTAAACAAGGAAAATGTTTTATTCAAATTTTTGTTCATTAATGTGCAAAGACCAAAGATAGAGAGCGGCATGGTGCGGTGCCGTGGCGGCAGCGATGACACGGCAGCGGTATATGTACTTTGTTTTAACCGGAGCGGAGCAGGTGAAAGAATATATTATTTTTTGTTCTTTTAATATTTTTAAATCATGACCTTGATCATCGTGAAGGGTTGTGGAATGTCTAGACTAAAATAGATATCAGTGCAGGTTTATTTTCAAGAGGTTTTTTTTTAAACTGGTGGGATTTTTTGATTCAGCCATTAAATTGTCACGTTTTTGACTCAATATTAAACAAAGGACGTTTACATTGGAATTAGCTTTTTCATCATGCAAGATCTCAGTAATTCCTGGAAATCTCGAAATTGAAAGCAATTCCGAGGAAATTGGGCTTGTGAATATTCGATGAGCTTAAGATTAAAATGACTTGAATTAACAAAAAATTTAAATTAAAAATATTCGATTAATATTAAAATTTCAATGATTGGGAATATAAGACAGTGAATTTTGGAAATTTTGGAATATTGTGTGCGTCTTTCTATTACTCAATTTATTGGTTAAGCAGGCTATATTTTGAATCCTTAGGATTTCAGGCTAAACGGTAGGAGGAATAGATATTAAGCTTCAACACTGACTATAGGAAGCTTTTATATAAAAGTGAAAATTTACCCATGTAATTGTATGTGATAATGATAAGGACTACTTGTTGAAATAGTAATCAGGTAAGTAAAGAGTCTTAAAGGAGGCCGGATTAAACTTAATCTGCCAATTGAAATTGCAACAAAACAAAAAAAAACAATTTACAATATAGGTATGTATTCAAAAATACTTAGACTTAATTTAATTTTTTACAATAAGATTAATCATTTTTTTAAATAATTGTGTTAGCTGTATTTTTTTTTAAATACAATTTTTGTTCTTTGGAAAAAAAAATTAATAAATTTTAAGGTAAGCACATTGAATTTAATAAATTGTCCGAAATCACTGGTCAACAAGTGGTTTTGCAACTAACAATATATTTCGAATCTGACTTCAAAATCTCTCTATCACGTCAAGTTTTCGGTTTACGACCTATTAAAATTTGAAAACAAAAAAACACCATAACTAAAGCTTTTTTAGGCTCATGGAAAGACCGTTTTGAACACAAAAATACATAAATGGTTTAAAATAATTTTTTGTTCTGATAACAAATCCGTCTTCTAAACATGGCTATCACATCAAGTTTTTGAAATATATTGAAAACATATTAAAACAATGTTAAAAATACCCGTATTTTTCAAATTTGAGCTGATAGGTTTCGAAATCATCACCAAATAAAAAATATAAAAAAACATGTCCTTCAAAACCATGAAAGCATAATATTTAAGGTTTCTTAAAACTTTATAATCTAGTCAAATGGCGACTCATGGCATGGGCCATTTATAACTAATATAGAATTTAAAATAATTAATTGAGATACTAAAAAGATTTTAACAGAGTCTTGACGATAGGGACTTGTGCAGTACAAAATCATCAAACAATATATTGTTCAGAAATTGGTTTTCCTTTGAATTTAGTTTAAAAATAATGTTGTTCTTATGTTTCTAAAAATTTTAAAAGGTGTTCCTGAAAATGATAATTTTTCGACTTATGTACATTACAATATTTATTGCTGAATTTTTTTTTTAAATTTACATAATTTCTTAACGTTTCCAGAGATTCGCAAAAAAAAGGATTTAAAAAGTTTTGCTTAAATATTTTTTTAAATGACCTATAGTCTTACATTTTTTGTTGACAGTTGACACATAGAAAGCGATGACACATGTTGTACTCGTACATTAATCTGATTTTAAAATTTCTGTTTAGCTTTTCTAAGAATTTTTTTAAAAACTTTTTCCTTCAACCTAGAACCACCAACTTCAACAAATATGTAGAAAACTCATTAATTTTCAATGAAATTTTTGTTTCAAGGAATTTTCAAATCATAATTGCGTGTCAAAAACTTCGAAAATTGTGTGGGACACGAAAACTTTTTATTTTGATATTTCTTCATACATAATTGACATCTTTTTGGAACTAATACCGTAAGTAAAAATAAAAGTAAACAACAAGAAAATCGAAACGCAAAACTTCTGACTTCTCATATAATTTCTTGAAAGTTGAAAGGTTTCATAAATTTCTACGTTTTCTTAGAAGGTTTTTATAAATCCTGAACCATTAAAACCTTTTTCAAAATGAAACAAAACCAACTAATATAATAAAATGTTAAATTGAGAAGTAAAATAAAATAACAAAAGAAAGTCTTGCACCTTTTTACATTGTCTTCGATAGGACTGCGTCGATCTAAGATTTGTTGACAGAAAAAAAGGATTCCTGTTGGCATGGTTGGTAGTTGGGAGGTGCCTCTATCCTTTTTTTTTAAACTTCAATAAGTATTTAATTATTGTTTTTAAGCTGTTTTTACAAAAATCCTTCAAATCACTCCTAGCAAGTAAAGCTTCTTGCAAGTGAGTATTTAAAGGGTGAGTTAATAAAAACTTGATTTAACACAAAAGTCAAAAGATAATTTTTTGTTTTTTTTTGTGTGAAAGTCTCTTAAAAAAAAGGATTTCAAACAAAACACCATAAATACTCTTGAAAAGGAAACAATGTCTTTTGGTCCTTAAAGGTAGCGTCCCTTGAAATATTTTCTCCCATTTTTTTTTCTTCTTGTATTTTCTCATAAAAGATAAACGGGAAATGAAAAGTTTTCCATCATCATCTTTGACTCTGACGATGCATGGTGAAAGTGAAAATTGTGCACAGCAGCGGGGTTGGAAAATACTCCCCATTCCACCACCACTGCCACCTCCTCCGCCGCCGGCCAGCCGTAAGCTGGATCGATTTTATAATATTTTCCTAACTTTCTTTTCTTGTTTGCAATAATTTTCCATTTTCCAAGAAACATTTTTGGCCGGTTTTACAGGGGTATAGTCAATAGGCAGGCAGCCAGAGAGAAAAGCATTTTTTCTGACCCTGATGGTGGTACTCCCTCATCATTTTAGCTGACCCTCGGTATATTCCCTCTTGGTCAGGTGCAGACCAGGCTGGGATACTGGATCTATGCATAGTCGTGGATTTTCGTGTTTTTTGTTAGCTTCTTTGAAGAAGGTTAAGCATAGAGTAAAAAATATACTCATACATACATCCTGTTCCGTTTCATTGAATCTTTGGATATAATATAAAGGAATGTTGGGGATAAGCATCATGTTTTTTTTTTATTCGTCCTGGAACTTTTGTGTACCTATACCTACGAGTATGTCTTGGGCTTTATTTGAAACTTCCTTTCTGATGTATAGGTGGACCTGAACCCTACCTACAAAAGGGAACAGTGTCTGGGCTGTGGTGCGTCCCTTTAAAAGATTACTGAATGTAAGAGTGTTTTTTTTCTTGTACATACATATTTCAAAAAAAAATATATATATTTATTTATAAAAAAGGAATCATCTTAGTCCTACACGCCGCCAATGATGCTAAGTCGTCCATTACACAAATTAATCATGGCTTAGTGCAGACAGGTCAACTTGTAATACTCCCAAGTTTCTGGCCCAGGTTCGAGGGATGTTTTTAATCTCTTAGCGAAATTGTTGGTCAATGAAGTGAGAGATGATGGATTTAAGTAAATTAATATTTGTTTTTGTGTGTAGAAAAAAAGGTTTTTTTCCTTTTACTTTCTTCTTTTCTATGAAAAAAATCAAGGTAATTTTTTACCAAAACAAAACAAAAATTCAATGAAGCTCATTTTGATGCCTGTTGGCAGTTTGCTTGATTATAGAAAAAAAATCTAAATGTGATTAAAAACAAAGAAGCTTTAAGAAGATAAAGCCTTATTAATATTCAGTGCCGACTGTCGACGATTAACATGGGTTACATTGGTCTGACAACATTTTTTTAACAAAATAGGTACAAGACTGAAGTTATACTTAAGGGAATTCTTATTAAAGATTGGTTTATGTTGACAGTCTTTATTTGTCATAGTTTTTGAGCAGTATTAGAAGTCAAATTCTGTACATTTATCGTTGCCCACTTTGTATAGAGAAAACATCAAGTTCAAGCTCATTCGGCCAAGAAATTTACCTTGATGTTCTCAAAAATTACTCGAAAAGAACGTTAAGTTTAGGACATATGCACGAAATCAGCTTCCTTCGAAATTTTTCTTTAGAAAACGTTTTAAAGTTCGTTTAATTGCTTTTAAAGTCAAAAAACATAAATTCCGTGTTGCAATTTTCTAATCTTAAAAAATAGTTAATTTTCATTTTTGGATAGAAAGTTCGCCATGTAGTTTCTTTTTAAATAATCCCAATAAAAGAGACTCTTTGAACGGCTCCAAGAACTCAAACATTCTGAATAAAGAGAATTATAAGAAACTGTCTGTTTTGACCACTTTAGTCTCAAGGTTAAGGTCAACATTTTGTTTTTTGAAGCCTTTTCGAGACCGAAAATCAGTTGAAAAAAAGATTTGTTTTTTGTAAAAATAATGAAATTGTAACACACATCAAAACAATTTGTCCCCAACATACCCAAGAGAATTCAGTCAACATGTGTTGGACAATCATCGAACAACAACAAAAACACACCATCATCGTTCGAAATGGCCGTAGGGGAAAGGGTGTATAAGGGGGTGATTCGTAGGACATCATTTCGCATCGCATCGCATCTCTTTACTTGGACTTGGACATTTGCTACAACATATATACAAACGCGAACAAACTGCTTCAGCTTTGGATATCTCGACGAACGATGGACGGGAACGACCACGCCATCACAGCAGCCGGGCCGGGCTGGGCCACGACGACGACGACGACGACGACGGACGGCATGGATAACTAGCAACCAGCAACGTCTACTGTACGACGACGACGACGAGCATCATTCATGTTAAGTGCACAACATTAACAGTGTTTTAGAGTCATCGCTGTTGTCGTCTTCGTCTTTGGCCTAAACTTACAGATGTTGTCACAGTCATGGTCAATGGGTTTGGTTTAGTTTGGGATGGCTTGCTTCGGCTTGCTGGTGCATCTTCAGCCATCGCCATCACCATCACCATCGCCATCGCTGGCTGGCTCAGTGCTGTTTCGTGTTGTGTTGTTTTGTCCAATACTCTTTGGAAACATGGCAAGTGATTGGTATTGGTATGCATGCGAATATTCCAAGGATTTCCTACTGGAGATACGAGATGCAAGAGGCTGCTGCAATTCGCACCGACTAAACGGGCTTGAAGCTCGTGTATATAGTGATGGCAGAGCAGTGTATAGGGGACTAGGTGTCGGTCATTAACGCTATTAAACCAGTTTTGACATTTTAATTAAATATCCCATGATACAAGCGCTCGATGGCTGTGTCCGATGAATGCACGCACAAATGCCAAGTGATTAGTCTGCCGCCTATACTCGTCGTTGTCTGTACTAAGTACGACCGTCAGATTGATAGTAGTGTACGAATGAGGCGTCACACCAGCAGCAGCGGTGCGGTTCGGAGTACGGTGGAAACGTCATCGTCATCTGTAGCATCATCATCAGCTTCAGCTTCATGTAGTCAACTAGTGTAAGCAAAACGAGATTTTTATCAGGATGTGTGATGAGCCGTGAATATGGCGTCGGGGGGTGTTAACGGGGACACGTATTGAATGCGGGTATTTTATGAAGTGACGAAGCAAACAATGAATAGCATTGATGATGTTTTCTGTGTGTTGCATCAATAATATAATTACTGAAACATCAGGGGGAATATATGTATGTAGATGCTTTAGGGTGATGTTTGAATAATGTTTTAATTTTGTTCTTTTTTTTCTTTTTCGATTCAGGACATGTGGACTTGCAGCTACAATTTTTAAACAAAAACACAACATTTCAATTTGGAGCATCAATTATATATATCGTGTAAGAAAATTGTATGAGTTATAAATACTTTGGTGAGACAGAACTCGAGTGAAGCAAACTATGACAGACTTTTTTGGGAAATTAGTTTGGATTTCTGACATTAAAGTTAAGTCTTTCAACACTTTAGACGTGTTCGTTACACCTGATTCCGATAAATGGAACATAATAATTATAGTTTCGCCTCTAGATAGTCGTGTCCTTTTGAGACGTGCATTTTGTTTTAATATCATTTCCATTCACTAAAATCTACTCATTGAATAATTTGAGCTAAACCCATTTTTCCCGTAATATCACTCTTTTGTTCCTTAAAATTCCAGAATTTACTTTAACAAAATTTATCATTAACAGAATTTAATCATCACCATTCTATCAGATATCATCAGAATCAACATAATATTCACCCTCACGATTCGGTGTTTTAATGATCTCCGATAGGTAAACGTTTTAATGAGTTCGTGGTCAGTATATGTGCCTGTCCATTTTCTGACCGAACAAATGGTATACAAATTGTTAAAAGCTTTCTACCTCATATTATGCATACCGTCCTTTCCGTCCCTACATATGAACACAGATAGTCATGTTGTACTCGTATAGTGTTTAATTTGTACAAATATAATGCGTGTATAGTCATAGGAATTATATTGCACCCTAAAGAACCGCCCTTTCTCCCCCTCCCCCCATTTATTCGATAACCAAAAATAAATTCATTCAAAGCCCCCCATCTAGTGTCGGCTTGTTTTTGTCTGTATAAACACCTAGATTGTCGGTGTATTATCAACCCTTCGAACTTCGAACCCCCAAAACAATGAATACCTCTAAAGAGTGTACCTATACTCGTATTGTTGTGTTTATATTAATGAATTTATGATCCTGATCAAGGGTTTGTATAAACAACAGTTCTATATAATACTCTCTAGGTACATATATGTACGTTAACGTTTTGTATTCAAAGGTGGATGTTAACAAAACTTTTCGTTTGTTGGAACATTCAGAGGCTGTTCAATTGTCCACAAAAACATCTATACTGCACTATAAGTTAGGTAGATGTGTGTGTATATGTACCACAAAAGACCCCCCATGTATGAAGGTTGGTAAAACGTTCTGCGGTAAGTATGCACTGCCCAAAAACTCTCCTAATTGAAATTTATTGAAAATCTAATTATGTTGGTTTCACCAAGCATTTAGTATCCTTTTTAGGTAAATTGGTACTGTATAATATATTTTAGTGCAGGAATGGTATGGGATGAGGGGGGCTGTAGAATTCATGTTGACCAGAAATACAGCTAGAATTCGCAGAATATTATAAGCATTTCGTGGAAATACAAAAATTACTTCTAATGATTTAGATTTAAGGAAACGAAACGAAAAACAATTGATATAAATTATATTGGTTAACTTACTTAATTACTGAGGTCCTCAGGACTATGAAGTCCGTTGGTGTTCCCTAGCGGGACATAGGGCCTCAACTACTCCTACGCGCCTTCGTGATGTTAAGTTTCCAGCGATGTATTTTAGCTTCCCCTCCCACTCTTTCCCAATGTCGCAGATTTCCCCTCAACTGTTGTTGTTATTTTCTAGGTGCATTTGAACTTCGAATTTATTTTAGTTTTTGCATAATACAACTATTGGCATATAGCAAATTTTTGCCAAATATCAAATTGACAGTTTTTTTACAAAAAAATAAAAAATTAAAACTGAAATTTACAGAAAAGTGTTAAAAATTGTTTTCGACTTAAATATCATCACAATGCTATTGACTTCAAATTTATTTTATTTTCAACATAGCACGTCTAAAAAAACACCCTTTATATGAGAATATACTCGTACGTAAAAATGTAAGTTAAATACCTAAAATTTATGAAATTTGTAATTCTAGCTTACAGGATATTAGAGGAAAAAAATGCAATACATCTACATTTATGTTCGTTTCTTACAAATACCATTCAGTTCCTTACAAAAAGGATAACCAAAAAGGATGTACAATGATAAAGATGGCATCTAACTTCCTACATTACTCATAACTCTAACTAAATCCAAGAGCTTGTGATAACTAAATATCAAGATCCTTATACAAAACTAAGTCTCATATATAAATAAAAGGATATACACTAACAAAATATTATGTCCGCACATTTACAAAAAGCCTTAAGATTCTTTGCGTTGACACTTATCGACACTTTCAAATCAAATCATATCTTTGTACAAAAAAAAACAAAAAAACAATTACCATAGGTCCAAATATTGTACTTCCCTAACCCAACTTTATACGTCATATACTCGTACATTGAGATTCGATCCAATTTTGACCTTCGGCTGTCATTCAATTACATTACAGAAACGAAGCGAAACGAAATGAAATGAAACAAAATGAAACGAAAATCTCCTCTCTAGGCAATCCCATTAGGGCTTCCTAATAAACAGAACATATCGGGTCTATTATCGCATTATTGATTTACCAAAAAAACAAAACAAAAAAACAATATTTTTTGTGTGATTCTGTTGTTATACTCTCGTATACCGTTATACTTTGCTATGGATATTATTGTAGTCCTGGGACACAAAACAAAAACCAACGAGTTCATAAATCACACCAGGAGTCTTACGAGTATAATGCTTATAGTTTGCCCTAAACACATCGGATTGGGATGAGTGTATAGGTTGGGTTTTGGTATAGTGGATTAACCACATAATACGGTGAGTATCCTTAGCACCGAACCAAACCGAACAACCTCAAGCTCAGCTCAGCCCAGCTCAGGGGCAAAAGTTTACTATATACGTATATGTATATGTATCGAACATCAGCACATCATGTCTTTTTGGAAAAGGACAACGTGACTGGGATCAGTCGCGTCCCAAAAATGTAACTACATTCTGGACACAGTGTATAAGAACAAAGAGAATATGATGTGCTTAAGTTTGCTCCACGTCTCGCACCGTACCGCACCAAAATGGATCCCCCCTCTCAAGAAATGAAATAAAAACTTCATACATACTCGAACGTCCCCGTCCTTCTTACCCGCCTTGATTTCCAATTAGGGCACGAGCATAGTAAGTGTTTTTGGTTCATGTCACACAGTCAAGTCACAGTCGCACCACAGTAGTCCTCGTGTGTGTTTAGCGAAACGACAACCAACAAAAAAAACTGCTCCTTACTTCCATCAGGAACTTAATGGTGCGACTTCAAGGACATGCGTGCCATATACCCATCTCCCAAGCAACTGACTCCCAAATTCATTATCCCGATAATGTAATCGGTATTTTATGGCCACCAAATACGTGTGGAAGATGCCTTGGCAAAGAGCTTACGTTAGTAAAAGTCGTCATAGAACCTTCCCCTCCTGTCCAAAAACAAAAAAATTCACTTCCTCCATATCAGGCTAAAAACTCACGCACCGAAACTATGTACACATTTATTTGAACCCTGTGAGCCCTGAGGCAGAGGCTGAGACTGAGCGCTCGGGGTTTGGGTTTGGTCTTGATGGAAGCTCTTGTACTCGTTGGGGGAGTAAGGGTCGCTTTTTTTTCTCTTGCTCACTTCTTAGGCCATTTGGGATCTGGAATGTGCGTATACCTCGGGAGACATTTTTTCCCAACCTGGCAATGTATACTACACGTTTATTAATTTTAATAATGGGCTCTACGTGTCCTTACGTGGAGGCGGGAAATCAAAGTCTGCTAACAGATTAAAATCGCCACGCCGTACAAAAGTCAAGCCCACACACATACACGACATACTGATATATAACTGTTATATGTTTTGGAGATGGAAAGGGAAGCTTTGTTATGTCAGGTGTGTGCAGCGGGTCTATATTTAATTGTAAGAAAAACGAATGGGACTTGTCAACTCCTGTGATGTTTTTTGAGTTTCAAATCCAAGCCCATCATTTAAGCCAAAAGGTAAGCGCAACATAAATACCTTACCTGATGTATGTATATCGTCCTCCCTTCGCCTTCGCCTTAGTCGTGTCGGCGTTGTAGTCGTGAAGTCAATGAAAATAGAAAATAACTATGGTTTCACAATTATGTGGCAATTTTCCACTTCCGCTGCGGTATTTCCCTCCTTTGTTATAGAGCTCTTTATATTGGGGAAGGGGGGTGGTGAAAGAATTCACAAAAAGGGAGAAGGTTTGACAACGAAAAATTCCTTCATTTGCATGTCACCCAAAATCAAAGTAACTCAAGTGAAAAACGTTTCTAAAATATGTACGTACGAGTTAAGTATGACTTTTGTGCTCCACTAACTTCTATTACACGGAACTGACTCTATTACCCCCATCCACCCCTTACCCCTTAAATTATATACATATTTAGTTTGTTTTGTGGCATTTGCATTTAATTACAGCATTATTGTGTAATTATTATGAAAATGAATACGATATTTGATTAAAAAGTTTTTCTTTTACCTTTTGCGGCCTTTGCTACTAATGGGGGGGTATAAAAGTTTTGAGTATTTTGAGGAGTTTTGAAAAGTGAATGTATCCTGATGTGACATTTTTGTTGTGTGTAATCAAAAACTAAACTATTATAAATAGGGGAGAATTTTGTGTTCCTTGTCATCAGATAGACCGTGTTACGTCTAACTGTTAGTATATAGTAGAAGTACCACCCGCTCTGGTTTTGTTATTCAAAATTGTTATCACATGGGGGAGTTTTTTGGGGGTATGGTATAGTAGTTTAAATGGGGAGTATAATAGAAGTTTAATAATACTAAGGTACACAAACTAAATGTCATCAAATTAACAAAATGTTAACTGAAAAAGGATTCACTTATATACTGCAGTTGTTTAGGGGGAAAATTTGAGGGTGTTGTGTATTGTTCCTATGACATTGTGTTCCCCTTTTTTTTTCGCTGTTGAAACTGCATTGGAACTTAACCCAATTACTGTCACTCAAGTTTTTTAGTGATTTTTTCAACAACCTGAAGCCTGAGGATGTTCTTGAAAGGAGAAAATAAGTTAGTGAAGAAATATGGGGTGCAGTACAATTAATACTTGTTACACTTAGTTACCCTTATAAGAATTATGTTAGCACCATATTAGTTAACTTAACCTATAATACGAGTAAGGTTTATGAAAAATTTTTGTACCGTTTTCACTAAGAAAGAAGAAATAAAGATAACAAAATTGAAAGAATGAAAAATACCCCGTCAGAAAGAGAAAAACTTTTTATATTGACCGATCAAGAGGGTTTCACGTTTCTGGATATTATTTTGGAACACTTCTTTTCACATATGTATACATATTTATTGTATATATCAAATGTGTTATGTATGTATGACTACCATCACGCATATATTCGTGATTCGTCTGCGGATAAAAAAAAAACCATTAAAATTCATAACTTTTGAGCAGCATCAGCAGTCAGCAAACTCAACATCCTGGTATATCCGCAGCAAGGAATGATGTTCTACTCCTTTTGCTATAGTCTATTTTTTACCCCAGATCCTTTAAATATGTACAAACACATATGATAGTTGAGAATTTTATTGTTTTTATTTTACCCTTTAAAAATTCACTTGACCATGTGGAATGATGAATTTTATATCCTAGAAAACTCTTCATGCAAAGGCCAATGGCCATATCATCATATCATAATATTGAATTTGGGTCATCCAGAAGACATGATGTGATTGAGAATATCCTGAATGGATATTCATTTTTATTTCGAAAATTGTATGTTTTTCCATTTTGTCTGACCTATTTTTGGCATGAGAACACAACAAGTATCGAGATGTAAAATCAAATAAAAACATTTTAAGGAACATAGTTTGAAACTGATCTGTAGGTCTGTTAGGTAAGTTACAGTAACTATTATAAACTTCATCAAGTGGCTTGTGGCTTGACTGCATGTACAGTAATAAATCTCTAGTTCCTTTTTGTTGGCAGACCAATAATAAAAACTTTATTGTACAGAAACTTTCTGCTTAGAACAACTTGAAAATAGTTTAAGGTCAATAAGCAGATATGTGTGTTAATATTTTTAAGCATATCTCTTCAATTATTGGTAAATTTTCAATTTAGTTGAATTACTGCACATCAAATAATTTCCTATTAGTCTAGGACACAGTTTCGAATTGTACACTCTGACGTATACGTAATTTTGTGTGTGTTTATTTATTTGTGCTGTTTTTCGTGATGGGTATACAAAAATTTCTAAAATTTCATTTTATTATTTGTATGTATTTTCAAAACCTGTTCCCATATTTTCACGAATGTAAGGAAACTTTTTCTGTTTTATGTCAAAACTCGACTTTATACTTAACATAAAAACATAAAATCCCATACCACATAGGTAAAAAAAAAAAACTTTTTCTTTTTTCTTCTCTTATGTCAAAAGTCAGCTACATTCCCAAAAATTGGTAGGTATATTATAGAAAACAAGCCCCAAAGCCTTTTTAAAACTTTAACATGACAAGAAAACACATTGAACGCATATACAGAGGTTTCTAGTATATACATACATACATACATACATATGTAGGTACGAGTATAATGTTTACAAAACTTTTCTTGAAGAATTTATGTAGTTTTAGGTATCGATGATTACCCAACTCATCGACATGATTACCACAACGGAAAAACACACAAGAGAACATAATATGCTCTCGAATAAAAGTACGAAACAATAAATACAAAAAAAAAAACCAAACTGAAACTAAAAACACCGACAAGTCTTTTCTACATAGATACTTATAGGTAAGTGGGGGAGGGGGTTGTGGAAAACAACTTCAAGCCCTAAATTCGGAAGGAGGTTTATACTTAACATTTATAAAATTGTTTGCATTTGGCAGTGGAAAAACTCGTAAAATAAGAACTATGAACTACACCCTCCCACTCCCCTTCATGACCCCCCCCCAAAAAAAAAAACACTGTCTTTCTTCTCCCAAAATCACTTGATAGGAACCCTTTGTAGAGTATCTTCGGCGAGGAAGGGAGGCTTTATAAGTTCTACCTTATGAAGCAACTAGGCAAAAATATCTTCCTCTTGGTTCTTGTCTTTTGCCGCTTTAGTGTGTTGAAAATAAACACGACAAAACAAATCCCTCGAACCAAAACTATTTGATCTACTACCATGTTCGGAAAACTAAATGAATACACTATAGATACCCTGTCGGAGGTCGTAGAGGTACATACTCGAACATAATACTTATGAACATGTTCGGCAACGAAATTCTGGGGTTTTGTTCGGAACTCTGAATATAAAAACTATATGATGTAAGGATGTTGAACTTTTGGTGCTTGTTATGTGTGGAGGAAAATGCGACAGGAATTGGTGTTTTTTTTTATAAAAAAGAGAAGAAGTCAGGATAGTATAACGTCTATGTATGTACTTGAGGTGCTAAGAATGGTGGTTGTGGTGTTAAGTAGAGAAGGAAATTTCTTTAAGAATTTCATCGAAAAACTTTGATTTTTGGAGCCATATCGGATTTTATTTTCCAAAAGAAGGTTTGAAGGAAATATACTCTATGGTAAGGGGATATAATATTGTATCAGATAAAAAACTAAACTAATTGGTATATTACCGAAACATTCTTTCCTCCACCAAATTCTATATTTGTTCTTAAAAACAACTATTGGAAATTGATGTATAAGTTTTGACAACTTAAATACTTTAATCGAAAACGGAACTTCTAAATCAAAAAATGGTAAAATTAATATTTTCTTCTTTCACTTCCATTTTTTGGAAGTATTTAGCTGGAAATACAGCTGTATATAAGACAATCTTTGTCATTATATGTTTATATAGCAAAATATCAACATTATTTTAATTTAGACAGAAATTAAATCTTGGTCCTACGGAAACACTCTTTCCTCCATAATTTTCAACTGGATTCTGAAATTTAAACTATTGATAATTAAAAACAAATATTGTAGCAGTAAAATGCTTTTGAAAATTCTTTGATTTTTGCCTGAGAAACAGTTCTGCATTAGCATTTCTTTCCTTTAACACTTTTTCAAGAAATTTGTAGTTTTGGTATAGCTTCTTTACACGTACATTTTTGTTGGTTTGATCCAATCAAAGGTCAAAAAAATCTTTTATTTTGTCCCCATTAAGAGATCAAGAAAATAGGTACGTATTAAAAAATTACAACTGCAAGATATCCATTCAAAGAGCATCAACCTCATTGAAGAAAAAAACAACATTCTTGTGCTTAAGACCTCCCTTAAGCCATTTGAAGTATGTATTTTGTAAAGCTGTTGTCAATACTACTTGACGCGAAAGAATGTTCGGTTGTAAATCTATTCACAACCACTGAAGTCGTTTATACAAGAAGTTGTACCAGCATCCAGCAATAAATTGAAATGGACCGTAAAAAAGAAACACCATTCAATCTTGAAGGGTATATATATGTACGTAGTTGAGGTACATAGGAAAGCTTACGCTATTTTTTAACGATGCAATCGCATCTGCATGACAACGCCACCAACTGCCACTGCCACTGTCATTGCCATTGCCTTCCTTCGTTCGTCATAAAATGCATCAAACACTTCCTCCAGAAGCTCAAATCGGTCATAAAAAAAGTAATGTTAACCCACGACACTAGTTATACATACATATGTATTGTACATATATAGGTACCGTGTCAGTCAGTCATTGTTGACAGTTGTTGTGGGATTTATTTTTTGTCGTAATATATACTTTTTTTCGTAAGTCATCATTGTTGCTTGTCTGTCGCCAAACTGTCTTGTTCATTCAGTTGCATCAAAAGCAGCCATTGTCATTGAGAAGTTTAATGGCGGCGGGAACAACCAACGGGAAATCTTGTATATGTACATGTACTTGTAGGTATTATCCTTTTGCACTCGACTAAAATATATGTGTCACGAGTCAAGGCATTCGGTTTATTAGTTTCGTTTAGCATTGATCACACATCATGTCGGTGTAGGAAGCCGTTGTCGTCGTAGTAGTCGTTGTCGTTCTCGTCATTGTCGTCAGCGTCATCATTGTCGTCGTCGTTCGTTGAGTGGAATAACTGACTTTCCAAGTGCAATTGATATGACACATACGTGACATCAGAAGTGTGTGCCTTGGTGGGAAGAGAGTGACGGGAAGGTGGGTTTTGGCAAATGGCATTGACATGGCTTAAAAGGATGGAACGAAGATATTATGTGATGCTGTCAACCTTTAACTTTGTTCCAATGATCGAATGCACTTTATACTACACAAGGGTTCTATGAGAGTTCCATAAGAGTTCTAAATGTCATATAAGATTTTCTTTTTTTTATCAGACACCATCTTTGGATCTAATCCTCTAAACCTTCTTCTATAGATGCATTACAATGCATCTCGATTACATATCGTATCTACGTGTATGTATGTGAGTGGTTGTGTATGTGTTTATATATTTACTAAGACCATCCTTAATGACAAACATTAGAAGCACTATCGCTTTGTCACCATCTAAGCACAATAAGGCCACATTTGCAGCCAGACCGAGACCGAGACCAGCCTCATCATCTTGCCACCATCGATACCGCTTTTTGCATCAAAGCACCTTTATTTATGGCGATTTTGTGTGCAGCTTGGCATAAATTTCAACAAATTATCGTTGCAACGCGTGCAGTAAATTTGTTTCAATCATATGTATATAAACATTAATATAAAAACATATATGCATAAAAAACAAGCTTCTATTTATTTAATGATAAAATGTTGTCGGAAGAGTCGCATGAACTTACTCATAAGAAAAATGAAGGAGACTTGTATTGATTTTAAGTCCAACGGATTGTGTTGAACAAAAATTGAACATTTAAAAAACTTACATTTATTTTGAATGAGGTTTTCCAAATTTTTCAAATAAATGACTTTGCCTCATTTTCAGATAAAGCTGCTCATCAAGGTACTTTGTCGAATAATTGTGTCAATTTGGAAAGTAAAATCAAAGTTGGAAACAAGTATATTGGTCATAAATCTTCTCCTCAAGCACCATTAATTTACTGTCAGTTAAGTGGTCAGTTTTTCCGACTCCAATACTTTTGGTTTAAGACACAACAAACGTAACAAAAAAAAAACAATCATTGACAAAACGCAACACTGTAAGTTTATAGATTGGACATTGGAGAAAGGTCTACACTTCTTCTTCACCATACGCGAATATAGGTATTCCAAAAGAGAGCCGTGAAAAATTCTGCGCTCCATAAATAATGTAAATATGGACACAAGCCAATGCCTAACGTAGCAACATCAGTTAACCAAAGTGGCGGCTGCCGCTGCTGTCGGCCAGCCACTACCGCGGCCAGCCGGCTGCTGCTGCTGCAACTTTCAAGAGAGGCATCAGGTGCGGAGGAAATCATATTATTCTTATCCAAGTGTACGAGTACACTACCAGTTACTATACTACAACTCGTTGGCAATAGCATCAAACCAGGTGGACTTCCCAAATAGATAAGCGATGTGCATCCATAAATGGAATCGCTAAGCCAGCACTCTCTTGAATCATCGCGCACAACCAAAACCAATGTCGACGAAACCAAACGGAACGCAATAACGCGCGCACCCCTTTTTCGGAGGCCAATAAATCGACGACGCTAAAAGACGACTGCCCAGTCGGTCGGTGTGATGGCTGCGGCGGCGGGCGACGACGGACGATTTTAGCTGCTGTTGCTGTTATACGAGTACCAGGGCCGGCCCTAGCTAAAATTGCGCTCTGTGCAAGATTTTTAGAAAGCGCCCTTTTTATGTTTGCGAAAATACATATAATATACATACATACACATACTAATACACATATTAAGTCCTTTCCACATTACCCCGGAGGTAGACTTTCAATGCGTTTTTTTTTTATTGAGGTAGGCCTAATCCTCACTAACAAAAAAATACTTGTATGTATGAGTATCTGATATGTACTATGTAATTTAACGTAATAACGAAAATTTAGGGTCACCCAAATCTTCATTTGAAACAATATCAGAAACCTCTTCTTCTGACACCACTGTACTCCCTACCAGAACCTCATCGATACGAAATTTAGTAAAATGTATGCTTTGTTTTCGGCTTCAACAAGCTTTTTTTCTGAATTCTGCCCCCGAAGGCTTTTCTTTGTCCATATTGGAAAAAAAACAACACAAAAATTTAATAGTAAATAGGTAGTTACTAAACACTTTCACAAGCCGTCACTTGACTTTCAAATCTGATTTTATTTAAATAATCGTAAGCGAAAAAAAGTTTTAAAAAATCTGCACCAGACCAGAGTACAAAGAATTTTAACTGAAAAAATATTCAATAGAAGAAGAAAAGGAACAAAAAGGCGACTGTAAAACCCACACGCATTTTTTATCGCTTCTATGTTCTATAATGTGTAAAAACACCCGAACATTGCAATCCTTTAACTATCCGTTCGCCGCTACCGTCTTACAGTGTGACGTTTAGCTCGTTAAGGGGAATTAAATTAATAGCGCTTACAAGTTTAACCTTTTCTTTAAGTTTATAACATCCCATCCATCAACATAATGTATATAATTAACCACTAATTTTATTTTATTTTATTTTCAATTCTCTGATATTGTATCTAATGAATTTATTTCATTAATAAAAAAATAATTATTCAAAAATAATACGGAAATTGTCACACTGTACGCCGTGGTAATTGGAATAGAATGTAAGTTTTGGGACCCAGTGTGCAGGAACAAAACTCGCACTGATGAGTTGATGTGGATGAGTGTGGACTGTGTGTGTGCCTGTGGACAGTGGCCTATGGAATACACAATACACATTTGTGCAAAGTAAAAACCTGCACCTACTGGCGCATACAATTTTGTTCGAATCAGTTTTTGTTTTTGTCTTTTCTTAGAATGTAAGTCTTGGGACCCAGTGTGCAGGAAAAATACTCGCACTGATGAGTTGGTGTGGATGCGTGTATTAGGATTCTTCTTTTTTTTTTTGTGTTGTGCGAGAATGGTGTGAACTGTGGAATACACATTTGTGCAAAGTAAAAACCTGCACCTTATGGTTTTCTTTGTTCCCGAGAATGCGCCTCCGGAATGCTGCGCCCTGTGCACTTGCACATCCTGCACATATGGTGGGTCCGGCCCTGACGAGTACGAGTACGAGAGTACGTACTGTTGTTTTGTTGCCAGCAGAAAGACGTCAAGGATTTGTACTTGCAACATGAGGTGATTCCTCATGTGCACATTTGTGTGACATGTCACCATGAGCTAGGAGTCATAAATTTTGCCGCATCAGCAAGCAGCCATTTGGAAAGAGTTAGTTTAATCGATGGCAATGGACACTTAAATGTGTCAGAATTTTGATTTACGCTGGCCGCCCGGAAAAAGTCGCTTTGGCATAGCACTTGAACTAGAAAGAAGTTGAATGCAGGTGCGTCGTCGTTGTTGCTTTTGCCGTTGCATCATTTGGCGGTGGGATCAAAGTGCATTCGAATAAAGGGTGATATAAATACATAATATTGCTCTTCGCGGCTCATTGGTCAGGGTTCACTAGACTTCACTTTACTGTCAAATGCACCTGATCGATGCATTGCATTTGGTTGAAGTACGACACATCACATCAGAACGCACACAGAAAAAAAAGGGTTTTTACAGCGCAAATGAGCCGTGCACCCATAACCGTTTATTGCCTCCATTAAAAGGCACCTTGCTACCCAATATGGATGGATGCAGCCCCTCCCCTTTGCGTCCGTTTCACAGCGCTGTTTTGTTATAAGCACAATTTACCATCAGGTAAAACATTGACAAGGCATCGCATTCTTTCGGACACGCACGGGAAGGGAGCCAGTGGCATTTGGAATTGGAATTGCATTTTATGCGATGAATGCGCATTTGGCGGCGGCAACTGGACACTGTGAAACTGGACAGTGCAGTGGACCTGGGACAGCACCCAGAATAAGCAAGCAAGCAGCCAACGCAGCGGTGCGCATCCCTAATGAATTTATAATTGGCTCTGGGTAAATGACTGCATTCCATAAGGAATGACACAATGCCTTGTTGTTGCATTTAAAAGTCTGTCCACTGCATTGGTACGCATCAGGTAGGTAGTCAGGTACACCATCATCAGCATCATCAGCAATGGTATATATGGCAACAGGGATTGCAAAATTTATGAATCCTTTTTCTTGAATTAGTGATACTATCATCGTCATCGTCAAGTTTAGCCGAGTCCACGACAATCGATATGTCCCACCATCTCGTCTGTCTGTCTGTCTGTCTGTTTAACTGCTGCGTCGTTGCTAAAAGGTGCAGTATTTTCGTGATGTGTGCTGCTTCTGTTTCTGTCGATGATGTCTTGCTCTTAATTCAGAGCCAAGTACTTACCAGATAGGTTTGTCATTTATGGAGGCGACCATGTGATGTGATCATGATAATAATGATCTCCTTCGCATGTTCGAATTGATGTCTCGCGAATATCTTTCGTGGGTGCGAGAAAAAAATACCAATCAATTTGAGGAGCTTTAAATGTCAGATGAACTTTGTGAGTTTATGAACATAAATATCAGTTTGCCATTCAAGAAATGTGCAGGGAAATTTCGTAACCGGTGGAATATTTCATTTCGTCAAACATAATTTACCGAATGTCAGCTATTAAGACGTTTTAGAAGTGAGTTCCATTTGCTTGATAGCAGACACTTGGAATTATAAACTGCAGATGTTTGTATCTTCAGATTTTTCTTTTTAACAAATTTTAACATTTCATGCTTTGAACAACTTCTGCGGAGTATTCCTGTCTAATTTTTGACATATACTCAGCTTAAGATAACAATTTTAATATACGTCGTTTCATGTTATTATTAACTTTGCTGAGAATGACAAGAAGTATTAAAAGAGTAGGCCCAACATCACTTTCCTGTGGTACACCAACAATTTATTAACCGAAAGCTCAAATAGCTTTACCGTCAAGGAATTCTGTCACTTAATCGCAGTAGATCTGAAAAGTATAAACAACAGTTCCATTAAATATTAACACATTCATAAGTTGATCAAGCGGATGACCACGCAAGAATGCCTCTCTAAATACTGCGAGAAAATCGAATTGACGTCAGAAAAATTAAGGCAAGAAAAAATCTAAACTTTCAAAAAGTATCCGAGTTAAAATTGCGAAAAATAAAACAAAAGAACGAAAACAACGACATCCCGCCGACAATGCACAAAAATATTAAATGCACATAAAACGCGCATACTTTTCAATTGTACTGCTGCTGCGATCCTATACCACCATCAACATGGACCGCCATCCATAGCCATCATCATGAGCAACGTAATTCTCAAACAAATGCTGAACGCTCTTCATCCTGTGCGTATTGTGGCATAAGGCAAAAATATTTCTCCATTTAGACAAATCATTGTTCCCGCATCTTGCGAGCGAGCGTTTCATTGTTTTCGCATTCGAAAATGCGATTCTCATTACCGCACTTGGTTGAAAGCGGCAACCTGTGTCTTTTTAACCATCGCCATCGTCATCGTCATCAGAAGTGGGATGAGAGCGGGCATCCATTTGGATCGATCTCAACACACTCACATCCTGCCGTTCGCACGGATCCTTGAAAAAATATTTCAGATCCCGTCTTGTTTGTCTTTTTGCTTAAGGTATTCTTCATGTGATTTATTCGATGTGTCAAGTAAAGCGTTCAATTAGACCTTAAACTGTGTGTGCTGATGTCGTCCCGCGCACAGATATTGTCCCGCCGTCATTTCGAATGCGAGAAAGATGCGCTGCCCAATGACGATCGGCACTCTGACTCTGACTTGGACTATAATATGATCAGGTTGAGGGCGAAGGGATGCGGCTGGTGCGGTTGTGATGGAGGCAGCAAGGATTCTGCAACTACAAATCAATGACTACCATCATCATCGTCAGATGCAATGCGCAGAAATATCGGTGCACGGTGCGCCTGTGGTGGCGGCGGCGTGGTGCAGAAGATGCCGCAGCCAGGCAGAAATTATTTTGTGAAAATTGCTGATGATGAACGCGTTTGCTGCTTAATGGCGATTCACTTTGATCGTAAATATTTTCCGGCATTATACAAACGTAAATCCACAAGGACTGCTCCACCGCGCCGCCTCCATATCGCCGCCGCCGCTGTTTAAATTCGGCTTTTGCTATGTGTGTTGTGTAGATACACGATAGACCTTGGCAGGATGATGGATATGGCCAGAGAGTCTGGTCCCTGGATCATGATGATGGTGAGGTTCTAGTTGGAGTTGGAGCTGAATGTTTGGTTGCACATCGTCTCTGTCGTCGTCGTCCGAATCGTTCGTCGGTCGTCTGGCCAAGTGAATTATTTAATGTGGCCAAATGCGGGCATAAATGGTAAATTCATTGAATCCCAAACTCTGACATATAGTGGATCTGTGAATCTGCTATGAATCTCTGTCCATAGGTTAGGTACTCGTACCTATACGCTATACCTTAAGCTTCAGAAAAAGTTCTTTTTTTTCTTAATGCGGGTGGATTGAATGAGGTGGGAATCGTAATGAGCTAATTTATGGTCAATTGATTATTTACTGGCGTTCAGAAACATCAATTACTGCGACTGGTCAATGCGCGCCACAAATATTGCTTAGAGTTGAGGATGAGGTGCTTCTAGGACGAGTTCGAGGACGCAAATCGTCGTCGCGTCGTCGTCGTCGCTGTTGCTAGGTAAGGTACCTAGATACATATACATAAGTATCTTTACATGCGTCTGCAATAAGAGTTATCACTGGACGTGGTGGCAAATGGCAAATTATTGTATATGCACAAAGATGGACGATGTCGATAGATGGAGTTTAAGGCTGTCCTTCGAGCGCGCACCAACCTGCAATGAATGTATACCTTCTTCGAGTACTTACATACAGATATACGAACATTTATCTCAAGAGGTACATACATTCATACAAACCTATCTATATTAACTGAGAAAACAAGCTTGTAATGGGCCACAAATTGAACGAAGTTTATTGAGAATTATGTTTATATCAAGTCATTGGGCATGTGACCCATCATCAGTTTTGCTTAAGGAGCATGAAGGTATATGTACCTACGAATATGTAGTTTTCTGGAAAACTGGTAAAACCTATAGAGGAGGTATTTATAAGACTTCCATTGAATTGCAGGGGTATTATAATATATTTTTGCAATGACAGGTGGCTTATTAGTGATTTGTTGAAGGTGAGTTCATAAATTCTATAAACTGTCAATAAATAATTATCATTTCTGGAAATTTTCCAAGAGAGGTTTTGAATAAACTCATAGATCATGCTCGGTAGGGTTCAATCTTTGGACAGTAACTTTAAGCCTTCAAGTTACTCTATTTTAAGCTAAATTATTTAATATTTCAAACACTGCTCATTCAACTCGAACTTTAAGCTTCAAACCTTCGGTAATTCCATTCAAATTTAAGATTTAGTCCAATTTTGTCTTAAAGACTTTGAGCATTTGAATTTCTCCTTCGTTCGTAATAGTGCTTCTTTTGGTCAAAAGGAATTTTCGGTTAGAAAAATTGCATTCCATCCGCCCAACACAATCAATTTTTCCACCCAATTGACTTTGCATCCAAAATAATATGCTTCTCAAAGATAAATTTACTAAGATGTAGATTGTAGATGCATTCATTCAACAGTTGTTGTCTTCATTTATCTTTTATCCCCACAACTATTTCCACTAAATGAAATTCCTTTTTGGCGTCACAACTCACACTATACTTTCGAACACAGAGTACATTTCTTTTTTGGCTACAAAATAGTTGACCACTACTTCCGCATTTTAAATAAATTCACAGATCGCTGCACACAAATTGATATTTTCATAATTCAATGCGGAATTTAATTTCCCCCGGACTTTTTCAATTACCTATTCCGACAAATGGCATACAGGGGGCGCTTTGCTCGGTGCCCACATCATCCTTCATCCAACCATGACACTCTTGTCAAACCATCATTTTCGATATTTTTAAACATAAAATATCACAAAATCGAAGATTAAAAGAACTCTTTCATTCCTCAAAACCTCGTCTCGTCTCCCCACCACATTTGCAAGACTTTAACATTCCACAAACAAGACGTGTGATATTTTAATTAATTTGCCCTCCAAATACAAAATTCCATTTTGGGCTTGAAAAAAAAAACCGAAGGAAGGTCCTGTGATGATTATCATGCTCCATATCACATCAGATGCTTGTTGTGTCTCACAGTCCTCAGTATATTTTGTTGCTGATGATGTGAATGATATATAAAAAAAAAACTCCCAAATAAATCCAATTAAACGCAAAACCACCATCAGGCAAACTGTGCGGTACAAAAATTATCCGTCATCAGCTTCAACCAGCACTGTCAAGCCAAAGAGTGTCTTCAATTCAGAATCGGATTGAGAAGATGGAGTATCTTTCAGCCTAAACAAACGAGATGCCAAGCTTGTTATACCATCAAACCACACCACACCGCCAACGCCGCCGTACCGTTCTTCGTTTTCAACCAAAACCAAGGATTATTCATCTCATCTGCTAATTAAAATGATTGACAAATGTTTCCTTTCCATTGATGTTGGCATAAACACAGTTTTCTTTCATGTCTACATCTTGGCAAGTTAAAGAAGTGCGTTTCTGGCAAAAGTATCTATCTCGTAGAAGTACGTATCTGGAGTATCTTTAGGGAAGATTTTTCACTCAATGATGATGTTGAATGGATTGTGAGGTAGCCAAAATAAGATAGTTTTGTGTTTTGATTTTTTGTATTTTTTTTTGTGACACTTGTGCGAACGGGATTACCAAAGGTTTGGTGTTTAAAAACAGGCAGTTTGCTATATTTTTAGTCAGCCACCAGCCAGTTCCAAGAGTTGGCCGTGTCGTCCGGTAAGTGGTATGTTTTGCAGGATGTTAAGCACTGAGATTTCAAATTATGTACTTTGAGATATTTAATAATGCAAAGTATGTTGCACAAGAGAAGATATAGTTTTCAATAAATTGACTGTTTCGTTGGCTGTATGGCGTCTTGTTGGAACCAAAGGTCGTCTACATCAACATCCTCCAATTCAGACACGAAAAAGTCATTAACCATGGCTTTATAGTGTTCCCCATTTACTGTGACATGATAGTCCACTTCATTTTTGAAGAAATTTGGACGAATGATTTTCTCTGCCCAAAGAGCACACCAAACAGTGATTTTTGAGGATGTAACAGCTTTGTATGATTACTCCAAATACAACAACTTTGCTCATTAACATTCCCATTCAACCAAAAATGTGCTTCATTGCTTAACAAAATTTTCTTTTGAAAATTGGGATCGGTGGCCATCTCAGTTTTGGCCCATTCACCGAACGTTAGACTCGCTTGTTGGTAGTCACCTTCGGCTTCAATACTTGCACGAGTTGGATTTTATAAGCCCGCAAAACAAGATCCCTCCGAAAACTCTTCCATAAAGTGGGTGGGCACAGCTCCAATTGTTGCCTCAGGGGTCTTCTTCCATATTTTGCTTCACAGAAGAGTAAACTCTAGAGTAAATAAGTGTGAAACTGATCCATTGTGTGATGAATTACCGACTCTGCTGGGCGATTATGTCGACAGAATATTGGACGTATTTGCACGAAACCAACCATTATTTTGACACTAAATTCGCACGATTTGCAAACGTTGTTTAGGAGTTAGTTTATTTATAATAAAATGGCAAACCAAATTAAGTATAACTAAAGTAACAGCTGTCAAAAAGACCATCTCCCAAAAAAGTATTAACAAATTTAAAACCACACTACTCTACAAACAAAATTAGTTGATTGGGGCGTATACGTAATTGTCTGCCTTTTGATTATACGAAGTTCTGACTAATTTTTTAGACAAGATCTTGTTTGCCAGCATGTAAACTTGCCTTTGCATAAAATGTTCCAAAAAAAAAGACAAACCGAGAAGAAAAATGGGAGCTCTTGGTCGGCTTACCCTGATGATGACTTGAAAGTATCTATTTTAAGAAAAAATAAGTTAATTAAGGTCGTTTTCTTTAAAATAGATCAACGAAGTTGATGGAATTGTGTGTACCGTAGTGTCTTGAAGGCAAAAGAGAAAGTATGAAATGAAACATAAAAATGTATAGACACATAATTCGAGGATTTTGTAATGAATTTTAATTTCAAAGAAGATGATGTTGTTAGTAGTTGTTAACCTGTTCCAAACAGCAACTCACTCATTCATTCATCTATTTGCTGAACCTAAGTACCTTATCCATACCTTGCCTATATTCGCAGTGTAAAATTATGTTTTATGCCGAGCAATTTCCTGGTACTTATGCGAGTACACTTAAGTTAAAATTTTGCTATTTAAAGAGTGATTTTTGAAGGGAAGTCGTTGAGCGATTTTGACATGGCCATCTTTTTCAGAGCTGCACCGCTCCGCACCACCCACCACCCACTTAATTACACATGCGACCCGAAACAAATTATTCAACAGATTTTCTTCGTTCCCTTCGCCCGCCCAGGCTTGTCTGTCCATCCGTCGTTGTCGTCGTCTTCGTCAGAGTCGTGTCGAACATATGTTTTCTTCCTCACCCCCATTTTTTTTTTGCACAGTTGTTGCAATGGGGGCACCACGACTCGACTGTGACTGTATGACGAGGACTTATAGCGTTTGGAGGCAGGTTGCTAACTTGGGTGTCAGGTTGACATGAGCACTAAATCATCATGCCAATTTAAATGGAGAAAGAAAAGATCCCATAAAAGTGCTTTGTGTGAAGTGCATGATGTGGTGTGGATACATTTGTTAGATACGAAAAAAAAGATAAAACTACATCACTAGAGAGAGAGAGGAACAGAGACACCCCCTCCCTTTCTCTGTATAGTCTCTAAAGTTATACTCGTACTGCAAATCACCAGGCAAAAAAAAAAATATCGTTCAACTAAATTGAGGACAAGAAGAAGGATGAGATAAATAGATGAGGATAGATTTGCTGGCATGAAACATGAGCGGATGGTAATGGTAATAGTTTGCATGGCTCTCACTTTAGAGGGAATGAAAAACCAAACTGACCTTTTGTAAATGCTTTGATGCCAACAAAGTTGTATATTGTGGGAGCATGGTATTTCATTTTGGTTTGGAGAGGTGATTTAGACAAATGGTCAGAAGGATATTGGCGATCTGTTATGTGGATTTAAGAAAGAAGGAAAAAAACGGTATGATTGTGTGATTTGTTCGTTAGAGCAATGGTACTCGTAAGTCGTTACTCGTATACATACATAAGTAGGTTTGGGATGTTCAAGTGACGAACACAGAGATATTTATTAAATAAAGAAAATAAATTTGACCGTGCAACTGTGACAGCTGGTGGAAAGCGATGTTCCGGTGACTTAGGACCTTTAATCTCTCGTGTTAACAGAGGACCTTTTTGACGCCAAAAATACGCAGTCAAAATCTGTTACTGTCCTGAAAACTAAATTGAATTGAAATGAATTGAACTGAATTGAGTTTAACTCATGTTACAAACTTAGTTTGGGTATAATTTCAATCCTTTCCAACCTCAAATAATTGTCCCCTAAATTCGAAGAAAGACAATACAAAATTTCTGCGATTCAAGCTCATATTTGTCTATTGACAGATAACTTAAACCTTCTACAGTAAATAAGTAATTCAAAAGCAAGTTTATTTGACTTAGCATCAATTAGGGAGGGATGAATTCCCAAAAATAGTGACCTAGTTCCCTAAACGCGGTCATTAGTTATTCTATGATATGAATATTCTGATGAATTATTATTCCATACTTTCCATATATGAGCGATTCGCCGTTTATTTGTCCAGCACTCCAGATTCCCGTGTGGATCCATAAACTTTTGCAATATACTCGCCACAGGGGCCCACTCATCATTGCAAGCTTTTCAGCAAACACACATTCATATTCAGTTTTCAGTGGAAAAACTTCCACAAAGAGTCCAAGTAAATAATGTTTTTTTTTGTTTGTGGTAAATTTATAATTCAACTCATATTCCACCCACCCACACATATCAAAAAAAAAAAGAAAAGAAAGATGCCCACAACTGTCAAGTGGATCCCAAACGAATCCCATAAAGTATTTAATGTATAATGCTGGCAGTTTCGTATATTTTGTTTGTCCATATTTGATGGTCATCAAAGAAACAGGAAACGTTCGTTGGTCAGGAATCAGGAGAATTCAGAGGGGTAAAGGGCAGGAGGCGGAGAAGGAGGAGGAGGAGGATAGGACCGCTCAATAACAAAACACTTTCTCTGCTTAGCACTCTGTGAAAGTGTCATTATCCTGGACAAAGTCACAATTCCATTTGTATGGACACAAGAGTTTATATCCGTATGTTGGTATGTATGTATGTATGTTTATCAGGAGGGCGGTATAAGTGGGACTTAGCTGGGCGACTAACGGTATAACAAATTGTCAAAAGCAGGACTCAGGATCAGGATATACATCGGAGATACTCATACTCATATACTCGTCATTTCGGTATTAAATTTTTAAAATGTTTTTCATCCTAAATGTTTGTGTTTTTCTTTTGTTCCCTCGACATGCTCTAGAACAGGAGCTAGAACTGGAGCTGGATCTGGATCTGGGGAGAGTTTTCTTTTATTCCTGATGTGCACTTTATTCATTCTGGCATTTCCTTCCTTCCTTTGAAAATATGAAGCGTGTGTGTCTATGTGTGTTTTTGTTTGTGTGCATGTTGTTTGTTTTTTCATCATCATCCTGAATTTTCTCAGTCCTTGCGGATGATTCCTTGGGTTGTGTTTTTCTTTGTGTACCAAATCCATTGTGCATTCCAGAGTTGATGTTGGAAGATGTTGCTTTTTCTGTTCTATATGATGAATTGAAGGCCAACTTCTTCTTTCTTCAATGTATGGGTACGAGTACCTTCACTCTGTTGCTTCGTTTTCTTTTTATTTTATTATTGTTTTTTTTTTTTTTTGTCAGGGATTGGGGAATAAAAGTTAAGGGAAGGAGATGTTTTTCTTTTGATGGAAAATTATGTTATTTTATGACGTTGCTTTTGTGTTTTGTAGTTCACAAAAGTTTGTTTTTGTTTTTGTATTTTGTGGGTGTTTTTTTCTTTTTTTCTTGCAGTACCTTCCTTATGTACTACCACAGGACGATTCTCTGGAGAACTCAACGTAATATGATGGCAGAGTGGCGGGTGTCAGTTTTATTGCAACTTTTGGCTGAACGGAGAGATAACTTACCTTATACACATTTGAGGCGATTCTCTTAAGATAAACACAACAACAACAACAACAGCAAAAAACAGGAATAAAGTGAAGGATGTTTTTTGTTTTTTTTTTTGTTCCCGTTCTCGTTTCGGGTTCTTGGGTTATTTTTATCTGTTTTTTTTTTTTTATTTTGTAAATAATTTATGAAATTTATTTTGCATAAGCAATTCATAAAATTTTCAATGAAAGTGCTCTTGTATAAGATGTAAAGTGCTTCCGTGGTCCGTGAGCATATTTTTTTTTTCTTGTGACTTCACAATGAATAATGTTTTCGGGCTTTTTATTTCATTTATTGTGGGTGTTGGTAATGTGGATATTGTTTATGTATTGCATTTTGGAAAAGTTTTTAATTTTCAACCGATAAATTCATATTTCAATGAATAAATAGATTGGGTATGGGGATTTGCTTGTAGCAGGAGAATATGGAAGATTTAATAGAAGTTGTCATCCATCATTTTGGTTTAATTATACTATGCAATTTTGGGGAATATCTGTAAAGAGTTATGAATGCATTTACCAGGTTAATTCCTGGAATATTTTCTTTTATAATAAATAAGTTAATGTCATTTTGTGACTTACATTTTAAAATTAAGTTTTCGAATTAATTGTTAATATTTATTAATATTGTCTGTGTAAGTTGAATTTTCTTAAGTATTAGGTTTTGAGTGATTTCTATCTGATAGATAGCAGAACTTTCAACAATAGATACAGTATTCAAAAAAAAATTATTTTACAACCAGTGAAAAACTATACTACCTGGATTTTAATGCGTTCGCATTCAATTCATTACATTACATACTACACAGCACATAAATGTACTGACTACAAACACTTGCACCTTGAGCGACTAAAACTCAATTCAAATACGAAACTTTGAGTTTGAAAAGCATTCACTTTTATTTGTAGTAAGCGGGGCTTGGTGGCTCATAAAACTGTCATGCCAGTGGTCTGGGTTCAATCCCTGCTTGTTTTCATAGTTTTTTTTTTATTGAATTTTTTTAAATTCCCCACAGCTTTCATTTTAAAAAAAACGTCTTTGGTCCCAAATCATTGCTCATTCAAAGTAGGTAAATATTTTTTCTCGGTGTACCTTAAACACAATACGTATGTGATTTCTTACTAAAAATTTTGAGAGCATTTTTAATTACCTAAGAGTTTTATTTAAATTTTTTAATAAATGAAAATGAAATAAAATTTTCTAGGAGGAATAAAAATTATAGAAAATTTTTGGAAATAGAAAATATCTCAAATAATGCAAAATTATTTTTTTTCGTAAATTTGGCCATATGTTGTATAAATGAATTAATTTTTAATTGAAAATTGTAAAAAAAGTGTTTTAAATTAAAAAAATAATTTTAAGGGTAGTGGGCGGTGGATGGATGCATTACAAAAATTAAGAAAATATCAAAAAAATCGTTTTAGCTATTTTTAAAAAATATTTCAAAAAAATTTTAGTCTCCAAATTCTAAATATTGGCCTGATTAATTTCATGCACTCTTTAGAAAGTACTCTGGTTTAACGCCCTGATTTTTGAAGACACCACCCTTGAAAAAATTGACTCCCACTTCCACTTGATATCAGCTGATTGGTGTATCAAACAAATGACAAATTTTTGACAGACTTAGGAACAAAAAAGTCAAAACTTCTTGCCAACTTATTTATAGAAAAAAAAAATAGTAACTGTAGTAATAGTTCATTTGTTTCGTCTAGATGTTCTGAGTAGATCATACGTACATACATATAATTGAAGTAGATCGGGCAAGTCGTTTTTGAGGTACATAATAATGATGATTGAAAAATGTTAAAAGACATGATTCAGAGAAAAACCCGTTGAAAGTATCAAATACAGTCACAACTAAAAAAATTGTTACTTACCAATATTCTGCGATGACTGTTCCGTAAAAAAAATCCTTTGAGTTCCACATTCTAGATACATAAAGGAAAAAATTTACCTACACAAACAAAAAACTTGATTTTTTTAACCAATCAAACTGGAGGACCCCTTTTAACATTTCTGCATACATTTTAATAAGTTCCAAAAGTTTCATTATTTCCAGCTAGACCAAATCTTGATAGCGCTCTTAGCCATTTAAAATCCTGTTACTAGCCCAAAAAGTCGAAAATAGGACTAATCATGAAAATAGAAAAGTCTCGGTCTCATCTCATATAACTTACTTCATAAAATATTGTTTTTAGTAGATATCAAAAGAATTTATCAAAATATGATTTCTTGATTGTCAAAAAGTAATTTTTTAAATTTAACTTTAGTTATAGCATAGTTCATAACTTTTAAAAATCCGTTTTAAATATTTAATGTTCCACAGCGATTTAAAGAGATGAAATTAGCGGAGCTCTCGTCGGATCTTGACTCGTGGCTAGCCATAATTCATTATGGATCCATTTTTGCAGAATTTAAATAAAGGACTACAAATTAAAAATTAAAAAAAAAAATAAGGACCACCCTCTTATAGACACAAATTGCCCATAACTGTAATTTTTGAAGAACGACTTAAAGATTCAAATGCATTTGCATTTGAAAGTGGTTAGCAATAAAAACACAAGAACCAAAATATCAACGTCTGTAAAAAAAGCAATTTAATTCAAATTCAAATTAAAGGCATCAAGCACAAAAACTTAATCCATTTTGAATATAAACTCTCACGCAAATGCCAAAATCTTTTTTTATTCACTACAAAATAATATTCCAAAATTGCAATATAGATATTTATACTCTAACCCAATAAACATAGGTAGTCAAAATTTCGAAATTTATGTATTTTTCTGCCCCAACCACCTCAAAAAAACAAAATCCCATTCATCTCAGTTATTCAGTCATAATTTTGGTATTTTAAAGTCT
The DNA here is from genome assembly GCA_905146935.1 of Scaeva pyrastri. Taxonomy (NCBI): domain Eukaryota; kingdom Metazoa; phylum Arthropoda; class Insecta; order Diptera; family Syrphidae; genus Scaeva; species Scaeva pyrastri. The sequence goes on along the minus strand of LR989927.1, from coordinate 20,312,333 downwards.
TTGTTCGTTGGTTTTTTGAACAAACGTTTTCTACTACACAAAGCCGCCCAAATTATGGGTCATCATTTAGAAACGAAATTACTAGTCTCTGGTTTGGGCCTTAAACTCTCTCTGACTCAATCTGAACTGAACTGAATCGAACAACATTGGGACGACAGCCTCACAGATACAGATACATAATTTTATAGCATTTTTTTTCTGTTGGCTTTAAACATTTTATTAATTGAACTTAAATGGCTTATAAACGATGTCGATGCAGTCCCAGACAAAATATGGTTAGACATTTTTTTGCGTTGGAGTTTTTTTTTCAAACCAGATTTTATTTAATATTTTTTTCTTTTTTTTTCTGTTGAGTTTGCGAAATGGATATTTATTATATTTGGTTCAAGCAAAACGTTACCAATTATCCCATATTTAGGAGCCTCAGGCATCAAAGTGGGTATGAGTATGAATTCGGTGCATTTTGCGTTCTACCTGTTTCGTGAATTTCTAACAAAACGCTATAAATTATGAATTTCAGAAAATATGATGCGTGCTATAAGTTTGGGGATAGAATTACAATAATTATGTAGGCAGAGAGGTACTGACTGATATGAGCTAAAATTAAGTGAACTTAATTTTGATGTGTTATTTTGGGTACAAAAAAAAAATTGAAGGTCCTGACTCAATTTGTTCATTCGAATTAAGGATCTTTTGGGAAAAGTAAACACAGTTTATAGACACATTTTTAGTCACTGAGTCACTATTCCAAAATATAATTCGAAACATGAACCCGACAATATTTGAACAATATTACACAAGTGATTCCTGAGATACAACATACAGTGACGTAGTATAAATTAATATTAACTTTTGGACTTTTGCAAAGGACAAAATATAAAACTAAGGATTTTCCATTTGAAAGGCGTGGCAACTGGAATTTAAATTTTATTACTAAGGTGGGTAACCGATCCGCGGAACTTCTGATTCCACTTATTGCCCACATTCCACAATCACTATACCCATATCGAGCAAATTTGATAGCTATTCTTTTTTCCATAGTTTATAAAAAGTCTCAAGGCACAGAATATCACATCCAAATACCGCTACCGTTATAATATAACTTCGGGGTCGAACCATTCAGGGTCAAAAGCACGTAATTAAAGCACAATTCAAATAAATCCTCCTGTTTAAAAGAAAACGGTTTCGTTGCGATATTACGATCGTTATATTATTTCTTTTTTATTTTGGTTTGAAACTTTGTGTGCTACTGCATATAACCATTGTAAAGAACATTACCATCATCATTATCATCATTTTAAACCAAGGTAAAGAACAATATACTAGTTGCGCCAACTTACCTTAAACTTGCATCGAAGAAGAAGAAGCAACTTCAGCTTCAGCAAGAATCATAGTCATTCAATATTATAAGAAGCTTCAAAAACCAACATAGCGCAATTTTCTCGATGGCCAAATTTCTATTCAAATTGACTTCCTTGTGACTCTTTAGAGGAATTACTTTCTAATAGAAGCAATCAAAACGGGATATTGCCATTCCCATTTGCAATAGCCCCAGCCCCAGTCTCAGTCTCAGTCCCAGCCCATGCCAAAATCACAATATTAAGGAGCTCAAACTAAACCTAACCTGACCAAATTGCATCCATTCCCAGATCCTAGAAGAACAAAAAAAAAAATATCAGTATGTAGAGGTTTATCTACCTCAAAAAAAGTACAAATAATAAGAAATCCAAGTTCCTCATATCCCAGGTGCGACTTCAAGCCATTCTAAGAGATTCTAGGCGACCAACGACTACGACGACTAAGACGACGACAACGACTATGACGATGGTGGAGCGTCTCCCATACTTCCCGATTCAGCAAATCGAATTGTAAAATAATTGAATGGAAATGGAAATTGGCAAAAGCCAAGCTCACAAGGTACCTACATTATACTATATATGTATGTATGTAGGTAAGGTAGTCAAGTCTATGGAAGCCCATGATGAAGAAGGTACCTATCCGCGTGCTCAAATGTTTGCATTGTCATCTTTCGCGAAGCACCGCACCATAGTAATAGCAGCAGCCTCAACAACCGCAGCAGCAGCAACAGCAGTAGTGTTATGTGTCATTGTTGTCCAGCAACGTCGACGACTCCTGTTCCAACTAAGGCTAACAGGAGTTCGAAAACACCAATGAGATGAAAATATTAACAACAGGGTCGTATTAAGACCAAAAAGTATCAAAAAGAAAATATCAATTTTTCTTTTTAAACTTCAATTTTTTTAAATTTTATACCAATTGTTTGACTTAACGTACGATTCTGACAAACAAGTGGTATAAAAATAGAATTCTGACAAAAGATTTGTATAAAAAAAGGAATACTGTGTGCTTTTCTTACAGAATAGCGTATTGAACAAATTTATACCAATCAGTAGATACCAGGATGATTATACGATTTCGCAATTTTAATACAATTCTTAATAATTGTTCACCATACATTAAACTTCAGTCTCATTATTTTTGTTCAATAATAAGTTTGTATTAATAAAATTATACCAATAAGAATCATTGCGTTTGCTTATACCATTTAAAGTATTATAATGAATAAAAATTATTGACAAAGTTCAATTTGTTAATTTGTTTCGGGTATTTATACAAATGAATTGAATTTTTCTAGATTATACCATTCATTTTTTCATAAAAAAACCACCTTAGATGTCTTAATCAAAGAACAGAAGTTTCCCTGCATAGTTATAAGAATTTCATGAATGACTTTTCAGAAGTTTTCGGCATTTTCAAGTTTAGATTGATTTGTGAATTTATACCAATCAATATTTTTTATTACAAATTGTCTTAAATCTTTTATGGATAAAGATGTTTTTTTTATATAATTAAAGATATCAGAAAGAATGAATAAAAAATGTTCTTCATGCTTTCTTCTTAGTTTATATCGTGTTGTTAATTTATACCAATTAACGGATTTTTTTGAAACAAAGTCTTCATCAAGATTAGCAAGTTTTTTTTTATACCTTTCAGATCCTTTTAGGGGATTTCAGTGCGTTTATACCATTTACATCCATTTGACTATTCAGACAAAGTTTATACCAATCAAACAATACATTTTTGAACTTCGACTAAAACCGTACAAACAAACATACGAACTCTTAGGCCCACTTTATGACAAAATCCATCCCTGAATTGGCCAAGACTTTGGCGTTGACATTGTCTTAAAGCGCGACATTTCTAATTTGGCATTTAAATGCTTATACCAATTACGTTCAAAGCGAATGAGGAGCCTATTGCTACCACATTTACCCTTGGCATGCACAGAGGCAGCGTACACACACGGTGATACTCCTTTGGTCCGTCTATGTTTGGAATTTATTGACCAAGCCAAGGTAACAACAACAACAACAAAACTCAAAAACTAAGACTAGAAGCTTGTATGATGGTGATGCTGTTGCTCCAGCAACGGCTCCCTCTCTGTTCAAAAAAAAATTATTGGACTTCAAGGCAAATTGGAAGAAGCATCTCACATGTGTAACCTTTCGCTGGAACAAATATGTGAGCTGGACGACCAACAACAACAACAACAACAATGTCCACATCTACGACGACGCGACATTGGAAAGGGGTCTTCTCCGTGTATGTCCAATGTGTCCAAGAGGAATTTAAACAAAACAACAACAAAAAAGAAGTCATTTGAAACAAATGCGACATAAAATGCCGGCTACTGTATGTTGGTTGTTCGTTTGGACCATATATAAACTGGTTTACCCTATAGCTTGATCCTGGGCAATGTTGAAGGCTACATACTCGTACATACGTCGATATAGAGATGAGCTCTTCCATTTTATAGAAGCAGTACCCTCTTTTACATTGGAATACGAATACGCAATCAACGCACTGTCAATGTAATTTACTGTGCGTAAAACACACCTTGTGCACCTGAAGGCCTCGCTCTTATTATCCTTAACAGGCTAAGGGAGGGATATTACTCTTTTTTTTATATATATGTATATGAATTACTTAAAGGGTGGATGACAACCCTTTGGCATAGCATACCCGTGAGTAGTAAAGATTTGCAGGGGTCGTCGAATGCATTTGTATAATAGGCGCGTCATCTGGACAACATCCACGGGAAAGTTTATTTATTGATCCATTTCCACAGAAAAGGAGGGTCGTCTGCGTCTCGTCCGTCCGTCGGCGGCGCGGCGTAGTCGTTCAGGGCCTTGACAGAAGGTGGAACACTTTGGAACCCCTTTTTACGAAGACTATAATATGTTGTACATCAGGCTATGTAAGGTAGAATGACCATGGTCAAAGTTGCAATTGCAATTTTGTCCAAAAGAGTCATTTTGACCGATGTTGTGTTGTGTGTTGACATCACACATGCCGAAGAAGAATGGGAAGTCATCCTGTACCATGTTGTGGAAGTTTATTACCATTGCCACCGCTGCTGCTGGCTAGCTGACTTGCGGAGTGGTATTGTGGAATCCACATTTTGGGGTGAAATCAATGACAAGATGTACATAAGTTTGGTTTGGCCATAATGGAATGGTTTATTTCGTATACACCACCTCGTGTTAATTGCTATAGAAATTCAGTTAGAGCCAAGTGAGTAGATGGATGGATGTTGTTTCAGTGGATGATGGGTGGACGTGTGTGTGTTCTGGAAGATTAATTTTAAGTTATTCTATAATATCTTTAATGGCAATAGGATTTATCAGTGCATTAAGAAATTTAACATTCAGAATTTGTGGTCAGTTAACCCTTTACTATTTATAAATGAAAATTTTGAAACAACTTTTTTTTTTTCTTTTATAAAGGGTGTTTTTTTTAGACGTATGGTTTTCAATTCGTCAATACTTTTTTCGGTGTAGGTTTTTTTAACGGTTGTTTTTTGATTTATATTCAGTTTATTTTGCCATTTCATAATAATTAAACTCACTCCTGAAAACGCTTGCAAATTGTGCTAATTTATTACCAAAATAATGGTTCGGTTCGCATAACGCATCGAGCGCTGGCTGCATCCAATATTCTGTTCACGTAATTGCCCAACAGAGTCGGCAATTCGAGCAAGCATAGTGGAGAATGCGCATCCTCAGAGACGCTTCATAAATTGACGCTTTGGAAGAGAATATTCGGAGCGTTACTGCTGACAAACGGCCCCAATTTCTACAAAAAAGGGTCGAAAATTTGGCCTCTCGGCTGGAATTTATTTGTAACAGCTGGGGCAGTTACTTGCCCAAGGTCATTTTTATAACATAATGGCAAACCCTTATCTTAAGGCTTAATTCTTGGCCGTAAGATTGAATTATATGAATTTGATTTCTTCTTAAAAACCACACGTCTTAAAAAAAACACTCGTTATGTGAAATTGACAGTCTTTAAAATATTTTCTTACCTGAAACCACAAAGTGTCATGAAGTACCTTTATTGTTCAAAAATTCTTCTCGAAAAAGGCAAAAACTACAAAAATGTCGACCCCTGCCCAAAACAGCCCACAGCCACATTTCTTCATCACGTCATCACCGTCCAAGCTCCCATATAGACAAATTGTAAAAAAAATAGAGCCTCTCCGTCTCCAAGTTAGAGTAGGTAATATCAATTTGTGGCTTTGGACAACTTCCAACTTCCACTTCTCACTACTTGAAATACCCCACTCTCAAATGCTGCGCCTCTAGACCTTAACCTGCCTCAAATAGCTGCTAGAAAGAGTCTCAAATGCCACACACTATGTAGCAGCAGCAGTAGCAGCTATCCATACTTGGTGGCATTTCGCAGCTTAAACTCAATTCAAATTGTGAATTTTTGGAAATGAGACCAAACTCCTGGACACATTCTAGACTTCTGTTTATATGAATTTGGAGTGGAGTGGAGTGGAGTGGAGTGGAGTGGACCGACGAATCACGACGAACTGAACGACACACCAAAGACTCGTTTGTCATTATCATTTGTGTTTCAAAGAAGACTCATCATGGAACAAGTTCCAATACAAACGATTGCATTATTGCAATGAGACTCCGCCAAGGATATACAATAGCTTCAAAAACATTGTCCTCGTTTCTCTTCATCGAACTCCCAGGTCCAGGAAACAACATGTTGTCCCGATGTCAAGTGACAGCTATTCCGCTTGTGGAGGATTGTATAGTTGTTATGTGGACCTGGACAATATAAGCTGAGGACGAGCGAAATTACGAAACAAAAATGGCAACATGACCATGAGGAGGAATGGCCAGGCCATAGTTCTATACATTGTCTATTTATTGGATTGGGATTGGGATGTGTGTTTTCCTAGAGAAATTAGCATTGAAAAATAGAATTCCAATTCCAACGACTGTCCGTTCGTCGTCGCGTCGTCGCCGTCTCCATCTCCAGTTTTGTTGTGCGTCGCGACGACGTGCGTCGTCGTATCGGTCGTCATCAGGAAGCCAGGAGGCTCGTTCTTGTTGAACTCGAAGACTCATCTCTAAACAGGGCATGGCAGTTTGTTATATCTCGAGACTGCCACACCACCACCACCGGCTCCAGCAATGATTTTGATGACAAAAATTCCGATTTCCAACAACGTAACTGGTAGTCACAGTCGGGAGTATGAGTTGGGTATTATGAATGAGACTTGCTGCTAAGGAATCATCATCATAAGCGTATTCTCGTATCTGTTGGAATGTCACTCACATGTGATTTCCGTTGCAAGTTTAGATTTACCCCAGAGATGATGCAACATAAGGAACATCTTCAGAATTTTGGGGGGCTTGAAAAAAGGCGCACCTTCCAAATGAGAGTTCAGGGGACTTTCAAACGAGTGTGGGTTGCAAGAAAAGGCAATTATTACAAAAGTTCGATTCAATAATAAAATTAATATGGCACACCTTCTTCACTCTCGCAGCTTGATTCCATCTATCTTTTGGATACAGTCTTGTGAGAGGTGTGTCGAATTATCTTGTGGGGTTTGTTCGAATCAAGTAAGTTCCCCATCGCACTGCACTGCATTGCGCTGCAAATTAACAATAGTTTTGCTTGTTGCCATCAAAGTCAGCATGGGAATTATTAGCTGCATAATCTTATAAGATGCATTTTGTGTGTGGTGTGTGTGTTTTGTGTCAATCAAAATTGACATTTTGATTTTGTGTTAGATGTCATCAAGTTGCATGCACAACGGGGAAAAAGTTTTTAGTGGTGTATAATACGCAACGCTGTGCGTCATGACATATGAATGGGTTGCATGCGAACTTTTTTGTTGGGGCATGAATTTATTGGAGTTGAAATGAGTCATGTCTTGCAAGGTGATAGAGGTGGAATACGTTATTAAATTTTTTTTTTGAGTTTTACACTCGAGCAGATACATAAATTACAATACATATTGACCCCGTTGTTCACCATGAGATCATAAATTCTGAAACATGTTTTTTAATCAGTCTTGATCAGGATCTTAAACTTAATAAAAGTCATAAAGACTTTTCACTGCTTTTAAATATTGTTTATAAATTTATATTAGATGCTATTACACTAATTTAGTTTTTAAGACAATGATTTATTGTTCTTTCTCAATATTTTTGAGAATACCTATTACCAAATTGTTGTAGTTTTTTCATTGTTATTTTTTTTAATAGAAATAGTTTCAGGCAAACCCCTTTCTCATCCATCATTTTGAAAAATATTGAAAAGTCGCTTTTCCTGTCTCAGTCTTATGTTCTTTCACGTTTTTGTTTCCATATAAATATGTAGTAGGTAAATGTTTCTTTATTATTATTTCAAATCCCTAAAATAAAAGTCGTAGCTACCTTGACTTGAAATTTGACAGTTCATTTCTTTTAATATTAATGAAAAACCATATTTTGACACGTGTGTAATATTCTGTTCAAAAGCACTTCCCAAACTTAAAAATCTGCCTTTTCTGAAAGTTAAAAAATAAATATTTAAGAAGACAAAATCCTTCTCTTATAATTATAAAAATGATGTTAACAAAATATAAAAGAATGTGTAAAATAACGTACATTTCCAGAATGACAGAATTAAAAAAGCTTTTCATCTACAAATTTTAATTAAAAGCATAAATACATTTCTAAAAACTAAAGTAGGTACAGAGCCTAAGAAATCAAGTGAACGTGAACCCTAACTCTAAGCAAATAGGTAATAATATTGAACTCCATTCATTTCTCATCTCTAACCGAGTTCACTTGACAATTTGACTCAAAACAACAAAAAATACGGTGGACCAATGCAAAACAAAAAATACGGAGGAGCAATGTAAATTCAGAATTTCAGTTCACCATCCTCAATTCCCCCACTCAAACACATATTAACTTCTCTCACCATCCACCAACACCTGTTAACATTTTTACGTGTTTTTCTTTTTGACTCCAATCTGAGTAATAATTGTCAAACAAAATTCTCCATCCATTTTAATTCTCCTTGCCACCATTTTGAATGAATTCTCTCAGAAAGAGATGAACAATGAGAATGTGCAACCGACCTACACTAATACTTTTAAAGTTTTTCGCGTTCGCGCCGATTTTCGATTTTCGGCGATGAATTTAAGCTCGGCTGAGTGAGAAAACTAGAGTAAACTGCGCAATAGATTAATAGATTAGAAAATAGACGGAGAAGAGCTTAGTTGTTTCCCATATTTCTCGTGTGCACGTAGTCCATTAAGTGAAGTGAAGTTAGTATTAAAAAAAAAAAAATATTTATGAAAAAAATAAAGTGGCGTGATGGTAAAAATTATTAAATAAATATACATACAATTAAAGTGGAATAGTGTGTTTTACAATAAGAAGTAAGTGGAGTCCACTGAAGAAAAAGGTTAGTACGCATTAAATATAATTATTTCATACAAATATAAATATTTATTTTACCGTTTTTACCGTAAACCTTATGATCTGCGTTGTGGTTTGCTTATTTCGTGTGAATAATTCTCCGGATCTATTAAAATAAGAATTTGTACGAATAAAATAAAATTAAATTAAAATAAAACTAAATAAATAAAAAAATACAATTTGCTTACATCGATTTAATAATTTTTCTTTTTTTTTTCTTCAGTGTTTACAGTGTAGGGCGTAAAAAGCAGCACACAGATCAGCGTTGGAAATTGATAGTAGGCCATTTGCTGGTTGGCTGAAGGATTCTTTTTTTTTTTAATACAAATAATGGTAAGTCATTTTTTATATTATATTTTATTTTCTTAAATGATAAAAAATTCCTGACGCTAAAAATACGAAGCCCCAAAACTTATATTTTGCTTCTTTTTAATCTTAAATAAATTACTGTTTTATTTCTTGATATAATAATTTAAAGACGTAATAAAAAAATTAAGCAATGTTATAGAAAAATTACTGCGTCTATGAAAATATTTATTGAATGCAGAACCTTAGGCTCAACTCTTAACTATTCATCTATAACTAATTTAAAAAAAATACCTACTTGTAAAAGAATTCGTATTGAACTTTTTTGGAAATACATAAGTATTGACTTAGGACTTAAAAATTAAATTTGTTTGTTTAGATTTTTTTCTACCTTTAATGTTTATTTTTGTAAAAGCATCATATTATATTAATTAAGAATTTTATTAAATACAAATATTTTTATATTGATGTTGGGGAAATTTGTCTCTCAAGAGGACTCCTGAAGTAGGGCCAAGTGGAGCAGTTTCCTCTCAGTAAATTAAATTATTGTTATTTGTTTAGGGTCATTTTTTAGCTTTGGAATTTCCTATAATTCTTTTTTTTTATGAACTTAACGTTTTCGCTTTTTTTTTTAAATGATTTTCATGCAGTAGAATTTTTTTTTAGTTTTCTAAGCTTGTCTCCTTATGAAACAATTTCATTAAATGTCTTTAAACATAGAAAATGAGAAAACTTTTTGTTCTTAATTTTCTGTTCAGTTAAAAACTTTGAATTTCGGACTTTAAATTAGTAAACTTGAAACCTTGACATTTATTTAGCATTAAATATTTAACATTCAAAACAATCGTCACTTTAAAAAAATTAATATTTGTTTGCAGTGTTTATTTTTACATTTCCTGTAGGTATTAAAATAATTTACCAATTTTTGTTAAGTTGATTATAGTGCAGTGGATCTCAAGATATTTAAGTAGACAATAATGCTATGCTATTTTTAAAATATTTTTTTTTTTAAACTCATACAAATTTTACAGATAATAATCATGCATTGAAAAAAAGAATATTTTTCTTTTGAGATAATTGATTTTTTTTTTTAAATTAATACCTCTGCACTGTCTTATCATAGTCTTGTCCATTACCAAAAAGTATTCGATTGGATGAATAAATTAGTTTTGAGGTTCTAAGGGCATTCAAAAATCGAGATCTGTTAACAGATCTTATGTAAAATTAGGCAAAAAGTAAACAAAATTGAGAAACCCATATTTTTCACTCAGTGGTAATTAATTCAAAACTTTTTCATCATAATCGTAACAATCATAAAAATTGTATTAATTCTTTGAAAAACAAATAGTTTCGATAATTTTAAAAATCTTTTTTTCCAAAATCACTTAAGATAGGATTATAGCCACTATTTCGTTGTACCTAGTTTTGTATCATCAATATCTTAAATTCAATATCTCAAAAATAATCTTTAAAATAATTTGATTTTTAAATAGAAGTTTTATAGCAGGGTTCGGAAAATATCGTTCGCGAACCGATAAATATGGATACTTCTCACATTTTCCGATCTTCTCACTATCCGAAAAAAACAAAATTCTCATACGGATACTGTTCTCGGGATCCGAAAATTTCAGATCTCTCTCGGAGCGAATTAAATTATTTTCTTTCTCTTTTTTTCATTCGTGAGAGATCGAAAAAATTATTTATTTTTATAGCGATTTAATATTGTTAAAATTCTTTCTAAGTCTAATGGTTACAAAATATATTAAACTATTTTGTTATTAATAATTTGAAACTGTAAACAAGTTTGTTCTAAATAAATGAGCAACATTCATAGTATCGACTTAAATACGAGTAGTTAGCTTTTAAATATTTGAATTTTTCTTTAAACTCGTTTTAATTTTTGAAATTATTTCGGGCGGAATTCTCGTCTATATTTTTCCGTAGAAAAATGGAACTTCTAAAATAAGTTCAGAAACTTATCCTGATATTTTTAAATCATTCCTAGTTTATCAGTTAATTTTTACTTTAGACAATCTCCAAGTAAAGCCATATAACTTAGTAACAAATTTCATGCAGAATCGATTAATTTCCTCAAAGTCCTAAAACTCGTTCAGAGTTTTCAAGCGGAATGTTTGAATTAGGTCAAAGTCCTAAAACTCGTTCAGAGTTTTCGTGTGGAATTGTGGGATTGAATCGGATTTTCATCGTCGCCGTGGAGAAGAAGATTCCTAAAACTCGTTTAGAAGTTAAATTTTTTAAAATTTGATTTTGTCCAAAAGAAAATTTTTGAAACTCGTTTAGAGTTTTCACATGGAATTTCAAAATCATTTAAATCGACAAGATATTTATTAAGCCGCCAAAAACTGAAAAACTTATACAGAGTTCTTAAGCGAAATCGTTAAGTTCGGTCAAAGTCCTAAGACTCGTTCAGAGTTTCGTGCGGAATTGTGGGACTCAATCGGATTTTCATCGCCGTGGAGAAGAAGATTCCTAAAACTCGTTCAGAGTTTTCACCGTTTGAATCGCGTGATTTAACATTAAATTTAAAAGTTGAATGGAAAATCGTAAAGAAATTCGCTCAAAGTCGTTCAGACATTTCAGCCAAAACAGCTGGCTTAAGAGTTGGGGGTGAGTTGAAGAAATATGAAGACTTTAGCTTGAAGCCGTATTGACGTTTGGGCATGCCGTCGCAGCGCTTTCTTGGATAGCGTAAAAGTAAGTAAACCAGTTTTTGACTTGATTTGAGGTAAGTCTTTGGCGGAAAATGCTTGTTACCATCCTTGCCGGCCCGTAAGTCGTGATCAGCGGGTGACCCTCCGAATATGAATTTAGGCTAAAGTCTTCATCTAATTTTAACTTTCTATCCGATTCGATGTAGGTTTGGATGTAATGTTTCGTTTGGCTCAAAGCGGATTCGGGCGGATATAACGGAAGTAATGCAAACGGAATTGCTCTCGTCGTTGTTCTAAACAAAACTCGTTGAGAGTTTTCGCTCGGGAATTTAAAGTTTTTCGGGTGGAATCAATGGAAGATTGAAAATGAGTTCAGTTCTCGAGGGACTTTTCGTAAAAATGTTAGATTCCGTTAAACGTGCATAGTACTGGAAATGTGGATTTCAAGAACTCGTTTAGAGCTGTCGGGCGGAAGGTAAAAATCGTTCCGTAGAAATATTAGTTACCTTTTGTAAATCGAAAATAATTTTCTTATCAGTTCAAAAAATTTAAAAATTTATTAATAAAAGAATTTTCAAACCGTTGCTTTTAAATTTGGTAAACATTTCATTTGATATTTAATGAAAATTTTATTCAAATCGAATTTTAAGAGTCCTTATTCAGATTTGCATTTTTGTTCAATTGATAGGATTTGAGAACTTGACAATGAACGTGTGTTTTTGTTACTCAAAGAACTACTTACACAAATCATTTTATTATACCTAAACAAATCAGACGGTTTTTCTAAAATTTGATGAAAATCAGAAAATAACTTTGAGACTTTGACATAGAAATTTAATATCAGAAAAAAAAGAAGACATAAAACGATGCCAGGACTTTATAAATAGTAACCAAAATTATATAAAGCATTTTGAGGCTGCAAAAAATTCGTTCAGTTTTTGCGATTGGAATCAATCGATACTACTCGCTCCTTAAAAAATAGTAATTATCGAAATTATTCAACTTGTTTACAGTTTTCAGTATATAACTTTTAAATTCATTAATTTAGATTAATTATAAATTCATTAAATTGGGTTCGAAAACACTTTTTTAAAAAAAAGTGAAAGATGTAAATATTGTAATTTGTAATGTTATTGATTTGAAATTAGACTTTATAGTAAGGGAGGCGACCGTAAAAGTACCTACCTCATCGAGTCAATGGAAAATGTAACCATTTTTGAATGGTAATTTACATGACATTTACAAAACTGCTGGTCGGACAGACAATTTCCGGGCCTTTTGGTGGCAAAATGGCTACTTCCGGTTGCGTTTTTCGGTGTTAGGTTATACCATAGGGTCAATGGAAAATTTAAAAAGAAGTAAATAGAGATTTGATCATAGACGTTAAATCATATGGTCGGACAGAAAAATTCCGGGCCTTCACCTTTGTCCGACCAACTCAAACAACGGTACTTTTGGTGTTGGCCTGCCTCATCGGGTCAATGGACAAATGGGGTATCAAATGAAAGCTTAGACTGTCCACATTAAGAATCTGCTGGTCGGACAAACTTTATGTGGGACAAACATGCGTCCGACCGCTTGTTTCCAAAAAAAAAGCTGTGAATTCCTTTATTATTTTTTTTACTCAATATAAACATTTTTAAGTGTAATTAATATAAAATTAGTACCAAAGTAAATATTTAACTGTAAAAAGAAACTCACTTAATTTGATTACCAATTATATTAATGAAAAAACGACATACTTACCGAAGAAATAACTACTATCAGCAGAAAAAAGTCAAGCTGTATTAAAAAACGATTGTTACACATTATACATATTATTCATGGTTTTTTTTGTTTTTTAATATTAGGTCAGTTCATTTTTTCAAACAAAATATAACATAAATATAATCATTATACATTTACAATAAAAAAAAATAAACTTTGCATATCAAGTAATTATAAAAACATTTAAGAAAATTCAAAAAACATCATCCTCATCCGTATCTTCGTCACTAAGATATTTGAATTCTTCTTCTTCTCTTTCTTTTAAAATAATGTCATCAACATTAAGCGGGGTAGGATCCCCTTGAAACCAAAGTGGTACAAGCTTTCCGTCCTTCAATACCCACCCAAAATCTTCTGCCCTCAGTTTTACGCACTCTGCTTCTGTTGCATTCACCCACATAGAACTTACAAAGACAGTTCTTTTAATTTTCTCATTGAGTGATTTTAAACATGGGGGTATCAGACTAGAGTCAAAGTTTTTTATATTTGTAAACAAATTACCTACGGCAGTACTTTTAGATGCATAAAAATCTTGAAACTTTTGAAACCTGGCTAAATTTACACTTTTGCAGTTCTTGAAACCATACATTTGTGAAGTAAAGTTTTGAATATCTTCAGTATCTTTTTCTTGTAAATGGTCGGTTTTTTTACTAAGTGCTTCAAAAGCAGCCTGATAACGAAGACTTTTTTCAAGGATATCCAGAGGTTTAGCTTTTCCCTTTCTAAAAAAACTGGCCGTATAGTCACAACCTGTAAAGGCATGAAATGCTGGTAACGCTACACATAAACTCGCTCCCAGTGTCGAAGCTAGTTGTGTACAATTTATGCAATCGAAATTGTTTCTTCTCAAGCTGCCACTTGCTAACCAAATGTCTAAATCTTTGAACTTGTGCATATTTCCAAGTAGAATAATGAGTATGTCTGTGTCAGATGCTCTAACTACTATGTTTGAATTGGGTTTCGATTTGCTTATATGGTAAATAATTCTCGTGTCGGCTTCTTCATGGCTGCAACTATATTCATATTCTTCACGTTTACAAATATATTGGTTCTGTACTTCATAAGAGAAACACTTGTCATCCACCGTCAAAAAAACTTTTTTGTCTCCTAAAATTGGGATTAAGGAACTATCCTCCCAGTGGAGTCCTAGAAATCTTACAAGTGACTCTTTGAATTTAGGATTTTTGAGGCATTTAACGAAATCATCTGTTCGTTTTTGAAGTGGTCCAGAAATCGTGAAATTTGAGACATCGACTTCATTTCGAAAGCAGAATCTTTCAGAATCTTTTATTGATGGGTGCAAATATCTGTCAAAAACAACATGTACTTCCGAAGCTTCCGTGGAACATACTCTTTTTAAAATCATATCGGATATTTTGTTAAATGTTTGAGGCACTAATGACCCCAAGAGATGGATAAAATAGAAGCCATCAATTATTTCCATATCTTTTTTTAACGGCTCGGACGGAGAAACTCGAGATTTAAGTTTTTTGGCCAAAACCGCCTTGTCAGTCTTATGCATTTCACCGGTATAGTGGCAAAGGGCTGGAGGGGCTGGAGACAATGGATATGATAAACATACCTCCATGTCTATTTTTTTTTCTAAAGCTACTGCTAATAGTCTCCCAAAGACATCCCGTTCCATTTTTATAAGAGCTTGTTTCGTACCATCTCTACTTTTTTGATATTTTTTCAAGCATTCTGATGCGAAATTTAGAATTTTGTTTCTCTTTAATGGTTTTTCAAATCGATTAATGTCTTTAGAACACTCTTCAATAAATGCTAATTTTTGTTTTTGGCCTGTTTCATTAACATTTAAAACAAAATCTGCTGTCTGTTGACATGCCGCTCTACCTGTTGTTATGTTGAAAAGAAAGTCTTTTCCTAAGTTAACATCAAATGGATTCACATTTTGTTTAAAAATATTTACAATTTCAAATAATGCTTTTTTGTCCTTTTGAACTCGGTTTCTAGCAAGCTCATGGCATATATCATCTGACTGTCCAAATTTAATTTCTGTTAACATTTTGGAAATTATTTTTGTTCTTATGTTATGACTTAGTGCCCAGCGTTGTCTTGCTGAGATTGAATTTGAAAAGTGGGTAACACCAGTTAAGGAGTTAGCAGCATCCGCATTTATTGTTTGCTCGAGAGTTAGGTCAACGGGTGACCTAGCAAAACTTTTAGCTGTGCGCTTTATACCAAAAGCACCACGCCTAAATTCATTTACTAAATTCGAATTGCTTATTTTTAACTCAACTAAGTTGGAATGATATTTTAATATCCACCTTGCATAATTAGGTTGGTTAAACACAAAAAATAAATTGGAAAGTTCAAAAATAGAGTCCACATACAATTCAAAATCACTCGTTCTTATACTCCTTGAAAACCTGAAAAAAACGTTCATAAACTCAATATACTGCATGAAGAACCTAGGAGTTTTACCATGATCTCCTCTAAGAGTAAGATCTATATACGCTCTATATTTGGTTAAAATATCGAAAAGCTATGGACTTAAATTAGGGGTTTCATTTGGTTGCAATGGGCTTTGAAAAAAGTTTTTTAAATCATCAACGAAATCTTCTGAAATATCGATGTTATTTTCTAAGCAAAATCGCTCAAAATGTAAAGTTTGAATGGCACCCGACAGTAAAGGATGGATTCGTTTACACCTGTTAAAATGCTTGCCATCAATAAATCCATTTACTGAACCTTCGGCTAAAACTTCAGATTGCACTAGTATATCGACTATCCCAGAACCATCAATAAATTTCCCAAGGGCTTTAAAGAAAGCCATTTCTATATGAAATCCGCCTAAATTAATAAAAATATTATTGAATGTAGGACTCTCAGTTATTTGGATTTGCATTGCCATTTTTGCAATAGCCAAGTCGTATGTCAAAATGATTTCTTTTTGATTACACTCATTACAAATATTTTGAGCATTTTTAAGAGTTTCAAAAACAACGGTATAGGATGTGGGTGACAAATTAATTTGTGGTAAGTAATCTATTACTTGAATCTCACTATTGTCTATTATTGTCTTATTATTAAATCCTATCCACATTGGTACCTCAGGAATTTTGGAGAGCGAAACTGCCCAAATCAGATCTTTCATTATAGCATTAATTTTTGTTTGCGATGATTCATTGAATGCACTCAGAATTTCTGGAAGAGGAAGCAAATTTGTTTTAGAATTCGGTTTTTTCATGTAGGGTTGAATTTCACGTGGAATTTGTTCGAATCGTCTTCTTTTTCTAGATGTAAGAGAATTACTTTCAGTTGGAATGCTCGAAGTTTCTACTACGTTATTTGTCTCTAATGTCAAACTTGGCTCAGGTTTGAATTGGTAAATGATACCGACAGTGTCATGGAGAGTATCTTTTCCGCTTAAAGTATCTACGTAACGGTCAAAATTATCAAAAGCAACATGGGTGCTTAGATTTTCGTTAATTTCTATACCACTAGGTATAAGTCTATTTTCCTCACAGGCTGTAAATGTCATTTCGGTTTCAAGCTCTGCCGCCACGGTGTACCCCACACAATGTCCATATTTATTAAGGATAGAAAGAACTTTCTTACTACTTGTCAAAGATTTCATCGATAATCCCAACATAAGGTGTTTAGCTGGTTTAATTCTTCCCTTTGAAATGATATAAATTATATCCTGACACAAAGACTGAATTCTTATAGAATCATCTTCCGATTTTCTTCTTCGGCTATCTGGTCCTAGAACAAGACAACAAACAAATTCATAGAGTTTTTCAGGTGTTAAACATTCCCCTTTTATAACATCATCTGGTTTTAGTTTTTCAGGAAGATTGTTTTTTGTTAAAGATTTAACTGTGTTTCTTAGATTATAAGCTACGTTTTGAAATCTAAAAATCTCAGCTGATCTAAGAAATAAGGAATCATTTACTAACTTACTTACATCAATACCTTTTTTATAGACAATTTTTTTTTTATTGCTTGTGCTAGAAACTTCAATAGTAATCAAACTTCCATGGACATGTTCAATTCTGTTTTGTAAGTATTGTGGTGTGTAACTTTCAAATTCACAATGACGTGTTAAATTATTGTCATTTATTTCTAGCAGCAATGCTTTATATCTTGAAAATAAATCTTTTAAATAAAAAACATGTTCTTCCTGTACAACTTCTTTTAATAAATAAACTGAAAACGCTTCAAATGCTTCTCTATGGACTTTTCTAACTTTGTGCCAGGTTCTGATTTTTGTTTGATTTTTTTTATTAAATCTGCTAAACATTCTAAGGTTTTTATCCCTACAGATGGGATGATATGCAAAGTTTTTACAATTATTTAAACTATCAAGTGTTTTAACATCTTTTAGAGTTTCGGCAATTTTTTTAGTGGATTGAATCATACTAAAACTATTGCAAATAGATACTTTCTGCTTTCGATCTCCTTTCCTTTTTGCAACTTGATTGCAAAAAATACATGTTCTAATTTTACAATTTTCCTCATTAGAAATCCACGCAGACGAACATCTTGAATCTGTTAATATTGATTCAGTTTGAATTTCATTTTCATCTAACTGGGTTGGTGAACAACTTGGTTGAGACTAAAATAAACAACCAATTAGATTCTTCTTTTTCTACTTAAAAAATATTTTAACTTCACAAACTTGTAAAATTTGGGTTGAAGTAGTCATAAGATCATAATCTTCCCTTGGCTGAGGTGCATCTAAATGTGTAGGTAAACTACACATTTGAGCCTGAGTAAAGACAAGCAAAATTAAAATATGTAAACCTTTATCTATTTTAGTCATAATATAAATAATAATACTTCAGGATACTGTGCATCATGTAATGGGGTTGTTTTTTCCAATTCATCAGACATCGAACATAAAGTACTTCGTTGAGCCTAAGTTAATATGAAAGCATAAATTTAACGAAAGGCTTTTTTTTAATTCAGAAAATCGTCTTCTTAGATAATTTCATATTTTGGCTATGTAATCAAAAATTTTAAAATTTCACCCTACAGTGTGCATCAGCCTTAAAGTTTAAAAAAAATCGATTGCTGATACCGTTCATATCGTTACCATGTGTACAGTGACGGATTAAGAGAAGAATAATCCAGGCGGTCATCAGAGAATAATGGTGCTCCAAACAATCAAAGTGTTTACATTTCAAAACATTTAATACAATTTAAACGCAAAAACGCGTGTTAAAATTTATTAATTAAAAACCAAATTGTAAAAGGGAAACCTCTGATATAAGAATCATAAAAATATTTAGCCTTGAACCTCTAAATAAATAAATCCGCTCATGGATATGCAATTGGCCTTGCAAAATATGAAATTTCAAGGTTTTTTATTACTTTGATTACAAAAAAATGCTACTTACATTTGATGTTTTGCTTCGTTTTTGTGATGTTTGGTTATGCTCATTTAAATAATTTCTTTTTAAATTAATCTTACGATAACACTTTGTATGGTAACCAAACTCGTCTTTAGAATTAGGTAATAATCTTATATCCCCGTACTTAAAACCTTTAAATTTTCGGATAAATATTGTATCAATACATTTTTTAAGTATTTCATCCGTAAAATTATTAATTTTTGGGGAATCTTCCAAACAAACAAAACACTTTTTAACTTCGGATGCCATAATATTTAAACTTAACACAAAACAAAAGCAAAAAAATATAACTTGTATTAACTAACTTAATATATTTGAAGTTGTTTTACAAAAAAACTTTTTTTCAATTTGAACGCACTATGTAACATATATGTTATTATTTCTTGAACACTTTCAAAATGAACTAGCCCCTCTAGCTTTCTACCAAGAATGTTTTTGTTAAAACATCTCTAATGATAAATTTTTAATTAACAGTTGTAAGCAGTCATAAAAATTAAGGGCATTTATACTATTAGGTATAACACACGATTTTGTTTTATTTATTTACCATTAGCTTGAAATATTTAATTTTATTAAATATAGATATGCCGTAAATTTCAAGAATAGAAATATGGTTTTAAATAACATTTTAAAATTATTTTATTTCAAGTTAATGCGACTATAAGTATGTTTTTTTTTCATTAATATAAGAAAATACTAATTTTATGGGAAAAAAAAACTTTGGTAATAAAATGAAGTGAGTTTCTTTGAACTAAAATTATGTTTTTAATTAATGTTACAGTTAAATATTTACTTTGGTACTAATTTTATATTAATTACACTTAAAAATGTTTATATTGAGTAAAAAAAATAATAAAGGAATTCACAGCTTTTTTTTTGGAAACAAGCGGTCGGACGCATGTTTGTCCCACATAAAGTTTGTCCGACCAGCAGATTCTTAATGTGGACAGTCTAAGCTTTCATTTGATACCCCATTTGTCCATTGACCCGATGAGGTAGGCCAACACCAAAAGTACCGTTGTTTGAGTTGGTCGGACAAAGGTGAAGGCCCGGAATTTTTCTGTCCGACCATATGATTTAACGTCTATGATCAAATCTCTATTTACTTCTTTTTAAATTTTCCATTGACCCTATGGTATAACCTAACACCGAAAAACGCAACCGGAAGTAGCCATTTTGCCACCAAAAGGCCCGGAAATTGTCTGTCCGACCAGCAGTTTTGTAAATGTCATGTAAATTACCATTCAAAAATGGTTACATTTTCCATTGACTCGATGAGGTAGGTACTTTTACGGTCGCCTCCCGGACTATTACTACGTAAATGAAGTTTTTTTGACAGTTGTCTTAAGAAATTAAAAAAACTGCTAATAATTTTTTACTTGAATATCTTGAGAACCATGACAATGACGGAGAGTTTATTTTATTGTTTATATTGCACAAAATTTTAAAATCTGGTAAAATTTTTATCATTTTCGGAAGTCAAGTGAACCCAAAAAGATTGCGAAAAAAATCTACCAACTTTGGTTTTATTTTTCGAATTTATTTTGGACAAAATATTAATAAAAGTCAAGTTTTCAAAGTCACTAGTGAAAAATTAACTTCATTTCTGAATTTAATTTACCTGCATTTTTCTTTTCGATTATCTTGAATAATCAGCTTGCATTATCAAATGATTCTGATTACCTAAAATGTCTTTTCAAGGATGAAATTGGTTCACCTATACTTTTCTTTAAACCTAATAACTTAGAGCTTGTAACTTCTTAAAAATGTTTTCAAAAGACAATTAATTATAATAAGCCCTATTTTTTTTTTTTTTTTTTGAAAAAGGGATAAATATGTAATACTCACATTAGGAAACATCTATCGAAATCCTACTCTCAAGTACGTAACCCTGTTGATACATGAACTGTCCAACCCCACCAAATATCCCAAAGTCTGCACTGGCTTTTCAATAAAGTCTCGTCTTTATAGCCTCATAAAATTGCAACCTAGTATACAAGAGCACTCGCCAATACCAATACCATGTATAGTTTTTGTCTTCAAGACAGGTTAAGAGGTAATCATACCCTTCTCCATCTGAAAACATATACTTATCTCTACAACACTAACACATACATATATCCTAAATCAACTTCAAAAGCCATCTTTGTCACCGTGTGTTGGTAGTTTTCTAAGCTTAGAAACAATTTATGCAACATTTACCACAAAAATCCCACAAAAAGCTTTTAGCACAACAATATGTTATATCCATCAGGTTTCAAATATAACTAAGATTATACGTATGTATGTAATACCCTAAGACCAACCTACACATACACAAGATAAACATAGATATCCTGCCATATCTATAAATAGCATCCCAGGATGAAATGAAAACACTTAAGTTATGCTCCAAACTAAACTAAGGGTGTATAAATACTCTTAGAATTTGATATTTTGCCTTGAAACTCCATATTTTTATGGCTTACAACACCTCATCTTCTTATATCTTATAGATACTCGTACTTCTCGTATTATAGTGGTGCAAGAGTGATTTCACCTGTAATTAAATATCCTGTTAAAATGTTGAACATACATTATATTCCTCTAGGATCCTTGTGGCCTTTTCATCAAAATGATGGCAATAAAATAACTCTCTACGAGTATGATGCTGATGCTCTAGCTCTGCCGCTCTGGCTATGGCTCTGACTCTGACTCTGGCTCTTGCTGATGGGGTCTCTAGTTACTTGCAATTTATTTTCCCTCCTTTAATGTTGGCATCAGTACCATACTGATACCAGTACCATCAATGTGGGTTGTATGTATGTGTATTCCCTCGTATAGAAATGAACACAGGAAGGTATGGTTAGGTTATGGCCCATCTAAAGTATTTAATTTCAACTTTCAATCCCGACCATGATACATTGATTCTTTTCAAAAAGGATATTTTCGTAGTTGGAGAGAGAAGACTATTTTTACCTACGACGACGACGAGTAGATAAGGTACCTGAGAGTGTCCTTAATGTTAAGTTTTTCGTTCCTAACATTTGGCATCATGTGTCAGACGATGCTGTCATGTTTTTGAGACATCATAATAATGTCCTTGTGCAAAACTGGCAAAGGATTTTAAAAGTAGAGCTTCCTACGTTGTCGTGGTGGGACTTCCACCGCAGCAGCCAGCGTTAGCGGCCTCATGGCACTAAGAATCCCTAGATGAATTATTATATACGTAAGAATACCGTGGGGAGAAAAGTGGCGCTCCTTTGGCGTTGGCGGGTGGTGGCTCTGGTCTGGACTGATGATGGGGTATAGAAAATCTTGAATTACGAGAGTTGTACCAAAGTTTGATGCTTTTTCTTCCAATTATCCTGCGTTTCATGATGTTCATTTCTATATAGGTGGGCTGCGATTATGTTTGGCTTCGTAGTCGTGCGTCGTCGTTGTCGTGTTCTCAGGAAGACACAGTGCGCTTCTTTGTGGCGGAACAATGTTCTTAATGTCTTGTATATATGGTGCCTGCCTGTCTTAGGGGTCGTCACAGCACACACAACCACACCACATATGAAATGATGATGGTGTCCTTGATTAGTGTCTCAAGTTTCATAAAATTCATTCTGCTTCCTTCATCGTCCTTCAACCTGCCCGGGTACTCACTTTTATATGAGTGTCTACCACCGCCACACCGGGTATAAACCTTCATTGAAGGGCTTGAATAGCTTTTTGCAGGATGATTATACCAGAAGCTTGAATATAAGCACAGTAGAGACCCAGCATAGAACAGAAGAGCACACAGGAGCACAGGTACACCTATCCAATTATTTTGTGCGAGTCAAGAAGTGCAATAATGGAATTTGAGGAAACTTGAAAGAATTGTTATTGTTTTTTTCCATTTTATATGATGCGAGTCATTTTAGCATCATAACGATACTTTCGTCGTCAGAAAGGATCCAAGACGAAACTTGGAATAAGATGATGTGGTTAAGTTAGAAAACCTGTAGAATTTATTTCAACATAAACTTAGAAAGGATAGATGGAGGGAAACAGGAGAGCTTCGTTATGTTGCGGTGATGCTTTTGTGTGCAGATGGTAAGATACCTGCACGATTTTGAGTAATAAATTTTAATAAAGTTAACTTAACAAATTTAGTTTCGAAGGAAGAAGGTATAGAAGTTGATGAAGACGAAGAAGAGGAACAAGAAGTTGAGACCAAAATAAAATAAAAATGAGGTTAACTACGTATGTTGGTTTAAGTTTAGGCAGTCGAGAAAAGCACAAATGTTTAGGATGTATTTAGTGCAGGTTAGGTTGAATTTTATGGAGAAGAAAAGGAGAAAGGTACATTTGATAACATCGATTGTTAAGATCTGTTTTTGGCAAAGTCTGAGATTGGGATCCCGGGGAAATATATCCAATCCAGTTATGCACCATGCAAAATTGGAAAACACACACTTTTGAACTTTTCAAAAATATGAACATTGTTTCAGTATGGAAATCCACTGTGACTCCTTCAAGATCCTTCTGGAACATATACTGTTTAGGTCCGACGTTAACACGAAAGGCATTATCTTCAAAAAATTAATCATCATCATCATCATTATCTCTACAACCGCGATCGGCTTTAGGCCACATTCAACAAATCTGTCCAAGACTTCGGATGTAGGTACTAGTGTACTGCCTTCCAGAGTCTTCCGAGCTTAATTTTTTGCATGATACCTGCTCCGAGGTAGATTAGGTATAGTTCTTTATTGTAAAGTCTCTAGAATCGTCCTTTTTCACATACTGGTCCTAAAATTCTCCATAATTAAGACTCTCTTCTCGAACGCAGCCTTGATGGGGTCGAAGTACACACATTCTTAGACCAGTCACCCGCGCATTTCTTTTTCTCCTTTTTTCAAGAAAAAATCTTCGTGAGAATTTGCTTCGCTCCTCAAGCGAACATGGCGTCCATCTCCTTTAATAAAACCCATCATATATTTTGTCACGTTGTACTTTAAAATTTCACAACAAAACAAATTCAATTGTGAAAATCCCCAACGTGCACTTAAGTATAAAGACCATACTGTACTGAACTGATGCTCAATGGCGGCGCCAAACTGCAATTCTCCTTCCTCTAATACTTAACAATATTATTTATACATCAAGCCAACGTAACTTACCACGCTTTGACACTTGAACAAATGCCAAAGGACAACGTACCCTTCAAATAGCTATATACAGCTTACACCACAACCATTTTCGCTAAGGTACGAGTACTCGTATATGATGCGATGACACTTATACGGAAGAAGACCAAACCAAACCGAATGAAACCATCTACTTACATCTACAGCGAACCAAACATAACCAAACCATCAAAACCGACCTCCAGCTTTAGCCCCGGTAGTCATCAGCTCTTCTTTATATACCGCACGACCAAACTGCACCGCGCCAATGTCATATCTCTTCACTTATTATTACTTCATGTTTTGAATTGCTGGCGGTGGTATGGTGGTGGCGGGTGGGCGATGGTGTTGGTGGTGGAGAACACCGGAACCCCTGAAGCAAACAAAAGGTCCTGACGATGACGACGACGACGCGACGGTGAAGGTGATGGCGATGGCGCTGCGATTCATTTTATATCCAAAAGGAAGCCACGACCAACCGAGATGCAAGCAGTAGCGCATCAAGCAGCAGCAACAGCAGCGGTAGCAACCTCAGGAGCAGCACTAGCTACATAGCTTAAAAATAATCTCACTCGTTTTGGTGTATGGAATGGCTACCTATAGAGCGACCGCGGTGGCGGTGGCCATCGGCAACGATAGCGGCAGTGCGCTTGTAACCTGTCAACCACTTGGTGGTGTTTTTTCTGTGATGCTCCGCACAGAGAAAAGCTAAATTCTGCAACGAGAAATAAATTTCAATGCACCACAAACAGCAGCAGCAACAGCATCACAAGGCCCCCCCAAGAACCCAGATGGAATAGGGACTCGAGACTCAGGAACCAAGGGACTGGGGAGCCTGGGATCGGGACACAATGCCGAACAATAATGAATTGCGAAGTCTTCTCTTCAAGCTCTGCGCGGTTCCGCATGCTATCTCGACTTGGCAGATTGCAGGGCAGTATATTTTGTGTGTGTGTTTTTGTGAGTTAAAGATGAAAATTTTATAAGCAAACGCGCCAATTCTTCTGCTACGGTCATAGATGAGAAAAAACTCAAACTATAGCAGTAGAACCAGCGAATAACCGTCCATCAGGTATATATATGTATAGGATGAGAAAAAAAGTAAACATTGAAGTACGTAAAGATATTTTATGGTAGCTAACAGTGCTGTCGAAAAAGTAACAAGTTGTGCAAAGTCATTGCGTAAAATCGATATAAAATTCTCAGCTAAACCGGACTTCACTTTTGCGATTTTGCTTCCGTAGTATCCTGTTAAAATAAAACGTTAGTTTCTGTTTAAAACATTCCGCAGAACTTCAGTGAAAAATCAGCTTAGTTAGTGCAAAATGTGCACAAGTCAAACGCGAGGTATAAACATGCCATTACGTAAAGGGATTCCTCAGGGCTGTCATTTAGGGCCACTTCTTTTAAGTTTCTGAATACTACAGCTATTCTTATTCTTATGTTCAAGAGCCTCCCTGACTTACAAGTAGAAACTTGGACCCAACTGATAATAATTGACTTAACATTTGGTATTTTATGTTTTGGAACTTCTTAATAGGACAACTCTGACAAAATTCAATCCTCTACATTCACTTTAGAATAGAATTTGAAGCCCTAACTTTGTTCCTTCATCTGACCACAGTACCACCACCATCATCACTATGGCCATTTACCAACAATTAAAAAAGCATAAAAACACACACACACTCACACACTCAAAAACAATGCAAACTTAACTAAAAACAAACGGTTGGGCACAAGAGAAGCGAAGGGAACGAAGAACAAACGACAGTATCTCTATATAGCCCAACAACATCAGCATCAACCAGTCGCCAGTATCTCCCCACTATCTACCGCTCGATCTTATTAATTAAGAATTATTTTAATTAGTGTAATAAATTTTAATCTGTCATTTAGAAGAAAGATAGAGAGGAGAAGGTAACCAACCAAAGGAAAGCAAAGCAAACCAAACCAAAGCAAACCGAACCAACATCCAACAATTGCAACCGCAACATGCCGCAGTCAGATTTTATGCCAGCCCAGGAGTAGGTCATAAACCATGGTGAAGTATGGGCCCAAAGGAGTTATGGCAATGAGTTGCTTCTTTGCTTTTGCCTTTGCTCGTGTCTCGTGATGACGACGACGCGGGCTTCCTTCTGGTCTTTGTTTCTAAGCTTCGTTTTTATTTATATTTTTTGTTTGACCTCCATGCATAGTTAGATTCCATAATTGGGGAATTTAATTGCCGCCCTCCAGTTCAAGTTTAGATACTCGTCGTCGTCGCCGACAACGGTGTATCAAGCCAGTTCCTGTAACCAAAAAAAGAAGAAGTGATGACCTCTCGACCGTGTGCGCCGCCGCCGAGCTGCAAGATCATGAGATTCATGACAAAGGATGTTCGATGTTGTTTCTTACATAACATGGCAGTTTGGTTTTGCTTTTGGATCGTCTTTGACTTTGTTCCTCGGTTCCTTATATTCCTTTAGTCTGGATCTTGAAAAAGAGTCAAGAATTCAAGATAAGCAACCAATTTATTGATTATCTAGATACGAGCTTAGGTAGAGGTGCTCTTCTTGATGAAGTGCTATAGATTACCTGGATGCTGTGTGTTCTTTGAGTTTAAAGAGTCATGAGAATAATTTAGGATGCATTTAAGTTTAAAATGGCTTCCTGATAGATAATAAACGGTTATGCAAAGGATTGTAAAGTGATGATAGGAAGCAGGTACTATATTTACTAGGATATAACAAAAGTCTAGAGTACATATGTTTTGATTCTTTGAGGGTTTTATCAGGCTTATCAGGTTTTTTTCTACGTCTCGTTAACCTGTCGAACCAACTGGACCAAAACATTTTAGGGTTTGTTTCTATTGGTGCAGCGGCGGGTGGACACCTAGAGTGTATAATCACACCACCTAGAAAATAGTTACTGTCTCTAATTTGGCTTGTGCATTAAAATTCAAAATGACATTTCTGCGAACCTCTGGAAGTGCATTTTTTTTCTCATTGTAACCTAGGAAGGCAATGGTAACTATTTCTTGTTCAATTTCTGATCCCAACTTGACCTTTTCTTCTTCGAGCTTCTCTTTCTGAAAACTACACAAATATTATGTATGCGAACCTTAAAAAGTCACTACATAAAAATAAAGAAACAAAAACTAACATTGGAATCTCTCAGAACAAAGGACACTCCAAAAATCTCTACATTCAATTACTCAGCAGGCATACGGGATCAACTATAGCCTATGCCCCCCATAAACCAAGATTTAGAGCTCATATACCTATATAGCATCAGCATCTTCTTCTTTACTATATAAGGGCATTGTTGGTGTATTACATAAAATGCCATGCCACCATAATATTATTTAATCCTTCCATAAAATTCCCTCTCTCTAATCATGTGACCTCTTTAAACTTGCATCAGAAATCTTTTTTTTTTTTTTTGCCAATATAACGATACTCACGCACATTGAAAACGAGCATGCGTAACATTTTACACAAAACAGACTCGTATAATGGTATCAATTCTTGGAATGTGCTATGAATCCCTTTTTGAGGATAATGTGGTTTTAAATATGCACATAGGGCCAGAGAGAACCACAGGCGCAGGAGCAGTAAGCGGCAGAAGCCGAAGTTAAAGCAGCAGAAGCACGCAGGCTACTTTACTTTGAATGGCGATTTATACACATCAGCGCCTGCATTGTACATTAAATAGGAATTCGACAAAAAAGGGGTTAAAATTATGGTTGCCACTAGTTGACAAAGAAATTAAATCTCTAATAAAATCAGAACTTACTGTTTTAAAATGACGGATATAGATTCTAGAGACCTTGAAACGTCAAGACTTTTCAAAATTTTTAATTTTGAGTTAAATTGGAGTTAGTTAAGTGATTTTGAAAGACACTTTGGTGAGGTTTTATTGAGAAAGTTTGGTAGTAAGAATAGTCATATATGAACCTACAATTTTGATTTAAGACTACTTGTTAAAAAAATAAGGTCAATTTCAAGAAATTATTGGTAAACTGATAATTTCCTGAAATTTTGTAGAATATGTCAAAAACTCACAAATTTAATTTTAAAATTTTGTTCAAATTTAATCAAAGTGGTAACCATAGTGATTATGTTTATAATCATTACGATGCTTCTGAAGATCTTTTTTGGCAGATGGTGATGTGGTCAGTTTCAGTTTCATCGAAGTACGACATTGTATTATAATAGTGGTAGAAGGGTTATTGAGTTTATTTACCTAGATGGATTCTTTTTATTTGTTGAAGCCCCTATATTACCTACATACATATATGTATATACATATGTATATGGTGATATTTATAAAGATTTGTACTTTCAAGAATGTACTCTTTAATTCTGTTCACTTATATACGATACAGCCATTGCCAGTTAAGCTGGTTCACTTTTCACTTATCAAAAATCAACAACTTTATAATGTTTTTATGAAGGTAAAAGACAAAATGTAGGATTTCAAACAGAGAGAGAGAGAGAGAGAGAGATCTCCAGAGAAGGATGAAGCGAGAGAGGGCGCCTGTAGAGTCCATTGCTGTGGTAAAAAAGTAAACAACAAAAAAACTCTTGTTGAACAAGATCCTTATCAGCAGCTCAAACAATTGCGTCGTATGTAAGAAGTATGTTTGTTTTTTTTTATTGGTGCCCAACCTTTATTGTATAAATAAATACAAACAAACAAACTGAGAACAACTAATGCCACACCTGTCATTAGATACCGAAAGTAATTTAACTTGATTCTAGGAATTGACGAGTCACTGCACTGAGATTACCGACGACGAACGACGGACAATTATTGTGATGCGAATTCAGAATATGGAACTGTGTAAAGTCAAGAAGTTGAAAACTTCTATGGTTTATTCTTGTGTTTCAAGTTGACAAATAGAGTCAGATTTATGGTGGTAGGGTTTGTATATCTTATGACCATCATCAACATCCATAACACATAAGGAAAAAATATTTACAGAGACGTCTCTTAATTTTGAAGAAAATAATTTGAAAAATATTGATACAAAATTTTAGTCAGTCAAAATCTAAATTTTTCAGCACCGAACGTAGTATTCTTACTTCAGATACAATTTTAAAATGATAAATTTTAATTTAAAATGTAAAACTAGCACTTCTGTTTCTCTGTTTTTGAATATTAGACTGTTTTGTTCTTTTATACAGGGTGATTCATCGTGAGTTTTGATTTCAAAGTGAACTTAAATATTTCAAATCTCGGTTAAAGAAC
This sequence comes from Scaeva pyrastri, assembly GCA_905146935.1. Taxonomy (NCBI): domain Eukaryota; kingdom Metazoa; phylum Arthropoda; class Insecta; order Diptera; family Syrphidae; genus Scaeva; species Scaeva pyrastri. The sequence goes on along the minus strand of LR989927.1, from coordinate 20,283,030 downwards.
AATTATTGGCATTTGATTTTTGAAATTCAGGTAGTACATTCGGAAGGTCCAATTTTGATCGAATTGTAAGAGCATAGCTGCTATGTATCTCGCGAATAACACGAGCAACGCTAGATTTTAAAGCGTCAACTGTAGCTAAATTTATTATTCCTAAAGATCTGAGACTATACATATTTTCAGAGAAGACATACCAATTTACAGTAGAAAAAAGTGAAATTGAATGGATTCTGAACAAGTCCATTTCTTCACGCTCTGTAGCTCGTTGTGTCGTCTTGTTGAAAACAGATTACAGAGACTATGGAATATGAATTTCAGGAAGCACATTAACTGTTAACATGGCACCGGATTTTCATTAAGATTTTCCAGAGCCTATTCACTGAAAATATGACACAAATTGAAGTCGCCAGGTTTCAATTCTTGCACAAGTTGAATTCTGTACGATTTAAACCCGAAATCCTGACGTAAAATACGCCAAGTTGTCGAATACTAAAAGTAATGCTGCTGAGAATGTCTGTTTACTAAGTGCTGTATTTGGTCTATAACCGGGGGAGTACAGTCCACACATCTGCACTGACGCTGGGTCGCGTCATCGCGCGTCATTCTGTGGTGAAAAACACTCGCAGTTTCTTGCAGATATTGCTTGGTATTATGGGCATAGCATGAATGCACTGGGCCTAAGTTTATAGTGGATACGCTGTTGTGGTAACTAAATTAAACCTAACTATGAATCACTCTATAGTTTGAAGGGTAAGCACTAAAATTATGATATGTTTTATTTTTTTCTCAGAATTGTAAATTTTGTTTAAAGAGTGATTTTTGTTGTTTTATCTTTTCCTTGTTTTTTTATTAAGTGTTTTCGAACCAAAAAAAAAATGCAATTACAAAAATAGAACCAATACCCTAAAAATTGTAGCCATTGAAAATAAATAATTTAATAAAAGAACAAAAATGTTCCACATACGCCACCATACACAGACACACGAAGAATGTTTTTGGACAGTTAATTGATTTTTTTTATCTGTGAAGCCATATTTGTATTATGCTGAAAAATAGTTTGATGCTTTTCCAGTACAAATGCATTATTTATATTTGAAACTATTTTATTAATATTATTTACATAATGTTAAAATGAAATTTAAAATATTATCTACTTTAAATTTTTTTTTAACTTTACACAGAATAATAATATGTATCTTATATAATAATTAATATGCATTTAAGCAAAATTATAGGTAAATGCCAATCCACTACACGTGTGTTTTTGTCACTATAAGACCAAAGCACACCACGTGTAACATTTCTCTGTTACTTGTCACATTGACGACCACCACTCAAGTCAAAATGTCTTATTTTTTTTCGAAAAACGTATTCCAAAACAACGTATAATCATCATCATCGTCAAAATATTTCCGACAGCTCTCTCACAAGTCACAACCCACTTCAATTTTCCCGTAAGATACGACTTTCCCCAGAATAAAAAAAAAAAACTATACCCAACCCGAAATAAAACAATCAAAATAGCTTCTACATTCATCACTGCAATTAAATAGAGATCAAGATATCCATTACGCATGTAACTACATAGGTCTAAATGGATGTATACTCACTTAAAGAGGTAAAAGAAGAAGACAAAGTTTCTATTGAACTTCTTAATGCCAAGTCACGAAACACCTCTTCTTTTTTTTTTGTCTAATCTAAATCCCTCGTGGTTTGAAGCTCAGTCAACTATAACGTCTTCTATTCTATGCAGATGACGTATTCGAGTGTATAAATGTCATTCTAGTTCATTGGAACTCTATAGAACAACAACAAAAACATAACCAAGATATGTAATTCCTTGGAACTTTAGATATAGTTTTCAATCTTTTTGTTTTGTGTTGGTTTGTCAGCTAGCACTCATCATTATCACGTACTTTGAGTTGAGAAGCCTTTGGCCGAATACTTAAGTATACAAAGTATTTGTTTTTGTGTAAATGAGCATGTTTCTCATTCGCTTTGGTTATCTGCGACTTTGATTTTCGTGTGTCCTCTTGAAGTTTTTTTGTTTTTTTTTTTTTTAAGTGAAACAGATACGCACAACAGCACAAAGCGTGCAACCTTACACATATCCTATAAGTGCAATTGTTGCATGTCAACAGCAGGCGGGTCTTCTTGGGTTTACATGTTTGATCAGTGTTGCCAACAAAGTTCGAAAGACATGAGCTTTTTATTACAACATGTGTATTGACAAGAATATCTTGATGGATTTGGATGAAATTTTCTAAAACTTATGTATGTATCCAACCTTGGCTTCGAGTTTTTTTTAAATCTCGGAAATGAGTTAGCAAATTTTGATGAAATTCTACAAATTTTCCTTCTTTGCACTTTCTGATATTAAGTCGAATCAAAATTCAACAAAAAAGAATTTGGATGTTGTGAACTCAGAAAAGTAAAAATAAACTCTAAACAATCGTTCTTGGCAACCCTGGTTCCTTATTTTTATCCCCCTTAAAAATCTTTGTGGTTTGTTTTGTTCTAGAATTCACTTTTGTCACTCTGATGGCCTAAGGCGGTGTTGTCCTTTAATGTTTTTTTGTCTAGATACATATGCATACATATATTTTTATATAAAGCAACAACTACCTATACTTTGTCGGCATACTTCAAGTGAAGTACATTGTACATCACTTCATCTCTCTCTCCAAAGATGAAGGGTACATCAGGTGCCCCCATCAAGAGAGCTGCATACAGTGAATCAAAAAAGTCTGCGTACAAATAAAACAAATGGAAATAACTTAAAAATTCCGCTTTATTTTAGGAATAACTTCATGAAATATACTTCTGTGTTTTATTAAATTTTATGTTTTCTTACAAAATAAAAATTAAATCTTATAAAAAAATTCACCAAAAAAGATATTTACAAAAAATTAAAACACTAACTAAATTTGTCTCAAAAAAGTCTGCGTACGACACTGTTCTTACTTGGAAACAATTGTGAAGTGGAACGGGAAATTAACTGTTATCTTGTCAATTGTGTTTTGCTGGCTTCTTTATATAATAATTAGTTGAAAATTTGAGTTAGCAAAGCTGAAAATTATTGTAATTTGAGTTTATAAAGTGAAAAATAGTTGTGATAGAGTTAATTTTTAAAATGAGTCGAAAAAATTGTGAAATTCCTATGGATACCAGGTCAATTATTATTGAGCTTTACAACAAGGGGACTACATTACGAAAAATTGGTGATATTGTTCACAGAAGTCATTCCTCTGTCCAAAGAGTGGTAAAAAACTTTAAAAGTACCGGAACTTTAAAAGTAAAACCACGATCAGGGCGCCCTAAAAAGGTAACCACGCGTTTAGAACACCACATACTGCGACAAGTTAAGTCGGATTGTGCTCCCAAAATAGCGTCGGGAATTTTACGAGAATTTGATGTGAACATTAATCCAGAGACAGTAAGAGTTGTTCTAAGAAAAAATAATTTTCATGGTAGAATCGCAAGACGGAAGCCGCACATCTCAAAAGTGAACGCTAAGAAGCGTTTAGTGTTTGCAAAGGAGTGGATTAAACAACCAGATGAGTTTTGGAAAACAGTTATGTTTTGTGACGAAAGTAAATTCAATTTGTTTAAATCCGATGGCCGTACCATGGTTTGGAGGAAGCCAAACCAAGAGTTTGCGAAACAAAACATTAATCCCACCATCAAACATGGTGGTAAAAGTGTGATGATATGGTGTTGTATGGGTGCACAGGGTGTTGGAAATATGCAATTTATTGATACTACAATGGATAAACATTTATACCTGGATATACTGAAAACAAACTTGCCTGAGAGTGTTCAAAAGATTGGTTTACCAAGGAATTACACGTTTGCCCAAGATAACGACCCAAAGCATAAGTCATTATTGGTTCAGGAATGGCTTTTGTATCATGTTCCGAAGCAACTTCACCCGCCTCCCCAATCACCTGATCTCAACCCCATAGAGAATCTATGGGAATTGATTGATCATCGTATACGCACACATAACATTACTTCGCAAGCTGTTCTCCGCTCAGTTTAGCAGGAAGAGTGGAATAAAATTACACCTGACGATACAAAGAAGTTTGTTTCTAACATGAAAAGTCGACTAAAAGCTGTTATTAGCGCTAAGGGATACCAAACAAGGTATTAAGTTAAAAAATACAGTGTAGTACGCAGACTTTTTTGAGACAAATTTTGTTAATGTTTTAATTTTTTGTAAATATCTTTTTTTGTGAATTTTTTTATAAGATTTAATTTTTATTTTGTAAGAAAACATAAAATTTAATAAAACACAGAAGTATATTTCATGAAGTTATTCCTAAAATAAAGCGGAATTTTTAAGTTATTTCCATTTGTTTTATTTGTACGCAGACTTTTTTGATTCACTGTACACCGCACACGTTCGATTTTATTTTCGTCTGTACGTATGTTTGCATACAAACGAAACCACACCGCGCGACATGGTAACGAGGTGGAAATGAATTTGAAAAAAAAAATAAAGTAAAGTTAAAATAAAAAATAAAAATAAAATGCAACAAAATAGACCAAGTGCCGCCGCTCGCTAGTGCTTGACTACCTGACACATATCCAAGAATCCATCATTCAAAATTCGAGAGAAAGGAACTTTTTTTGTTGTTGTTTTTTTTTTTTTCAACACACTTCACACAGCGCACAACACAGAACACACGACCTACAATAAAACACAACACGTGTGTCGCCTGATGCAATGCATTATTTGTATAAAGGTGTAGTTAGTGTTGTATCTAGATATAAGGCTTAAATGTTAGTCAAGCAGCAAGATGTTTTAAGTAACAACAGCACTCAGTTGCAGTTCCATTTCGTGCAAAACTAGGCTAGAATGAATGTTATATGGAGCTATTTCCAGGCAGAGGCTTCAATTGTATGTATATTGACTTATTTTGCATATAAAGTAGGGTATGGAAGGTTTATTGGTTATTCGGTTAAGGTTTTCCATTGCACCGGTTTTTGGTTTTTTATTGTCACTGTACTGATCGAAGCTGGAAATTTTTTAAAAAACGGAAGTACTTGTGGAGTTTTTGTGTCAATTCTAGATTATTAACTTTTTACTTATGACTTGGCGTTTACACTGAAAAAATTTTTTTAACACAATTTCAAAAGTTCAAGTTTTGAAGTTAAAATTTGCGCATACAAAGTTTGATACAAAAATAAATTATCAACTTTTCATCATATTTCCGGACGGAAACCAAAATAACTAACATACTATAGCTACAGAGAAAATTATTAATATAATTACTATAACCATAAACATTTTCAGACAAATTTCTTTGAGATCTACTTAGATTTTGTCCCTTCCCTAATCATTTAAACTTTGATTATGTTCTCATCAAGATTATATTCTCCCATAATGAAGAATCCTCATCAACATTGAATTGAAAACAAAGAAACATGAAACTTTGTCGTCAAAACATATTTGAAATTAATTTCTTATTAAATTTGTTTTTGAAAATTACTTTTGAACAAAAATTATATTAAATCTCACTCCTACAATAAAATTATTATAATAGGTACCTATTACCTTATAGATCCTTATATTACAAAAAAGTCAAGTCGTGTGTGTGTGTGTGTGTTGTATTGGCCTGAAATACCCACCTACCCTAGGCCGCTGCGCCGCCTCCACCATAGTCCTCCCTAGAAACCATAAAAATTACTTTTCATTATAATTTGCTTTGCTTGTTTTCAATAATTTTTTTTTGTTTGTGTTTGTATTTACAATTGAATAAATTCCATTTTATGTACCTTAATTAAGCATCCATAAAATAGAATATAAAAACAACAGCAAAAAAAAAATACGCCTGCCATTTTTTTTTTGTTTGTTAAATAACTTTGTCGCCCACCTGCCCAATTAAATCTCAACAATCAAACGATAAGAATGTCAACAAACTCAAGAGCCATCCCCTCCTCACTCTCTGTGATTCGAGAAAATCTTGAATCAAACGGAAAATCAATTATCCTTGAAATTTTCTCTTTTTCAAATTAGTTAGGGTTCTAAATATGGATTGATTTCATTTAGCTCTGATGGATATAAAGAATGGGACTTAATTGGGATAGGCATCATCCAGAAGGAAGCGTGTCTCAAGTGGAGGATTAAGTGACATTGTAATTGAAGAGGAAAAGTGGAAAAACACAAATAATATTAATAACCGAACGAGAATTTCATATAAAATTAAAAAAAAATTATTGGAAAGTTTTTCCAACCATCCGTGAAGGAGGAGGGAAAAAGGATCTACACCAGGTACGAAGGAATCGGCAGGTGCTGCGACAACGTGGACGGCAAGCAGTCGTTTCAAGTGGATGAGTTTTTTTTTTTTATTATAAGGGATCCTGTAAGGAATTTCTGCCGGAAATTGTGTTTAAATAAATTAAATTTATAAATTTTGGATTTGTTCTCCTCAATGGAATTTTTTTGGCACAACAAACACCACACTTTTGGAATTGAAGCATTTTAAGCAGAATTATTTAGCTGATCAAACAGACATTAGATTTTTGTTTAATTTTAAAAGTTAAAATTAAATTTTTTTATAAGTACCAATACTTACTGCACACTGAAATTATAAGATTATAACTATAACTAAAAACTAAAAACCAAAACAAATCAAAATTATGATTTTCTTAGATTTAACAATCAAAAATGTTTCACAATCCGTTTGAGTTTTAAAATTCATCGTTCGTTAATCAGTCTTTTAAAATAATGCAATCTTTGTGAATTCAGTTTTTAAACTGCATTCATTGAATTAACTTTGAAACTGTGGATCGAAATCAATTAATTAAATAATCATATACTATAGAAAGATTGCATTCCTTTTTTTGTCAAATCAATTGATTGCAATCAATCGAATACAATCATTTGTGAATGCATGCATTCATTTCCACTCAAGTTTTCTGGCCTTTCTGTTTTCATAAGAAATACTAACAAAATACAAAGACCGGTGAATAAAAATGAATGCATAAAGTTTTGTATAATTCCATTCAATTGATTCCAATCAAATTAGTGGGCAAAAAACGATTGCAATCTCTTAATGGTCGAATAATTTGTAATTGAAAAAAATTGAACTCCCATCAGGATCAAGGTCAATTATCTGAATGCAATCCTTAAATCGAATTGAATTGTGGAATCATAACGATTGCATACAAAAGATTGAAATCTGATGTTACATCATTGAATATATGTATGTAATCCTAGCCGACTTAAACATACCTATAAAGAGCTTTAATTTACTACATGTTAGTAATTATGTAGTTGAAATCTCTTATAACAATAATATTCTAAAATATCAAAAAAATTCAATCATTTTGATTTTTTCTGCATTATTACATAAGACTCATGTATGTTCAGTCGAGAAAATTGTTACTATACAAAACATATTTGATCGCATTTAAACATAATCCGTCTGTTTTAATTATAAATAAATTAGTTACGTAAGGTACTTTACTTGTGATTCCATGGATTTCATTTCTATAGCAGTTTAATTAAAATTCAAAGGCTATTGCTGTTGCATATTACGTATAATAAACTTTTACATTTTACCTCTTGAAATATTTATACAACACAACCTGGGAACATGCGACTGCAAGTACAGCACATATACATTCATATGTATATAAAACAAAATACAAACGTCCTGAGTAAAATGAGGAAAATGGAATACGGATACGGAAGTAAATCGGTTTTGCTTTATCATCCATCGATCCAGATACATTTGCAATGCGCGTATTGTACAAAATCCAGCAGCTAAGTGCTTATTTAATGTTAATTAGCGGTTACCTGCTGCGTTTGCCATCAGGACGAATATGTATGTACATATACCAGACCAGACAACGTTAACCTGGACTTTTACTATTTCAATTCTATGTTGTAATAAATTCACTTTATTTTACTATCATATGGTACCATGGGTTTGTCTCTTAACGTGGGCAATACGTTTGCTGGCCTATTTGAAATGTGGTCGAAAAGCAAAAGTCCACTTTCTCTATTGCGATTGAATTTAAATTACAAACAAAACCACACACATTCGCATAAATGCATGTGTATGTAGTGTGCAGTCGATTGATCAAGGCAAAAATCAGTTTAAATTGTGTAAAATTTAATCCTTAAGCTTGGAGTGAGCGATTTATGAGGGGGAGGGGATTCTACTTTACCATCATAGAGTAAAAAATAAAGTCCTGCTAGCTATATAAACAGGCATCAGAAGGACATCGTTTCCATTTGTGTCGAAAATTCGATTAAAATCGCTTACAAAAGAGAGGACACATCCAGAAAGGACGAACGACGAAATGACAACAAACCAGGAACGATGACGACAAAAATGAACACCAACACCATCCCAATACACCCGGTTCAGCCCGGCCCGACCGAGGACAACATCCAGAAAAGAACCGTGGAAAATGAAAATTTAATTTTAATCAAAATTTCAATTGATCCTATTGAACTTGAGAGAGTATAGCTTGGAGCATGGGGGTCATCATGCGGCATACACATACATATCTACATGTATACATACAAAGCTTTTGCTGAGTTCCTATATATGTATGTAGATTGTAGATATAGTCATAAGAATACGCATATAGACGTTTCCTCTTCTAGGAATTAAGGACAGTATATTATATTTGTTTCAAAATGTTCACCAAAACCTTATGCCAGGCCAGAGCCATCATCATCACCCATGGCTATCGGTAGGTTGTTGATGGGAAGGACCTGGTGATTCCCCATCAGATTCAACATCCTCATCATTATATTTAAGAACTATGACTGTATATAGAGCTATATAACGACGACAACAGCTTGTGTGTCCATCAGATCATCATGGAGGAGACCTAGACTTGGCCTTCGTTTTCCATTCCTTCAGCGGAGGCGGCTTCGACATGTCAAGCAGATGAAAATCTAATTTTCGGTTGAATGTATTCACAATTGATTGAATGCTCTCCTTCGTTTATAATGAGGGAGGAAAGAGTGGGAGGTGTTTTTTTGTTTTATATCTAGGTATATACGTAAGGACTCAAGTTCAGTCATCACATAACCTCCCCTCATTATATTGATGGAGACAAGATAGACTCTGTGCATCTGGTGTGTTCCAGCTTCAGCTATAGGTACAATGATCCAATATTGAGTGAATTTTTATATTCTTCTTCCTTTAGATGGAGCAAAAAAAATTAATTAAAATTTAATCGCAATTATTGCAGCTATTTTTCGTTTTTTGTTTAACGGTTTTGTTTTTTTTTTTTGTTAATTCAACGATGTGGGGTTGAAAACGCATTATCGAAAAATATAATGGGGTGGTATTATAACACTTTGGGTGCGGTTGTGGGTTTTAAATTATGTATAATTTGTGAGTCCTCTGAAAAGGACACAAGTTTATTTTACAGATGTGTGTGTGTGTGTTTTTTTTTTTTTGTTTTTGTAGAAAATAACCAATATTTCCTGAAGAGTTCTTGATTGAAAGGTTATGAGAAGTGGTCGTTCAGTCGGAAAAATTAAACTGACTTAAAAATAAAGCACTGTTAATAGACTTTTTAAAAATGGCCAAAGTGTCAATGTCAAATAATTCAGTTAATGCAAGATTTTTATTATAATGAAGATGAATGAACGAAGAATATTTACAATATACAAGTTCTGGGTCAAATATCTCAGAACTTGGACCACTTAGAAGGTTGAAATTTCAGTACTATTATCTTGGGAACCCCCACTTTACAACGGTAGGTATAACATATTTTGGATGGGAACAATTTTAGAGACTTTTATTTTTGGTGAAACGGCTTCGTCAAAAAACAGAATTTGAGTTATTGGTCAGATGATTACGAGACCAAAAGATATTCTACTTATCTCGTCTCTCCAAATTCTGAAAATGTTCAGTCCCACGTCCGTATCGGGATTGGTCTTGGTCTCTCATAACTAAATCTCGTCTCGGTTCCAGAGTTGTGCAAAATAATATAAAGACCTAAATACCGTAGATATATTTTTGACAAAAATGTTTTCTTAAATTTTTAAAACTTAACTTTTTTGGTCTATGTTAAAAAACTGTCAGTTCGATATTTGTCAAAATTTAAAACTTATAAAATTTAGTTTTGCTAAGAACTATCAATGAAACATTTGTCAAAATCTTACCTTTTTTAACAATTGTATTATGCAACTTTTTGAAAAGTTCTGCGCTATTATTTCCTCTTGAAAAATATCCAACATATGAACGCACCTAAACATATACTACACAACATCTCTTTAAAAATGGCGGATTTAGAATTCAGAGATTTTTCAAAAATATTAACTTTCTATACTATATATATTTTAGATTTAGAAAATTAAAAGAAATCTATCGCACTTGAACTATATATTTTACCGGAGTAATATATTTTCCCAAAATTAACGCAAAATTTGAAATAAATAGAAAACAATTTTTTATTCATTTGATTGTAATTTTTTTTAATGAATCGGACAAATGACCTCCAAAAAAATCAACTGATCTCTTCACAGTTGAAGAAGTTAAAAGACTATTTCGAATATATTTTGTATCCATTTTTGGAACAGCGTCCACAGCACTAAGCTTTCATTATTTTTGAAATATTGTTTAGTTTGACGATCTATTTTAGCTAACATCACTTAACTCTCAACCATCAATTTGTTTCTCTTTTTATTCCATTGAATTTTTTTATTAATATAAATTTAATTTGCTAACATAATTTAAACATCATCAAACTGTTGTCTGTCATTCCCATCTATAAACTGTGATACTGTGCTCCTAATTCATAATACGAAAAATACCTTTAGGGTGTATTATTCAAAATTAAGTGTTTCATGTATAAAACTTTTTACCTCATACCTGACGAATGATATAAAAGTTTTTAAACATTCAGTTTTATGCATAGTAAATTATATTGAGAGTTAAAGTTAGAGTTTGATAGGTTTGATGTTGGTGATGAAAAGTTATAACAGCAGCAACGGTTCTAAAACTTTTTTTATTTATAGCAGTAAAATATAATTAAATTAAAGTTTAAATTATTTTAAATACTTTGACTTGTCTGATAAAAATAAAATCATATCTACAGTAAATCTGAGTTAATTAAACAAACCGAAACCAAAAATTTAATAGTTTAAATAAAAATAAACAAATACATATTTAATATTTCACAGTAAATTGAAAAACATTTGAATCTATGTTGAAATTCCTCATAATCTAACAATGTAAGTTTTTCTCTCCTAGGTATATTTTTTTTTTTTTATCAATTACAAGATGTCTTGAAGGTCCTTTAATTTGATTAACGGATCTTAGTGTAGCTACTTTTATTGTTTGAATTGTTCTTGCTTGAGATTCTTTTCAAGACGTTTTCCTAGTTAAAAAGTATGTCTTTTTTCACTTTTTGAACTTCATCCGATAGCTATCCTTTAAACTCCCTGAACTTGTTATTGCTTATCAAACTGACAGAACCTAAAAAGAGCTTCTTTGAAAAAAACACCCTTTGTTTCACGGCCTTATGATGCTATATTTTTGGCAAGTTTTATATTCATTATTTTCATCTTCCGACTTCAAATCTCCAAAGTCATAAATTTGTCAGTGCAATTTTTATTAGCAAATTTTTGTTCTTATATCCTTCTACAAATTTAATGAACTTCTCTTCGCACATGATTACCACAAGATCATGCAATAATTTTTAAGACTTTCATCTTCATTTCCCATTTCGGCTAAGGCTAAGAAAATATAATCTTCAATGTTTTTTCTTCCCCCTTTTCAAGACAGTCAAACAGACAACATAACAAACAGCCATAAATGCAATGCACCCTCTCCGAAAAACAAAACAAAATATCGCACTCCATTAGCTTCAAAGCATAAAGCAGATTTCTCCATAATTTTAGTCTCGCAAAAGATCAAAAGTACCATCCAAGCGATTTATTGCAACAAATTTGACTCTGTTACCCTGTTGACATATTTATTAATAAATTCAGACACATTTTGACAGAAGCCAAGGGAACACAAAAAATTCAAAAAAATTGCCATATATGTAAAAGAATTCGCCAGATTTTGATTTTGGTGTTGAAATATGAATATACGGTTGCGAAAACATATCATTGTCATGTTCAGTTCACAGTTCACTCCGACGACGACGACATACGAGGTCCGATCAATACCGAACCGACCCCATACAATGTCAATGTGGTGTTCTGTTTGATTCTCTTTTTTTGACAGAATAAAAAAAAAATCAAAAACATAAAAAAACAAACAGAACTTTTAAATTGTTAACATTTAAAAGTGAGGAAAATAAATAATGTAACTTTTAAAATGGGTGAAGGCTTGAATTTTGCCTTGACACAGTTAAATTTTATAATATGTATACCGTTACACACTATACACCACGGCTGGCCTGGTTGACACGTGAACAAGTGAGATTGGTTTGGGTTGTTGTTTGTGTCATTGGTGTCGCGGTGACTATCGTTCTATATATGTATTGTATATATGAAACATGTCGTGTCCGCAATGTCACGCCCAGATTTGATGAAGCAGCCTTCCGTATAAATCTCAGTCCTAGAATTCAGTTCCAGAGCAGGGAAAACAAGACATTCGTCGATTAATTTGTGTCGGAATTTCGGTTGGATGAATTTCCAATTTGTCCCACAACATCACGCTGCAGTTATGTTGATATTGTCAGAGCTGTCGATGTTAGTAGCTTGTTACTGAAATAAGGATGGCCTTTATAATTGACATTTGCATTTATATTTATCAAGAAATATTTTGCATTTAATTTTAAAATTTAATGTTCAAACTAATTTAATTTTAACTTTTTCATTTCGTAGAAGAAAATTTTGCAGAAGTTTAGTTAGATGTTGTAGTAGATAGTATATGCTCAGACGTTAAACATATTTGGGTAAATATGAGTGTAAGTTTTTCCAAAAAAAAAGTAGTAAGAATTTTTTATGGATAAGCTAATTAGTTAATGCAATTTCAGCTTAGATTTTAATTCCAAAAGCCAAGGTTTGAAACCAATCAACAGTAGTTGTGTTTTATTCACTGCTGTATAGGTGGTGCAGCATTCAAGTGAATTGGTCAAATTCATTTTACATACATTGTCAGCTCAGCTCTCATTATTTTTAATGGCTTCTTTTTCGCCAGCAATCAAAATGTTGTTCTTTGCCGAGGGAAATTTTTCTCCACTAGCTACCTAGCAGGCAATAAAACTCATCTAGTAACTGAGTAAGAAATTGGCTACACCAAATAGCCTATAGACAAATAGACCAGTGTATAAATAGATTGGTAAAAAATTATAAAAAAAAATAAAAAAGTGAAAAAATACTACCAAAAATTAGTAAAAAATGTTTTTTGACTCGAATGTCTCGAGAGCGGGCAAAAAATATTTACCTTATATTTATTTTATTTTATACATAATACAACTATTAACATATGGTACATTTTTGAGAAATATTGAATTGACATTTTTTTTGCTAAAAAATAGAAAAACTAAAAATACAATTAACCAAAAAGTGTCAAAAATTGTTTTTCTTTCAATGTATTTTATGTTCAGCATTTGTCAACAACAGTACCTATACGATAAAATGTTGACGAATAATAAATTGACTTTTATTTTTACAAAAAAATTAAAGAACTACAAAAAGTTCTACCAAAAAATTGGTAAATATAATTTTTACACTAATAATAGCTATATCTCGGAAATTTCTTAAGTCTGATAACGGTCGACTAATTTTTCTTTTTTTTCTTTTTCAAATGATTCTTTTGTCCTGAATTCGAATCTCACTTCATATTTTTTCCATCACGTCAGGTTTTTGAAATATACCTCGTTAAAAATATTTTTATTTAAGTCTATAAGGTTTTGTCTTCGAAGTACAATTTAAATCATTTGAGTATCTCATTTAGTTTATAAAAAATATCATTAGTTAGTCGTATGAGTGTTCAATTGATTTTATATGAAGTTTTGAAAAACCCCGAATCTTATGATTACCTGGGTTTGAAAAACACGTTTTAAAGTAATTTTTGACGATGATTTTGAATCTGAACTTTCACTTAAGCTATCAGCTCAAATTTAAAAAATACCCGTTTTCAACATTATTTTTCTATTTTTTAAATATAATTCAAAAACTTGATGTGATGGAAAAAATTCAATTTGAAATTTGAATTCAGTTCAAAAAAAAAATCATTTTAAACAATTTTGCCTTTTTCTGTTAAGACCCGTTTTAGCATAATGGTTAAACGTTTCTTGAAAGTCAATGAGGGACAGGTGAAGACCTCAAATTAATGAGATTTTTTTAAAAAAAGTAAATGAGATACTGAAAATATTTAAACTAAATATTGAAGATGGGATTATAGATTTTCAGAAATCATCACAAATTTAAAAAAAACGTACCTACTTCACGAATTCACATAGCCTCAAAAAGCTAAATTTATGGTGGTTTTCAAGAATCTCAACTTTTCAAAGTATAATTTGAAGTTATCGGTGTCAGTCGTACCCAGCTTCTTTTTTATTGGATTATTAATTTTGCGCCACCTTGCGAAATCATTGTAAGCTGTTGACAGTTATATTCGTATAAGTAGCAGTTCTATTTAACCATCGAAAATTTTAAGCATCTGTCATCCAGTTGGGTGAGAATCTCTCTGTTAAACATTTTCTATACTAAGGATACAAAAAAAACCGTTATAGACACATATCTTACCACTACCTATAAACTACTTTCGACATCACTGGCCTTGAATTTCGTTTCGCTTACTAAAATAAGGTAATGGTAAAATGTAATTTTTCCAACCCACCTCCTCCAATTGCGCTTTTATTTTTCATTATAAATTTACAACATCCGTTAAATAAAAAATACATGCATACATACATATATCTCTATAATAATATATCTGATACATATACATTACACACATTTTCCTCGTTTTCGTTTTTTTTCGCATCTCGATGACATATTGCGGAAAATTTCGATGAATTTGTTGGCATTTGGAAAATGTATTTAAAACAAATTTGTCATTGATGTGAATAACATCTGGAATTTATTTAAATATTTTTCTTGTTTATTTTATTTACATGTATGTATGTACTATATGTGTGGGTATCTCGAATATGAATATCCATACATATATCTATATTATAATTAATTGATGCACTATATGCGCTTGTTGCTGACAAAATAAATATAAAATATTTTGAATGCCTTCGACGGCAATGAACATTAAACTATTTACATACATACAAACATAGATTTTTATAGATAAATTTATTTATGATAAATAAATAAATAAATAACAGAGTTATTGGAAATTCTAGTAAAAACTAATTGGAATGAATTTTATAATAAATTTTCCAATTCTAGACCACATGGAACGATTATAGATACGCGCAAAGTGTTAGTATGTGTGTTTGTGTATAGGAGTTATTCTATTTGTAGAATCTAATCGTATGGTGCATACTTTTAGGCATGGTGAAATTTTCCTAGACAATGGAGAAAGTGAATAGGAAAAGAGTTTTCACTTTTCGCCTGATAGATGGCTTTCTCTGATTGGTGATCTTTGAAAATCGTGGCACTCAATTAGTTTTTCATAGATAAAAGAATTAGGTAGTGTGTGAATTTAGAATTTAGGGTTTAAAAAACAATGACAGCTAAATATAATGTATGTAAATGTAAAAATGTTGAATTTTCTTGCGATTATGAAAGAATAAAAACAAGTATACGCCCAGTGTACAATTTACTTTTTATGACACTTCTAACACTTTTAACCTTTGTGCCAACCAACTTTGTGACATTTGAAGATCCATTTAAAGTCTTAAATTTAAATTCTTTATCATTAGGTAAGGTAGGTACATATTCTTTTTGGAAACTGGATAAAATACAAAACATTCTTATACCAGAAATAATTACATAACGGCTTATGGTGAGTCCGGTTTTGGTGGTGGTGAGGTGGTTACCACAACACCAAACCTACCTAATCATCCAAATTCTTGTTACCTCCAGCTCTCCGTTGGTCTTGTGACGATGACGAACGGTCGTGTAGAATGTTGCCAGTCATTCCGCCCTATAATCACACTTTTATCAATTTCCTTCACTTTGGCTACAATGTATAGAAGCGCCGCCGCCGTCAAACTTAACCACTGCAGTACATGTGTATATACAGTAAGGAAGGCTTCAATATGACGTTTTGGTTTATAAAAGTACTCTCGTGTATATGAAAGTATAAGGCTCGATTTTTTGCCTCGAAGGCAGGTTGGTGGCAATTAGTAAGGCATTTTACTTCGACGGTAATTTTTGTTGTTGTTAGTCTTTTTAGCAAATTTTCCAATAAACATTCACTCTGAGAGTTGGCTTGATGAGGGAAAAAAAAAAGGCGCACGAAGTCTTGAAATAGAGAGGTACATACCTACTATGTTGGTTAACCTTTCCATTTTAGCTTTGCTTACACCTCACCTTCCTAAATATCCATAGATCGATCCTGAAGACTATGACTTAAGTTGCTGTGGGGTGATAGCTTCATTAGCTATGGCAGGGTTAGGACGGTGTAGTTTATTGTATAGAGAAGCCATTTTGTGTTATTGTTATTAATTTGTTAGTCATTTGATAAAGTTCAACGACTAAAGAAAATTATTTAAACTTTATTTTTTTATTTATGAGAAATTGTGTGTTTTTTAAGACTTTATGTTTTGTTAAATGAAGGAGTGGTTGATAGGAGTAATTTCTAGAGAGAGAAAGGAATTTTCATTGTTATGACGTTATTATAGGATCGTGCTATTGATATGGCCTGATGTGAGATATGGAGCGTTGTTGGAGACAAAGTCAAAAGTTCAGCAATTTTTGTCAATTTATTATTTTGATATTATCTAAAATGACAGATTTTCTTTGATAGTTAGGAGAAATGACAAGTTGTAGAGTTTATTTGATAAATTGGAATTTACTTTCGAAAGTTTTGTGAGTGATAGAAATTTTCATTGTTCATTAAGTCTAATAAATTTAAGGTATCTTAACTTCTGAGATATAAACCGTTACCACGACAATATTTACTATTTCTTGCCTGTAAGGAGATCACTAAGCTGACAAGTTGAAATGGTTTTCTACTGCTACTTAGTGATATTAAAATTTCAGTGAGATGCTATTAAGGGAGCAATTTGTGGAAAGAAGTCCTTTAAAAAATGTTAACATAATATCCTTGACATCGAATATATTCTCCTACGACATCACAGCAAACCAGAAATCTAAGTCTCCTTAAACCATATCGTTTCCTTGATTTATTTTGTGAGCAACGGTAATCCAATATTTTCTATCAATTAAATTCGACAAGATAAATCCTTTGACTCATAGCGCGTGGTTGCCTACCTGCGGTACCCCTTTTTCTTGCTAACATGGGTATTATATTGAATAACCAATAAAACTTTTGCATTCAAATAACCTCAGTGATATCGGTTCCATCATCATCACCGAGTTTCCTTAGATCCGCCCTACATTTTTCGCTACAAAACCACTCTTCATATTATAGTCTTGGTGACAAAATCCTTTTGCATTCTTAAGCAAATAATAAATAAATCTCAAAATAAAAAAGCAAGTCTTAAGGGTAGGAACAAATTGTCATCATCATCATCACGGTGGAGAGGAGAGTAGTGCAGTGCAAAAAAGGATCTTAAAAAGTTTCCTCCTTTGATTCTATATTCTGTTTTTTTATTTCATCAAAGGATATTTCACTTCATCTGTTTTTTTTCGTCGTAGTCGTCGTCGACGTCTTCTACTTGTTCGCGTCCTTCCTAGATTCCTAGAGTGGTTCTTCTTTTTCAAACTCTCTGCCTCTATAGTCAATCCAATTTGGCAGACAAAAAAATTGGTAGGAAAATTGTATGGTTTCGATTTTCAAAAGGAATAAAATCTCACTTGCGCGTCTATACTTGCACAGATTAGCATTTCATCGGGAGGATTGAATGTACAAGGCAGCACAGAACAAGGACACACCAGAACACATAGGGAAGGATTTAGTATATATTATTCGGAGTATATTTCGAAGAATAGGATCAACCGTGTTCGCTCCTTGTCGATGGTATTTTGTTCCACTCGATATATTATTCCGTTTTTCTTTCTTTCATTCTTCCCTGTTTTTTTTTTTGTCACCGGGAGCGGAATCGGGACTCTATAATTATTTATTGTCAACCTTAAACGTTTGAGGTATGAATATGCACGCAGGACGACGACCGAAGACGACGTTGAATATAGAGCTATTTTGACAATTCCCAGGATGTTTGTGCGATAATGCGGAGAAATGTGTCCTTTAGATTAGATTCATTAAGTGTGTGTATTGAGAGAGGGCTTTGTATTGTAGTCGTGTGTATGTTTCCTTGTGAACCGCGAATTGATGCTAATCGATTACTGAACCGGAAATATAAAAAAGGTATGATTCATGTCTGAGTCTGGAGCTAAGGATTTTGCACTCGCAGCTTTATCCTCAGACACATACACACACACACACAATAACAACATATTTTCTGTTTGTGATCCTAGATTTTCGATAAGAGGAGGTGCCTTTATAGAGGAGCTTGTTTTCCTTCAAAGGTTTTCCGGGCGATTGAGTTTTTCAGATGGCACTTATGAACATAATAATAAGGACCTTATCAGATCGGGTTGAAGTAAAGTTTTAAGATATTCGTTGAATCTCTTATATAGGATTCAACTTCAAGGTGCATTTTGAATTCAAGTGACTTGTTTGAGGCACAAATGTACCTAATCTTGGTAATCGATACTTTACTTTTGAAATGAAAAGAACGTTTGATGTTTTGAAATGTTTTTGTTTTGAAGATTGTATAGAAAAGGTTGAAAATCCCACTGCTAAAAGATGACATCTGACCAAGGATATCATTTTTATCGCAAAGGATATCTTTACATCTTTAATGGGACGGTATCTTTGGAGAGATTTTTCATTGGGTAATATTGACATAGCATCAGTAAAAATGTGAGACTGTACATGACCTTAGTTCTTGAAAAAGTTTGTTGAGACGGGTCAAATATTAGAGTATTGATGTAAAAGTTAAAGTCCCAATACTGGAACTGGTGCTTATAGTATCAAAAACTCAAGTGAAAATTGGCAAATGTCAAAATTCAAACAATAAGTATTGAAAATATTTTCCCCTCCAGTTTTGACTTTTAATCAAAATACAAAAACTCTAAAAAACAAAAAATTAAAAAACAAAAAAATCGCAGGTGTCATAAATACCATCAGCGATGGTATAATTTCCTCAAAAAACTCATATGACTGCGGTTTACCAATTAAAAGTTAAAACACCTGTTCAGATCATGAATTCAATTTGGCCCCAAACCAAACCAGGGAAAGAAAAAGCTAACACAAAAAAAACGAAAAATAATATTCCCTCTTCATGGTTTCACGTAAGTTCCGTTTAGAGCACTGCACTGCACACAAGGATATGCAATGGAGATTCTATCCTTCGAAGGAGAAGAACAAGGACACACAGCCCCAATGCAAACGAACGGAAAGTTATGACAAAAACTATTTCCGTCCACACTCCGAATATACGATTTGGTCCTTCAGTTTTAGTGCTGGTGATGGTGAAGGTGATGGTGGTGGTGGTTCTGGTCAACCTGCTGCGCACAATGCAATTGAATTTTCCCATCGTGTTGTCGTCGTCGTTTTAGTTGTCATTGGTGTTGTTGTTGTCCTCGTCCAGGAAGAAGTTTTTCGAAATACTTTCAGAGCACCCTGATGAAAACATATACATTGTCCCAAAACTACAGCCAGCCTGTTGCATGAAGAAGGTTGAGGTTGAGGAAGTCGGATATCACAAAAACTTTCTTATCGAATGTTGAAACATAGCCAAAAATATATCCACCATAGCAGGTATTCCTTCGAAAAATAAAAACAGGACGCTTCGGCTCACCTCGACCCTTTTGCAACTAACTTGTCCCCAAAAAAAAACGACACGTTCTCATCCCTGAATTCGTGCATGCATTGATGCCTTCTCAACATTTCTGGGGTAATGCATTCCCGAATGTGTGGAAGACCGAATTGCACATAGTTTTGCAAAACCAATAAAAGATGGTCATGGAGAACATCCAGGACCAGGCCAAGCGCCGCGCCATAGCACAGCATCGCATCGCATCGCCCATAGCCAGAGACACAGGGAAAGAAGAACTTTCAAAAATTGGAATTAAATTGGAATCGTTTCAAAATTTTGTTTACGAGTATTAGAATTTTAAATGAGTCAATGCTGTTGCTGCTTAACTTTGATGGCATTGCATACAAAGTCTCTCGAATGTCCTGTGTTTGCCCAGGAATGACGGCAATGGATCCTCTCTCAAGCTTCAAATATACATCGTATATATACAATATACATATACATAGACAGACTATAGAAAATAGGAAGTTGTGGTTTATAGAGAGGGCGAACGTCGTCGGTCGTTGGTTGGCATTGGGAGCAGATATAAAAGTCCAAAATATAGGATGTTGTGGCAGACCGATGGACGTTTTCGAAATTAATTCGAAAATGATATGCGGTCTTCGAGTTCTTTTGAGTGAGTATACATACATTTTCGTATTGCTTTGCAGATTCTGATTGGAATCTCGGTTTTTGTATATAGGACCTTAAAAGTAATAGAAAGGATTCCGAGAATTTGAGTTTATTGCATGCGAGACTGTGGCCAAGTTTGGAATTTTTTTTGTATCTTTTTTTTTGGAAAATTTAATAGAAGACCATTTGAAGATTAAACATGCGAAGTTGCCAAAGTACGTTGTTTGTTTCTCGATTTTTTTATGGGAGGTCCTTGATGGAATCAAAAATGGTATAAACCATGTATCCATATGTTGGAAGGTATGATAATTCTCTCAGTAATTTCTGGTGCACTGGTAATCTTCTACTTTCTTTTATAATGGAATTATTGTTCTACGAAAAACACTCGGTATGTTGTCGGATTGTCGTATTTAGATTTTGGCATGTGTTATATGTTTAAGCAGAATGCAAATGGAATAAAATTATTTAGAAGTAAAAAAAAATTGCTTACACGCCCCAGTGAACCAAATTCGTTTTCGAGAGGAAAGTCTTAAGGAGAATTGTTGGCTTTGTATGTGATGAAGGACGATTCCGGAGACGCTTTACTTCTGTTATCGGGAAAAAAATTAAACTCAATAGACACATACATAACTCGTATGAGCGAAGAGGTACCAGCTAGGAAAGTCTTTTGAGGTAAATTTAATGGTAGGTGACAGCGTGGTAGTCAATGTTTAAGCTGCTGAAGAGATGGCGTAGACCAAGACACGTACGTCGTCTTGCTATCAGAATAAATGTAGAAACTAGTTTAATGAGTCCAGGACCGTGACTTAGCGTCATCTTTTAAATATTTGTGAATTAAATATATTTTCTATGTGATTCCCATAGAGGGCTATCTTTTCTATAATAAGGGAGGTTAAGAGTGATTAAATTTTAAAAAAATGTGGTTTGAGTTATTTTTATTTCTTGTGATAAACTTAAATTCATTGACCAAAACAAAATCCAATTAACGGCCGATTTAAATCCAATCAGTTCCGCTATTCTACCTGAAAATTAAAAATCAAATTAACTGACAAAGTTGTATGTCCTTTTTTTCGTTGTTGTTGTTATTTGTTTGAAAAAATAAAATCATATTCCATTGGCCCTTAAGTGGAGTAAATCTTGAAGTTGATTCAAATTTTGTAAAACATCCTGTCTCTCCACTGTGTGTCCATTTCAGTTAGTATTCACTTTTGACACATTCCTTTTGGCTCCACATTGCCGTTATATTCTCAGAAATCATCAACACAAAAAAAAAGAAGGACAACAATGTTGCACCACACTCTCAAGAAGTGTGAAAAATAAAATTTTAATCCTGGGATTAAAATAATAACTTTAAATGTGCAGAAACAAAAAAAAAAAAAACACAATCGAACGACATGCGGTTTTGCTAAAGTTTCTTGACGGTGCGTTAATTGGATGCCATGTAATCAGGCCCAAAGGTGTGAGAATCGATCGAATTAAATTGTTAGCCACGCCAGTAATGCTTTGCAACAGCCATCATCAGTGGAACCAACAGAACCAAGCAACCCAGAATTGCATTCATCCTTGTCCTGGATGCTATATTATGTTTGTGCCTTTATTCGCTAACCAGCTCCATCTGTCCAAATTCGTTTCGCACATCTTTGTTAAGATTTTGAAGGAATTAAGGAAGCGTCCGCGGCCGGCCCCAGTCATTCATGCAGTTGTATATAGGGTAAGTGGAGTCTTTGCCATCTTGTTAGGGATATCATTTTAATGGGTTTCTTTTTCTTCGGTGCTTCTTATGTGGAAAATTTAATATGGAACACCTGTCGGATATGCAAAGTATCCTTGCCACAGACGTCGTCGTGTCCGTGCGTTCGTCCGTCTGTCGTCGGTTGGTGGAGTCAAATCGGTTTTTTTGAAAATTATTCCAAATATATGTAAACTTGATGGTGCTGTCTTGAAAAACAGAAGAACAAAAAGGAATAAAATATATATGACGCAGAGTTGTGCTTCAAATTCAAATTACGTTTTTTTTATTGCAATTTTGATGGAGCTTAGGTTAAGAAGCTTGTTTGTTGCACATTCTGTTCAACTTGTTTGTTGTTGTTTAATCTTTTGTTGTCTTGTCTTGAACTTATCCTTAAGCTTGCTATTTCGGTTTTGTCTAAAGTGAGTCTAGACTTGGGTTGTTTAACACTTATCCACACTTTCCTTGTTGGTTAAAAGCTCGTTATTTTTTTTAAGGACAATTGCAATTTTCTACAACTACAAAATTCTTCTTTACTTGCCGCTTGAATGTCTTTCTTTGGGAAGTCTTTTTTTTTTAATTGATATTTTCATTGAGATAGTTTCCAAGATGCACAAAGAGAAAATGCAATCAGGTGTGAAATATTTTCTGTCAATTCAATATTCTTGAATAACAATGTAGTGGACGTCACCATTGAATTCTAACAGTGGGATGTAGATAGTCCAATTCAGGAAAAATAAAAAAAAACTAATAACGTTGACGTCTCACCGATTTAGAAGTAAAACATGGTTCATAGCTCTCAAAGTAAGACAATTTTTTGTTGGAACTAGAAAATATTTTTTCCAGCAAATAGTTTTTGAAAAGATTCGCTGTGGGTCTAAATTTTTGTAAAATAATTTGGGCTTTAAAAATTCTTACTCTTAAAATTCTCACAATCATGTTATTTTAAATCTTCCAACCGAAATTAAAAAATTTTACTTCATATATTTACTTTTTAATACTGATTTACAAATTTATTCAGAAATAACTTAGCTTTTTAAGATAAAAATAGTTTAAAAAAAAAACAAACAGAAGAAGCTTAAAAAAGACATTCACACGAAGCATCGCAACTGACAAAATTAAGTTTCTAATAATCAAGTTACAAAGGTCTTCTTTTCTTAAAAAAAATTCGCAAAAACTTTAAAAGGAACATTTCTTAAAACAGAGGGCTTAGAAGTCAAATTCTTAAATTGGTATTTAGAATTTTCTAAAGCATAATTATCAAGCCAGAATTTTAATTACATATTTTTTTACTGCAAATTACATTAATGGTTCACTCAGGCGTATGAGCAATTTCCTAATTTTATTGATTTTTTTTTTTCAAAATTGTTTAATTTTAGTTTTGTTAAGTATAAAGTGGTCAATCAAAATAAAATAAGTCACTTTTTTAAAATTTTCCAAATTCACCCAAGGTAGTCAGATTTGGAATCGATACTATTTAAAGCGGGATGAATTTTTGAAACTAAAATTTAAGACGTCAAAAAACTTTTCTCAATCTAAATCAACTGTTGTGCCACTGTTTACCCCATTTTTCAACACTATACCAAGCAAAGACCGAACTAAAATACGCGAAAAATTAGATCTGGTTGCATGACTTGCGGAGTTACTCTGGCTCTTTATCTCGTTGCCATATGCCAACATCAGTCAGTGGGCCACAAATGCTACTTCAGCAAAAAAAAAGAGAAGTAGAAAGAATCTTGTGGGTAGATGGTTTTTGAAAAAAAAATCAAATAAAAAAAATAAGTTCAAGTAATGTCTTACCATTTGGAATGACGATGACGCTCAGCAGCTTGTTGCTCTAGAAATAGTTATTTCCTCGCACATAGAAATCAAAGAGATCCAACGGCAAAGTGAAGGCAGGTAGGTAAGTATTTCAGGCCAGGCCAGACCAGGTATACCACCAGCAAGGCTACCGCTACCGCCACTGCCACCGCACCGCATCACCACTATATAACTTGGCTCTTTCGAAGTGGATGTAATTGTGCCATTTACAGGTTCCTTTTCGATCGATTTTGTTGTTCGCGCCTGATTTGATTCGGAGCCAAAGAGAGTTGGTATACATACATACATATAAATGTATCTTTTGTGGATTCACAATTTTCGCCATTTTCTACGTTTCATCTAACATCCTCATCCCCATCAGCTCCTCTCTCTCCTCGGTGTCCCCTGAGATATACCTGATGATGTGCTCTTGCCAAATTACCTATTATATTTTGTGGTGTACCAATGTCTGAGGCGGTTTTGGATTGTTGTTGTTGTTATTGTTGTTATTATTTTGTCCCAGGGAGAGGTTCGTCGTAGTCGTCGTCAGTCGGTCGGAGGGAGTTCTGATGGGAGAAAATAATACCTTGGGGAGTCATGCATGAAACGCTGTGATTGACATTGATTAGATGTTTTGGTGTGTTTGCTGGTGTTTTGAATGTTTCGTTAGGTAGGTCAGGATGATTAGAGGGCAATTTTCGTCCGGATGCTGGATGATGGCTGGCTGGCTGACTGGATGGATGGGTGCTTGGCTGGCGGAATTGATATGAGTCTCTAGTAAATATAAAATGAAGAATTGGGTTAACAAAGCACACTGATGGCGACCATAAGGAGGAGGTTGCGTTGCATGACTGATGAATACTGGTGGTGGCAAGATATGGTATCTAGCGCGGGAAGAAAGCGGAGTATTTTTCGCGACCAGAACAGATGTGTTGGGTTTACTGAGACTTTGAGTTCTTAACCTACTTGCGATGCCTATACCACGGTGTTTTTTTTCAATTTAATTTTTTTTTCTAATCTAAGATGTAATGTTTCAATTGATTTGTTCAAGACATTACAATGTTCCACATGATTGGGTTAGAAGAATTTGACTTCGGTTAAAAAATTCTTAGGCATATAAAAATGCATAATAATGAGCATAGAAGAAATATAATTTATGTAAGTGTCGTTACTGATTTTCTTTGATTTCAATCAAATTGGAACTAAATATACCTATAGGTACATATACGCATTAGATTTTACAAGAGTTAAGCTTTACAGAGTAAGTTTGAGAAAAATTGCTAAAATCATTATTTCGTAGAGTGGAATGTGTCCAAAATCTGCATGAACTTGTTTAAGGCTCTTAGGTATATGCTTTGGTTATTCCAATTCAAGCCTGTGTTAGCCTAAATACTTGTTTTAGGGGTAAGAAACTTATCCTTACCTTTCGCTGAAGTTTTCAATTGAATTTGCACTTGTCCCTTCGGCATCCTCTTGATGGTAAATTCTGTCCATCACCCAATCCCAATACTGCACCTGCAAAAACAATTTCAAAGTGTCACCAATCGAACTACAAAAACTGTCAATCGGAGTTATTACATATTGTGTGTGACAAAATGTGATTATAGGTGCTGCATTCTTCATCAAGATCACAATTCTTCGATTGCAGAAATGCTGCATTAAAAATCAAGATTGCCATTATTAACTCGCCATATAGAAAGCGAATAGGTATCCAAGCAATGTGTTTCTTTTGAAAGTGGACACCTTTATGGAGCGATGTGTGATGGAACTCCTATCTCTAATCATATAAAGATACGCATTAAAGGAATTTTAATGTCAGTCTGATACTTGTCGTGGCTCGTCTTCCTATATTCTTCGTATTTCTTTGACCAAGCTAAACTCATATACCAAATTTGGTTCTTCGATATGGAATAGGAAAAGAAGAGATTGATTGACTTTCCTGACGGTTAATAAACTGAAGAAGGCTAATCACACTATGGGTGATCTTATCTCAAAGTCGACGTGTTGCATTGCATTGAAAATCATTGAACACCTGATAGAGGCATAAATGGATTGAATATTTTCATTCTTTTGAATCGATGTAAATGGAAGCGAGTAGGTAATTCGTGTGGTATCCCAGAGGACCAATATTATGGTGATATTTAATGGTCCCTGGAGGAAATAAGAAGTTCAAACCTTTTTTTATACGTTTAAAGGGGCGTTCAAGATTTATTACGGAGGAAGTTTATATGTGAACCACTTATTTTGAATAATTTTAAAAATCTGAAAATTTGCATCTATCCTGTTCTTTTCATTTCATATTTGTCAAAATAAATGTAAATTAAGAGAATAAAATCTGAATCAAAGCTAAAACCCAAAACTTCGCACAAAAACTTTGAAACATTTGGCACATGAACTCAACCCACATACACATCAATTCCTTAAAACTTTAAGTTGGCAACATGTCTTATCTTAATCCACAGAATAATATTATACCCCATAAAGCCAAAGAAGATTATAGAACCCCTTCCTATTCGGACATTATACTAATGTACTTTGCATTATAATAATTATGAATTGAATTTCCAATGAAATGCATCCTTATATGTATCTTCAAACCAACACCATCGTAGTAGGACTTTTCTTTAAATCCCCTAAAAATACCACCATCGTCATCGACCGACAAACTGCGATGTTTACCTTTGTTAGCATAACAAAAACAATAGTTTAAATTAAAATTTTATCCTTTAAAGTTTGTTAGTGGCCATTTTAATAGCAGCTCTATACATCGACCACTATAAAGCCTGCTATCCAGGATGTTCCAATTTCCTTCCACTCCATCTGCCTTAAATTAAACAAACTCTCACATACATACATACAAACATAGCTATATACAATTAAAGAAGAACTTTGCTTTAGTCCTGATGCCAGTTTTCGACGTCATCACATCATCGTCGTTCGTGCGGTCGATGATGGAAAGCAAAAATAAAGGATTCCCTCCCAAGTTCCAACGTTTAGTCGTCGTCGTCGCTCGTCGTCGTCGCTCGTCGTCGTCGTGTTGGATAGCATCACTTTCATGGACCTAGTAACACTCTTTCCTTCTGGAACAGCAAATGGCTCCTCGTACTACCTACACTTTTATCAAAAAGCAAAGTGTGACGAATATATATAAATCTTTGTATATAAGTATAAGTGAGCTTCAACATCAGCGCAGCGGCGGCGTCGTCGTCGGCATCCTGCTGATTTTCAATTAGAATTCAGTTTTAACCATCATCATCGTGCTGTTGGCTGGCTTTATGAATGTCCTTGCAGCTACTGACCCAGTTAAACGTCTCTTTCACATCCATCCCATATTTTCTATTTCATTGCACAAGCACATCCCAAATTGCAAGCCCACCTCCCCCCCATTCGTCTCTCTACAGCCTCCTTCTTTCTCTTTATTAAAACCAAACCAAACTCAACGTTTAATCCTCATGAAATATAATCGCAAATGCAATTAAACGGGAGGCTTTTGCCGAACAAAAGTATCCTTCCCTCCATCCTTTCTGCCAGGATCCATAAATCGTTTTCTTCTTTCATATATGCAAACAAATTTCCCCCCTCTTGCTCCTTATATCCCCCTCTTGCAGCAGTTCTAAAATAATCCCTTACAGTGGAGAATAAGCCTTTAGGAAGTTTCTTTTCTTTAGTGATCCCTTTTTTGCATTTTGTTTTTTATCGGCAATATTATAGTAACTTTTTTCTTATATATACAAGGACGAGGAGTATGGAGAGTATAGCATCCCGAAAGAGAACATTCTTTTGCATCTTCTAAATCCTTATAATGTGTTGCCATCCTGCTATCATCACCCTTCCCGAGTCCTATACATTATAGTTGGGTATAGAATATATATGGAATCTCAAATTGCCTGCCTCCCAGGACCAGGATCAGGACGAGGACCACCATCATCATGATCATGGATAGTTGATGCAAGGAGTATATGTAAGAGTATGCATGCGAATGCATTGTCATTGCAGCAGCGCTGCGCTGTGCCTTCCTTTCTATTTTTTTTTCCTTTTTTTTTTAATCTTACACTGCTCCTGATGCTTGTGTAATGCTGCTCATGATGATGCTCTAGAGTATAATGCTTGAGCTTCTGCTAGCTTTTCATTATCTTTCTTTCAATTTTAAATTGGTCTCTATATAGAAAACGGGGAAGATTAGATGGATTGTTGTTTCTGTTTGGTTGCATATCCTTTTTGTGTATGCACGATTTTCATTAGCACCCACGAGGAGCTTCTAAGTATGTACTATGTAGAAGAGTATTCTTTTCTTAGACTTTATACATGGGTAGGTTGGGTAGGGTCCTGTTTTTTTTTAGGAAGATGTAAGAGATCCATAAATTATATAAAGGGTTTTGATTCTCACGCCTTGCGAATCCCATAAAGTGTGATAACCACACGTGGAAAAATACTGACAAAAATAGTGGAAGAAAAACATAACCGATCAATGGAACCCCAGATTTTAAGAAGGAAGAACCTCTTAACTACAAAAAAAGCTTAGAATGTAACCCTATGTAGTCTTAATTTTGAGCCACTTGAGGACTTGATATAACTTGAAACCGTTTTCAACGTAGAAATTTTACAAGTTACTGGGTAAAGTTGAGAACACTTTGATCAACTTGGGGTACGAAATTTGAGATAGAAAGTAGATTTAGTATTCTACCCGTTTTAAGAGTATTAAACTATCTCTACCAATTTTCCAAGAAAAAATTTCTTCATGTCCTATTTTGGATTTTCTATTCAGTGTTTAAGCAAGTTTATAGGACTCTAACAGGACACGTTATCTTTTAAGACTTTTTCTTTAGCTATTTTGTGTATGTAATATGGTAAAAAGGAACTATCTGTCTAAGTAGATATACATACTTACATATTGTATAGCTTGATATTATGTGGTGACTCTCTTTAGAGACAAACAAAAGGATGTGTTGTGTTGGGTCGAAAAGGATGGTTAATACATTCACCATAGTGTCTTTTATAATGCTAAAGCTACTGTTGCATTTTTCTTAACGACAATTTTTTTTTCCTTCACACGTATACACCTATGTATATTTACATACATACAAATATACAAGTGTATATGAAAGAGAAGGACTTTTAGCTTGAGTTAGCTTTGCTAAAGAGTGCATTGGGATAAAGTACGAGTTGTCTCGGTTCTACATAATAATGAATGGGTATTTGTACCTAAACTCCTTTTGGGTTTGAACATTAAATGCAAGGCGCTGGAAATTGGGTTGTAAAATTCATTCATTCACACAAACACACAAACACACACACATTCATATATGTACAATGCTTACATTCACAATGTGAAGACAAAAAAAACTAAGAGAGTGCATTTTGTCGAAGAAGAAATTGGGCTAAAAAGATAAATGGGGTTGAGAAGATTTGCATGTAGATTACCCATGCAGTCAACAAGAGACTTTTGTGCGATAAGATGGAGTATGTATGTTGTTTTTTTTTTTTTTTTTTGTTCCTTCGGGAACATACCTACATATAAGTAAAACCTAGTCGTGTCGTTTGTCACTAAACCAGTTAAGTGTTTTTTGGGGTTATGTTAAGTTCAAAATGAAATTTTTCTTTGAAATGGAAGGTTAGTAGTTACGTATACAGAATATTTAAAGGGGACCTAAGATTTAGGGATATAGTCTTTGAAAGTTTGAAAGAATATGGTTTGTTTTCGAAGAGTAACTTTGATTCCCAAATCTCATTCTATCATTTTCTCATATTTTCATGCTTGGATACTTCCATTTTACATTTTTCTCAAAATTTAACTTTTTAAATAGAAAAAAATATTCTGAACTGTGTTTTTTGGTAATTTAAGATTTAAAAAAATCAATTTTTGCTTCGGGTTTATTTTTTTCTTGGGAAAAAGTCAAAAATGCTCCCGGAGGGGAATTTTTATATAAACAAATTTTTTTAAGGAAATTTTTTTGTTCAATTTTTGTTGTTTTATAAAAAAATTATTTTTATACTTGAAATCATTATTGATTTAAGAAAATAAAACATTAAAAACTCAGCAATGGTAATCTGGTCACCTTGGATTTGTTTTTTTTATTAACACGTGTGTCTCAATTTATTTTTTTATAAAAATATTAAAGCACTTTTGAAATACAAAATTTATTCCTTACATTTGAATTATGAAAGTCTCCTAAGCTTTCGAGTCACAGAAAATAAATAATATTCAAATGTGATTGCTGTGACCATTCTCTTATATAAATACATGATTAGAAATACAGATTTCTAAATTATAAGAAAAGCCATTAATTCCATCATATCAATATCATTCTATCAGATGATACGTATGGTATAATTAAAGCACATTCTTATTTAAGAGAAAAAATGTGCTTTTTTAAATTATAAAAAAACAACTCAAAGCTAAAATGGATTTACTTCTCAAGTAGCATTAAATCAGATAAAATGTTCATATCGAAAAAGACATACATAAGTAGAGCCTTAATAAAGTCGACAACAACAACAACTGTTTCACTAAAAACTACACTACCAAGTCTTCTATGTACGAGCATAAAAACCTCTCCAAAGCCAGATACAGATAATATGCCTTTACTAACTGCTGCGAAATAGTCTCATTAGGATTGTGTATAGACTCGAGAGCAACATCACAGATCTCCTATCCTGGCAGCATTTAGCCATGCAGTTTGCTACTGATGATCGATACCAAGTTGAATATATATCCTGAACCAAAGCAACACAAAAAAAGAAGAAAAACAATAAAAATGGAAGCTAAGCTGAGCTGATGCCCAGACCAGACCAGAACCATCAGACCATCAAGTTGTTGCGCATGCAATGTGTCTTAGATATGATTGCAGCAGGAGGACCCAACTCTCTCATACCAACTTATAAAAAGGCCAAAGCAAATGAAAAAAAAAGACCTCTTCCCAAACCGATGATCGATGATGATCCAAATGTCATGCATTACAATTATTCGATTGCCTTGGCAATTCCAATGCTCCTGGCTGGACTGACTGGGGCTGGCATGAAGTCTCACAAAGAGCCAAGTCCAATGAAGAGCTCCATGTCCAACATCCACACTCTTATAGTGGTTGGCTTACGGGTTGGCTATGAGAAGGGACACTGGGTGATTCCAGCACGAAAAGCCGATAGTGATCAGCATCATGGCAGCATGGCCAAGATGGTGGAGAAGGTTTTTGCACTGACTTATTTTATAGACGACATCAGAGAGTGCTCGTTGTGAGAGTTTGGGAGTTGTCAAGGAGATATGATGATCTTGAACTGCAGCGTGATTTGTAAGGTCATCTCATCGTCGTCGTCGGTCGTTCTTGGTCGCTGTTGTCGAAATCGAAGTCGACGTCGAAGTTGTCGGGAATCAGTGTTCCTCGTATTTAGTGTTGTATTTTTTTGTTTCTTGTTATTCATTTTGGTTATTGTTATTCATTGGTCCATCGACCATGATGTCTGCGGAGTTTGTATGTTTATCTGATTTTGTTTGTTGGATCCGGACAAGCGAAAGAAAAAGTGCATTTTGCTTGTTGGGTATGAGTTCTTGGAATTCTCGTTTATGGACAAATGGAAACAACTATAAGTATAGATAGGTATGGACAGAGGCATTAGTATTGGTTAAGGTGGCTTAAAAATAAATTTAAATGACAAGAAACTCAAAAAGATCTTCAAGCGGATGCAAGAATAAAGTTGAGTCCAGTGGAATTCGAAATAAAAAAGCGAATTGAACTAAAGTTAGTTTTTAATTCTTGCAATTTGTCGGAAATTTGTCGAATTAGAAGTACTTATACTTAATTTTGCTGGAAGTTTTGTCACATCATCCTCTTTACATATCCCGATCGAGAGCCGATGTCATCCCCAAGGACATCCTTAATTGTTCAAAAAGTCCTACAACTTCAGAGACATTCGAAAAATGTTGACGGAAAAAGAACAACTTCCAACCTTTTAACTTTCTACTTCCTTTAATATTAATCTCACGCTTATTTCTTAATCACTCCCCTGATGACCATTAAAATGTCACACAACTTAATTCTTTTGAAGTCACAGTCACAATTATTGATGAGCCTCATTTAATTTCCCTCGATAGTATCATCTCCCATTAGTTTGATGTTTTCGCTGCAGCTCGTTTACTACAATTCCACTCCTTAAACAATTTGGTTTCAAACAAAAGCAAGAAAAATGCCACACAGCCAAAATGGCAGGAAAAGGTAAAAAATAGAATCTATTGAAAAAGTCCTTCGAAAGGATAACAAAATACAATCAAGAAAAAAAAAAACGAAACGATTTCCCGATCACAACATGACACAACAGAAGGAAAAAAAAAAACCACAATACCCGTAGGTCCTAATATAGGAGCTATGTCCAATGTCTATGGTCCTTTTGATGTATGTATCTTTGTGTGTGGTTCTTATACATACGACTAATACGAGTGCACATAGTTTGCTTGGTGTTGTTTAGTTTGATTAATGAACGGATGTCCTACAATTTAGCACCTTTACCTTTACCTTAATCACTTTTCTTGATTCTCCATGTACATATGTCGTTGGTATTGGTCTTGGACTTGGTCCTCGTTGCACAAGTACTCTGTGGTTGTACTTTCTTTTGAAAAGAATTTTTCTCCATTTAATTTTCCGTTTTTTTTTTTGTACATTTTTTTCTTGTTTTCCCATCTTGCGCGTCCCCTGATGAAGTCAAGTCAAAGGGCACCTGGGAAAACTATCAACAATAGAAATAAATTGAAAATATTTAACCGCAACATTGGCAAGGACCTTCAACACGGAAAAAACAAATTGATTTCTTAAAGTGCCATATTTTTTGAAAATGTGCTTCAAATATTTTAAAAAGTGGTAATTTTAGAATTCCTTGAATAGTTTTTAATTTTTTATCCTGTATTCTACTTAAAAGCTAGGTTTGTTAAATTATTAAATTAAAGTAGTAACTTTTCAAATTCAGATTGTATCTTATCCAATATTTTCGTATTAAAAAAAAAAAATTAATAGTTTTGTAATGTGCTTCACTTATTCCACCTTCCTCCGTACATATTTTTCTTACTTACAAATTCGTAGAGGCCTGCGCTGTTTCAAATTTCACAGTACAACAAATTTATGTGAAAAAAAGTGTTAAATCAAAAAGTACCGTTTTAAACGAATACATCTTCAATTCGTCTTAAATTATTATTCCAAAGACCTTTTTTTTCAGTGCACAAATTTAAACTAGCCCCCTTAAAGTGGTCAAAGAGTCTTTGATTGGAAAGAGGCATGAGAAAAAGAACATTTTCAGGGCACCATAATACAAAGAGAGAGAGGGCTTGGAATTTTCAACAGTTTGCCAGAAAATGGTTTCTTTTTTCCATCCCTTCAACTCAAAAACAAACCGAAAAAAAACAGTCATGCTGTTATTGCTTTGCTACTATTGTAGTAGCTGGTCCTACTGTTGTTGCTCCTGTGGCCTAAGTGTGTATGTTGTTTGCCAAATCCAGGTGCGATTTTCAAGTTAACAATATCAAGGTCTAGACCGTAACTATAGGGAGGGAGGAAGTTACTGGGGTCTAATTCAACTCCGATATTTTGCACATAACCTCTGGGAAAAAGAGAATTGTCCGTCTGATTTTGTTGTCCTGACTGTAGACTCATTTTTATAAACTGAATCTTTCTGTACTCTCTGTAGTAGGATGTTCCTATCCTTCATCCTTAATCGTAATTTAATTTTTGAAAAATACCCGCCCCGAAATAAAATTCTGGCTACGGCCTTCCTGGTGCTATGCTGATGGTGTGTTTTTTTTGTGCTCTATGGACAGGAGTGAACAAGGACATAATGTGGAGAATTAGTTGCCGTTTGCTGGGTTAGATAAAAAGACAACACCATCAAAACACTACCCGCTGCCTTTACCGCCGCCACCGCTACAGGGAATGCAATTCGAATTCTTTCTTGAGGTCAATGGACAGAAGTCCTGAGTCCTGCTGATTTTTTGTTGTTGTTGTTTTTGGTTTTGCTTGTGGTTAAATTTCTTTAAGAAAATTTCTGTGGTTTCCATTGAACCTCCACTACTCACAGATATACCTACCGTCCAGAAATGGCAGGACAATATGAGGATCGAGGACATTGGTCAGTGTCCTTGTTGTGTATTATAGTAGTTGGCTGCCAAATGACAAGATATATGTAGGTACAGGTACAGGGTTATTGTATTTAGAAAAAGGACAATTGCTTAGAAGGATTTCTCGATTTCAATTCGTTTGATTTTTTATTTTTTTTTTCATTTCTAATGTTTTCATTTTATAATAAAGAGAATACAATAGATTTAACTAATTTCTCTTGGTTTAAGGCTTTTGTTAGAAGAAGATTGTGTTCATGGTATAAAGGTACAAAGGAAGCCTCTTGTTTGGACCACCATGTAATATCTAACTTCTTGCCCAGATGTTTGTGGGGAGTGAAAATGGGCTGGCTATTGTATGCTCTTTTTGCTTTGTATTGGAATGATGTCAAAATTATTTCTTGGAAAATTTAGTGTTTGATGTGGAGACACTTTCTTGACAGTGGTGTCGTGTTTTGAAGTAGAAATCGGACAAACATTCTGTGTATAAAAACGGTATTAAAATGATGTATAAATTTAAAAGTATTCCAAAAAGAACTTTTATTTTGACAGCTGACATTTTTGAAGCTAAATTAGGTATTCTTTAAACGACAAAATATCGTATTTTGCATAAAGACTTAGGTCTAGAGGCTTCTAAAGTTCGAAACAATCATTCCTAGTTCCTAGAAAATGCAACTTAATTGCTAGTTAATTAAATTAATTAACTCGGTTTCATGTAACCCTTAAAAACGTTTTTTTATAGATCAAAAATCTATTTAATATTTTTATTGTTAACAAAAATTCCTCTGATTACTTCAACCCTTACCAAGGTATACTCTGAGCCCTAAACTTAAACATTATTGTCAATAAATCATTTCAATATATGACCTTTGTTAATAAAAAACCTTGTTTTGTTTTTATGTTTGGCTTTGAAAGTCGATAAAATGTAAAATCATAAATAAAAAATTCTAATTTGCATTTTATTCAAGAAATTATCAAAAACCCATACTTTGACATGTGCTAGACACTTCTTTTCGGCAAGAGGCGGCTTTGTGTGAGTATCTTTCCAGAACAATGCTTCTGTCCGTCGTCGTCGGTTATCTCATTATCAATCGACGGAGAATGAGAACTATAAAGAAGGCCATAGCCCAGAATCAACCCCATTAACTGATCTTCTCCTTCGAGGACTATCTTAAGTTAGAACCTTAAAAAAAAAACACACTAAAGGTAAGCTTCAACCGACACATCACCCACCAGAGAGAGAGATATAGGAAGGAACACCTGGTCTTATTTCCCAAAAGATTATCATATAACATCATACCTTTCCACTGCACTGGCACTCTCCTGAATTCCGATTCGAGAATATTCATAAATTTCACATGTCCAAACAAAGAACAATGCAGAACCTCCACCATCAGCAGCACCACAATGTGCGCCTTTTGTCTTAAGAGTCTTAGATTCAGTGCGAGGACCTCCACTGAAGACCGACCGACCGACGACGATGACTACGAACGACCATGCCGATGCAATGCCCACCACCTTCATACCACCACCTTCAACATTGCCACTGCATGGGCAATTAATTTTTGTGAACACACACAAACTTTGCCCAGACCAGACCAGCCCAGAAGATTTATGAACTGTTGTGCTTCCGCGTAGATACAACTCCCAGATATCCTATCCCATGCCCACATCGCATTCGGGGACCAAAGGAAAATCATCGAGGAAACTATCATAACATTCAACAATCAACACTTCTTGTTTATAATGTCTTAATTATTTAAATTTTTCCTGTGCCTTTATTTTTTCGACTTTAGCCGAAAACTACGAAATTTTGAACAATTGAAATTTCATATTCATAAGTGGAGCATTTGCATAGGGGCCCGATCGGCCAGTCCGCCGCCTGGCCCGCATTTTTTGGCCCGTCCGTTACAAACATAATATACTCGAGAGTTTGGAATTTAAAAATACATAATTATTGTCTTACGGGCCTTCATATGCATGACTAACTCTAATGGCCTTGTAAATATTTGAACCCATGTCCAGTCGGGTTCCTTCCTCTTTGACAATAATAACTAACTATTTTGACAGCAGACTTGGATAGTTTAAATTCGGCCAAGTAGAACGTTATGATTTTCGGCCTCCCTTCGGTCTGTACGATGCGATGTGTGTATATTTTAGAAAAACCTACCCAATCCACACCTTGGTCTAACTAATTGACATGGAAAAATAATTTATTGACTTTAAGGGGGAAAAAAGGGTACCGACATAGAGTCATTATTTTTAATTTCAAAAAAAAAAAAATATTAAAACGATTTTCCCCCGATGCATACGAGTATGTTTGTTTTTTTAATTTGAAAGCGTTTATCACTCATTAACACGCGTATTTTTTTCTTGTTCCTTGTAAGAAGAAAAAATTTAAATCAGACGGTTCAAAATTTACGATTCTAACTCCAAATTATTGATATGCCAAGGGGTCGAATTTAACTACCTAACTTTGAACATTTTTGAAAGAAAGTTAACATGAGTATCAAAACCTATTATGGGAAAGAGTCTATATATAATATTTATGAGAAATATAAAATTTTATTATGAAGCAAGGAAAAGGAATAATAATTGGCGTATGTACCTACATAAAATTGTTTTCTTGTTGAAATTTGTGCATTTTTTTAAAAGTTACTTTTATTACTTTTTAACAAAAAAAAAGAAACATATTTTTTATGGATGTGAATTTGTTTGCCTTTGGTGGGACATTATATACATATGTTTCGAAAGAGACCCTATGAGTACTTTGAAATTAAAAAAAGGAATTTTTTGAACTTCAATCTAATATAACGTTCTATGTACTGATCAAACTCATGAGTTAAATAACTGCATCTTAAGCATAGGTAGTAATGCAAGTTAACAAGTATCAAAAATTTATCTCATATGAATTAGTAACATAATGTACATGTGGTAAGTAGTGGAACAACTTGTAAAGATTGTTTCAAGTATCTATATTCTTGAAATAAAATTTCCATGGCCAATTTATACATTTGTAGCTAAATTTCCTCAATTATACTTCAGGAATTTCATCTTTAGTCTTGAATCGATTGTGGAGCAATTGCATAGACTTAAATTTTGTAAACTTGTCAAATTCCAGCATCATGTCCAAAAGTTATCAGCTCTTCCAGAAAACATAAAACTTTTCTTGGAAAATTGTGATTAATTTGTTGATTATGTAAAATGTAGCGCCCCCTTTTTGACAATTAATTTTGTCAACAGCAATGACTTTGAATTCTGGTAATAAAAAATCATCAATCATAAGTTGGCAGCCCACTCCATTGCACCATACTTCCTCTTGAATAAAATAAGTTCAAAAATGGACACATTTTGATGCTTCTAGAGATGGACTTTTTTGCGTACATGTGTTTTAAAAAATTCTCAAAAAATCGACGGGAAATTGACAAAACTTGGTTTTGGAAAACAATATAGTTCTTGAGAGATAACACCAACACTTTTAACTAACTTTTAACAAAAGAGCTCAAATTTTTCTGACCGAAAAGTTTCTTGACTTCGTATGTACCAAAAGGTGCTTTAGTTGTTGAACTATGACTGCAAAATTGTCATTATTTTTGTACAGAATTTCACCAATTACAATGTTTTATTAAAGCATTCCATTTTACATAATGGTATTATTTTAGCATATCACTGTCAAAAAAAGGCAGCTTACAAAATGAAAGCTGTTCGAATATTGTGATATTCAGAACAAAACCTTCGAAATTCATTCATATTTCAAGTAATTATTTGAATTTTGTCAATATTGTTCAAAAACATTTAACATCATTTTTATTATCCTTTTCAATTGTTCAATCCTGTTTCAATTCGTATGTCAATATAAATTTAAATTAATCATTCGTAAATTAAGTGTCAAATTTATCTGTTTTTACAATGTAGTCACTCTAACTATTAGAACGGTTTCTATATAGTGACGAAATTGAAAATTTTTAGTACTAAATAATTATTTCTTTATGTTACTGGCCCATGTTTGCCAATTCAGACCAAAAAGTTGATAACAACTGCAATCTAGAAAACCCTCCATTGACAGTAGATGTGTTTTATTCAGTGCTGAATAGCTAGTGCAGCATTCAAGTGAATATAAAACGATCAAACTCACTCATTTTTTTGCTGACGTCTTTTTCACCGCCAATAAAATTGTTGTTGTTTGTCAAAGGTAATTTTGCTAGCTATGCATCAGTGAACACACAACAATGATACTAATGACATTCTCAAAAAAAAAAAAATGATTACCAATGACGACACGAACTCAAAATCTACATCAAACATTGACTTTTCTTGGGACACTTTTGACGCTCTTAAATCATATGTGATTTGATGATTTATGTATACAAATTAGGTCCACTTTCCTGATGCTTCTCCAGGGCCCATTTAAAGAAAACATGTCACTGTCCAGTGGTCATTCACCTTCAGCTAATTGGTAAGTTTAATTTAGTGCAGATGAAAACCCAATTCATGGTGCAATATTCAGTAAGAAGGCTCAATCCACTGCAGTCTCTGACAAGTAACAGTTTCCGAACATCTAGTTTTCAGTAAATTTGCCACAACACTTTGAAGAGACCTATTAGTAGGATGGTTTTGGAAACCTTAAAATGGGCGAAAAGCTCGGAATGTTGTCTGTCCGAAGAGAACACCCTTCTTGATAAGAAATAGCATCATTTTAAAGGATTGTTGACCACTTCATCTGATATTTCTGTCTTCATTTGTGATTTAGCAAGCAAGCTGATAAAATAGCAGCTAATTTTGACAAAAGTATTCGTGGCTCCAAAAATATTATCGTTATAAATTTGTCGAATTTAAAAATGACAAATGAAAAAACCCTTTACAAGAATTAAAGTTTTTCATTTTAATTACTACTATGTAATTATGATAATATGGGTATGGACTACACCCCTAATGATGATAGTAATTAATTTCCAAGTCATTTCTTTGTTTTTCTTACAAGATCCACCTTTGTGCTAAATTTCAAGTTACTACGATATTTTTATGTAATCGAGAGGAGTTGAGAATCATCTAAAATACTTATTTAGACAAAATTGTACTTAAAGATCACCTAATCTATGAATTGGAAATTTTAAATATATTCCAATAAGAGTGTAAGGCCTTGAGGCTCTTGAAACTGTAATTTTTCTGTTCAATTTCTTCTTCTAGCACTTCTAAACTATAATATAAATCATTTCGTTCATTATTATACCACCTTAGGTGTTAAAAGTAGTATTGGCTTGCCTATAAAAACTTAAATAAGTCCACACCTCACTCTACATTTTAAAGGATACTAATAAATTTCAAAGTCTAAAAAATTGTATCAGTTAATAAAATTAGATTACTAAATAATATTTCCTCGTGCTCATTATTTAGCGCCTTAAAGTTAAAACGCCCATTAACACCTAGGTGCAACTATAAGAATAACTTAGATACTTCCTTAAGAATAAGTCTTACTTTAAACCTATTTTAATGAAGGTTTTACACCCAAGGCCTTACAATAATAAAACAAAATGTAAAATACTCGTACATCTGTTGGATTGTAATATTTGATGTAAAAAACCAAACAATTTTACAATTTCAACACAAAATACTTTGACTTAACGATGTAGGTATGCATTTTCTTTTGTTTTTGTCGAACACAACAAAGGATCCGCTGCTCATCCACATCGAAACAATTTTGCTAAAACACTGATTAATCACTGATGCTAATACGATATTTAAGTCTTAACTCTTCATCATCATTATCATGACCCCAAAATGCAACACACTTAACAAAAAAAAAAAAAGCACTTACCTGCTTTTTCTCACTCACTGGCCTTCACCGACAACAACAACATAATGGTCAAAACACCATAACAGCTGCATTTGATGTATACCATAATGTGGCCATAAGACCAAACTCCCATAGGTCCTTGTTTTAAGCCGCGCGATGCGATGGCGCAGAACGGTTTAAGCATAATCAGTGTTGTCCAGAGATTTAAATTCGCATTTTGAAGACTAATGAGAGCAATTATCTGGTTGTACTACCCTAACGAGATGGATTCTTAAAATGAATCATGTTTCGTGTCTTTGGAGCGATGATGATGACGGAGATGGTGGTGAAGACACGTCCAAATCGTTCAGCGTCCTTAAGGTCGACCAACTTGAAGTTCAGATTCTTTTTTTTTTTTTTTCAAAAACAAAAATAAGAGAAATATCAAAACCAAAGAAAAACGAAGAACGATTCCAACTGAAAGATTGGTTGGAATCGGCGGCGGCGGACTAACCAGAGGTAATCGTGTGGAACACTTGTTGGAGCTGGAGAAGTTGAACTCCCATCTAAGGGCACCATCATAGCATTCCATGCGCAATGGCGCAATGGTGGAGCGCAAAACTAAAGTCATTATCATTATCAGGGAAATTGCTTTGGATTGCGCTAGCAATGGAAGACGAAGTGAAGCACTGACGATACGAGTCGTCTTCGAAGTCGAAGTCGATCTACTCTACTTTAGGGCTTGGGGCTCTCCTCTTTTTTTTTCTGCACAAGTCTTCTCTTCTCTGGATGTGAGTTCCTAACAAGGAGGTGATATAAGTGGATCTAAAGTTGCCAAATTATATGCGGCTGTGGCGCACTAACGAATGGAGTAAGGCATCAGGTTGTGGCATCAGCATTCGGGGGGAGTGATCTTTGTGATGTTCCTTTGGGTCTGCACTCATTTCACTCTGGAAGGTGTAATTTTAATTCTGCAAAAGCGAAAAAAGGGGTTTTTGAATGATCATCATCGCGCAAGCGGTTCGCTTGCTGGTCGGGATGTTTCTGGTGTTCATATGGGCGAGGAGTATATTTGGAGGTTGTTTTTGGTTCGGTGGTGGTGGTGATGATGATAGTGGCACAGAGGGCGGCGGTGGTAGTGGTGCTGTAGAGATGAATTGCTTGCTTCCCTTTAACACTTTGTGGCATGCAATTTGTTGAAATTAAGCCGGAATTGGTATTTTATCGTGATGGGTTATACTTGATGGATTTACATAGTTTTGAAAGAGAAGTTGTCTGCTTAACAAGAAGCTGGGTTCTGGATACTAAATTTTTAATTTGGCTGTTATGCGTCAATTTGGTGCCATTTTCTGTTAAAATTTTTAAGATTTTTGGAATTTCAAAACACTATATAGATGTACATTTTTGTCTATTCTCCCGGTAATTATGATTTGACACTTGAAAATGACAAATATTATACCATCAATTTTTAAATGAAATATATTCAATATAGAGTTCCCTTTAAAGGAGCTACGCCCTACTACTGTGCTATAATTCCACAAAAGGTGGTACACTCCGGCGTATACTTATTTTTTTTATTTTAAAAAGTAAAGATCAAGCTTCAATAACAAGAGTAATAAGAGCCAACAAATCGTTGACTTTAACCTTGTGAAGACCACATCTTCTGCAGTTATTATGCCTTAGATGTTTAAACTCATTCATATTTCAATAATCATTAGCCGCACCGTGCAACTTCTCTCTAATCTCGGTCTAGCTATTGTTTTTTTTTTTTTTTCTTTAAACCAAAAGCCACAACTTTGGATCTCGGACTGCTTCAGCTTCAGTTCCTTTCCTGTATAGACTACATAATGCCATCTTTTTGTATATAGTCGTCTTTGTCGTCGTCGTACGTCGTATGGTCCTCATCGTCGTCAGTCAGCAAGCTAATTCGTAGTTACAACTTTAAAAGCAATCATTTGGAAGTACTCTTCCAAGATAATGCCATATATACAAACTATATTGAAGAATATTACAAGGTGCATATCACATCAGCTCCAAGTTTTATAACCAGGCTGGCCGCTTCTTCATTTCCATCTTTTTATTCTTCTGACTTTTCTGTATACAAAACGAAGATAAAAAAAAAAAGTCATCTTGCTTGGTTGATCTTTTTGGGTAGCGCTTCAAGGCGCGAGCATGCTACACCAAAGAGCATAAAATGTAAAACCAGGTATATATGTATGTAGGTACATTGCAGGACGCTCCAGTGGATGAAGTATAGGAACAACTTCAAGGCCCACCTTTACCTAAAACTATGCTGGAAATTGTATCGAAGGTGCAATGAGGAATGCAGCGGCGGCAGCAATGACGGCAGCGGCAATGGCGGCGATGTAATTGTGGGTTCCACAACACTCCATTTTACACCGTACATACAGCGCATGCAACAAAATAACTGACTTATATTAGAGCGCGATAAAGCTCAAGGTGAAGTTCACCAACGCAGTAGAATTCAACTGAGGAATCTCTTTTAGGCTGTCCAAAAAAGACTTAGGTATAAAAACCAGATAACTTCATCCTAAATTTTCGATTAAAAAATTATTCTGAATAAAATTATATCAAGATAACTTCAAGGCCAACACTTTGGAGAGATTTAATTATCTTTTTATTAAAATTTTGACAGTTCTCAGGATTTTTAATATAGGATTTTGAAAAAAAAATTAATTTTGATCGATTTGAACTTTCTCCATCAGTGGTCCTTGTGAAATTCCCATTAATTTGAAACTGCCAACCTGGAACTAACAATATAAATGCCTACCCTGGCTGTCTGACTGACTGACTGCTTTAGATAATGATTACCCTTGATAGTAATTCGTTATTTCTTCCAAGGTAATGAATGTGCATCCGCATGTTGATGATGACGACTTTACAAAAGTGACCAAGACAACTTGACTTGTCTTATTCTTATTCTTCTTCATCATCGTCATCGTCATTTTCATCGTCATCATCATCATTTCCAGCTTCATTTTGGTTGGTCCTCAGAACTAAAGGTTGAAGTCTCGAGTTGAATCGATGTTGTGTATATGGAAGTCCTTAATAAAAAGGAATTCCGAAAGATTAAGTATTGCAATTGCACGCAGCTAGGATGGTTGGCTTTTTGCCTGATGTGCGTCTATATCGCTGCCGTCAGTTGCCGCCACCATTGCACTGACCGTGCCGCAGGGCTATAATCTCCATTTAAGCGAGCATCAGAGCGCAAGTTTCGTGATGTCTGCAATGGTGCGTAGAATGAAGAGTTCAGTCTTTGCATTCAGTCTTCACCAGTCTTTCTTAGCCCAGTCTCGAGAACCTAAAGCATCGTCAGTAAGTATTAAATCGGGGCGTTCGTAAACTATAAGCGAAAAGTTTTGCGCATTTGTGCGACGTGCTTCTGGTGCATTTTCTGCTTGGCTGCTGCTGCAGCTACTGCATGCCCCGTTCCGATGCATCAGTGCTCTGTCTTGTATGTCAATTTAAGTTACAATGCACCAGGTAGCAATTACCTAGGATATACACGAGTCTATAACACCACACCTTACCATGACTCCATCGTGCGTCGTCGGTCGTCTGAGTCGGTCGTGTGAGCCTATATTCTGGTGATGCGCAGTTTGTTCACCTTGAATTCATGTCATAAGGAAGCAAGTGAGTGGAAAGGCATTTTTGTCTTCTTTTTTTTGACAAACTACTGTCACTTCTTTTATGATACGACCTGGCTAAAGGCCGAGTCCTGGAGGCGCCAAAATCGGACATTCTCCCATCGAGGGTATATTTTTCCTCATTGTAGGGATTTGTACATGTAAATTTTTTTGTTTTTTTTTCGAAATTTCGACAGAATGCAAATTAAATATGTTTTGTAAGTTTGCATCTGTCATTGCGAGTTGCTTTACATTTCCATAGCAGTTTGTCGACTCAAGTCATGGAATCTGATGTAGTCCAATTATTTCTGCCTGCGTCTTATAATGTATGTATGTATATCGATGGTTGACGAATTTTGTGGTTATTTTTTTTTTTGTCTGAATTCGTATTTAAATTTTGGTTTACCGATAACGAGATTATACAAGAGATTTGACTGGTTTTTTTTTTTGTGTTGGAACATAACAATGCACGAATATCTTAAGTAGTTTTTGTTCAATTCAATTTGAGCATACGTAGGATAAGATTTCGATCATGAGGGAGATAAGATACGTAGAGGTATCTAAATTTGGAACGGATCAGTTT
This sequence comes from Scaeva pyrastri, assembly GCA_905146935.1. Classification (NCBI taxonomy): domain Eukaryota; kingdom Metazoa; phylum Arthropoda; class Insecta; order Diptera; family Syrphidae; genus Scaeva; species Scaeva pyrastri. The sequence continues at coordinate 20,238,888 of LR989927.1, read as the reverse complement.
TTGCTCTTACAAAATAGTCATTGAAATACAGTCGCGTTCCTTAATAGTTTTTTTCCAGCTTTAAGAGAACGTTGTACATTTATATGTACTAAATTTAAGTAAAACTAATTGGAATACTTCGTTGTGATGAACTGCGTTATTGACTGAATTTTAAATCTTAATTTATTGACGAGGAAATACTACACATGGCTTATAACAAACTTGCTTTACAAAATAGGTCCCGAATTATGGTTCTATGAATGTAACATAATTTAAGATTTAAGGTTGTGATTTTTGACGAAAATAATATTTATTTGACATTTTGTATCTATTTTTTGTTTGTGTTATATGAAATCATGTATCTTATATCTTATAAAAAAATGACAATTGATTTTTTCGAAAATTTTAACAGATATCGAAAATGTCCTTTCATATTTGTAAGAAATTGTATTGAAGTTGATATCATTTTTGTTTCATTGTATATTTGACTCAGAAACATTTTTTGAAAGTTTTTCCTTTTTTAAAAAATAACAGTGCATTGATTTTTTATAAATTTATACCAAGTATTGAATTACACCATAATGTGCAGTATAAAATTACGTTGAATAATCGGTAGCATTACTTTCTGAGATATTTGTGACCAACAAAAATTTTCACTTTTTCTTCTATTGATATAGTAAAAAACCACTCCATAAATTTTTATGAAAGTCCCTTTTTTTTATCTTTTGAAGTTATTAACCGTTAAACAAAATTTTATTGTAGTCAAAATTTTTGCTCCTTTTGGAGATATTTTAGATATCGTAAATGAAAAATGGTATCTTGAACACGCAGGCTTATCTCTAAAAATTACGTTTTAAGATTCTAGAGACCTTAAAACCTCAAAATTTGTCCAAAAATTTGTATTTGTTAAAAGTTAAATACCATCGTAAAAATATTTCAAATCCATAATAATACCATAATAATAATTGAGGAAATCATTACTATGGAAAAAAATCCGGAATGTTTTTCACACCACTGTATGTACATATAAAACATTTTGGAACTTAGAACGCTTTAAAAACACAAGCCTAAGAAATATGAAAACTAATCCACAGGGATTAGAATAATTTCTGGGTTCAAGCACAGACCTTTTGTTGCCAAATAATAACTTCGTCAAAACCGTCATGTGACGATGCTTGGATTTTTCATTTAATAACATGAAATACCTATCAAATGTTTTTAATTTATTGTACAAATAGCTTTTAGTTATGTCCTTTTATTATTCAATTACTTCAGAACTCTTTTTCGACAAATTCAGTAATATAAGTTTCAATAAATTTGTTTTGTCTGTCAAAATTTAATTTTTGAAATATTTTCTCATGTAATTTTAAAATTCTTGAAGGAAATTGCCTAGAAATCAAAATTTTCTTTGAAAACTGAATTTTTTTAAATTTAAGGCGAATTTTACTTCGTCATTTTATAGCTTTGGACTGACAAATTTTAACGGAAGTCTACTCAAATCTCAAAATATAAATTCCCAAAATATTTAATTATTACAAATCAATTTAACATTTTAATTTTTTGATATTTTTTAAACAAATTTTAGGTTTGTATTGAAGATATGTATATTGTTCGCAAACATTCGAAATTATAATTTGAACTACGAGATCGAGAAGAGACTTATTTTACGATTTTAACGAGACCAAATTAAGATACTAATCTCAAAATATGTTCTTCTTTATCAAGACAACAAGTGTTGAAAATTCAAATTCTAAAGCTACGTTGACTTTTGAAAAGTATTTGAACTAATTTCATAGCTGCTTGAATTTTACCCTAAATTAACATTAATAGTCTGTCAAATGTTTCCATACATTAAAACACTCTTTTGAATTTTTAAAATGTCGTCATACACGACATACATATACAATTTTCAATTGATCTTGTTTCTTGTTAAAATATAAGAAAGCAAAATATTTTTCCAACACCTTTTGAAAAAAAAACATCAAACCTTTGCCAAAAATTTTGAACCAAAAAATGATTCCCTTTGGTGTACTCTTAAGTATGGTATGCGCCTTCTGAAAATCATAACATTCTATAATGGTTTATTACTAAGAAAATATTGTTAGAGTCTATCTTTAAAAATATTTATATTATTATTCTTATAATAAGTAAGTACGACTTAAAAAAAATAATTAATTTTTATAAAATGTGTACGTATTTATTTGATGTAGATTTGGCGTTAATATGTATATTCATAACAGCTAAAAACAATTAATTAAAACCGATTTCACCAAAAATATAAAAGACACAAAACTTTGAAATATTTTGACTCTATGTATTTTTTAACCCCTATAGCTTTCAAATACATACACTAAAAATCGATTTATGAAGGTGTATAGGTAATTCTGTGTATGCAATAAAAAGCAGAACTTCAGTGATCCCGTTCCGTAACTCCCCTACTCTAAACTCTGCCATCAATTTCGCGATTCGTAAAACATAATATAGTTTAAGGTTCGAGTATGAGGACGAGTACTTTTCAAAGTCCTCTAAAAAGCTGGAACAATTTTGAAGCCATCATGCATGCTCTTGTTATACTATGAAGGTAAGGTTTTACTTTAACTCTATACGAGTATGTCTGCATCACGTCTATTTATGTGTGTAGCCATGAAGTTGAAGTAAATTAAAAAATTCCACACTTCAGCTGTCAAAGTAAAAGTGCAACTAATGTTACATCCGAAACGAAGATAATTAGACGACTACGAGGACGACGCTGACGCTGACGATGATGGTGAGGACGTCAACGGTGGCAACAACGTTAAAGGCGATGACGATGACAACGACATGAGGGCAAGGACGACAACGAAAACGAGCAGAAGAAGCTCATCCCAGACTCAAGCACAAGCAATTGCTTTTGCTACATACTATATTACGACGAGCGCACATACAGTAACTTCAAAATGTGTTTCTCCTCTTGTCAGTCTATCCTGTCAGTTAATTTCTCTCGCTGAACCCAAAAAAGAACTTCGACAAGGTTATTATTTTGTTTCTTTACCTTCTTCAGATTGTTTCAAGAACAATTTTCTCTAGAAAATGGCGCGCTAGCAACTGTTATTGAAAATTTGTCAATCATTTCGTCGGAAATTACTTGGATTGGGAGGTGGTTGAAATGCTATATATAAAGTCAAATAAAGGTTAAGTTCGATCGAATGTTCAAAAGGACAAAGGAATAACCCCAAACTGGGACAATTGGGGGCGAGACGTTAGACATCAAACTCCCAATAAAAAAATAAAAAACACAACTCCGACACTTCTATCCAGATAACCTCGATAAAGTTCATGCTCAAAAAAAAAGGAATAGAAATATGTACCTAAACCAAAATTGCAATCCCATAAATCACCAAACTGCAAAAGTCTATGCTCCAAGTCAGTTCCAGTTGGGACCGCTAAAAAAAAGGAGTGAATTTATTTCTTGTGTTGCCTAAAGAGGAGGAAATTGCACTTGTATCTTAGTCATAATATATCTTAAGGCGACTCACCAGCAACAATGAAGCCGCCCGTCGACGTCGTCGTAGTCGTCCGCCACAAACAATAGAGATGCATGAAGTCAGATGTACACCATCAGTATTAATCCATTCTGTGGAAAGAACTGAGCTTAAAAGAGGTCTTATATTATCGATTGGGATCTTCTTCTTTTTTTTTGTAGAAATACCCTACAGATGAATGCAAAATGTGCTCGATGCACTCTTTCGGGCCAATTTGGCCACAAATCTGCGGGAATGGCATATTATTCTACCATCAGCAGCTTCTTAGTCATGGTCGGATCGTAGGGGATCCAAGACTTGGGTGCTTAGTAAAATGTTGTTCGATCTTTTAAGCCATCTTTTTATCCAGAGTATCTCAATAATCATCTTAAACTGGTGTTCCCCAAGGTAGTTGCTTAGATCCTCAACTTTTAATTGAGTTCAGGTATATTGTTAGAAGACTAGAGATGAGTCATGCTTAAGTCACAGTAGTGTCTATCGTACTTTAAATTAAGTATCGTCCAGTCTAGTCGAATACGAAGCAAGATTGAGACGAGACTTAAGACAGCTAAGGCTAAAAGGTGACGAGACCTGTGCTGGGACAAAAACAAGATGTTAATTTGACTGAAACGAGACCGAGACTAGACTGAAAAAGAAACCGATAAAAACGTTACATGTAACATGTTTCGTCTCAGACTCTAACCCTTTCTAAATCAGTCGCCTTAAATCTTAATTGCATCCAAATACAGCCCTGTCTATTTCTTCCATAAATCCTCGACTTCTGAAAGCTAAACAACGAAGACCACAAAGAATTGAAGAAAAGAACCACGACGAGGATGAAGATGATGATGATGCCTTCTATGATGATGACAGCTATATGTGAATGGTTTAACACCCACTTGACCTGGACTTGCCACAGCCTCAGTATGTTATCATCCATAAAGATATATTATAGAACTTTATGCCAGACCAAAAGAAAGAGAGAGAGAGAAAGACTTAACCATTCTATAAGTACCTTTGTAAATCCATTCGATTCGAATTGGCACTAATAAAGTGATGCACAACACTTTGAAGAACTCCAAAAGCTAATTTAACCCGGATGAAAAGAAAATGCCAATAAACAACAGTTACTTCTTCAAGGTAGGTTAACTAATCTATAGAAGGTACAATGGAGCACCACCACCTGAGCTGAGCATGAGCAACCATGCATGTGGCATTGAGGCAGAAATAGGTTATTGGTGTCAATTTTTGTAGGAGGATGGGAACTTTTGGTTTAGACTCAACCAACATTCGACTCGACATCAGTGTTTGTCTTGGTTAATGAGAAAATTCCACATAATAATGTGCAGTTCCATCGTCGTCGTCTCCTTTTGAAAGTACAGGCATATTAATCAAAATATTCCTGGGTATAGACCGATTGACATTACCATCACAACTATAACCTCCTTTCACACATCTCTTCGGTGGTAATCAGTCATCGGAAGCATGGAGTTCCGAAACTTAACTTTGTCTATGTTTACGTAAACTCCTGATGAAATGTGAATGGTAGAGGCTGATTGATGAAATTGTTTTGTTGGTTTTAGTCCTGGGTTTAATAATCAGCATCATATAATAAGGAATGCAGTCTAATTTGTGGTGTTACATGATGAGGACTTTTATTAGGGCGGGCCAACTATGTAAGTCTAAGGATCTTATGGCATAAATTAGAGCAGAGATTATAGGGGACTTGGACTTCTTTATCTTCGACCTGGATTTGGTTTCTTGAGCAAATGTCATTCAAATAAGTTTTTGATTTTGCAAAGGATTGTCAATGAAGCGTATAAAAGGATTCCCGTTTCGGTATGTCTGTTTGATCCATATGAGATTATAATGTACACAATATATGCGTACATTTTTATGTCAGAGGCTTGAAGGTACCTTTACCAATCCTAGAAAAATGTCGTCAAAATGTCGTAACCTAATCGTTAGGGCACACCTTTTTCTGTCCTTCTGTATATACATACATATATGAATCAACAATAAGAACAACAACAACAAAAAGCTGATATCCTGTTTTTTTTTTTTTTGGAAACCAAATCTATTGCTTTATCCATATTATTATCCTGTGATCGTTTCTTTTGGCATACGAACAAAATAAAAGAAAAAGAAAAAAACCGAACCAAATAATAAGAAATTGAAAATAAATAGAAAAACGTATTGAATGTCCTTTTTCCTTTATTTTGTTGTTTTTTGTTGCTCATAGTCCTTTGACATTCCGGTATGTAATTACACGGTGACATTTTTTTTTTTTGCCGTGTCATCTGTGCGTTGTTGTTAGCCTTTGAATGTACATATAGGACATGATGTCAACGTGGGTTTAACTAGGAGGCTTGTTTTTTTTGTTTGTTGTTAGCGGCAGGATAGTTTATAAACGACCCATCAGCAGGTATAGAGAGGAGAGAATACGGATTAGTTGGTCGCAATTTGTGTCATCGAATGGATGGACATGGTATTCCGAATTTATGCAAAAAATAGGAGAATACAAAAAAAAAGCTGCCTATGTATGGATAAATGGATTAGAAGAGGGCGAATGTGGGCTTTGTTTAGTTTATTGTTTATTCAATAAAAAGGACCAGAAGGCTCCGAATCGATTTGAATAGAAAATACATTACATACATATTTTAGTGTGCATAAAAATAACTGCTATTCAACGAGTTGATTTTTTTTTTGCAGGAAAAAAAAAACAACTTAAGGGAATAGGTTTAATTTTTTATTGGTATATTTAATTTAAATTTTGGATGAAACAAAGAATTTTTTTAAGGGATATTTATTTGTAATTAATAAATTTTTCTAAGAAATCTCGAGAATTTTTCATACTTAATGTCTGTCACTCTAAATTTGAAAATTTTCCAAATATATGCTTTTTCTATAGTGAAACTGGGAAAATTTAAAAATTTATGAGTTTTAGCAAAGAAAATAGAACCAAAGTTGTCGAAATTTGTTTTGATATTCCACAATTCAGACATAAAGGACATTTTTAGAACTTTCTATGTTTTCGGAATGAGACATTTTAAATGATTGTATAATGTATTATGATGTGGAATTTTCGCTCAAAGGATTAATGCATTTGTTTAACATAGAAGAGAAGATAAAATAGTTCCTAAAAAAAGCCGAAAAACGAGGTCCCGTAAGTTTTTTAGGGTTTCATGGAACTTATTTTTGTACTGAAAACTCAATTTTTGTAAGCATATTATATGCAATTTTATAGCGATTTCAATGCTTCAAAGTGAAATTAAGAACCAGATTTTAACTTGTGGGTGTATTTTTCCAAAACTATAAGCTAGACTTAAAATTTAACAATTCACAATAAAAACTCGGTATCAGCATAGTGATAAGGCTCATTTTAATAGACCGAGACCGATATTGAGTCGAGAATGACATTATTTTAATTTTTGCGATACTTAGACGAGGCTTGTAAAAATCAGAAATTAGTGTCTTTGATCTAATTTTCATTTATTTAATTATTTATAATTTACAACTTTATTAAAAATTCAACTTTTTGTTTAAAAAAACTCTCCATGAAAATTTATCCATTTGTTAAAAATTTTAGTACACAAAAAAATAATTTTAGGTCAATATCAAAGCTTGTTTTCAAGATATTGGAGTATTTTTGACAATTTGACAATAATCAAAATTTTAGAATTTTATAACACTTGCAAGAAATTTATATTTTATAATTACCAATTTTTGGCAATTTTTCTGGTTTAAAAAAATTAAGATGAGTTTATTTTTTTTTCATTCATATTGAATCATCATATTGAACGTCAGATTAAAATAAATTTAAATTAACAGAATTATTTTTTCCTGAGATATTTGTGACCAACTAAAATACTTGTTCTGTTTTTTTAATATTAAAGTAAAAAAAACTCAGAATTAAGTCCCATCTTTGACACAAAAATCAACTCGAAATCACATAAAGTGAAGGTTCTGAGTGACATTAACTTTGTTTTCAATTTTTGTTGAAGATGCATGTAGTAAGTGCTATCAATATAAAAACTTAATTTTCTGTGTCATTTGTACTTCTCCATCAGGTCCAGAAAGCTATCGAAATTATACTAGTTTTTGAAAATGTCGCTAGAGTCTTTCATCTTCAATATGTTTTTTTCTTTTTTCTAATCATAACAAGTGTTAGAGATTCTAAAACAATTGAGCCCCGGTAAACATGTTTTTTATTATTCAATTTCCGGAAACACTGCTAAAATGAATACTAATTGTGCAGCCATAATTCAAGCTCTGCACCCATCGATTCCACCCACCAATTTTGGATACCAATTACGCCTACTTTAAGGACCCTACCTTAAACGCAGACACCCACCTAAATATAATAAATAATTATTCACAGGTATATCCTCAAAATTGAATCATCGGAAACACTACACCCAAAAATCATACCTTCCCATCTTAACTACACTTTGCCCTTAAAGCTACATAAACCATTTCGACTTTGAGGCAGGCCTCAACATCAACAGTCTTCTGTTCTTATGTCCACAATTTAGTCAATGTCCTGAACAATGTCCGACGACGTCCGTGTCCGGCCTATCTAATAAATTTCACATAAAACCAAAACCATCTGTAGGCGGCCGACTGCCACGAAGAAGACTTTTCTTCCGCGTCATCAGGATCAGAATCAGGATGACATGGATTGGTTGACATTCTTCTTCTTTCGCTTCATCTTCTCCTTCACATCACTATGGCGGTTAACAAATTAATTGGTGTTTACTGCGATTTGCATAAATTTCCATTGAAATTACCTCCAAAATTACCGAGTCGTTTGTGTGTCGATATACGATGATGATGGTGCTACCATCCTTCCAATATATACACACACATAAACAAAGACACCATCGTCACATTAGGCATCCGAAATTAATTTGTCGTCCCAACTTGCAGGGCCCCTCTGGATGAAAAGACCGACAGTGAAAAACGACAAAAAACCCCAGGCTCTCAGTGAGTGGGCGGCTTTGCTAATGACCAAACGCAACTCACCCAAGTTACACATCAGCTAAGACCGAGAGTAGCAGAGGAGTACATACACTCGTCGTCGTGTCGGTCGTTGGGGTTTGGGACAGGACAGGAGGTCCTTGAGTTCGGTTTTGTTTGGAAAGATGGTGTCATCGATAATTGCTGGTGTGCACGCATAAATATTTTCCTCCTCAATGTGGCCAAGAAGAAAAAAAAAAAAAACGACCAAGCCACGAAGTCATCATCTGCACTGGGAGAGTAAAAACAAGGAAGAAGAAAAAAAGTGTTTACCTCGTCCCACTTAAGTTGGAGTATGCTGAACCACTTGAGGGGCACTTTTGAAAAATGTTTGCTCTTCTGACGCCTGCCACTACCACGGCACATACACGTATACAAGTGTTACCAACCTACCTACCTACCTGCCTAAGAGCTTGGAATTGTGGTAATTGGCTGTGGTGTTGTGTGTTCATATGTCGAAGAGTGATTCCTAAACAGGGTGACACATATCAAGTCCGAAGAGTTGAATCCCATTAGACATAACGCAGAGCAGGCAGGCTCAGGAACTCACACACACAAACACACACACTTCCGCATAAGAAGATGGAATGAGGTTTTATTTTTTTGCCACATTTTGGTGTGTTTTTTTTATTTGTGCTATTTTGTTTGCTGCCATCATCCATCATTTGTGGTCATTAATCTTGGGGTATTATTGGAGTCAATTAGACGAAGTGTATCGAAGAAACAGGAATAAAAACAAAAACATAAAGTCAGTAGGGCAAAGTGGTTGCAGGATTGAGACCATCATCATCAGGGAAAGTCATAATGTAGAATATGTGTCGGTATATGTATTTCCGGAGGGAATAACCACCATATTTGGATTGATTAAGGATATGTGTTTTTTTGCATCTTGAAAGTGAGATTGTTATTGGTGAAATGAAGAGCTAGAAATTTTCAATAATATCTACCAACAAGCTCGAAACGAGTTTGCAGCTTATACAGATGATGAAACTGTAAGGTCTTCATATTTTAAAGTTGGTTGTGAAAGTGAAAGTGAATCTATCAAGTGTACAAGAAAATATTTTTCTTTTGAACGGAATAATTGAATTCTTTTGGAGTGACTCAATTCGACGTCTTATAATAAGATCTTGTTTTCATTGAGTAACTTCAAAAAAGTTCAAAACTTCCCTGCAAAATCAAAGTGTTTGCTTTTAAAACTGGAATATTTTGAATTTGTTGCCTCTAAAATAAGCAATTTGATAGTAGGAGCTGACGTTTTAAAAACTTGAGATGAGGGGCGATTACACTACGATTCTCAGACAAGGCTCTTGTTTCATGACAATTCTATTTATCACTAATATAGCAGTCATTGTTCTTATTGATGATTAGTGATGTACTACGAACAGCCTTGACAGGAACCGGAGGAACTTTCAAAAATCTTAACTACGCAGACGACAACAAGGAGAAAGAAGCTGCCATTCCTAAGCTGAAAATCAATACGGGAAAAACTTGGGAGCTCTCAGTCATACAACTAGAAGAGAAAGTAGAGAACTTCCATTACCTTCAAAGCATTGCCTCTACTGAAGGCCGAACTGGACAGCCTTAACAAAAAACTACGATTGATTCATTCAGACGTGGAGTCAGTATTGTTATATGGATGCCGCATCTAAAAATAACCTTCATTATTAGCAGTCTACGAAACATCTCACGGGTTTAACGAAGGCAGTGGAAGTAGATTGGGTACACGATTCGAGAAGGCAATACGGAACAAGCAACCCAATGAAACCCACTTTTTCAAGGGAAGGAGAACAGTTGAGGATGAATTATTGAGATTAAGGAAAAGATGGAGAGAGTTCGAAAACATCGCAGGAAGTCGAGCACAATATCGTGTAGGAGTAGTTGAGCTCGTATGTCCCGTTAGGGTATACCCACAGGCTTTGTAAGTCTGAGGACTTAAGAAAGTGAATAATTTTTTTGTTTAAAACTCTCAAGGATTCTGAATATGAACTTGATCAGAGCTACTTTCTCAATGGTGTTCCTCAGGAAAGTCTATTAGGGCCACTTCTTTTTATCTTTTGTATCTAACTTATTAAAGATGAATTCCTTTGCCTGCGTTAAAGTACCAAGTTTTCTTCTGTCAAAATTTGATACTGTGAAAAAACTATTTATTAACATTCTTTCTTTTTATTTATTTATTTAATATTTTAGATTTTCCGTTATCCAAATTTTATTGCAAAAAAAAAAAATATTTTAATGGTAGATGAAAAATTAACTAGTTACGCCACTGTTTTCTGACATCTAATCCTGCATGTAATTTTGAAAAGACCATGCATTCGATTGTGATAAATTTTTTAATATGCCGCTCTTTGACCGAATCCGTATCAGAAACTCTACAGAAATTTTTGGCATTTCTGCAATGTCAATCGGATTTTTCTTGTATAAAGAATTTCAGTACAAAATTTATTTATTCTAAGAGAAAATACCCCAAACTTTATCATCCCAATAGTCTGCCAATGAATGCAGCACACGCATCCCTCCCCTCCCCCAAAACCACACTTGACTTCAACATACCGCAAAATTTCTAAAATTATCTGCAACTTTTTGCAAGTTCGTATTCGTACTTCGCGTGTGATTCTTGTACCGGAGTGTGCATAGCACTCCATTAAAAAAAAGAAAAGGAATCATCTGACAAATTGACGTTTCGGGGATTTATATGCGTTGCACGAGTAATTAATGCCCTGGGAGATGGATATGGAGCTGATGGGTGATGGGTGATGGGGGAAGTCGACTCGTGTAGTTCTGTGGAACAAATTAGTTACATGATCATGTGGCATCGCGGCGCCTCACTCTGTGGTGGAACAATTGTAAATTTTCTTGATGTGGAAATTTGTTTTTTGTTCTTGTTTTTTTTTTTTTATTTTAGATTTTCTTCTGTTTTTGTAGTTTTTATTGTTGCACTCTTGGATGCACTTTGTTCCATCTGTCAGTTTATATAAATACTCGTATGTTCAGTGAACGTCTGGTTTTAGTCTGATGATGACGACGACTTTGGTCGTAGTTTTTTATGTCATGTCAGTTGGAATGTTCGCGGGAATAATTGTTGATACTTCAATTGTTTTTTTCACATTGAATTATATTTTCACTCCATATGACTCCATGGATACGAGGGACTCTTCTTTACTTGATGTTTTATGGTGATAATGTTGACAAACTAAATAGCATCTTGGATCATGCCACAGTGATGATGTCAATGTATGGAGGACTTGGATTGGTTTTATGGAACTTGTCAAGTTATATGACATGTGGTTTATCAAAACATTATAGGAGATAGGAAAATGGCTTTATATTGAGTCAATTTTTAAAAATTATATTTGTATAGATGGAGTAAACCAATCTCTTGTTCAAAAATCAGGAGCGTAGCTGTATCAGCTATTCGAATGGGGACCGGTCTTAAAAGGGTACCCAAGTTTTAGTTACTAATATTTGAGGAAAGCACGGAAGTAGTTGTTCCTAAAAAATACTCAAAACTAAATGGTGTTTTTTTTAGACCTGTGGTTTTCAATCTGACAATACTTTTTTCGGAGTTGTTCTTTTTGACAGCTGTCACTCGATTTATTCTCATTTTGGTTCTTCTTGAAAACCACCTACATACATATATATTATTCTTCTAAAATTGACAAAACATGTGCTTTCCAGATTTCCTTTATTATGTTGTCAAAATTCTAAGCCCACACATTTTTTAGAAACTCTTGACTCGAAAATGCCCTATATCACTGAAGATTGGGCTTACACCTTCCCCTTCTTCGAAATTTTGGCAACAATATACAATTTATTGTCAACTTTAATAGTTCCTAGACTCGAAAATTACAAAAAGTTACGTTTACTGTCATTTAATGTTTGATCATTGACTTAAGGGTGCGTTTTCTTTGAAAGTTTATATAGTTATCAAATCCCCATCCAAATTGGAAAACCCTTTACATAGGGTATACCGTATACCATCTGCCAATGAACCGTCTTATGACAGAGTATTTATTTAAATTTTCTGCTGACAGCTCGAGTGTCTTTCTATTTCTATTGTATACGACTCCCTTTATGTACTTGCAGTAAACTATGGATACAAAGATACAAAAACTTTAAAAGTTAACACAAAACACAACCATCTCAGACTGAATAATCACCACCAGTACCAGAACCGCCGCCACCGCGCCGTACATACTCGTATAGAAACTTTTAAACAATATTTCCGTGGAATGCATTATACTCGTATTTAGCTTATCAACTTCTCTCATGAATCTCCATTAGAAAAGTGAAAGGTTTTATACTTTCCGGGGACAAAACTTTCCCCATAAAATTCACAATAGAATCAGAAACTAAACAAAAACAAAAAAAAAAAACTTATTCCAAAGAAGTTCGAAACCTATTGTATCTCGACCATGTATGCAACTCGAACTCATCCATATCACTCGGCTTCGGTCGTCGTCGTCGTCGTTGTCCGTCTCGTCGGTTGGCGGCCTCTCTGGAGCATTAAAGTGCAACGAAAGGCTACCAATTTGTCATTTTGAAAATGAAGGCCGCCACTGTAACTGTGTGTCGGTTCTGTTAATGGTCGTCCGGACTGTGTATCGTCCGTCCGTCCGTGAAAAGAGATGCTCACTACCCACCCTCGCTTATATACTCGTCTCGTACCTATACTGATGATGGATGACCGCTGCGATTTATCTTGCTCCTCAGCTCCACTAAAACGACATGCAGACGGAAAAGTTCACCAAAAAGCTGTTCCGAAGTGTCCGGCGGGAAGTAGACAAATGGCCTCCCTAGAGTTTATGTTTTACGGTAAAAATATAAATAACTCAACAATATAACCAACCAGACCATCCATAGTCGGCTATATAGGAGGAAACTCTGGAACTGAATCTGAAGCTGAAGTTGAACTGGCCATCAGAAAAGGGGAGCAAATGTTACACAAAGTGTGCGGCAAACGACTTGACTCTGGGGTATCTTTTTCAAAGTTAAAGTGGCAACACTCTTTAATTGGACTCACATCAGTTCTTTAAGGCTATAAGGCATCCACTGGGATTGTGTGGTACGTACGTACTTGTGGAGGTGATGGTGTCAGTGGCGGCGGGGGTGTGCTTCTAACAAATGATGGTGCTTCCCAATGATGATGGTAGTCCATTAAAAAATCTTTTCTTTTATTGAAAAGTTCCTATATACGTAAGATGAACACCTAGCCTAGTGAAAGTTCAAAGTTTTGATATATGACCATGGCTCCGTGTAACCGTTGCGTTCTTCCTGAAATCGGAGAAGAGACTTATAATGCTTCCCCTGGGGTAGCCCATCATTCTGCTAAAAGACTGGAACTCTTTTCAATACGACTTTCATCATGAAATTAATTTACCTATACCAAACCACCTGCCAAGAATGGATCTAGAAAAAAGTGGGTATAGCTTTGTGCGTGCGCGTGCGTTTTGTGTGGCACAGATACTCGTTGCTATCTTGGTAGGCCATCTATACACCTTTTGGCCCTTTTTGGACCACAAAAATAGTTAATAGGTTTACTCCCTAAAGGTTTTGGATTGATTGCATGAATTGACAAAAATCTCTTTGTAGACCTTCTATAGACAGTTGATGGCTTTGAGGCAGGGTCGTGATTGATGAATGATGATCATGCGCGCGTGGTACCTTCTCACGCAGAGGCTTCTATAGAAGTTAACTAATTTCATTGCTTTCGTTTTTTTTTTTTTTTTTTTTGGAATAGGAAAACTTTTATAGGCAAGTTCGGTTGAAAGGTCGGTTCAGTCGTTTATATTGTGAATAGTCAGGAATATGATTTTGGAACTTTTCAGCTGGAGGCTGGTTTTTCGTGCTGGGGCTGATGCGTGAGTGGAAACGAAGAAACAGCAGCCGCCGCTGATCCATTTTAGTTAAATTCATTACAATTCATTCGACGACGACTACGACGGTGAGTGAAATTGGGAAAAAAGTGCGTATAATGAGATATTAATCGGTTGGGCGGGCGAGTGGTGGTAGAAAATTTAATTTTAACCATCATTTAGAGAGTCTGTTGGAATTATTGTAATAACTGGGAAAATTTCAACTTCTTTTATAAATTTCACTTTTTAATGAAGTGAAATTAATTTTATTGTGTTGCATTTCGAACAACAACTGAAGACATCCATTGAATGGGCGGAGGGGGGAAAACTCTCTATGGGATACTGAATTTGCAATAGGGAATATGGCAGGAATTTAAAAAGTTGTAAAAAAAATGGAACCAAAAAGTGGTACACATTGTACAGTCACAGTTCGCAAGACTTAAGAAATTTTGGGTCATCGTGAACCATTTTTTCGGTCAGCAAAAGTTAATCGTGTGGAAGAAATTGAGATGAAACCGTGTGCGTCACTCAAGAACAACTCAAAACATTGCTGATGCAGATCGTATAATAATATTCCAATAATATTCTTCATAAGACTTTTCCCTCGAATGCAGTTAAGTGGTTTGAGTGCCTTTTCCAGGTCTCGTACATATCAATATGTGAGCATTGAAAAAAAAATCGTCTTAGATCAACAAATTAGTCATGTTCCAGTCTAAGGCTTCAGGTATTAGGAGCATGTGAAAAATTCCGATCACAATACAATAACCTAGAATTAAACTGGGTCAAAATTATTGCCATGGTACGAGTATCTCTTTCCAAAACCTTCAGTTCTTCACCACGAAAAAGAATTTAAATTTGAAAAGAATCGAATCTTTTGATTTGTCCTTTTTTATCAGCCCCTTATCTTCTTTTTTTCCCCAAAGCAGATGTTTAGCCAAGAAATAAAAATCGTCTGTCGAAATTTGGAATTTTTCTTCACAAATTTTATTATGAGACAGGTTCCAGTTGTCAAAATAAATTTGATTGATAGGCACTTGCAGGATTTTTTTTTTACTATACCTTCTTTGACTTAATGCCTTTTTAAGGTCGTCGAATATACTATGTATGCCTAATCCTTTCTTATATTTTGTTGTCGTTATTATTTAGATGCTATTTATTTCTTATATCACACAATTGACTTAAGAAAAAAAGGTGAAAAGAAAAATCCAAATAAATAGATATGAGGATCAATCAAAGACGGATAACAATCGAACGTTATGGAGACAAAGAGTCTCGTAAAAAAAGGGTTCGTTGGGTTTTTTTTTTTTTGAAAGGATTTATTTTAGACCCCAGAGTTTTCATGGTTTCATTTTGTTCTCCTTGTTGATGATGGGTTCCCATAAAAGCCTCTGTATACCTATAACTCCGTGTGGTCACAATCAGATTTAATTGAATTTATTTCTTATAAAAAAATAAAATTAATTTCCAAAATACTATAAGTGTGTCCACTGTCCATTATAACCATTTGGACTATAATAATAATCCAAGGACAATAGAGGAAACGTTACCCAACAAGGATATCCTTCGGGGGCATTCTGTGTATCAGTAGACTGTATATGTATAGGTCGTAATGTGCACATTAATATTTGATCTATTTTCCTTGCCCTTACCCTTAACATAAAACCTTCTCAAGGTATGGGTAATTGACTTTATAGATTCTATAAATTTTCAGGGCTTAATAAATGTACTCGTGTATAGGTTAATCTTGAAAAATGGTCAGTTTGTTGTTGAATTAAAGGGACATTAAGCTAAATCTTCTTTAAATATTTTTGAAACAAACAAACACTTTAACTACTTAAGTGCCAAGGGCCAACATCATTTTTATAAACACAAAGTCCTTTTGATTAAAAACCCACACTATATAGTAGTTATGCTCTTGTATAACTTTGCATAAAACATATTGTCCTTTATGAATTGCATCCACATTATTTTTGTCTGGCTTCGTTTTTTGTTTTGTTTTTGTTTTTTTTTTTTAGTGTTTTGTGAATGAAAATGTATTTTTTGTCATGGAGGTATAAGAAGCATCATCATTTTCACATGCAAATAGAGCATTCACCTTGGTTTCTAGCTTCTCTAACACCCATCAGTACAGTGGTGTGCTTCTGAATTTATGGTTTTTCGAGGATATTTTTTGGATGAAATTTATAGGTAGGATTAAGTTAAAGACTTAAGAAATTTTAATATTTGTCAAATAGAATGAATTCGAAATAAATATCATTGTACACTCTCGAGATGTTTAAGTCTAAAATCAATTTTTGAAACTTTTTGGCAGAATTTTGTATTGTTTTTCAATTTTGTAAAAAAACTGTCAATATAATTTTTTGAAAATTTTCCTATCTGTCAAAAACGTAATTATATTGAAGTTGATATAATTTTTCGTTCATAGTATATTTGAGCCATGAACATATTTTTTACAGTTTATCTACATATTTAAAAAAAATTATACCAAATTTAAATTACATCATTATATTCAGAATAAAATTTGTTTCAAATGAAAAGCATTATCTGTTCCTGAGATTTCTGCGACCTTTTATTTTTATAAAAGTCCTTTCTGTATTTTTTTAAGTTATAAAAGTTATAACCTTTTAAAAAAAATAATTGAAATTGATATCTCATCGTACACAACAGAAATCTCTCTAGAAATGACGGATTTATATTCGATTAACCTTAAAACATCCAAATGTGTCAAAAAAAAATTATTTGAAAATGGGACCAATACAAATAATTCCCTATAGGAAGTGTAAAATGAAACTAAAATCTAAAATTTGGAATCACAGCAAGTTCGCAAGATATTCTAGTCGAAAAATATTTTTCCCAGCTTTTGTTTGACATTATATGTCAAAATCGTCACACACATAAAATTTTACGATGCATGAAATGAAATAAATTTTCATGTAATAAAAATAAAAATATTTCCCATTTTTTTTTTTGTTAAAAACTGTCAATTCGATAATAATTGTAAAAATTAACAATTTGTTGTAAATTGTAATAGAAATAAAACAAAATAAATTTTAAGTTAATGTCATTTATAACTCTCAAGATGTTCGAGTTTTTTGTAAATTGTCAAAAAAATGTTTGTGTTAAATTGTACCAGTTTCCCGATACAATTTAACGCAGTAAGAATTTATTCCCAAAATAATACTTCGTTTTGTTCTTACATATTCGAGCCATAAAATAATATTTTTCAGTTTATCTGATTTTAAAAAAATTAAAAAGTTAAGATAATTTTTAAATTTTTAATCAGTGGAATGTTAAAAAGTTATTTATTTCAAAGAAAATAAATTAAATAAGTTTTTAAGAGATTCTAATTACAATTTGAACTTTGTTTTGAAGACTGCCAACACATTTTGTAAAAAAAATTTAAGTTCATGTAGAAATATTACAAGTTACTCCTCAATTTTGACGATTATTAAAATAGAAAAGTGAAAAACGAAATCAAAAATAAAGTATCAAATTTGAAATTGAATATAATTAATCAAAACCTGAAATCTGACGAAAATTATCAACTTGTCAATTTTTTGTAAGACAATATATTTTTTTGAATATAATTTAATACATTTTTTATGTACCTACCTAAAAAATGTAAATTTTATAATTACCAAAATTTTATCATCTAGGTATTGACAAATGCATTATAATGAAAATAAAATACCTTTCTAAGTCAAAATCATTCCTTGTTCTGAAGATATTTTTGCCGAAAAACAATTTTTGACACTTTTCGGTAAATTTTAGTTTTTGTTTTCTATTTTTCGTAAAAAAGAAACTCACAATTCAAACATCTTGTTTAAAATTGTATATCTATGTATAAAATAAAATAAGAAACTTGATGTCAATATCGTTGCCAGCACTCAAAATATTCGAACCAAAAATTATTTTTCATTTTATGCAAAAAAAAACTATCAGTTGATTTTTTTCCAAAATTTTACCAGTTGTCAAAAACGTCATTTCACATTATAGAAAATAGTTTGAAGATAATATCGTTTTTCCTTCATTATATATTTAAGTGCCAAATTATTTTTTAGTTTTTCTATTTAAACAAAATAACGGTGTGTTGAAAATTTTCAAAATTTAGACCAAATGTGTATAACCTAACAATGTACACAGTCAAATTTTTTTAACTCAATAGCACTATAATTCATTCCTGAGATATTTCAAAAACAAAATTCAATTTGACTTTAAAAAACCACATAAAACATGTTATACAGTCAGAGACTTTTAAAAAGTTCTTATCCCAAAAATGAGTAGGTACAAAGAATTATGAGAAATTTCAGTGGAAGATCTTAAGTCCCCAAAACTGTGGTCTCTCATTTCCTCCAAACCAAGGACGTTAAAGACGCTTTACTAGTGAGTGATTGAGAAAATAATTCTTTTTTTTAACTTTAAAAGAAGCTATACATACTTTTTAAGATGTAAGTACAAAAATTAGCAGTACCATTGATTTATTTTATTTAAACATGATTACAAAATTTATTTTTGATTTATTTTAAAGCAACATAATTTGAGTAAAATGTCTTTAAGTATTGAATGTATTTTCGTTTTTCCATGGCTTTTACTCACTATACCTAGTATCTTATTTGATTGTTTGGGGAAAACTCATGACTCATGAGATTAAATCGAAAATAATTAATTAGAAATTAGTACTTAAAATATCATATCTCTGAGTAAGCTGCCTTAATATTGTAATGCCTGAATCTATGAAAATAAGTTCAAGTTTAAGATCATTTTCAATCAAGGAACCTAAAACCTTCGCCATTAATTTGATTGGAAAAAAGAAAAAGTAATCTGCACATCACTTTAACCAGGATGCTCTGCGAGAGAGGGTACCTAAACTTATCCTAAACACCTCCCTTTTATAATAAGTATGCACTACACTATAAATGTGTCTGTATGCATGGGTGTGTATGTGTATATTTTTTTGTATTTAAGTCCTTATGCGCCAACTATTTTTACGAGATGGAAGTAGTTTCCTTATAATCCTGCCTGCAGCATATCATTTCGTGTCATGTCC
Source organism: Scaeva pyrastri (assembly GCA_905146935.1). Taxonomy (NCBI): domain Eukaryota; kingdom Metazoa; phylum Arthropoda; class Insecta; order Diptera; family Syrphidae; genus Scaeva; species Scaeva pyrastri. The sequence goes on along the minus strand of LR989927.1, from coordinate 20,219,491 downwards.
TTAAGTCTTGACAACACGTTATGTCGTTATGCTAGTGCAACTTAATGAAAACTAATGTACGATGTACAATTTGCTTGCATTGCATGTCCTTGATGCATAATGCATAATATCTATATACATATGAGTATAGAGAGAAAAGCTCCCCCGCCCCCTGCTCTGACTTCCCTTCCATCACTATTTGTGTAAAAATGGCTATGTTTTTTGGTGCGCCGAGGAGGACGGGGTGATTTGTATTCACCATCACGAGGAGGGGAGGAGGAAGGACCGCGTGCAAAGACATCAGAGAAAGATGGATGCTGGTATATGGGATGGCTGATGATGTAAATTAAGTCAGAATGAGGATGTTTTTGCAATGAAGTTGATGATGTTGCGACAACGTTCAAGTGCAATCAAATTTAACATTTTTTTTTCTTAGTTTTATTTTGTATCTTTATTTTTTTTTTTAGATTGACATTAAAGTATCTTAACGGAAGGAAGCTTGCAAAGAAGTGTCTGATGGTGGGTATAGTGTATGGTAGAAGTTGGTTGTTGGGTATGGTAAGGATGTTGGTAGTAAAAAAGCGGAAAGCTTACCATAAGTGTTGTCATTTGCAATATTATACTGCAAGATACTATGTTACTTTTTTTATATAGGTATATAATGCGCGGAGTGAAATTGCTTTGCCTCTAGAGAGAGGTTCATGTCAGAAGTTTTTTTTTGTGTATAAATGGAGGTACCTGCAGTTAACTACTCTACTTTTCGTCAGTGCAACACTTTGATGTTGCATGAGATGAAATTTTATATATCAATACCCTGATATTAAATCATTAGTTTAATTATATAAGTTGGTATTTTTGGTGGCGGAATGCTTTTCAAAAACTTTTGAGTATAGGTAGTTTCAAAATTCTTCAAGTTTTTTAAGCACTTTATGACAGATAGGATATGACTTGGAATGGTTATAATTAAAAAACCTTAATTTGGATAGAAAATTGTCAACTTTTGGGTTAGATAGAGTGTAAAACAGACCGAAGTGAAGTTTAATATGACGTTTTGACTTATGTTCAGCTATTTTCAAAATTCAAATCCATATTGAAGTCAAACAATCATTAAGAAGTCCTCAATTCGTAAAAAAGGCGCTGAAAAGGATGAAGGACATAAACCCCGATTATGCTAAAACAAATCATCGCACAAAATTTTGAGGCTGAAAAGGTTCTAAAATTTACTTTTTGGTAATTTCAAGAAAGCACCAAAATTGTAAAGTGGAAAATTTCTAACCTCACTGACTTTCGGCAATTCTTCATCACAAATCTTCTAAAAAAATTGTTTCTGGTAAAATCAAAAACTTTCAATTTTAAATAATTTTGCACCCTAAAAAGAGTCAGATCTTATAAACTCCAATAAAATTTTAAAATGGAATATTATATGAATTTCAAAATTATGGATCTTTATCAATATTCCTAAGACCGAGATGAGACTATAGCAAAAGGTTCATCGGGTTTCGTCTTTTAGCTAGACATATGTAAGTACTTAAATTAGCTTCTTACAACAAAAACTTAACTATCTTACGATATTACAAATCTAAATTCATAAATCTAAAATTATTTAAATTTTAACTTTATGCTTAGAAATGTGTGGGAAAGTCAATGTTGAAAATTCAACTATGTATTCTCTTTTTTTAATCAAAATTCAAGTTGTTGGTGTTTCCATCCTTTCCAAAGCGATTCCAAAACACGAATTCAAATAACACACGGATTGAAGACCTTTTGTTCCATATTAAACTCAAAAATAACAACTTCGATCAGATTACTGACCAAAATAACCATTGTATCAACACATTTCTGTTTAAATCTCTCTCTCTCACTTTTAACAGAATTAACCTCGAAATTTCATCACAAAACTTAGAAAACAAAATCTTTCCATTTGAATTTCTATTCTGAATGAAAAGTTATCCATACATTAAGTATTATCTTCGGTAAATCATCCAAGAGGACATGGAAACTATAAAGTAGTCAAAATTCATCAAAACTCGGACATAGTTCCTTGAAAACGGACTACGTTTGGATAGAAATCCATCAACTTATAGAACTTCCTTATCAAAACTCTGTCTAGGATCTAGGTTATATTCTCTTGGAGTGGATCATTAAATTCTATTCACTTCACTTCATTCGAATTATTTCGTTCACTATCTGAACTAAAGAACTCACACACAAAAACAGTATTTCATCTTTAGTTTTTTGGTCCTTGCTATAGGACATCAATACAACACATACACTGATGGAAGTGGACAATAGACTATATCAATCCTTGAATTCACATTCAAATGGAAACGCATCTGGATGATCATTGACCTATTATTTGATGAGAGAGCAATAATCGAAATCATAAAAGAATATTTTCTCTGTCTGTATATAAACTTTGAGAGAGATGGATGTGTAGTGTGTAGTGCAGAATTCTGCATAAAAGGATTGCATTTCGAACATAACTTTTGTTCTATTCTACTTCCTAAGTTCCGTTGAAATTTGTGGCAGGTTGCTGGATACAGTCAACAACAATCGATTTTGGAATTCTTAGAAATACCAAAAAGCTTCTGGTTTGAAGTTGGGTGACATATGTAAGAACTTGGAAAGGATTTGCTTTTGCTCAAGAAAAATACTTGCGTTTTACGTTAAGGATTTAGATTTCTAAGAAAAATAAAATTTGTGACCATATTTTTCTGTTTGCCTATTCAAGTTTAACCTTAAAGTTTTCCACAAAAACTTCGACAAATCCTTCAAAATTGTTGTCCTAAAAAGTACTTCTCAAATCAGCCGCATTGGATTTTTCAAAAAATTATTCCATTATGCGATTACAAAAAATCTCTTATAACTTTCCAGTTTATCCGGCTTATAAGTATTCCTAGTGCATTTTTTGGTATGAGCACCAGATTTAAAAAAAAAAATCTTGGAAAAAATGCTAATCACTCCTATTAATTCAACCAGCCAAATGAAACACAAAAAAGGTCCACAAACATTTAGGGTTTCCCATCTTCATGCAATGTAGCTATTCCATTTTAGTCTTCCTTTAAACTGACAATAATCCGAGGGATTAAGTTTCAATGTGTGTTCTGTTTATCTGCACAAACGACAAAGTCCTTCTATTATTGAAATTTGTATCCATTTTGTACCATGAGTTAAAAAGCCAGATTATAGAAAACAATTGGTATAAAATTGGTGCCACTTTTTCGATCATTTTACAACAAACAATATAATTAGGTATAATTTGGCAATTATATACCAATTATTTGTCGTAAATAAGATCAATTAATATACATAATTATGACAGAATTGGCAATGAAACAAAGCTATTATTTTTGTAATTAGTATCAATTTGCTATTAGACACCAAAAATTTTCAATTGCAATTGGTATAAAATGTCGTTACTACTGACACTTAGCTTTTTTATACCAAATTTATGAAAAAATTAATTTTAAATTACAAAAAGAATACCATCAACAAAGTATACTGGTTTTTAGTTTGTACCTATTTAATTATCTCAAAATAATTTTTCTAACCTGGAATAAACAAATGGTATAATTTTTTTGTGTTGCTTTTTACCAATAAAACAAACTTATGGGAAGTAGCTTTTATGAAAGGTTGCATAATTAATGATATTTTGGACTCTAGTGTAACATAATTGAGTATTCATTTATTGGTATAAATTTTAACTGACTGGTATAATTCAAAAAAATTGCTTTGGAAAATTCACAAAAGTAAATCTTTCCCAACATATTTTAAAAAAATCAAATAACAGCTAAAATTGTATTTATTGAATTGTATAAAATACGCTCAAACTTACCTACTCAACAAAATTTTCCTTATTTCCCGAACTATAAGTATTTTTTTTACCTTCAAAATCTAATTTGAATAAATATCCTGAACTAAATTCGTAAATGTATCCAATGTTAAACCAAAAAAATTTGCATAGAAAACGGACTTGCAGAGTTTAATTGCACCGCACCGATATAAAAAGCGCATCCTATAAAAAAAATAACAACAACAACAAAACAATATTTAAATCCGTAACCGATTCGACGAGGGAAGAAAAACAAAATTACGAAACGCAAATGCGCCAGAATCGGACAATTTGTAGTCATACGATGCGCGACGACTATACTATACGGGAAAAGGAACCTATTCAAATTCATTGTCCCATAGAAAAGCCAAAGTCTTGCGGACTTGGAATTCGATTTGGACTCTCTGGCAAAGTGCGCGATGCTTCTCTTATAGGAACGGAACGCAAAACCTACATAATCCATTGGACATTGAAAACAGTACGTTATTACGGTGAAAGTCCAAATTGCTCGACCTAGTGCTTGCCGCCAGCAGCAGCAACCGTTGCAGGTATATATTCATGAGATTCCATGTCAAGGCATTGCATTTTCGCAAAACAAAAAGGCCAAAGACGACAACAGACCTCTTTGACAAAACGGAAATGTTACACGCTAACGCATCGCTAACACAAGTCCAAGGTAACCCATACCCGACACGAGCAAAAACTTGGACTCCGAATCCAAACAATCGGATTGTTAAGTCGAGCATCAAGAAACGGACAAAAAAGTTCCAATTTATTTACGAAAATCACCACTGACACAGAGATCAACGAATGATCATGATGATGATCTGCATTTTGTAGAATTCTCTCATCCCCGGGACGGGATAAAGTAGGCGAAGATCATTTTAAAGATTGAAGTCGTGGGTCGCAATGGATGAATACCGATCGATGTCACCGAACGAGGCTTGGAGCGCGTGTGGCACAAGTAGATCAGCTGGTCTTTCGCTGTAATTGGATTTTTCGAATTTGTGTTGGGATAGGGGAGAAGCTGGAGGTACAGATGGTGCTTTTTTAAACAACTTAACAATTGTATGTAGTAGTAACTCCTGCACGAAAATTCTGACGGAAATGGTTAACCGACTTTTCTCCTTTTTCACACCCGTCCGACCAGCATATTTTAACCATGAAATTTTAAATTCGTTAAGCCCACATACAGCCTTAAACTTTCTGTTAAAATTAACTTCTTTGAAAATCAATGAATGCATCTGCTGATTAGCAACTAAAGTCCCATACCACGTGCCGGATGTCCAAACTGTTCTTTTTGACCAATTAGTGTCGGTCAGAATGCAATCTTTTCCACCATACCCCATTAAACTATTTATAGACTCTGACTAAAGAAGGACATCATGTTAACACAAATGAACTCTCTATAACTACAAACTACAACACTCCTCTCACAGCCGTACCCTCCCACTTTTTTTTTGGATTGGGAATTCTATGATTTTGATTTTCTAATTGTTGTACATTGGTCATCAGAATCAGAATCAGCATCAGTATTCAGCATCAGTTAAACGAGCCTTGCACCCGCAAAAGTCCCATTAATCAAACCTATAGACCGATATATAAAAAGATTGAACTAAAATTGCCTTCAATTGGCTACGCCCATCTTTTGATTCCCTCATCATCATCATCAGCAGCAGCAGCAGCATCATCATCGTCAGGCGAGAGTGACAATTCGGAAATACAATTTTTTTCCTCAAAATATTTCCTGTACATATTTATTTTTTTTTCTCACAGAGATTTATTGATGAAAATTTTTGGCTAAAATGTCCTTTTTTCTGTCGCATGGGAAATGCGACCCGACCCCATAGCTCAGACTTTATGCTGCAGCTCCGAGGAGGGTTGACATGGCGAATGGTGGTGTTTTTCTAACGCAAATTCCAACCAAAACCAAAATTTCGTCTTCAACCCTCAACCCTCGAGCATAACATAACTGTTCAGTGAACAAAATTCAAAACAAGAAAAAGAAAAAAAAAAAAACAAGGACCGAATTCCTGTGAAACTGGTGGAAAAATGTTTTATTGTCACTGTGGAACGAATTTGATTTGATATGACACATTTACACTGGAAATACTGTGCTGGAGCGGCTCGACCAAGGGAAATACACGTTTTTTTCGCATTTCATTTCTAACTCAGGGTATGCAGCAGGGCGGTGAATTCGTTACACCTTAAATACTAAAAAGAACTTAAGGCATTCGGAGCAACCCTCCGGGAGAAAATAATATTTTTATAGGGATACAATCTTTAATATCTATCCGCGCGACCAGCAGCAGGCATTGAGCACCCGGTTTCAATGATAGGTATGCAGACGTATTGAGGGTTGCGTTTTTGATTTCGAAATGCCAAATCTGGGAAACATGAATTGGACTTACGATTACGAGATGAAATAAATGGCGAATTTTTATTTAAACATACATTTATAAAGGGACTTTTTGGCGGGTTGACATTGCATTTATAGAGAACAACTTAAGGGACACGCCCACTTTAATTGAATTTATCAAATGATAAACGGTCAGCATGAGGCTCAGATCGTAAATAGTTAACTATTCCCACAAGAGGAGGCAATTGTTGTTAATCATGGTGGAAGTATGACCAATGCTTCCAGATCAATACGGATGGCTGTTATTAAATTTCAAGGATTTTTATTTAGGAGGAATTTTTTTCAAGAAGTGAAATTTTTTAATTAACATTCAAGGGTACTTCAAGGTTTTGTCAACAAATTTTTCATAAATCCTTACGTTTGATGGATCATTTTTAGAGAGATTCCTGTGGATGGACGTTTACGTACCTAAGTTCGTAGGTTCGTTTGCGACATCTTAAGAATGAGTATAAAGATATCGACATCAAAAGATGCAGAAAGGACTTTCATAAAAATTTGTCAATTAGTTTTTTCACCATAGCAATGAAGAAAAAATGATATTAACTTTAAAACTATTTTCTACTATATAAAATGACGTTTTTGACATCTGATGATATTTTGGGAAAATATCAATAGGCAGTTTTTGTTGCAAAAAATAAAAAAGTACAAAAATTCTTCCGAAAATTGTTAAAAAAATGTTTCTTGGCTCGAATATCTCGAGAGTGGACAACGACATTAACCTCATATTTATTTAGGGTTTATACAAAATACAATTAAAAATATATGCTAACATCCTGACAAATATCGCATTGACAATTTTCATACGAAAAATAAAAAACTAAGCCTCAAATATATCGAATAGTGTCAAAAATCGTTTCTTTATTTGAATATGTCGAAAGTGGTCAATCATTTCAACTTCGAATTTATTTTATTTTTGCATAATACAATTTTTAACATTTTGTACATTTTTGACAGTTTTTTTTTAACAAAAAAAAAAATAAAACTGTGTAGCACATGATGTAAGTTTAAATATAAGGCACAATTTTGACAAATAATGAATTGACACTTTTCTTGCAAGAAATCAAAAACTAAAAAAAAACAACAAATTTTTTCAAAATGTTTTTTGACTCGAATACCTCGAGAACGAGCAATGATTGTGACTCCAAATAAATTTAATTTTATAAATGATTCAACTATTAATAAATGGTAAGATTTTGACATACATACATACTTAAAATTAATTGATTGCTGTAAAGTTGACAAAAAACATTAAGTAAAACAAGAATTTATTAATGTGAGTCGAAAACGGACTGTTTTTGATTAGATTCGTATTTAATCTGTCAAAACAATCATTCCACAATCTTATCTAAAATTCGATTCAAATCTTCATTATTATCTTCAAATCAAAAATCTAATCGAACCCCTATCAAATGTAATAATCCTCCAGACCTTCAACTAAAACTTCCAATCACTTTAAATCCCTTCATAATTTATATGCAAGTCTATGTATCTACTCATATGTACCTATGTAAGTTGCCACGCATCACAAACACAATTTCATTCAAACCACGGAATTAATTAGTTTGACACAAACTCATTCTTGTATCTATATTTGTATCTTTAGATAGGTTTTTGTACAGGGATATCAGTTTACAATATCGCATTACCCGGGTGGTCATCACATCACGTGCGTGGACCTCCATGTTTGGATTATTATCAAGCACAACCCTATATAGATACTATATAGGTATGTAGTAATTAAAAACCTGATGAAAGAGTTGACCTTTCCCTCCTCTCACTCGAAGCGTCACACAATCGAGAAAATCAAAAGGAATTTCCTTTTCTCTTGTTTTTCAGTTTCAGCCTGATTTTCCGATCTTTCCCATATCAACCTTTGGATCCTCCTAAACAACAAAACAACAACAAAGTCGAAGATTATGTCAGATGATGATCTTTTCCTTTTAGCCCAGAGGAGGTGCAGTCATAGAGTTGATTCTATGCTCGCGTACCTACCTGCTAAAAGTACCTTTCTATCTATAAAGTATCTAACGATATGGCCAATCCCCCAAAAACCCAACGTGATTTCCGCATTTCCAAATGCAAAACGGGTTTTAACAGCTCCAAAGTTCATCTTGTGGGTCAGGGCTATGTTTAGGATGACGAGCTGCGAGCGGCGGCTGCGGCGACTCAACTCTACGACGCGACGACGAACGGTCCTCTCTTTGATTCACGCATTTTTCTATAGCTTATCTTGTGTATGTCGCGTTCTCGGTCGTCCAACGTCGCGTCGTCGTCGTCGTCGGCTTCGCATAATCTTTATACGCAACCTGATCTATCCATGAATGGTGCAGTCTGTAGTCTTCAAAGAGTAAATCTTCATAGGCAAGGTTGTGTTGTATCCCGTGCCCTTTTGGCTTTGAAGCCACACGAGTATAGAAAAACAAAAAGGTTAAGGCTTTGCGAATTCATTTTATGTATCGGCTTTTGGCGCTTGATGCCATGAACAAAAGGTGATTATGTTTGAAGAGCGATGAGCATCTGTGATAGTCCTCAGTCTCGAGTCTGGAAGAGTCTTGACTTTGGAATTTTTCAATCGAGAATAGGATATAGGTGGAGCTATGAATATTAGGAGACATAATGTAGATGGAAAATTTGTGTTTCGATAGAAGGATATTATTTTTGTAGGTATCTTTCAAATGACAGCAGAATAGATTTTGTATCTTCCTAGATAGTCATATGGATAGATTATCGGTATAAGTTATCTTGTGAATGGGAGGTTCTGAAATTTGATTGAATTTTGCCTCAAGACGTGTGCTTTTTTTTAAACATTTTATGGTTTTCTTGTGATAATTATCTTTTTAAGAAGAAAGAGTAGGATGTTGATTTTTTAAGACCTTTAGAAAAAATTAGGTCAAAGATTGTTGCTTTTGATATTTGATCTTTTCTCATGAAATTCGTCTTTTACCTGCTTCCCCAATTTTAGGGACAACAATTCTTCCTAAGACTATTATCTGAAACACTGTTAACAGATCGGAGTGCTATAACTTTAAGGATACAAGGTCAAAGTTGTGAAGTCAAGGGTAGAAACTTAGAAGTTCCTGTATAGTCAGGCGCAATCGATATTCTCTGGAAAAAATGTAAAAGTATGAGAATGTGACCATGTGACCACATTCCCAGTAAAATGTCACTCCAAAGCTATTAAAAAAAAATCCCTGAAGAATGAGATAAAGTAGAAAGTTAATATCATTTGAAATATTAAAAAAGATAAAATTCCTTCAGTATGGATTATTTCTAAAGATTAAAAAAAAATATATATTTACTTCAGATTTAAGTTCAAGCGGAATATCCTCAATTTTTTCACACTTGACCCACTTTTTGGAATACAAGAAGTGTATCTGACCATAACCTCAGTAATTTACCAACCATTCAAGGTGCCTAAAATTCCTACAACATTATAAATCCTCAACCAAAAGAAAAAAAGGAAAAAATGATGAAAGCAAGCAAAAACATCAATTGTCTTCCATTTGTCTAAGCATCAACAATGGAATCAAAAAAACACCATACGTTTTATCGTTCATCCATATAAGCTATTGTCCGACAATTAAGGCAAGAATAAGATCCACTACAATAGACTCTTCTCCATACACACACACACGGACGTTCGGTTCGTCGTACATACATCCACCTACACATAAACGCTTTCTATCCTTGGAAAAGTTATCCATCCACACAGATATTATTCCCAATCTCCTTGTTGTTGTCTAAGTTTCGACGACACGGACGGGAGCTTGGGAAAGGAGTGCGAACGAGATCAGAAATAAGATAAATTCCTTGAAAGACAAACATATAATATGAAAAGTGGTAGAGAGAGAGAGGGGTCACCAAGAGCACGAAGAGCAACGATGAAATATTGCCCTCTAGCATTCTAGCATAGCAATATACATTTGCACTTGAATGCTTTTAGCTCGAGGACGAAAGTCATCTTCCTTCAAACAAAACCGAACTTATGCCACCCGAAAAAAAAAGAAAAAAAACACAACAACAACCTAAAGCACACACAGTCCTCAAACTGCAAAATACACTGCTTCATAGGACTTTTCAAGCGTAATATCATATCATAACAAGAAACACTTGAAGCATCAGCATACAAACTTTTTGAACATCCTTCACATATTATATACTCTCTATATCTTCCCTGCAGCTACCACCCAACAATCTCACTTCAATTTCTAGACCATTACATGGATGGATATGGAAATGGAGAGTTTAGGTCCTGTAAAGGATACTCACCTACTCCCAGTGTGATACTGTTACAGTAACGCCAAATATTTGCGAACATCGTTAATCGCATCATTGACTGACTACGACAAGGACAACGCCAACGCCAAACGATGAGAAGGACATCATCACCGTCAATAATAATGGACGATGATGACAACGTGCACAGAACAGAGTGGAGAATCTTACATCTGGAGATGGAGCGATGGATAAGAGTTTCAAGGATAATATGACACTTGAGTGTGACGTTGATCATCATCACTATGGCAAACAAATAAAGGAGTGTTTTTTTTTTGTTTTGCTTTTTTTTTGGAGGGATAAGGAAGGGGAGATAAAACAAAAGACCACCATCAAAAATACAAAGAACACACACAAAAAAAAGGATTTTGTGGGGATATCGAGTGGAAACGATATGGCTTAAATATTGCATAACACCTCAAGGACTTCGTTTTATCGTCGATATAAAATTTGAGCTGTGCGTTTTTGGGGGGTCGAATGTATTCAAATTATAAGTTGAGTTGTAGCTAACGGTAATCTGTGTTGTGTCTTTGGAATTATACTCTAAGTATATATGTAAATTTAAGGAAACCACTTGAAGCCTTAAAATGTAGCATGTTCTTTTGTACTTTTGATGATCTGATCATTGAGAGATTTGCATAAAAGCCTTAGGATGCTGTAAGTAATTTTATAAGAGACTCCTGTTAGATCCTTAATGAAGTAGGTTTTTTTAATTTGTGACAAATTGATCTGTAAAATATTTGAGCAAAGTCGTTTTTTAATATTAAGAAATAAAATAAAATATATTGAATTTGTACACCATGGCGTATACTTACTTTTTTATTAACAATTTTATTGAACACGATTAAAATGGCAGCTTTTCAGAAACATGAAAAAAATGGTCTGCCAGTACTCACATATGGGTCTAAGACCTGCGTGCTTAGCAAAAGACACTCTCACTTCTTAGCCGTGTTTGAAAGGAAAGTCTAACTTCGAAGCAGAAATCGTGAAAAGAAATTAATCTTGGTAGAATTCGGGTGGGCAATTCACCTAACACCCTGGCCAGAGTTCGATGAAAGTCTTTTGTAGTACATTTTGTGGTAGGTGACAGCGCAGCAGACTTACGCTGAAGAAATGGCGAAGACCATCAGGACTCGCTAAGCCTTGGGGTGCGCAACTCGATGACATGTCTTTGACGACATTTTTATGAATTTTTTTTGAGTGAAGTTTTTATACTAATTCAATTTTTTCTCCTATTTTCAAGATATTTCTCAGTAACCGAAAACTGTTGCATTTACCCTATTTTAGTTATGTGATGTGTTAAAAACCGGAAACCCATCTAAATACTTAATTTTTTTCATACAAAGTAAGGAGGTACAATTTCAAAAAATGTAATGTCGATGCTTGGGAAAAATTCAAGTTTTCCCTTACGAAAAAAAACTATTTAGTTTTTTATCTCCCAAAACAATAAGAACGCATATCTTAGTGGCCATTTAAATCCAAACAATCCAAAAGATAAAAAAAAATCTCATTTTAATAAAATTCCTATTACATTTGTTTGGCATTAACTTTAATACACTCTTAAAACCCATCCTTACTCAGTAAGCACCAACTATACAATAAAAGAACTAAAAAGAACAACAAAATTAAAAATTAATCCAACACATTGTCTAAGGATAATCCTTTTCAAATATAAACAACACACGCACCATCATCATCCATATACATATGTAGGTAGGTACATATCTAAGTACCAGGAGTAGGGAAAGGACTCGATTTTTCTTTAATCCTTTTTGTATTATGCCATGGTTTGGCTTTGGCTGCATGATGGCTGTGAAAAGGACAATACCTATTACATCCTTAAAGGACCAGTATACGAGTAGATATTCCAAATTTTGGAAACCAAATAAAAAGCAAACCCAAACCAATACCCAATGCCAATGCCAATGCCAGTCTTGATCCCAATATAGTCAATTTAAATTCACTCTCCACGTCCACACACCGTTATTATCCCTTCTTAAAAAAATAACAATTTCCATCTTTGTTATTTTTATTTTTTTTTCGAAGATCCTTTTAACTGCATAGGTATACACTTTTGCATTAAAAGGATGTGGGATAATTTTTAAAGAAGTTTTCTCAACTCGATAAAATAATAAAAAAAAATTTAAACAGAAAACAGAACAACAAACTTAAACTCACACTCACATTCACACGCATACTTTTAGATTATTATCCTTTTTTGCTTCTTGCAAATTCTTCATTCAGAGTTCTCCGTTTTTTTTTTTTTTTTGTTTTTTTTTTAAGGATTTTGCAACTAACTAGGAGTAGGTAGAGGCTTGTGGATGTGGAACTCTATAGACACTCTGGATGTATTGTGTGTTTTCTCTGTACGTGTGTGTTGTGCTTAATGGAGGATTAGCCTTAAAAATAACATCACACTGGAATCTGGAAGTTTGTGCGCAAAGTTGTTAGGATGTTTTATTATCCTTGATCCTCGTTTCTTGGTCTTTGGTTAGAAAGTTGATTGATATTATTTCAGTGAGTTTTCGTCTTGGAAATGCGCGGCTGAACAAACACATCCAACATTACTTTGTCCCACCCGCTTCATCACTTCTTGATGATGAGAGAGCTACGACAACGAACGACGACGACAACTCTCGACATAAGCAAGGACGAAGAACGATATGGTTTTTTCGGTTGTGGGAATGGATTTGACAATGAAAACACCTTAGAGACTTTTTATGTTATATTTTGCACCCACACGCATACCTACAAATTATACAAAGCATGTGAGTGGGGTCGGGGTCGGATGGTTTGTGTTTTCTTAGCGTTAGGATTTTGAACTTCTTAGCAATGCCGCAGGATGATAAAAGATGATGGAGGAGCAGAATTGTGCACATATTGTTCAAAAAGAATTTCGAATTACGCAGAAATCTACTGAGGTTGGTTGATGTAAGCCCCGAAGGTTAGATAAACTTTTTTTTTTCTCCTTTTCTTACCAAACCAAACAATAAGACCTTCGTAAGTCTAAGTAAAATGCGAGGAAGGTATGTAGGTTATATGTATGTACATATATGGAAATGGGATGGTGGTGGGAGTTGAGAGGTTGAATAAGAAAAATTCCTAAAGATGGCTAGAAAGGATAATAAAAATGAAATGAAAACATCATTACGAATTGAAATCCTTTTAACAATTTGTTTAATGGAAAAGTTACTTGACGACCGCTGCTGCTACTGTTACCAACAACAATTTACATACGTTTCCGGTGACGGTGATGGAATTTTCATTATCCTCATGTGAGCTGCGATCTATGTTTTGGATGTGTGTGTGGGAGGGGTAAGCCTATATTGGGTTTTATTGCATGAATTTATGAATTTTAAATCCTGTTGTAGGACGGTACCATTCTAGAATTGGATTTGTGGAAAATTGCGTTTTGATTTTAAGCTTTCGCATTATTCTGCATCTGCAGACTGGGTCTGGTATATGGATTAAATTTTATTTTTAATTTTATATATTTTTTTGTTTTCTTAGGTGGTTTTCTATACATATTTTAATTTTTGTGACTTGAATGAACTTTTGAGTTGTAGCTACGTATTTCCATAATCTGAAAATGGTTGAGGTGGTTATCAAAAGATAGTTATTGTAATTCCTCCTCCTGGTGGAGATAGCCGTCTGACTATATGAGAAAATCCGAAAATCAGATATTGACATTGGTGGAGTCGGCTAAATTTGCAATTAATGACAATCAAAGTTGTCAATTTCGGTGACGTCGTTGGTAACAGTCAAAAGTAATAGCCAAATAGTTTCTTTCTAGTAAATATAACGTTTCTTGTGACATATTAATAAAATTACGAAATGTTTAAAAAAAAAACAGCGCAACATTTTTTCAGTTCTAATTTTTGCTTTGTAATTATCAAATTTGACTATCAAAAATGTAACGATCATAATTCCACCAAGGAGTTTTTTGTTGCCAAATGTCCTGAAGCTTGGTTGGCTTTATATATAGAATGGCAATTGTGAGATGGTCAAGTCAATGCGTTTGCAATCACAGTTCAGAATTTAGAAATGCAAAATATTTCTGCTTATTAACTGATAAAGTTTTGAGACGAATAGAAGTGTTCAGAATATGTATAAGATTTTGAGGAAGGCTAATGTGTTTTTTATTAATTAATTTAATTATATTTCCTGAAGAGAAATTCTTACTTTTAAAACAATCCATAACCAATTCATACCGACAGTCACTGATATTCTTTAGGAAGCTTAGCCTAGATCTCTAAGGCAATATCATTCACCCGTATTGTCAATCACTCTGAAATGATCCGCATTTCTGTACCTATGTAAATACTGGTTGCAAAATCAATTAGTAAAACAGAAAAGGGAATAGAATACAGCCTTGTGGCACTTCACCAGAAATGTATTTTCAGAAAAAGAATTATTCCAGTGGAAACAGATGAGAAAAGATGATAAAAATTTTGTAATTTCGACTTAACAAAGAAAAATATATTATGACTTCAATATTTGAATTAATACTAGAAGACCTGGCGAGCTTTGTCCCGTCCCGTAAAATTGGTCAATATCTCACCAACCGATCAACATTTTCAATTCATACTATTTTTTTTTGTTGCTTAGTTTTAAAGATCTTAGCATACATAGGGGCAGATAGACAGCGGGAAGTGGCTTCGTGTACTACTAGCTGACCTGGCAAACTTCGTCTCACCCAAATTTAACGTCTTAAGATAAACTCCAGAGTACAGTGTAAATAGTTCAAATTTTATTTTGAGAGAGCACCCAAAATGGATTCAAAGCGTAATATCCGAAATTTTCAGAACTTTACGTCGTTCAAAATCATTAAATCATGTAATTAAATGCAAAACTTCTTTTAATTTTTGTTGTTTTTACAGTGATTAAGAATGATGAACATATTAAATTTTTTTTGTATGAATATTGAGATCTGAAACAATCATTCAAATTTCTTAAATTTGGTAAAGTTTTGACAAACAAATTTTGAGAATAAATAATGATGTAAAATTTAGTTAGGTGGTTTTTAAAATAGTTAAAAATTTTATATTTTTTATGATATTAATTTAATTATTGACTGCATTTTATTTTACTAACTTTATTATTCAACTCGAGTGACGGATACCTTATTCCAATAAATTGACAGCTGTCAAACAGATTTTTAAAAGAGACAGTATTTTCATGTATACAAAAGACACAAACTTTAATCCGTTTACAATTCGGAATATTATTACTACCCTCCATTAGTGGAATCATTTATAAATTGCCTAGGGACACACACATATTTTTTCGAAAGTTCAAAAATGAAGTATTTTTTGAAACAATAGATTCTAGATACTCGTACTTCAAGACGAGTATACCACAAGATTAAAGATTATTATTTCAGCTTGCTCGCTGAGTTCGACAATGAAAGAAAGAAAAAAAAACAGGAATAAAATAAGATAATGTGTGTGTATTTACCCGAAATGTTTTGGTAACCTCAAAATAATTGTCAACCAGAATTGTCAAACAAAAGACTTTGTGGCGAACAAAGCAAATGCGATCGCAATCAAGGGATGATGTGTCCTGAAACGCAATTCTTCTTTTTTTTCTTAAAAGGAACCTATATTATTTTTTGAAAATCTAAAAATAACATCAACAAAAATTTCAAAAGGATTCTTTTATGCGCGTATCGTCATCATCATCATCAGTGACACGCTATCGACATTATAAGGACAAACAAAAATCCCGATGTACCTATGTATATACTCGTTCTCGTACCTAACCTATAAAAATGAGTCCTCGATGAGAGTTTTTTTTTTTAAATTTTTTGTGAACCTAACTTAACCAAGAAAAAAAATATATACATAGAAGAAAAGGAGCTCCTTTCTGGATCTGGATTCCATCTATATTCACTCAGCCGTTGTGGCACTTAAAAAAAGGAAGAGGCGAGAGTCCTAAAAACCTACACAAGAAGTCCGCCGGAGATGTTGATGTTGACGATGATAACGATGACTATAATGGCGATGATAATTATAATAATGATCAATTCAAGGGCTGCTCTTGGAGTACCTATTTCATAAGAGTTGGAACTTGGAAGGCTGGCTTCAAGTTGTTGTAAATTTGTCATTTTGGTCTTAAACTGTTTTTGTTTTTTTTTTCTTTCTTTTTATTTCTCTTATGTTGTTTTGCTTGGTTCTTTTTAAATTTAATTTTATTCTCTTTTCCCATGTAAGTGGCATACACTTGAAATGGATAAAGAAAAAGAAGTACTCACATTGAAAAAAAAAAATCAAAGAAAATGTCACTCCTCGGCTATAAAGAAGGAAGCAGATGGTGTGTCTGGCTCTGGATCTGAATCTGAATCTGGATCTGGGAGTCTGAATGAAATGGAACCGCTGCGCTTCGAGTCTGCGACTACTGTTTTGCTATTGCCATAGACTTGCTCCGATTTCAAAATAGCTTGCAAGATGAAAATCATATGTCATTCATTCTGGTTCTGGGTCCATTATTTATAATAATTCTAGAAATTGTCTCCCTTGGGTAGCTGGTAGCATCGTTGTTGTCGGTCGTCATCGTCATCAGTGTTTTTGATATTGCAGAGAGGGCAATGTTAAGGACCCACTTGCAGGAGGCTGGCTAAGTGACGAAAGACACTTGCTGAGTACATTTTCCTATATCTATTTTATTTGCTCCTCTTCGCCAAAGCGAAGAAGAGGGAACATATAACAGAACATAACATAAAACATTTTTAATTTTAGATTCTAAAATATTTAAAATGCTTGAGTGATGACATAAAGAGAGTTGTTATTTTCTAATTAAAAATACTTAAACGCAAATGTAATGCATTTGAGGATCTTTTGATGATTGACATATATTTTCTAAGATGTGAAGTTGCGGGGATGAGGTTTATTACTTGGTAGGGGGTGATTTGTATTTAAATTTAGCACAAGTTTATTTTTGTATTCAGTCTACCGTTAAGATAAGCTTCTTACTAAATCTTCACATTGGGTACCTTGAAAAACGATTAGATTTTCAATAATTTTTCAATTTTGTAAACAATTTTGACAAAAGCTTAAAATGTTTGTATGCAACGCCATGATTTGTCAAAATTTTTAATTTGACAAATGGAAGTACATAATTCTTTGACAAATTACCTAAAAAAGTATTTTACGTTTCACATTCGACAGATGGTCAGAAATATTCACTTTCGTTGAACAACATTTTACGATGCATAAAAAAACACAATTCGGCAAAAAAAAAAGATTCGACAATGTTAGAAAATTTATTTAAAATAATTTTGCCAACCCGATTTCTTGTCACCATTACTCTTATGCCAATCAAATCAAAATGAAACTGTCAACTGTCTCTAAAAATGACATTAACTCTCACACTTAATAAATAACAAAGTCCAAATGCCAACATTTTACATATGTATGTATGTATGTATGCATCCGACTTCACTGTCGCCTTCTATCAAATAAATTTCCAATTTTTATTACGTGTAAACACAAAGACCATGTCCAACATAATATAATGGTCGTGTGGACAGCAAAATGCGGAAAACCCCATCACAAAATTTGTATCTTTACATGCACCCGGTTGGAACCATTTTTTTCAATTTTTTTTTTTTTGTCAATTTCGATTTTGTTTTAATAAATTTTATGTTTTGTCAAAGTTTTGACAAGACCTAAATGAAAATTTAAACAAAAATAAAAATACACGACGAAAAAATATTTGAACAGTCTGGCAAATTGCATATGTTAGACTTTTTTGTCGAGAGGTCATAAGGGGGACGGGGGGTAAACTAAAAAAAAGGCGAAACTCCACAAATCAAGTGTGTACAGTTGTGTCCTAAAAGTTGTCCATTTCTAGACGTCCGCTGTGCTGTGTTGGGTGCTTTGCATATGTGCCACACTTTGGCCCAGTTTAGTTTGGATTTCTATTTTGTTTTTTATATAAATTCTGGAAACGAAAATAAACTCAAACCTTGGACAACTTTTGAGTGTGTGTGTGTGTGTTCCATTCGGGACAACAAATCACTGACAAAGAACTAAATGTGGACGTTGGACATTCGACTAGAGACAAAACGGGATTAGTTCAAATCTTCGGAAACACTGTTGATAGGTTCAACACTATGTCGACAAGTCACCCATAGGATTCACCTTTCACTTAGGGCTAGCTCTCTCTTGAACTCTTGGAGCTCACTTAGGTCTATTGGTGCAGGTACAAACATAGATACACTTGAAGTCTGACGAAGAGTGTATCTTAATCTATACTCGTACCTTACCATGTTGTATATTGTATAAGCAAGTGGGCGAGGGCAGTGCTAAACAAAAAGTTTTGTGAATGTAAAATGTAAAAAGAAACAACGACGACGACGTCGAATTGGACAAGATACAATTTATTTGCAATATATACTCTCGACTCTCGTATCTATGGATGTGGGATAACAAAAGGATTGTGGAAATGTTATATGTAGCAAGTAGAAGATATAGAAGTGGCTATGGAGCTGTTGCTGACAATCGAGATTGATTTAAGATGAACAACATTCATTCTCAAGCCAGGCCAAAAGAGTTAGATTTTTGGTAATATATAGGCACGATGATTTTGTCAAAAAGGAGGGAATAATTAGAAAGTTTAAAGCCCTTAAATTAATTTTCATTTTGCATAGGTAGAAGTCACTTCAAATGAGTCCAAAATCTTATTTTTATAAAATTCCAAAAGTTAGCATCGAAATCAATCATCAAAAATATGCAAATTTATTTTTAGTAAAAATTCGACACTTTAATAAAAATTAAAATTAAATTTCAAGCAAGGAAAGTTTTTCGTTTGGCAACTTTTTATTTTTTAATGAAATTCTTTCGCAATGTATATATTTTTAGCAAATTTGAATGTTGCAAAGTTATTATTTCATAAAAATGTTATTCCGTTCAAATTTAATAATTTGTAATTTGCTTTATTATTTTTCAAAAACTATTCAGCTTTTTAATAAGTATTGTTTGGCATTGAAATATTTGGGCACATTTTAATAATAAGCAAAGTTAAGTTAAAATACTTAAAAGAATAACTTTGATGTCTAAATTATGCTCTACAGAACAAAAAATACGAAATTAATCGTTTCCATTGCGAAAAATGACTTTTCGTTTAACATTTTTCAAAAAAAAAAAAATTGCGATGATTTGCGAAATAAGGAAACAGCAAAATAGTTAAAAAATTGTAATTTCGCGACTATTGCGAAGATAGCAATGAGAACACATATGCGTCAAAACACCGCAACAATTGCTTTGCAATATAGTTTGCAATTCTTTTTTTACAAATTTGTGTGACAGGATGAGTTAAGTTGAAAACCTTTCAAAATTCAAAATGTATGTTGATAAATTCATGTTTTGCACATTCAGCTATGTATGCTAAGTTTGCAAAATAATAATAATGTAGTGAAAGACAATTGCCATTATTCAAATCACATTCCAACAGTCAAACTGTCATCAGGGCCCATCAAAAACAAAATTTTGTGTGATGACAAAAGTTAATTTTTGTATGTGTTCTTAAATAAATTCTCCCACAGTCAAATATTTGTTGTTGTTTTTTTTTAAGTACATATTTCTTATATTTTCGTTGAAAAATACAGAAAACATGTCAAGAATATCAAAAACAAAACCGCCAAAAACTGCTGCATGTCAAAAGTTATGAAAACAAACTAAAGTACCCCCACCCCCCTTTCCATTCACTGCATCTACATACCATATAACATCAGGGAAAATGCATAAAGTAGCATATGTACATTGTACAGTGAGTGCATCAGCAGGCGGGGAGAGCAAGTGCACAATTTCCCATCAGAAACTTAAAATGCATGTGAGAGGACAACATGATGTGCTCCTTGGGCTGCTGATGACGACGACCGACAATTTCTACCCCACCTCCTGATGCTCCTAGCCCGCCTGAGTGATGCAATGGAAACAATCGCCCCTTTGGGTATATCAAAACTCAAACAAACAAACTTACATAAAAAAAAACATTAAACTTTGTTGGTTTTGGTATATTTTCAAAAAACAAAAAAAAAACGACAAGAAAACCTAAAATGTTGTTTGATTTTGTGAAAGAAATAAAAATGTACAAACTCGCCTCGTATCTCGTCGTCGAATCTCGGATCTCGGACCCGTCCCCCATTTTACGTTGTCGATGATGTGCATAGAAGTGGATCGGGTACACATAGTATCAGGACACAATTGACAGCAGAAATAACAATGTTGTCGTCATCAACATTGCATCATCGTATCGTGGTTTGGGCAAAAAAGGACACAATCGAATACAAATAGAAAAAAAAAATATCGCATGACATGTTGACACTGTTTGTCCAATGTGTGTTGTATTCGAATTACAAAATCAGCAAGTACCTAATTCCCTTTTGGATTTTTTTTTTGATATTTTTTTTTGATTTTTTGTGCTCACTTTTACATATGTACCTAACATCAAAAGGACGATAGAAAATAATGTAAGTGGATCGAGGACAAAAACAAAAAAAAAAAAACACAAAGAGAGCAAAATAACAAAATCATTGTTTCCCTAATTCCCGGATGCACCCCAATACATGAGATAATGGATACTTTGAACTTTTTGAAGCATCAGCTTCCGATGTTTACATTTGGGTTTTGAAATACATACACACATGAGAATTGAGAGAGTGCATTTTATAGATATGGATATGGACGAAGGATATTGTTATGATGGCATCAGCCAGCGGGTGGTGTATGGAATTGTTGGCATACAATTTTGATGTGAGAAGTAACAAAATGCAGTTCAGATGAATAAACAAAATTAATTGATCCTTTTTTTTTAATGTTTTGACGGTTTCGGGAAAATAAACGTATTTCATTACTTTAATGCAAATATTTGTTTGTTGCGACTTACTTTGGAATATGTTTTATGAAATATCCTTGATTTAAAATACGAACACTTAAAGCAAAGGAAAAGTAAGTGGTTCAAATTGAAAAGGGGACCTTGCAGTGCATTATGCTAAAGTGCTTGTCCTTAGAGAGTGCATTTGCCTTCAGTGTTTAAAATACGTTAGTAAAAAGTGATTTTACGACTTTCTGAATAAAAAAACGGAAATGTGAAGATGCAAGGGAACAATTTTTAAGCTGTCAAAAATTGTGAATTTGCCAAAATGTTATCATCATCAATATCATAGCTTTGGTTCCACATTTAACAAGTCTCTTAATTTATCCTATTCGACGGTGTCCTGGTTACACTATCTCTCCAGCCACATAATGCAGTACCTACGACTTTCCGAAGTGAATTCTCTTTCATGAGTTCCCATTGTAATTTACTGAGCTTAATTTTTTCCACAACTTCTTCGAAGTAGGTTGCATACAGTTAATGATTGTAACTAGTTTCTTCAGAATTGTCCTTCATTTCAAAGAACATAGATTTGTAAAAAGTTCTTGCTCCTGGATAATGCGCCTCTAGAATTTTACGTCCTGTGTATTTGACATTTTGCACATACATATATGGCTGATCCGGACATGCTCGGATTCAAATGTGACTACTAGCAGAACCATCATATGGCAGCTTAGAAGTTATGATAAGGTTGCTCGATTTAAAAAGCTAAAGTGTGTCACATTAAAATTTAAAATATTGCAAAATTGTGATTCAGGTCCTGTGCAATTAATAAATTGCACTTTCATAAAATTAACTTATAGAGTTATCAATTTTGAAATGAAAAAAAAAAAATTATTCTAACTTTTCGTTTGAGGTTTTTGTCATTGGTAAGATTTGTTCAGTTTGGAATTTTTGACAAATCTCTTTCGATTTTTCTTACTTCCTGATTTTTCTGGAATGCTTTTCTAAAATTGCCTTTTCTAAACACCTCGTCGTCTTGAATGCTAGAACAAAACCCCACTTTGTTTTATAAATATTAACACAATAATAAAAATAATTTGCACATTATTGGACCTATTTTCCATCATTTTTTTTATTCAATAGTATTTTTAATGTGACTCTATAGGTTTTGTATAAAGACTTTATGACTTTCCATTTAACGTTGAAGAGCTTTTCAAAAGTCACTAAAATTAGTAAGGCTCTAATTTAGAATAAAAATAACTCTGGACTAATTAAGAGCTCAAAATTAGTCAGCTTTGAGTTTACACAACTCCACCGACTATCACAAAAACCTTTGACCCTATTAAAAAAAAATCGAATGATCTTTTTTTTAAAAAAAAAAGACTTCCTAAACATTCTAAACGAAAGAAAGCCTTCTAATTATTTATCATTTTCATTATTATACTTAAATATAGGTTTGTAAAATTAAATAAATCGCTCGAACTTTCTTCACCTACATAATTTTTACCCGCATCATCACAACATGCAAATAGCTTAATCATCTTTTGTTGTAGAATTTAAATTAAAAAACCAAAAAAAATAAAAAAAAAACCTAAATTGACTCATCATAATTTACTAAGAAAATATCTCGCAATCATAAATTTTCATCAACCAAATAAAAAAATGTTCGTTTTTTTTTTTCATTCTTTCCCGAGAGGAAGAAAACAAAAAATCTGATGTCGTCCATAAATCTATTGCTTGTTAAAATTAATTAGAGCAGATTAAAATTATCATTTCTATGTGGTGGCTAACCGCAAATTTAAGATACAAAAATATATATTAAAAAAAAAAAACTGAAAAACAAAAACAATAATAAAATAAAACTTCTATTTTGTAAATAAAAATAAAAATTGAATTTGTTGCTGCTGTTGCTGGTGGAAATGTGGAAAGCAAAATTGAAACGCCAAACGTCTTCCAGTCCAAAGTCATTTTATTGCCATTCCATTTCATCTGTCTAATTGTCATTTGTCTGCCATTTATATCTAAAAGTTTGATCATATTTCATTTGGCGGATTAATTGATGACTTTGTTGCCAATGGACATGGACATGTGTTCGTTGAGAGCAGAAGCTCGTCGGTCGTCGTCGTTTTTTGATTTTTTTCTTCTAAATTTTAGATGACTTACGGGAAATATGTATTTTTTTATGAAATTTTTTATTCATGTTTAAATTTATATACTTTTAGTGTATTTTTATTTTTGTTGTTGTTCTTGGGTATTGTTGATGTTGATGCCACTTTCATTTTCTGATGATATCCATTAATCAGTGAGAATAAAAATAAAGAACGAATATACAAAAAATCAAACCATTAGATGGAACATTCTTTTTTTTAGAAACATTGGAATTGTGTGTATCGGTCCACTTTTGAGAAGGTGAATTATTGAAGACACAACAATGCCATTGTGATTAGTGGCAAAGTGGTTTTTTGTTTTGTTTTTTGTCATTTGTGGGATTGGTATATTTATAGGACGAAATTGTCCCTACATATCCGTGGCATATGTATATGCCAAAGGTAGATTAATTTGTTTTTGACAAAATAATAAATTTATAACAAAAACATATAATTCAAGTTGTGTAAATATTTCAAAAGCTCAAAATTTATCTGTGTTAACAAAAGTTACAATAGACTTCAAATCAATGAACGAATTCAGCAGACCGTTTTTGAATTTTGGAGGAAATAAGTGTTCCTCCGAGCGCCACCTTTTGTACTCTTTTAAAAGTGATGTTAGCCCTAAGTTTTTAATATTTTGAAAAAGATAGAACAAGTTGTGCAATATTTGCAATATTTGCGATAAAAAACTCAAAGTTACATTTAGTAATCCACTATCTTATTGTTCTAAAAACTAAAGGATGTTTTTTTAGACATGTGGTTTTCAATCTAGAAATACTTTTTTCTGAATAAATAGACTTACTTCTACGCAACGTTTGCAAATTGTGTAAATTTTTTACCAAAATAATGGTTTAGTTCACACGACATATCGCACGCTGCATCCAATATTTGGTCGACATAATCGCCCAGCAGAGTCGGTAATTCGAGCAACCATGGATCGATTTCCTACCATGGATTAAAATCTGAATTCTTAAAATATTTTTCACAGCCAGAAATTACAAAAATTCTCGGTTGACCAAAAACCAAGCCATTCAAAAATGTCAATGTTGAAACAACAAGTTAGATTCATAAGTCAATGAACTGCCACAGGGAAGTGCCACTATTTTTAAAATTACTTTTTCTAACTTTTTTTTTCGTAAGTGAAGAAAACTCAAAACTCACACCTGTAGGATTGTCAACACTTTTCTAAACAAATCTAAGACAAATTTTTAAACCTTTCGGCAGTTTCGGTTCTTGGGACAACCTTAAGATTTAAATCCACTATCGAATATGCAAATAAAGCAAAATTGTATTCCTCTCCATGTACCTCAGATCCTGATGCAACAAATCATTGTCCTCTGGGATGATACAAATCACATCCAGCCACCACCGGCCGACCGCGATCCATGCAAATAAAATTTATCCTTGACATTCTAGACGAAACGAACGACGAATGCAATTGATTCTGATATGATCACGTCATATTAATGTTTACACGGTACATTTGACAAAAATCCCTTCGGAACACTTCATTGCAGTACCTATACTGGTCGCCTCATCCGTCATCTTCAATATCTGTCACTTCAGATGCAAACATGCGTGAAATGTCAGACGGCAGCAGCGTCATAGTGTGCAATGCACATAAGTACAGAGGCGCTTCTTGCTCTAGTAAAAAATGCTATGATATCTTTAGACTTGTCTTGCGGACTACGAGTATGTTCCAGAAGCCACGTTGCTGGTCACTCAACTGTCACCATCGTATCCACAGGGTATATCCTATCCTCTCTATATAACCTTCATCTTCTACATATATACGAGTATACCCAGTTAAATCAGTGAGCTGTCAGTTTTCGGGCTTTTCATGTTATTAAAGGTATTCCCGTATATAAACTCGTACCTTGAGCGGAGCGATCATCTTTAGTTAAAGGTGAAGCCGCACCACTCCTCATACACAGTTTGCATCTTCAGTTGCGGAGTCGGAGGATAATAAAACAAGAAATAAAAAAACTGATGACGATGATGAAGAAGCACTCAAGAGTGAATATAATAATGGCAGGCGTCCAGCGGGAGTAGATATAGAACTTGAGTTGCCCCGCTCAACCAAGCGGCACGAACCTTAACAAGGTCTCACAGAGGCGTAATTACAAAGTTATTAAACTCGAGCGGAGCATCAGGAGCCAGAGCTGAGCCAGAGCGGGCTATCTCCCTTCGGTGTTAATTTGAATCGTGCTCGCGATGATATTGTTTCTAGGTTATGTAGGTCTTTTTGTTTGATGAGTTTTGAAAGTGAAGATTACCCCCAGAATGCC
The DNA here is from genome assembly GCA_905146935.1 of Scaeva pyrastri. Taxonomy (NCBI): domain Eukaryota; kingdom Metazoa; phylum Arthropoda; class Insecta; order Diptera; family Syrphidae; genus Scaeva; species Scaeva pyrastri. Next base: position 20,193,733 of record LR989927.1, on the reverse strand, counting down.
CCCCGAATTCCCCTGTCCGAACTTAGACAGAAGCGATCGTAGAACAGAAATTGGAAATTTCAAGAAATTGGAGATACTTTTCTGCCATTTAAACTTTCTAATTGGATTTTTTTTTTTGGATCACCGATATTCATATTTTTGTCTTAAGGCAGATCTATAACCGTGTTAAGTTTAATTTGATTTGGCTTAGACCTCGAGGGGAGTAAGTTAATATACAAGTATGTATAATTAAATTAAATACCGAAGAATTTTATGATCTTAACAAAAAGAATACTAAAACAGTCATTAATATACTTTTATTTTTTGTTAGTTTTTTCTTGTAAAATGTTGGTATAGTTTCTGCGGGTTTAGGGAAAAAATTGTTAGTTTATAATAATTGGCATTTAATTTTTTTTTTCTTTTCAAAATTAGGTTAATGATCTTTTTTGGTTATTTGCTAAAGAAAAGTAATAAGTACCTATTTTATAGTTTGTTAAAAACGCCAAGTATTAGATTGTATCTATCTCGTAGTTAATTTAGATGGAACTGAGAATTTGATATATCTTTTCTGTAGAAAGATGTGATGATTTATTAGAGATTTTAATTTTAGTTTCTTTGTAATAAAACCATCATTCATGGTTGGTTGCCAATTTTCTTCGTTTTGACTCAGGTATGTTAATTAAGAATATTATATTATTGCGAAAGTCGTAATTTGAGTGGGATTTTTTTTTGGCAAATGTAAATTATCTATTTCTATTGTTTGTTGAAATAAAGAAGTTCCTTATTATGTTATTAATTTTTTTCTTCTGGGAAAGTAGATTGTAACAGAAAGTAAGTTGACCTGAAATAAAAATTGTATTAAATGTATTTAATTGCAGCGAAATGTTTTTTGTCGGAATAACATTATTATCATGATATCTTGGAGAATGAAATGATATCTTGGAATTTGCAATAAGTTTTCCATGTCTTAACCTAGAGACATTTTCTTAAATTTTGAGACGATAGACTTAAGGCTGGGTGGCCTGGCCTGGCCAGGCTAGTTAATAAAATGTCTGAAATGTTACAAATAAAGTGATAACTTTTACATTTCGAATGATAATTTATTGAAATAAAAATTAATGCATTCTTAATAAACAGGGCTACTACACTGCATCATTATAATTTTTAAATGTATAATATAGTAATTCTGAGTGAAACAAACTATAAATTTGTGATTATTTTAAACTTCGTTTAAAATGCACCATTAATTTTTGGTATCGCTAATGTTTTTATTTAACTTTTTTTTTTTGTTTTCAAAACAGATTAAATTAATTATGTTAGTGACGGATAGACTTAAATTAATTTTTTTATGGGTAAAAATTAGTCCGATCTGATGTAATTTTTATTGGTTTTGGCGTGTTTGAACAGGTATAACTTCTTCAATTTGCAACATATTTCATCGAAACAAATGGTATTGTAAAGCAAGTCTCAATTATTTTTATAACAAGTAATTTTTTTTGTAAAATAATTCACTTTTAAAGTTTAAAAAAATAAAAAAATGATTACCTCTTGGGACCCTAAAAATTTCTATTTTTCTTAAAGTTAACAACAAAACTGGTAACTTACTTTTAAAGTTTTTGAGAACAAATTAATAATTTTTTTGAATAAAAATAAAATAATATAATTTTTTCTAGTTTGAATTTTTTTAATATAGCAAAAATATACATTTTGTTCAGAACTCAATATTAATTATGTATAAAAATTCAATAAAAAGAAAATTTAAAAATTAAGTTTTAAATCTAAAATACATTAACCATGCACTAAATGCAAAGTTTTTGAATTTTTAGAGTAAATACATTTTTAGAACATACTCAATGAAGCAGATCTCGTTCTTGTCTTAAAATAAAAATTAGTTTATAAATAGTAATGGCAGGAATTTTTTTTTTAGTTTTTGATAGAAAAATGTTAACAAATTTCAAACGACTTTAGTACGAGTATCAGTCTCAGAAAATGTGACCAAAACGTTAATTTTATTTAAGTTGCACAATTAACTTTTGAATTATAAATTTAAAAAAATTGAAGCTTAGTTCGTAATGAATTTGATTTTTTCGAAGTAGATTTTTTTTTCTTGATTTTGACGTTGACTTTATGTAAATGTGACAAAAATAATTTTATTTTATTTCTGACTACTCTTTATTTAATTAATATTTGTTGCTTTTGTTAGAGTAATGAAAGTGTAATGGTTAGTAAGACTTTTAATAGAATTCTTATTTTTACTTAAGTCGAAATTCCTTATTTTTTAATTTTAATAAGAAAATCGCAGTTTTGCTAGGAATTTTTTAAATTGCAACTGTAACCAGCTATAGCTGTGTTTTTTCAAACCAAAATGAACATAAGTCAGTAGTCAGCAATAGTGTTTTAACGAAGATAGAGTTTCGGACTGAGAAACTTATAGAGCAACTTCCCAGGATTTTTGTGTTTTAAGTTCAATTTCAAGTTGCTTGCAACTTTATTCCATATTTTGTACTCTCTTATAGAAGTGAATTAAAATATGAATTATTTATACATTACTTTAAGTTGTCTGTGCCAGAATAATAAAACCGCCTTTTTCCAAAATCTTACTGTTTTTAAAAGCAAAGAAAACTGCAATTTCATAAATATTTTAACTCAATCTACATTTTCGTGCGTTTTTCAACTCGACCTAAGAAATATGTTACAAATGTTATACATCCCAATTAATGCATGGGTATACAAATTCTAACAGAACAATTATGGTAAAAGTGAGTTATTGGATAAAATGTTTTTTGTTTTTTTTTTTTTTATTTAGCCGTTTTCGAGCTTTTAAAAGACATATTAAGCACATTAGTTGACGGGGTCCCATTTCAAAATGTTTAAATGTATTTTTTTTACTGAAAAATATTGACCCAAGACTGAAATAAAAAATTCATAAATATGAAATTTTAATTTGACGTCTGGTAGGGACCTAGTAGATCTTAAATCAGTTTTTATTCAACGATATTCTATAAACTTAAGGACATCACAACTAACTCTCTATTCCAAGGATATTAACCTAAAAATTACCTGTAGTCAATAGTCAATTACAATTGATAGAAGTATGAAATCATGCCTGCCCATTTTATTTGAAAGTGCAACCTTCAATCGAATCAAATATATTTTGTAGTTGTTCATCTTAAGAAATACCGGAAGACTTATGTTTCTATCGCATCGAAAATCCATCATTGCATCATTATTTGAAAAAAAAAGAATAAATCATCGACAACATATCATTGTATCGTTTGGCCTGTCATCGCAATCATTTTCACATCAAACCAAATAAACAACCCAACGTCCAGTCAATATCTTCATCCTTCATGCGTCCGGTGCGGTCTATCATCTAACTTACTCAATTATAATTTTCCCATACCATGTCGAAGATGATTTGGCGTTGAGTTATTCCGATATACATAAAAGACAAGCATCTATTTTCGACAAAGATACCAGTACTCGTACTTTTATGAAAGTGCAAGTGATATTTTAATATATATATGATGTTGAAAATGTTTTTCAAACCGTTTTCGAACTTCAATTGACAAAACAGAAGGTGACCTAATTTTTTTCTTAATGTAATCTAGGATATAAATTGAGATCTTAAAGTGTATGCACTTAGCATTTAACCAAAAATAAAAAAAAATCCGATATAACTTAATCAGATTTATTTTATTTTTAGATATCAAAAAAAACAAACCATTTTCACAAGCCGGTCAATGTGTGTTACAGGGTGTTTCAAATAACAATCATTTTTAAGTGTTCTTGATGAGTAATTTAAAAAATGTTAGCTCTGAAAAATCAAAATCTTAACATTTTAACATCGAAAGAGGGCGATTCAGCTTTGACGTGGAACTTGAATTTGAAATATTATATGAATTTCAAAAAACGGTTTATTGTCTATATTCAAAGACATGAACTGTCAAAATCAATGGAAGTAAATCAATTCTATAGGTGGATTAAAATATCTTCACGAAAGATCAAAATTTTGCCTTTAAAAATTATTTTGTTTTTTCAAACATTGTTGATATTCTAATCTTTCCTTAGAATGAAACACCCTATACGCCCAATAAATCGGTGGTTCTAGAACATTAAAAAAAATATATAAAATTGAATTGGCTGACTTCGAGAGCGAACGAGGAGCACTAAAAATGGTCCATCGATGATGACTTTATTTTATTCCCATGTCTGATATGTTGCATACATATACAAATGTATGCTTACGTTACGTTTGTATCGCATTGTGCCCTCTGTAGTTGATCTTATCTCAAAATGGAATGTCGTGGTCCAAGGGAGCTCCCACTACAGAGACCGGGATTTATTTGGTATTTTAATTAAAAATACAAAATAAAATTCGCTATACATTTATTGATGGTTGGTACGGTACATACATTCGTTCCTATAATTCGTACACGCTTGTCCAACCGACGACGGACTGAAAGAAGAATTCTAAGAATATGTTTCAGATGTCTGGTATAAGAATAATCCAACAACAAATACATTTCCATATGATAAAATAATCTCAGACAGGTCTGATGTCTGTTTTTTTTTATTTTCTGGGAATTTGTATATTCTGTTTATTCTGCAACTGCACAAACAATCTGTCCATCCATCAGATAGATATGAAAACAAAGACAACAACAACTACAACATGACAAGTAGTATTTTTCTCATCGATTTCCAGATGCCCTGATGGCCTGGCCTGGCCAGCAGCCACCCGGGGCGGGACAGTGCTGCAGCCTATGGATTTATTATCCGGGGCCCACTTCAACCGTATTATGATGAGTTATTTATCATTTTAAATTGGCCGAATTAAAAGCTTTTCATATTTATACAAATACTTGACTTTGAATATTTTTTCATGTTATTTTTTTTATTTTCGCTCCACATACTCCAGATTCTGATGTTGGGGTTAATGTGAATGTGCTGATGATTCAATAAATAAATTTGAATTGAAAAAAATAAACGAAAAATTCAAAGAATGTCGGCATTTTTTAATAAGAATTTTTTTTATTTTGTATTTTTATAATTTATGGGATTGAGTGTGGGTGTTTTTTTTTGTTATGGAAATTACTTACAACTTTATAAATAGAGCGTAATAGTTTATATGTACATTAATTTTAAGTGCTGAAAACCATTAAACTTTGGCTAGACTATAAAATTTTTAAGAACCTAATTGTTCAAAAACTCAAATAAGTATCCCAGATGGTATTTAAACTATTCAGAAGGAAGTAATGTTAAATATTAAATTTAAGTGAGTGAATATAACACAACGCAATATAATGTTCCAATAAAAATGTGAGTTTTTGAAATGACGACCCACACTGATAACTTCATATTGATGCATTCATTAGATAGAATAATAAATTCACTCTTCAAATAAAATTTTGTACCAATTTTCAGTAAAATGTTATTCATATTTGTCAATTTGATATTTTTTGACAAAAATTTATCATTTCTTGTTCTAATCTCGAGTTGAGTCCTTAAGAGATTTTAGTTGGGTTTTTGTATTTTCAGTTTTTCTGTGTCAAAAATTTTACCAGATATAGAAAATGTTATCTCACGTCGCGTCGTATGAAATTATTTTGCAGTTGATACGTTTTTGCATTCCTTCGACTTACCAGTAGCAAAATATTTATTTGCAATTTCTTTAGGAGCTTAGTAGTTTTTTATTTGTTGTAAAAAATTTCAATTTGATATTTGTCAAAATTTTACCATTATGTTAAAACAAAATAAATATGAGGTCAATACCGATAATATTCGAGTAAGAAAACATTTTTTACCAATTTTTGACAGAATTTTTTAACTTTTTTAGTTCTTACAAAAAAAAAACTGACAATTGAATTTTTTAAAAATTTTTCAATATGTCAAAAACATCATTTCACATAGCAGAAAATTATTTTGAAGATCATTTTTCCTTTATACATACATTATATTTGCGGAAAACAAAATTTTTGTTTAGTTTTTCTATTTTAAAAATTAACGGTATCACAATTTACACTATGAAATTTATTTGAAGTCAATAGTATTTTTCTTTTCTGAGATATTTGTGATAAACCAAAATTTTAACTGCTATAGTTAAATATAATTGTTATGAAAGTTTTTCTGCATCTTTTGAAGTTATAACCTTTTAAACAAAATTTTGATTGGACTCGATATTTTTACTCGTTCTTGAGATACCGTGGACAAAAAATGATATCTCGAACGCATGAACGTTCAAATACACGCACACACATTTCTCTACAACTGACGGATCTATAGATTTTAGGGACCTTTAAACGTCGATATTATATGTCAACATTTTCAATTTGACAAGACGGGTAGATTGAACTTCTTATGGGAAGCTTAAAAAGAATTAAAAAATTTGAGATATAAATCGTGAAATGGATTTCTTATGCATGAATCATGAGTATTGAGACGAAATTGACATTTCTGCATTTTTGTCCAAATTAAAAATGTCCTTTTTTTTTTTTGCAAGTGGAATGAGTTTGAACTCCCAACGATGAATATTTTTCTCCAGATTCTTGGAAGTCTTTTTGAAATAAAAAAGATTGTCACTGAATGCTAAAAATATCTTCAAACTTTAAGGGGGGGGGGGGAATATTATAATCTTTACGTATTTAATCATTTAAAATAAAATTTCCCAGGAAATAGAAAAAATTTAAATAGAATAATCTTAACATGAGTGGGTAGTGGGTGCGTAGTAATCATATTTCGGGACTTTTTCGGCTTATGCTTTTGAAAATTTATCAATAATTGACGGTTTTCTGAGAAATAGAAAATATTATCTAAGAATTAGGAAAATATTTTATTGTTCTTATCAATAAGCTCCCTTCTTTTATAAATTCATTTTCTATAAAAATCCAAGGTATTTATTGGGATAGAATTAAGTATAAGTTTGATAAGTCAAGGGAGGTGTTTCGAATTCTATATACGCCACAGTTCTGTATATTAACTTTGAAGCTGACTTTTTGATTTAAATCCGGGTTATGATGATGCAACTGAGCTTCGAAAGCCTTGATCTAAAATTTATTCAGATCCTGCACCTACGGACTTTATGAAACGTGGATAGTTGTCAAAATTTTAAAGAGAAGTTATGTTCCATTTGTTCAAAAAAGTCATTTTCTATTGTCATTAGCTATATAAGAAGCCCTTTTATGTACCCTGTAATTTTGACTTCAGTTTACCAAACCAACTTAGACCATAGATCTGACTAATCAAAGTTTAACAACAAAACAAAACAAGCCTTTGAATGACTTTCTATATGGCCAGTATTTCCCTTGTCACCACTTTAACAAATGACTACATCAACTTAAAGTAATTTTTCAAAGACCGTTTTGTTTAAGAAAACACTTGTCGAGTGTCGACCGTCTTCAGACACAAAAAAAATACACCTTATTCGTATCAAAACAAACAACATCGCCCTCTCTAGTTTGAGGATGCAATCAATTTTATACATCTCTACCCCCCTTTCCCTCCCTCCGCCCGCCGTTAGCATAAAGTTTATTGAAGTAAAAATCCAACCTTAAACTTAAAACCACAAAACCAAACCCAAAACATCAACAATCCGTCCAAATAAAACACGATCGCCGAAAACGATAAAAGCTCGTTATATTGTTGTTTAATCGAAACAAAATCTTTTCCGTGTCATCGGCATCGGGGCGACACGACAACCAACAACGCAACGTCCCGTCGTCTCCGGGTCCAGTCCACTGTGCGATCATGATGTTGTGTTTTATCCGAAGTCAAGTGATCACCGCGTCGGTCGGTCGTCCGTTGATCGCACCTAGCCCCATGGCCCCTCTCATCAGCATTTTAACCTTATCATTGAATTCGTCAATGGAGGTGATTCGAATAGAAGATTTATGAATTACGAAAGGCGGCTCGCGAGCGGGTCGCAATCTAATCAATTTAAGATGCCTCCATATGTGAGATGGGAGTGCATTTTTTCAGGCCTATCCTATTCCCAGTTGTTGTTGTTGCTGTTGATGGGACTTCTTTGGAGATTAATTTAGGTACGTGTGAGGGGATCTGCGAGCGATGTGTTTGGACAGTGACTGTGCGCCCGAGTGATGGTCAAATCTGGTTAATCATGTCCGGAACCCACACTCCTTTCCCATATATTTGAAACGTAGGCGATATTATGTTCGTATCTGACAGCGGCAGCGGCGGCGGAACATGTTATTTTAGTCAAAACTTTTTTATATTTTTTTATTATCCATGACCGAGGCCATCTAAGATCCGTTCACACCTATCAACTTTACGACTATGTCAAACAACTTAGATAATTTTTCTTTTATAGGATAAAGCGAGATTTTTTCGCTTTGAAAAGTCTTGAGTCAGATATTGGTATAGACGATATATATAAGTGCATATAAGGGGTATTTGTGTTTTTATGACGGTATCATCACTCTATAGAGGTTTTGAAATTGAATATTGACTACAAATTGCTTTGCTTTTGGTTTGGACCGGAAAAAAAAGAAGAAAATATTTTGAAATGGACTTAAGTGGAAATCAGATTGGCTTATAGACCACCATCACCATCAAAACACCATCACAAACACCATTATCATCATCATATTCAAATTTAATGATCTGCGGGAATTTATCGATACAAAATATCGATTTATTTAGATAACAATAAGGTTAAAGTGATGGAGGCTTATTAAAGTGGTTTTTAAAGATAAATATTTAAAGGAAGGACGATTCTGGAGACACACTACAATCATGAACTGGGTGCTAAAGGGATGGCATAGACCAGGACGCTTGAAGCCTTCAGGTGGAACGTCCACTAAGAATTTTTTGATCAAGTTTATATAAAGGGGGCTTTTTTTAAACGTGTGGTTTTCAAGAAGAAATAAAATGCATTTTAGTTAATGTTAAGGCCTAGAATTTAGCTTAATTATAAAGGTGAGGGTTTTCCATTATGTTAAAAAGATGATTTTGGACAAGTGGCTGCCACAGATGGCTTGAATAAATTCCAGCCGAGAGGCTCAATTTTCAACCACATTGTGCAGCAATTTGTCAGCAATACCGCGCCAAATATTCTCTTCTAAAGCGTCAATTGTCTCAGGGTTATCTGCGTAAACAAGCGACTTAACATAACCCCACAAAAAATAGTCCAGAGATGTTAAATCGAACGATCTAGGTGGTAACGCCCGCAACCGATCTATGGTTGTTGAAATTACCAATTCTGCTGGGCGATTATGCCGATCGAATATTGGACTCAGCGTGCAATGTGTAGCGTTAACCGAACCGCACTATTTGGGATTAAATTTGCACGATTTGCGAACATTGTTCGGAAGTAAGTCTAATGATTATAAAATGGCAAACCAAGCTGACCATAAATAAAATACCAGCTGTCAAAAGAACCAACTTCGAAAAAAGTATTGCCAGATTGAAAACCACACATCTTAAAAAAACATCCTTTAAATTGATTAACTTCAAAGGAAACAGGAAACGTGTAAGCCACACAATACCATAATTTTGAGGTCCCGCATATACACTAACGGTAATCTTTTTAAATGTTATGAGTTATGACCGTACTCTTTATTTTCCAAGCAATTTGATTGCCTTCAATTAATCTTAAATACAAATGACAACAATTTTGCATAAATGTTTAAGAGCATAATGCAATTATCTTATATTTTCGCAATTCATTTTGATTATACGCCTGTCAGCGGCAATTTTCTCTCCAAACTACTTAACCCTCCTCAAACGGAGCGCTCTGAATTGTTATTAATTTTTTTTTTATTTAATCCAAAAATTATAATTTTAATCCCGGAAAGTGCATATTACTCGCACCATGTTTCGTCATTTTTCAAACAAGAAACCAAAGCCGGCATTGTCAACTTCGAACAAGCCCTCAGTTGCCACATCAAAGGCCACACGAGGCGCACGATGTCGAGCACCGCACCGCACCGCACCGTACCGCTCCGTAAACGTAAACCAGCCGCACACTGCACCCGCCCATCATCTTTTGAACTCGAAAAAACCGCGGCGCGAGCATTAAAATCGCCTTCAAAGTATCGAAAATAACGAGCGACGACATTCTGCGATTTGCGCTAGCGTTCCTTTGATATCTTTTCGGCTAATTATCTCATTTGCTGAAAATCAAATAATTTTGCATTTGACTCTGTATTATTTGTCGCCACAAATAGCCCTGGTCCTGGTCGTTGGTTTGGCAATGCGACAAGGCATAAGGGGCAGTGGCGGTTTCGGTTGCTGTGGTGGTGGTGGTGGAGGTATGGCCCGCCCTTTGGGCTTGATGGAGGAGCTCTATGACGGCCGATGATCATGGATCGTAACGACAACGATGATCGTAATTCAAGGGGGGCAAAGGCATCTAAGTGGTTTCTTGTGGCTCTCAACTCGTGTATAGAGAGTATGGAGTCCATTAGGCGCTTTGAATTTGAATGCTCCGAATCCGAATTAAGTGCTCCGCTGACGTAGGTATGTGGCAGATGAAGGTTCCCCGCCTTAATAGAACACATGTTGTGATGGCAGCAACGACCTACGCATAGAAATCGCATGTGGAAGGTGCTCCGCCACCGTGCCGCCGCGCCGCCGAGACGACACTCAATGGAAATGGAGAACTCAGTGTCAACTTAGGCGAAAAACCATCCGCGAAATGTTCCTAGAAACGAAAATAAATCCTCCTCCGACTATGAACGGTACCGAGTGATCTTGTTCAGTTGTTTTATTTCTGACCACGACCGCCCCACATCGCTTTCGCTTTCTAATAATTGCAGACGACGGATTTATTTTTAGGGCTTTTTGATACATCAGCGATAGATACATCATTCATTAATAATTGTTCGAGGGTTTGGCTTGGTTGAAGTTTTGTGTTTTTTTTTTTGAAGGGCTGTGGTGATTATGACAACTGTCTTGATTTGTATACTACCTATGTGTAGTGCGGGGAGTGTCTGAGTGTCTCTTTTGGGTGACATTCCGATTCCGCACACAGTTTCTTTGATATCCAAATCCAAGTGATATTCTATATACATATGTATATAAAGTGCGTGTCCCTCTCGTCATTTACGTGCGTATACGTATGTATATTTTAAACAGATGTTGAGCAGATGAAAAGGGAAGGAGCGGAGGGATTTTTTCATTCGAAGTGTTTTATGTGTTTGATGACAAATTGAGGAGGGAAATTAATTTTAATTAAAATTCCATAACCGTGGTTTTTGTTTGATCTACTATAAAAATGCTTAAGATATTTTTGTTTGTATGTTTATTTTTTGAAAATTGGATTTGAAAGAATTCTTTTGTTAAGCAATACAAATTTGGGATCTATAACAAACTTATATACCTTTATTAAGAGAACTTAATTGGATTGGGGAAATTAGTTGGGAGGAAACAGAAATTAAAATAAACCAAACCAGGTTACTAATCTGGCAATACTTTTTTCGGTGTTGGTCCTTTTGACAGTTGTTACTTGAATTTTGTCCAGTTTGGTTTGCCATTTCAGAATGAATAGACTTACTCTTAAACAACGTTTGGAAATCCTGCAAAATAAAAACACCCTTTAGTTAAGATGAAAGGAGGAAAAAGAAAACCTCGGTCACAAAAATTTAATTTCATAAAAGCTCTAACTAAATTTGACTTTTTTCGTATTTGAATTCACTTTTTATGAATTCGAATCATAAACAAAAAGACTATAGCCGCAATTTATGAACGCTTCCATTTCCTATAGTGAAATTTAATCCTTTTCTAATTCAATTAATCCCTATAAACTATACCCCTCCTCTAAAGCTAGTAGCACTTAATTATATCATGCTCAAACTCATGGTGGAGAATTGTTTTATATGAATCTTCTCGCTGTATTATTTATGTGTGTTGGATTTTTCTGTCATGCAACTTAAAATCGAAAACCCAGCACTACTACAACCCACCTCCTCATCCCCTTTTTATAACCTTTCTTCATTTCAAGCGCACATCCACGTCATACTTGGCCAATAAAATTTACTTTATTACTTAATTGCTTTGGACAAACCACAATCAAATTCTAGACGATTACGCGCGTGGGCTTGAGTTTGTATTCACATAAACTGGGCTCCGCCAATTGAATCCACATTTTATCGTGCCTCAATCATCGGCACCATCATATTACCATCATCAACAGCACAGCAGTCGAGTCACTTTTCTCTTCTCAGAGCTGCTGTGTTGTCCAGTCAGCCGCCTCTGTGGAATAGAATGTGGAATTTGCAACGGTCTCCAATTTGTATCAGAGCTATCTCAATCTTCTTCCAGATATGGAGTGCCAGCGTTATATACATACATAGTTGCTCCAATGTGCCCATAGCTGAGGGTGAGCTCCTACGCACATTGTTCATAGAGGTGGAAGACATATCTCCTGTGTGTGTGTGTGCGTCTATAGAAACCGTTGAATCACTTGCGCGCCCATCATAATCACAATCAAAAGAAGCCAGTTCCTCCAGGATGACCATCCAGAGACTGAGACTATTCCAGCGTCTCATCTCAAGCTCACCTCATATTTATAAGGAGGTTGGTTGACGTTCGGCCGGTTGTGTGTGATGGTCTAACTGATATAGTATGAAAGGGGGGGGGGGGGGGGGAGGAAACAGAGAGCTCAACTATATATCCAGTTGCCGAAGCAGAAAATCAATTTGCCTGCTGTATATCTATGAGCATCTCTTCTAGGCGCGCTGGAGACTGGTGTGTGTGGTGTGCCAAGAGCCGACCAGAACCACAGATCACTTCCTGAGATCATGTAAATTAATCATGTCATATGTTGTATTATGAACGCCTAATGTGGCTGGAAGGCTCCTTGCAAAAAGACCTCTGCTTTCGTGCAAACACATTTTTTTTCTTTATCTCAAGCGTGCCAAACATCTCCAAGAAGTTCCATGGTTGCCACTTTGATAATTAAAAAATATTTTAATTTTCTAATAATTTCTTAAAATGCCTCTCTAATTAATTGGGATTTTAAGCTTTGTTTAAAAATAAACTGGATATGAAGCTCCTACACAGTTGGCAACTCCTATCAACTTCTCTAATGCCATCATCTAGCTTTCAGGGAGTATTACTATAACTCCATGCAATGTGACATAAATCTAATTACGTTATGTCCAGAAAGCCGATGGCTTTAAGTCTTCAGAGACATAGGGCTTGGCGATTTGATAGCGTTGATAAAAAATAAAGAAGAACTTGTACATTGCAAAAAAGTCTTAGGCTACGGCTACGTATGCAATTCTGGTAGTTCGTGTCCAGGAACGTGAAGATGATGTTAAACTGGTTGAAGTTGTATATAGTCGATGCACAGAGACAGGGAGTAACAAACATCTGAGATGACACCTTTGATTTCTTCTTCTTTTTTTTTATTTTTTCATCATCATAAGGTCGACTCGAGTTCAGTTCTTAGTGGAAATTTATAGAGACTTAACATGGTCTAAAGGAGATATACATAAAGGATGGCTTCTAATTCCTTAATGCAGAACAGGAATACCTCTTAATGAGATGTAAGAAAAGATTTTCTTTAGGAAATTAACAAGGTTAAGAATTTGAAGACATTATTTAAACAGTGTGTCTAGGCTTTAGGACTTCCTGTTTTGGATGCAAATTTCTTGAAGACATTGACAGAACGTTTCAGAAACCATGTTAAAATGTCAAAAGGACAATCAGAATTGATTTTAGAAGAAAGAAGTACCAACCATCAAATATAATTTTCCATAATTGTAAAACTGAATTAAATTCAACAGAAAGAGTACAATAAAAATCTTCTAACCCTAACCCTAAGACCTTTTATACAAACTTACCTTATTTAATTTTTTTTTCTTACCATAAAATGCAATGTAACTTTCGCCCTGAGACAATAGTTAAATTCAATTCACGTCTTTTCGAAAACAACATCAACTTACAAGCAAAAACGATGTACCACAAGGTTCCGTCTTGGGTTGGTTTCTCCTTTAGTCTATTTTGGAACTCACTGCTCCCCCGTTCGCCATTGTCATATTTACCATCTAAACAGACAATTTCGATTCATTTTACACTGGTTCACTTGAATTATATTGGACAAAGAGGGGGGAGGGGGTACAATTTTTTTAATGACAGATCTCACAAGCAACTCCTACTCTAGTTCACGTCTGTCGTCGTCGCCGCCGTCCGAATTGTTGTTGGTATGCGACAGTGTTCTGCATGATTTCAGATCACCACCCAAGCAAAGGACTGGAAGCTACAAAAGTATCAGCATCAGCTTCCGTCTGCCAGCACCATTCTCAGTCTCTGACTGCCTTCAATACCTTGGTATACCACCTGTACTGATTTTTTTTTTGTACTCTAGGACGGCACTCTGTTGTTGTTCCTGGGCAATATCGACACAAAAGGTTTGACCTCTGGGGGTAGATGGATAGGATTTTTTTGATTTGTTTTTGTAATTCCGCGACGTGAGGTGAAACAGCGCGCAACGAACTTGTGAATTTGCCACACAATTCAAAGAGGTAGCTCACGCCCCATGACATTGTTCGCATCGCATATATACAGCTTCAGAAATGGAATGAAACTTCTTTTCAGCAGCAACAGCAGTCCGGAATCAGCTCCAGCTACGGCGCGGTGGTGGCGGCGCGGCGTCAACTCTATGGCACTATACTCGCCAGATCCAGACAGATGGACAACAAGTCCGAATTGAAATCCTATTCTGATTTTATAATTCACGACTTTTTTGCTCGACGTCGACGACCGACAACAGACGGCAGCGGCAACGACAACGAGGACGGCCATGGAACATAATAAAAAGCATCTGTGGAACATGAGCGAAATTCATAAGCAGGACTCACTCTATGTCTCTAGTGTCATGCTGTTGTGCTGTGTTCAGCTTCCAGACTCTGAGCTGTGTGTTTTCTTGATGCACTGCAACACGTGCAGCCACATCAGCAGCAGCAGCAGCAGCCCTAGGCTGTCTTCTCTTCTCTCAAAATGCCGCCGCGCCGCACTCAACTCTCGCTCCATAGCTCTATATCCAGTCGTCGTTTAGGGTATCATTTCGTTTTGGTTATCCTCGTGATGAACCTTAAAAAGCCTTGGCCCACCACTAACACCATTCAAAAAGGGATTCGACAGAAAAAGAAAAAAAACAACACATCCACATCCGTATAAAGGATGAAAACTTGAAGGCGGCCAAAAAACGAAAAAACGAACAAGAAACTGTTCCTCTCTCTCTCTCTCTCTGGATTCATGGGCGAAGGCGGCAATAGAATTTAATCACGATTTGTATGCTGCTTCCAATGGGGAAGTGCACAGCGGAGGACGAGACGACTGAAGACCAAAAACAGACGACGACGATGACGACAACGACGGACGCGAACGACTCGAATCAAGGCGAAGAGGAACGAACCATGGGGGACACCGACTTTACATGCTCGAAGCTTGTAGACATAAATCCCATTTTGACTTTTGTTTGGCTCTTTTGGTTCCAGAATTTTTTATTTTTTTTCGACTTTTTTCAAGGTTTTGTTTCTCGTTATTCCTTTCATTTCTGGGTCTGTCCCTTTATTTGGATTTATAGTTTGGAAGCAAGGAGCAACCAACAGCAGTGACACAACCCGACAACCCCAACCCACCCGCTTTATGGATGTTTTGCTGAAGACCAAGAGAGTGCTGTATGGAGGAACGATATTTAAAAAAAAAAACGGGAGGTTTCAGCACAAAATTATGAAGAACACCAATCGCGGTAATATGTCACATAAATTTTATCACACGGCACAAAATGTGCCAAAAACTGAACTTAACTAAGCTAAAAACTCAGTGACAGCAGCTGCAATGAGGAAGGGGTGTCGAAGCCTTCCCATTTATGTGTGGTTTTGTTTGGTGAATGCAAATATGTCCGGGAGTTGTAGATTATGGTCGGTCACACGGTTGGAATGACTAATCAGAAGATTACCATACACTTCTACATAAATACTCGGAGGAGTTTGATTCTCAAGTCTGGTCTGACATGACGAAGGCAATTGCGACTTTCGGGAGTTAGAAAACTCAAACAGATGAGTCAGAGAACATGCAGAACAAGAAGAAAGGCATGAATCAGGGTTAGTCAAGTCAAGGAGGGTTTGCTTAAGGGCAACCCTTGTAACTTTTGTTTATATGCCAAATTTCTTAAATTCTATAACATACTCATTGTACTGCTACTTCAAGGCCTGGTGAATCATCGGAAAGAGTCCTCCACTTTAGAACAAGCTGCTTGTATAAGAGTGACATCTTGTCGGTACCTTTAGCCATTCCATATTTATAGACCCTTTGACGTCATTAAATCCAAAAATACTATCCTTCCGTTTAACGAAATAAATTATTTCCTAAACTATTTCTCCTATCTTATTATGATGTCATCTTCCAAGCACCTTAACCCCAAATGCCTCCCTCTTTCAATTAAGTAATCAATTTCCTAATATAAATCCCATATTTTTATGTCCTCTTTCCAACTTCCAGCACCTTATCCAATTAAAAAATGATTAAACTTTCCAAATCAAAATCTACATACCTACAACTATGTAGTTACTAAATTTCAAAAGACTTTTTAACCGTTTTCGTCAATTGATTTCCATTTATTAATAGGAATAAAAAAAAAAACGAATTTCAATCGGATAAGGAAGCCAATAATGGAGCAGCAGCAGCAGCATCCCTAAAGCATTATATTGTATTGCCCTTTGCGTCCAACGACCGATCGTTCCCCATATTCATTCGTGGTTGGTTCCTACAATACGAGTATATAGACAAAAGTCGGAAGTGGCTCCACTTAAAATTCGATTATTCCATCTGCAACATTGGCAGTGAAGCAATCAAGAGACACCCGGACTCTCGAACCCGGACCCAACTACGAGTAGCTCTCAAAATGCATTCTTCTAAAGTCCCAAGCCCAACCATGATGATGGGGAAGAATAAGGCCACTTCGATTTCCATAAACTGTCCTTATCGACTTCGAGTCTATGCTGCTGCTGCTGCTGCTGCTGCTGCTGCTGCTGCTGCTGCTTCCTGATGATGCCCCACTCCACCACCATGCCACCAGGGAGGAGGACCAAATTTTGTATATAATTTTTTATGATTTTTATATTCAATTTTCTTCATTCTGAAGCAACGCTCTTTTTTCAAAATTGATTCCCAAAACCAAGGAGCAAGACCTACAGCAATATAACGATGGAACCAATGTGTCTAATTATGAAACGAGTCTTTATGGCACAGTCAGACTGTTAGTGGTCCTTATCTTGGTGATTTATGATCGATGCTGCATCTGGAGCAAGTGGCATGCTATTTGGAAAAAGATTTCCCAATTCGAATTCACATTAAGTATCTCTATCTATCTTTCTTTCTGGATCCAAAAAGAGGAACATGATTTAAAAATTATAATCGATTGTAATAATTATCCCAAACGACGGCCTGGTAACCCCTTTTACTTGCCCTCAAAAAAAAAAAAAAAAATGGAAGAAGGAATGGTGTGCTCTTTGCTGCTGGCCCATGTCACAAAGACGAATAATGGGAAGAGTGTTAAGAGCCATTAGATCGGCCCTAAAAGTCAATTCCTATAGATTCTATTTCCATTCCATTTGTGAACTAATATGTGTGTGTGTGTTTGCGTTTGTGTATAAAGTGATTACAATAAATCTTGAATAAAATATATGAGAAAGAGATCAGCCATTCGAGATACATTTACATAACTCAATTAAGTTATATATCAATTTGTGTGTGTTGTTCGAGTTGAGTTCGAGTCGAGTGTGAGTCCATTTGCATGAGTCTTTAAGATATGAGGGTGCTGCTGGTTGCTGAGGAGAAGAGTGTGAGGCCGGGGGCGAGTTCGACTTCGATTTCGACTTTGACTATAACTTTTATAGATTTCGAAGACTATCTATGTTAAGTTTATAAAGACGTTTGCCAAGTCAGGCATGTCAAATGATTTTCGTTTTCTTTTTTTTTTTTGTATCAATAAAAAATTACAAGCCTTATGTATGTATAGCTTATCAGTGATAATGGCGAAGCCTTTGTCAAATGATGCGTTGCCTTTTAGGGGCATTTGATGCATAATGTCATAAATCAAGTTGAGGTATCTTGGCCGATTGACTTATAGTGAGTGATAAGGGCTAGGTACCCATACTCAGACTCACATCATGTAGGTATGTGTGCGTAGATGTATTATTGGCGGAAGCTCTTGCCAGATTGAATGAATTATAGACTTTAAGATGAGATTGGAAATCTGAGAAGAAGGTGCCATTGAATGGTCTCGAAAGAATGACAGCAAACGTGTCTTTTGATTCGAGAGATTTAAGACTGCTCTTAAGATTGAAGTTTTTGGAATGCGATATGCAAAGTTGTGAGTGTATGCAAATTAAAACAATATAATTTTTGTGATAGATTGTGTGAAAACTAGGACATGAATTAAGCTTTCCAAAATACTTAAAGGGGGAAAATTCTTTGATAACGTATACAGAACTGAGAAATAGAAAACTCATGAGAGTTGTGGGTCTTTTTTGACATCAATTTGTGTCTCGACATTCCATTTGTGTTACGGAAGTGACACTGATAGGTATTCTTAATTTTATTTTAATATTCTTAATTTTATTTTAATATCATAGATGACTAATTTTTCTCTGTTTAAATATTAAGCTGAATGCTACTAATTCTTATACCCTACTCTTATTATATGTATGTAAATGTGAAAGTTTGGATGTTTGTTGCTAAATTGCACCATCTGGATCCATGCGGATCTGGATAAAATTTGCTCCTTGATAACTTAAAAAACAATTTTATAAAATTACGGCCTTTCTGCAGCCAACAAATTTTAGCTGCACAATCTGCACGACGCTGACGAAAGAATGACGTTTATGAACGGTAGGTACTGCAGTTCGCCTAGGTTAACGCAGTCCTTAGTTAGGCTGACGTTTATGAACTTACCCATACTTTTCTTCCAACTGCCGATATAAATGCTGCTATGGAAAATAACCTTTTTTCCAAAAATTTTGTGTTTTTGCTTTTTAAATCTTTCATCATCTATTTTTTAACACAACACATAAGCACAAAACGTTTTCTTAAAATCAGAATTTTGTGTCTAAGAAATATCTTTTTTTACTCGAAACGAGAGCAATTTTTGAGATTCGAAAATTTAAGACGAGAATTGAATTTAGAAGAAAAAATATGGTTCCGATGCTGAACTCTTTCGAGTAGTCCAAAAGCAAAAGTTTCCATTGGCGATACAATAGGGCGTATTTTTAAACAAAAATTAAAAGATTTGATAAAATATAAGAACATAAATGAAAAATTAAGTTGATTTTTAAAGTTTCAAGTGAAATTTAAAAAATGTTGTTGCACTAAACTAAAGAAACAATTTTTATAGATATCAACACTGCAACAAGGATACAAAAATGAAACGTCTGCCGGGTTGATCAGTTGATATCATCAACTATAAAATTAATGATAAATCATTTTCTCAATTAACGAGACTTTTATTCAAAAAAAGCATCATCTGTCAAAACAGAACCACAACCACAAAAGCAAAATTTAAGTCATTCACACAATTATATTTTTGTTTTGCATTCCTGATTCCACATTATAGATCTCATTTTTATTCCCATTCAGGATACAGCCGAAATATATAATATCTCAATTATTACAATGCAGGCTCATGACATGTCAAAAGTCCTCCCCGCTGTGTTAAAGAATTTAAAAAATTCATTGATATCCTTTATAATAATTTATTTTGTTGATAAGGACACTCATATACCAACAAAAATTGTCGAAAAGTGAAAATTTATGATCCCGAAGGCACCTTTAAGGAACATTTCAATTAAATATAGTTGTTGTGTAGCTGATATCTGCCCGCTCCAAGGTGCAGTGGTCAGAAACTATACTCATCGTATGATGGTGACCTTTTATTTGTGGTTACACGAGCACGATTTCAAAATCTTCCTCACATCGCTATCGATGCGATAGCAAAATTTTCGTAGTACATGATTTTTGCAGGACATCTTTGGCCAGACCAGGTGTCCCAGATGGCATTGATTCACATAATTCAAGACTCTGAAAAAACAAACCGTTACTCGTTACCATGCGTCGTCGTAGTCGTCGTCGTCGTCTTTGTCATTGTTCAATGTTCATGCGTGTACCAAATCAGCAAAAAGGATAAATGCGAAACCACAATGTCCTTTTCCACAATCGCATCATCATCATCTTCCTTAGAGCCTGTCTGATGCATTCCCCTATACTATATAAGCGTTTGAAGGAACAGAAATTAAAACTCAAATTAGAGGGGGTTTAGGTCGTTATTCTAAGGAACAGTAATAACAGGATAAAATGGCCATACGACACACATTACATCACAAAACATCAAGGATAAAATATCTCAAAGAAAATTAAGTGTTCAATCATGGTTGTGGATCCTTGCTCAGTTTTACTGTCAAATCTCGGCCTTTCAGGGTCCCTATAGTGTGTCCTTGCATCATGGTTAAATTTTTTCAGTGAATCCTTTGGACGTGCCCTTATAAGTTGAATCTATAACTGGAGTAAAAAATAAAAGGATACCCACATGTAATCGCCATTAAAAAAAGAAAAGAAAATAGAATTTGAAACGGGAACAAACACAGTAGATCCCATATTCTCGTTCGACCATCTTGGCCATATGAACCCCCTCATAATGTTTTATGTTACAGAAACCTCCTTAATAGTTTTGTGTAGGTATATAGTATGCCAATATGCACAAAAGGCCAGACAATTTCCCTGGCGACATTAAAAAGGATAACAAAAAGGACACTGGACACTGAACACTGCGAGCCCACGAAAATCAGATAAATTCACTTCCCCATTATAATACGTATTGTCCTTTTTTCGTTCCCTTGATCCTGATCCTGATGATGATGGCCGGCCAAGAGCAATGAAATACCCTTTTTATAGATTTATGTACATTTGTATATCCTCTTCGTAGTGGTAGATGTGTGTGATGCTTATTTTAAATTTTTGTATGTTTACTTTTCATTTACGTCCTTTTCCAGAGTTTAAGGCATTGCCAGGACAATGTGGTTGAATGATGTCTTCGGCGTTGTTTTTTTTTTTTGTTTTTTGTTCTTCTTTTGGTGATATGTGGAAAATTTTTGTGCTCCCCCTCTGGTAGTCTCCTTGGTGCCATATGCCAACAATAGACAACCAAAACCAAGAAGAAAATCCCTGCACCGCATGCATCCAATGAATATATACATATATGTATGTAGATATATGCACGTATTCAGAATTAACTGCTGGTATTAGCAAAGGATTTGCACAGGATATTATTGAGAGAGTGGAAAGGTTTCCTGTCATTTTTCAAGGACAACACACACGTGTACTGATGCAGAGCACGGTATTCCAGTACGAGTACCAATATACCGGTACCAAAGAGTACAACGTTGTGTACATAGACATGATTTTCAATTAGCACCCAGATAAAGCATAAAGGCGGGTGGATTAATGGATTTGGCATCGAACAAAGAACTGAAACCATGGATATGTACGTCAGCAGTACTCAGGGTGTATATACATACATATAGGAAAGGGGTATAGCGGTATGTATGATGCATAATCCAATCTACATATATAGTATTTCGTCGTTGGTCGTTGTCGTAGTCGTAGTCGTTGCCGTTCGTCGTTGTCCAAGCCTTATGTGATCAAATGTCATGGAGATTGCCAAAAATTTTAATTGCTATGCGATGTAATTCAAAAGTGCTAGATATTCCCTCCGGAGATGGAAGAAGAAATGTATACACATACCTCTGCTTTATTTCTGGGGGATTATTTTGGGGTACGCCAAAAGTATATGTAGATAGGTAGACCCAGAGACGTAATGGCAAGCATAGCTATTCGATGAATCACTGTCACATGTCAGGCACGTCAAACTCGAATTGCACAGCCACAACCACATTCACATACATACCTACTACATTGAGCGGCCGGTCGGTATCACTATGACTGACCGCTTTGCTGCCCAAAGTGCCTTCGAATGTGGATTTGTCGATGTCAATGTAGATGTTCAAATTCAAGTGTGGTAGGATGTTTGTCTCGTTAAAAGCACAGTGAAGGCAATCTGGGGTGGCCACTGATTTTGACTAAATTTTCCTAATAATTAAAGTTTCCCTTTAAAATGACTATACAAGTTACTATTAGAACGCGAGTAAACAAAGTTGTGCACTTGGGCGTATACGCAATTTTTGAATATTTTGAATTATTTTGTTAAGAGACTTGATTTAAATACGAATGCTTAACCCATATTCTCTTCAAAAATTGTTATAAATGCAAAACACATGTCTCTGACCCATTCTAGCTCTTAAAGTGAAAATGATCAGTAAGAAATTGGCACATCTCGTAAAAGTTTAATGTAGAAAATCTGCAATAAATCGGATGAATCCATCACATGCTGCATTCGAAGCTACTTTGTTAAACTTAAAGACCTCACTGTGAAAAACCATACACACACACTACTAAAACAGAAGCATTAATTACATTATATAGCAATATACTAAAAGGACTGATGTAATGTTTGATGGCACAAGTCCCAAGTGACAGCCCATGACTTTTGGTATTTCCATTGCACACCCACTCCTTTAAATATCTAACTGAATTATTTCGTTTTGTAATTCTAATCTCTTCAGCTCAAGTATAGGTCGTCCTTTTATATCCTGAGTTGTGTATTGCGCCTTCCTCTACCCCAATTTTTAAGGACGACGACTGAGGACGCGATGCGATTTATTTTTGAAAGCGCATCACAACGACGACGCTCGATATAAGTATGAAATGAATGTTGTATTACAACACCAAGTTATGTGTTTGACCACTGCATCACATTCCCGACCGTCTCGCCAATGACATCGAGTATACGAGTATGCAGAACTCCCCCTCATCAACACTCATGAAGGGCTTTAGAAGTGTCATACCTACATTAGGTACTATATTCCCAAATGGCCTGCGGAAAAATTGTTGCGATCCATTTCATGTATGTGTCTGTGTACAAAATGTCCCCTTTCCCATTTGGAAACTCTTAAATGGTTATGTTTGACATCTGATGGGATATGCGGCCATATGACTTTATGCTCAAGGCTCTCTGGGGCAATTGTCAGATGCTTCGCGTGATGGATGGGTGTAATTTGTGGCGTGAAGCTTATATACCATCGATTTTCTAATTGTTATCCGTATTTCTATACTACTGCGGTGCGGGATAGCGGTTGCAGGAACATCACATCAGCAATGACCATCAAGCCAGGGCTAACAATAGACCACCTCGGAGTAGGGCATCCGATGATGCATCATCCAGTGTGGTTTTCATTAAAAGCCGAAACAACCGACGACGACGACGCACTGTGATTAGCTTCTTTTCTTCTCAAATGAGTATTTTTGTGGCTTTTCTTCTCGAGGAAAAACTCACTTGAGAGTGATGAGCCGGGGAAAATTAAAAGTGATCATCTCTTCATTGTTGTTGTTTTTTTTTTCTTGAGATAATCCCATAGGTTTTCCAGAGAATTTGGTGTGTGAAAAATCGTTGTACATATTATTGTTATTAAGACGCATTGTTCAAAAGTCATCATCAGGAAGTGAAAAGCCCCCGTTATGGATGCAAAGTGCGTGTGTGTGGTTGAAAGTAGGTAGGCGGCGCGGCGCGTCATCGTAGTCATGTGAGAATTGACCCCAAACTCAAGGAACCTTTCGAATTTTTTTAACGAGAAGTAAAGTGGGGTTACAGATGGACATTAAGAAAGAAAAGGTGTTAAGAACAACTTTTTAATAGTAGTTTTGGAAACCTACTTAGGCGGTACTGTGGTGTTAGGTCAAACTGATTGAACCATTGGAAGTCAATTCTCTGCTGAGGAAGAAAGACACTGATGAAATGTGTCTTCTTTGATAAATTATTATCAATGCTGAAGTCTTTCATTAGTGAGTTTTATTGATTGTGAAAATATGGTATAATGATTTCCAACACGTTGATTTATTGATGATAATTTGATTTTAATAGAATTTTTGAGATTTTGTGATCTTTTTTGACATGGTTTTGAGGATAATATTGGTTAAAACATTAAATATTTTCATCACGTTTTTAATCCTTCGAAAACTTCGCATTTGTTTATTTGATTTTAATTTTGGTTTTTGTAAGAAAATTGTCAAAAACGGTTGTTTTTTCGTAATACAAAATGAATTTAAAGTCAAAACCCCTACTTCTGCTTCAGATAGGCCGACACGTCAGGACATCCCTTTTATCATCTTAAAAAATTCTTTAAAATGCCAAGATTGTTAATTCGACAAAAGTAAACCTTTTATAGTAACTTCGAAATGGACTGTCCAAAAATTTTAGGTTATGACTATAATTTTATGATATTTTTATTCATCCTCAATAAACTCGTCGTCAGTAAAAAAAAAAGTTTCATCTCGAAACCCCAAGTCACATGTGTCAGTCGAATTTGCACAAAATATACAAAACACTTTTTCATTTTTGACAACTTTAACGAGATACGATAACAAATTAGATCACTTAGCGAATTGCATTAATTGCAAAATCACATCAGCATATATCATATCATGCCATGTGATCTTGTTACCATTTCCATGTACCACCCCCTCCTCCCTCTGTCCATCCCCCTCTCCCATTTTTAAATAAAATAGTAAATAAATAAATCTTGTTATGATATTCTCGACTTTCGCGTAGATACGAACGTCAGACATGGACAAACTACGTTAACGACAACCAATCTTTGACAGCGCACACATCACAACAACAATTTTAATTCTGGACTATGTATGTATATGCGGTGTGGATGATAGTTAGACGCATCCGCATGGCACACAAGCTGCGAACGATGCGTCCATAGCTAGGTTCCTATACATATATTTTTGCCCAAAAATAGACAGAACTTCTGATTGCACGTTCCAGGACAGCTTTTAGGTTAGTACATAGATTATTATATTATATAGAAGCCCGAGCACCTCTCGCAGTCCAGAGCACCATGATGATGATGATGGCCTCTTGTAATGCATCCTCTGGAACGCTGTTGTCCTTGTCGTCCCAGGCCAGACTATCTCGCACAAGAGTATAAGTGTTTACGTTGGGTGCACAAACTATAGCTGAACAAACTAACGAGAACGACGACAACGCACGATGACGGCATGCGGGAGAAGCTCCTCGGTTAGACAGACCCGAACCCGCTCTGACAAATAAATTATATTTGCTAGTGCCAGAACTATTGAAATAAAGACCATCATCTCTATATCCAGCCCATATCGCCCTCCCTGATGTGCTGTGCATACAGTCCTCCTCCATACAAAACTATGTACGTTCGTCGTCGCCGACTGAGACTGAATCTGTAGCGGTGGCGGTGACGGCGACGACGGTGGAGATACGGTCTCCCTCTTCCAGAGTAAACTACCATGGCGACTTTTATACGATGCGACTACTTCTCATAATTTGTCATATTACTATCGCACTATTATTACATTCGCATTTCAACTGATTATGCTGAGTGCTGAAAATGTAATTTATAGTATCTCTAGACTATCAGACTCGTATCTGGAGTGTTTAGAGAGATACGAGTATATATCTGTAGATACTCGTAGGATATATTCTTTTGAACTCTGGGAGAGGTATAGACTCTTTTGGCATAGATTATAAGAGAAAGGGCAATTGCCTCCAGCTCCACCATCATCATCGTCATCATTCGAGAGTATATGCGAGGTGGATATGGTTGTGGAGCAGGAGCAGTGGACTTTGGAGAGTGTCGCACTTGTCGACAGCTGAATTAATGCACACAGATTGTAGATCGTTCTCGGATATATGAAAAGGTTTTCCATTTCATTTCAAATAATTGTATCAAGCTAAAGTTGTTGTTTGTTCTGAAGTCTGTCCGCATGAGTCTGAGTCTGCACATCATCACAGACTTCAGACTTTGGAATAAACATAATAACAAAAGGTGTAATTTAAAATTTCAACAGATTTATTGAAATTGAAAAAATTCGTTTATAAAAAGAAGAAGTGTTGACATCAGTAGCAAGTTCACTGGACTCCAGGATGAATCTCTTTGACAAGTATAAGATGACTAATTTCGAAGAAAGTGGTGCATGCATCACCAGTATCAGGAAATTTCCCAAGAAAAAACTTAGGCCATATTTAGAATAATACCATTTTGTATAAGGATCCATCATTCGTAATTAAGATGCATTAAAAGAACTGGCCATAAATGACTGTCCTGAGGAACTCTTTGATTTGACAGTAAAATCCATTGAGAGTGCTTCTAAACTCTATGCTATGAATCAAGTTGGATGCTGCTTAAGGATGATGATCAAGTCCTTGTGTAATAAATAATTTTAAGTTCTTACAATTATCGTTGACATATCTTTCTACAACTCAGAGGTCTTAAAAGTGACAGACTTTAAACAATCCGAATGCAATTATGGCATTTAACTATACATATTTGGTTCCTATCTGTCATATTCTAATCCCTTACCGATAAAATTGACATCCGATGAAAACGCTCCAATAAGTAAGAAGCTCCTATCATTTCTGGCTTTTCACATGATTTAGATTTATTCCCATTTGACAGCCATAAATTAGTGGTCTTTCGCTAGTTCTTTTTTTTTCGTATCCAAACCCTGCATCCGTTCCTATGTAAATGGGTGATAAGCCAACATGGGAAAAAAGTCTGGAAGAGAGATTAAAAACCGCTCATATCGAGGGTCCATAAATAATAGCCATTTAGACTAAAAGCTGGACAAAGGCACAGGAGTAAAATTTACACAGTTTAGCACAGATAACGAAAAAAAAATCAAATAAAAATTGAATATCCAAAAACGTTGGCCAGTTAAAAATAAAAAAAAAAAACTGCAGTTAAGAGAATGTTGGACTTCGAAAGGGCAATCTCAGAGTGTTACCATATACGAGTATATATGTATAAAGTGGAATATTTCTTTGTTTTTAGATGTTGATGCTTGGGAATACCTGGGCATTTCATATCGGAGTTATCCCTTTATCAACATCTGAATTTTATGCATACGAGTATAATAATTCAATACCCAGTTTATGGATACTCTTTGGAAGGAATGTTGAATCTGCTGGTCGTTTCTAAGAGTCTCCCGATTTGGTGGATGTATCATATCTCTTCAAATCAGAAAATAGCCACCATAAAAAGATTAAATGCCCATTGGTTCCAAATTTATAAAGGAAATGACTTGTCAAAAAGGATAACGAAGATAGGTTGTGTAGGTAGACATTATTTGGCTATTCACATTTGTGTGAGTTGTTTTAACCACTTGAACTTTAATTTGTCACTACTCATGGAACTTTTATGAATATTTAATTGAAATATGTAGTTCATCATTATTGCATTTTTTTAAGGCTTTTTTCCAACCAAGGTTGCTTGAGTTTTTAAAATCTGATGTCTAAGTTTCATAGTTACTTTTAAAAACAACAAATTTATCCTTTGTCTTCAGGACCAATATATATATGTATATATATAAATATTTATAAATTTAAAATTCTCAAAAAAAACGAACGAATCACAAAAAATAAATAAATAAAATGACAACTTGATGGCTCAAGTTTCGTTTAGCATTTGAGGGAACATGTTTAATATTTTTAACAGCAAAATTACATTTTTGTTTTACTTCAACTTTTTTTAAATATTTTATGAATTTTTTGTTTAAATAGGTAGTAAGTAATTTGGATGTAAAATAACGTACATTCATTATTATTATTATGTTTGAAACCCTAAATGAAGTGATGAAGACATTACTGAAAACAGAAAAATAAATAAAAATCTGATCACACAAATATGAGTCCAAGAAATATTTATGGCTACCAGACAATGTGAAAAACTCAATAAGTATTGTAAACAAAATATAATTTAAATTTTTTGAAGAAAAACTGACTCCTAAAATTTCAACAAATTCAAATTTTATTTTCTTACAATACTTGTTGTATGTATGGCAACCATAAATGTGTCTTTTTTGTGATCAGAGGGTTGATATCTAGGTATTACACAAATTACACTAAAAAAGGGACGTGATGAGAATTTTTGGTTAACATATTTGTTCCCAAAGTTGATTTCTTTAAGTTTTTAACACGCTATTACTATTAGATTTTCCACAGCTTCCC
The DNA here is from genome assembly GCA_905146935.1 of Scaeva pyrastri. Taxonomy (NCBI): domain Eukaryota; kingdom Metazoa; phylum Arthropoda; class Insecta; order Diptera; family Syrphidae; genus Scaeva; species Scaeva pyrastri. The sequence goes on along the minus strand of LR989927.1, from coordinate 20,165,634 downwards.
GCTCATACCCTTCATTTAATACACTTGAAAATATAAATTTTTAAAAATTAATCCAACTTTTCTCATGTACAAAAACAATCAGCTATCAAAAGTTTCTAATAATATCCAAAACAGTAATATGTCAAATTCAAGTAAACACAAATTTGCTTTAAAAAATGTACATATTTAAAGAAGTGAAAATACTATTGACAAGTTATTTTGTCACACTTATGTACGTCTTTTACAGAAAAGTTTTGTCAGTCGAAAAGTTTGGCAGAAACAAAAAATCTTGACTTTTGCTTTATAAAAAATTGCCGATGTGAATTTTCACTAACATAATGTTATTTTTAACGTTTTTAAGAAATTTTAGAAGATTATCCTGAAAACCATTGAATTTCTACTTGTGCCATTTTCCCGTAAAAAACTTGTTCTTATAATATAGAGCTTTATTTTCGAAAATTTTAGAACAATATCTGCATATGGATATACAAAATAAATTAAATATCATTTTTTCACGGTGTGTTAATATGTATTGATAATTTAAAAAAAAATATAAGTTAACGCACCGAACTACTTTTCTTATAAATATTTAATATTTTTTCAAGACAATAAGGCAACATTTGAAGTCAATAACATTTTCTAATAGTTGTTTTTGAATAATGAGAACTAAATGTTAAAAATTTTCGAAACATGTTGGATAACTACTTTTTGTTTTGAAAAAAAAAAAAATATCCTGAATCCAACTAAGAATTCATTTTCTGGTAGTGCAAGAAAGTGTTTTGTCAAATTAATCGGTCAACTACCCTGATATAAAATTTTAAGGCCCAACTTGCATATGAACTATAAAATTCAAGATCCATTAATATCTCCTGTTTTAAATTTTTCCTCTTTTCGTCTAAGAAATATTTAAAAAAAAATGATAACACTCTTTAAATGCTGAAATTTTTTTAAAATTTATTCATAGTCGTGAATAAGTTCTCGTCATATCTGATGTGGATGTCTTCAAAGTGTTTCTTTACTTATGTAAACTTTGGTATTAAAAGTAGAATTTCAACAAACTTTAACCTTCTAATCAATACAATCTGCAGCATACATCAAAAAACAGCATGCAAAATGATAAATTACACTAAAAACACATTAACCTATATTTATTCAATTTTTTTTTCTCGAAATAAATGCTTTTCTCAAAGAAATCGATTTAATATGTTAACACATTTTGCTCATTTGCATTAAACAACATCATAAAAAAAAAAACAAACAAACCAACTTACATTAACATGTTAGACTATTTTTCAATTATTGCACAAAAGACTCTTAGATCATGACATGTTGTTATATTGCAGCATTATATTATTACGTATTATGTACAAGGTACTTACTTTGCATCAAGTTTGAAAAAAAAAAACTGATTTATTGATCGATCCTGTCACTTGACCCTGGTAACTTAAACTCAAAACTCCATCATAATAACTTACGAGAATATACCCTATGCCATTACCGACACATTTAGTGCACCAAAATACACAAACTTTCAAAGTGCATTAATAACTTTTGACTTATGTGTGTGACTTTTCTATAACGATGCAATTGAACTTAAGCATATACTGAAACTGTAAACTGAAAAATGCACGTATCATTTCTACACCTACATACATCGAACACAGAATTGTTTGCCTCGATCGTGATCGCAACATTAAGAAAAAAAAAATTATAAATTTATATTCGACTAGTTACAGCTAAATATCAATAATTGTAATAGAAACCAGCAGGCTGTACGAATCAGTCAAGCCCACACAACAATACAAATTCTGCACCAAGGAAAAAAGTTGGTTTTAGATTGTTGAAAAGTGCACTTTGACAGACAGACAGCCAGGGTCGAATTTTGTCACGTTATCGATCATGGAAGAGCCGGGGTTTCGTTAAGTCTATATGAGAATACTTTTTCGGGTTTAAGTCTGGTAAAATTTAAACTTTTTTTTTGTCTTTGATAAAGTGCCAAAACTTATTTCCATGAATTAAGAACCCGGGTTTTCAAACATTCGCCAGCTTGAAAATTCTTCGAAGCTTTAATTTCTCATTCAAGGCTGACACATGAATATGAATCGGACAAAATATTATACATATTCCTTATGGTCAAAGATATAGTGAAATTAAGAGGCACTGCAAAGAGGAATTGGGGGTTTTTGTCATAAGGTGGAAGACAATCTTTCAAGCTTTTTGAAGCCCTTATTGAAGAGTTGAAAACAGCCTCTTTCAAAATTCTTTAGCAATTCTTTAAAAAAAGCTTGATAACTATTTAAAATATTATTACTTGAAGTGTGTGACCAGAAATGTATGTTTTAGCATTTTTGTATAAAAGGGTTAATCAATAACTATTTCTGAACTCTTTGACAGTTAAAAGCGTATAGTAGCCATATTGTTGAAGCTTCATCTGTCAAACTGATTGTAATTTATCGTGCTACTGATATTACTTCACAAAGTTTGGTAGATAAATTGAAGTCCACTGGTTAAGTAAATATTCAACCAGTATCTGATTTAACCAATTTGAACCTTGAAGAAACTTATTCTGTCGAAAACGTATGTGCTCAAATTTCTCGATATTTCAATAATTGTTTTCGAGTCACTCATTAAAACTCAACCATTCGCAGATCACAACTTGGTGGATATTCCATCGTGCTTTAGGCCTTTAAAATTATGGTGACAAGTTTGGAACGAATCCATTCCACTTGAGTTCTAAAAGTGTTCAATATCTCCTGAAAAATGAACTGTTTGGTGTTGATTTTGGACTTGTGGTATTAGTATATTTTGCTGTCAACTTCGAGTATTGTAAGTCGATGATATTAATTTTTTGTCCTCAATAGGATTATATGGGCCCCAAGGACGTGTAGTTGCACAAGAAGCAAGGGTGCCATTTGGCACAAACATAGCTTACAATACCTTGAAAGTGTCAAAATCAAACTTATTATGCTCCATAGAAAAGTTCAAATGTTTGAATCCAAATTGGCATCTATAATGGTCTTGACGCTATGCTTACAATTTCGACATGAGAATGCATACAAATTGGTCATTCTAAAACACTTTCTCTTTTATCTATAGATTTTTCAGATCAATCTACCTCGTTTGCCGTGAGTCATCTTTGTGTTTATGGAATGTAGAAATATGTAGATCCTTAAAGTCTTCGAATTCTTTGGCAGCTTTCTAGGCCTCTAAAATATTTATGATAAAAATCCGGCCATGCTTACACAAGTTGCATTCACCCCCAAGCAATATCAAAGACAAATAATGACAATTACCCTGAGTAAGTACTATACCTAAAGGAATGTCATAATTTTTCATTAAAAAGTTCTAATTAAAAAGGTCCCCCTCTAACACCAACGCATCATAGACTAAACTGTTCCTTCAGAAAGAAAGCAATTTCTTTGATTAACCTCACAGCAGGCTGTCAAAAAACAAAGACAACAAAAAAAAAAAACGAAACTTAAACTGTCATACCATCTTCTATTTATTAGACACAACAACGACAGCACGACACAAAAAAAAAGTAGACCCAATTGGGCTAATATCTAATTGCAGCCTCAATTATAATCGGCGTCGCCATCACATCAGACATTTGTCACTCGGACGGTCGGGCCGGGCGCCACCATCGCTATGACAACTGCCAACATATGTGAAGCACGCCATCTATCTGGGAGCTTTAGCAGCAGTATAATAATTAACTTTTAGTGTTTGGTTAATTGTTTGTTGCTTCTGCAAAAGAAGCCAGAAATGACAATAGTGTAATTGATGATGATGACAGTTGTTGTTGTTGTTGGTGTTGGTGTTGGTGATGGTCGCTCGCATCATTGCATCATTGCCATCTTTATTGTTTTGTCTGTCAGAATAGTTGACTACATACATATGAGGATGGGTGACCAGACCATGTCAAGTCGAGCGTTCTTCTTGGCGACGACCGACGACTCATACACTCATACAAACGTCATCATCCCGTGGAGCTATAAGAATTACCATCATCGGCCAACTAGGCCAGAGAGAACCATTATTAAAGTGTCACACGTGCTTGGCTCAGCTCGAGTTTGGGTGTTTCCTTGTGTAACTGACATTCCTCATGATGGTGATTAGCCCACTTGGTTCGGCTTCTTGCACCATGGGAACACCAGGCACCAGTACCAGTACTTGAGTTAGGGAACTCTTAGACCAGAGTAACTCTAGATCTCTACTCCGCTCCACTCCAGCTAGATTATGATGTTGTACTCGTATTTTGAGTTACATTACAACAATAAATTGACACACACGGTCTCACGCTGTGAAAAATTAAAACTTCCATAATGGGAACTCACTGACATGGGTGACAGAATTATGAAAAGGTGGATTGGTGTGGCTTTTAATTGAGACATTATAATGCGAGTCATACATACATTACATATAGGGGGAAATAATTTAGTGGGATAGTGTGTTGTGCACGGGTATATAATTTGTGCTTGACTTGGAGTGGCTTTGATGGAAAATAATGGCATTTTTTTGTAGGTATGTGGAATTAAGTGATTTATTGTAATCAATCAATTCAAAGAGGTCAATGAAGCGAGAGAATGGAATTATGTTTGGGAAAACTTTTTATTTCTCTTCCTCCTTAACATCTTTCTTTTTGTTTGTGCATATCTAACTTAAGACAGGCATAAGGACCAAAAAAGACAGCTCCTTTTAACTCCGAATTCCTTATCAAACTCTAATCACTTTATTAGCTACAAAAATGTCCCTAATTGTCATTCATACTAAATTTTAGTAAGTCCCCAGACAAACTTTTAAATAGTAGGTACGACAAGTACCTAATAAATTTAATGAAACCCAAATTAAGTCGCCAAAAAACATGTTTCAGTATTAAAGCAGTTATACGAAATGACAAACAAATTTTATTTCCTCATTTCCTATGCAATTCAGTGAAAAACTTTTCATGTTTTCCGGCATAAGTAACTGTCTGTCTTCATGCTTATCATTGTGTATAACCAAAGGAACTTAATGATCACACCAGGACATTTCAAAACATCATTTTATACCCTATCATACCTCTGTATCTATAGCCCTCCCCAAAGGACATCAACAGTACATAAGGAACCAAAGGACTATGACAACTATACTACCCCGCCCGCCCTCTGTCTTAACATTACAATCTGATTGTCTTTATTGGGTACAGAGACATAAATTTAAAAAAAAAGAAAAATACTCCGCTCCAAACACTTAAATGAAATCGAACGAAAAATTTTAAATGTCCTTTGTGCCATTCGACAAACCTTCCTTTTTTTGTTGGTATTGGTATTCGAAAATTTGTGCATTAGCTGCCGAGGAAAATAGACAATTTTCGATAAGGACAATAATAATTGTGCTTACTCATCGAATTGATTGCCAATGGCGCGGCGGCGGCGAACAAAATAATAGCAAGACGCATCCGCCATCATAGTACGGTATGGGTATATCAGCAGCATCAAAAGAACATCATCGAAATAAGTTTTTCGACCGGAAATGATTGGCGACGACTGCGAAGACGACGACTACGATGACAACGAGCGGATGGAGAGAAGTGGTGGCGGCGCTAAAGATTTTTACCGTTGGACAGCTGTAATAAAAATCAAACCATTTAACGGTTTTTTAATATTCTCGCAATTTTGAGGGTAGGTAGAAGTCAAGGTACAGTTGTTTGTTTAGAGTGACCAGATTATAATTATTTTTAAGAGAAAAACAAAATTATTTTGAAAAAGATTAGCGAACTTTTTCTTCTTTGTTCAAGGCTGTAAATGAGCAATATTTATGATAAAATTAGCGCCTTAATTTATGCTTCTAGGAAAAGTGGCAAAAATTTAAGGAACTCGGAGAAAACAATCACTTTTTGTTTTTTTTTTTTTGAAAAGAAAAAACATGTTCTTCAATACAAAATTTATGTTTTTTTTGAGTACAAAATTGGAATCAAGTGAAATGTTGATATTAGTTCACAAGATCATTTGAAAATTGTTCAGTTATTATCTACTAAAAAATTGACACTTGTATCTCTTAACATTGATCAAATCGTTTTTGGTCTACTTACTTAAATCAAGTACTGCAGTGTACAGACGGATTTACAAATTGCCGAAACTTTTCCCATGATAATCTTGGGAACTACATGTCTAATTTATACCATTCTTTTTATGTTTAAAAGTTAATGTTCAAAAAAGTACAGTATGACACATTGCTTATTGGAAGGTGAACATTTTGAAAATCTGCTGCGAGAGCCTCTTGGAATCAATTACGAAATAAGCATTCATCTTGTTCAAATGCAAGAACAAAAAATTTAGGTATGCAAAAATTAAATAAAATAAAAAATTTGTATCAAAATTTCGATTTTTCGTCAGAAAAGTTTAAATATTTCAAAAAATTTACAAAAATTTGAAACATAAATTTTCTTGAATGTAAAAAAACATGTCCGTGCAAACTTCAAGATTTTTTTTTCACTATAAAAAAGGCTATGAAAACTTAAAATGTCTTAAATTATTTTTATTTTTTCCACTTTGTTTACTATTTTGACATTTTGAAAAATGGTACACTATTTTTTTTTTGTGCTGTATGTGGGGATAAAATTTGAGGTCCAGGGTTGGTTCACGAAACGAGAAAAGTCTCCGAGATTCTTGAGAGCTTTGACAATCTCGTCAATATTTAATTTTAAGATCTTAAAACAGACAATACATATTATTTGGAATGGATTATTTAAATTAATCAAATCTAGTTATATATTATGTGCATATGGGGTTCTGCAGCGAATTATATATGATTTGAAAAAATGTATACACACTAATTTTTTCACCAAAACTCAAATTTTATTTATGAATGTATTCTTTAGATGTTGCCAGTAAAAAGCCAGTCAATTTTTTTTTTTTAATAATAACGTACGAAAAGCAAATCAGTCAAATGCTGTCCATTTTTGTCAAAACACTTCTGCAGACTTTGTGAGAAGTTCTGCATTTTCACGAAAAAAGTACCAATCAATAATGAAGTTTCGACTAATGCCACACCAAACAGTGACCTTGGGACTGTGGAGAGGTAGTTCATAGAGCTCTTGTGGGTTTTCAGAGGCCAAATAATGCAATTGAGCTTCGTCTCTCATTATCAAAAGAGTGTCACCCGTCAAGATTTCCAACATTGCTTCTGCAAACATCCTCTGCTGAACCGATTTTGCTTGAATTTAGCAAAGTTAAGGCCAACAAAGTTTATTGAAAAAATTGAAATAAATTATGTTTTAGAATATTTTTTTGGAAAATGAAATAACATTTAGATATAAATTGAAGCAGAACAAACTTTTTTGAAATGAAATTTTTATATTTAAAAAAAAAAATTTATGAAGTTTTTTTAACTTAAGATTTTTTTGCAAACTTTTTTGTAATTTTTTTCATTTCTAATCCCGCAATGCCAACATTAAGAAGCAAATCTCTTCATGCGGAAAAAATAGTACCTACTTGGTATTTTATCATAAGCAAAAAGTTGTCCTTTAATAGCTTTCAAGTCGTTATTGAAAAACTCCATTAACGAATCATAAATTTTATGGAAAACAATTAAATTTGTAAAATTGTAAAAAGAAAATAATGTTTATTATTTTTACTGCAAGAAAATACAAAACAATGGAAAATTCTTTTCATTTTCTTCTTCTAAAAATAAGACCTGGACAGCTTAAAATTCGTTTCGTCTATGGTACGGTACCGTACCGTTACCCACCTTTTATGGTTCGAAAAACTTTTCACATGAATTTCCTTAACAATCATTTAAAAGCATTACAAAATTTGCTTCTGCAATTGCTTAAAAGCAAACCATAGAACAAACTCGCCCTTATAAACGTTTTTTTTTTCTTATTTTTTTAATGGCACTTAACTTACCGTAATGGTTAAAATACAAAAACAGGACATAACACTTGTAATCTTCTATTGTTTTCGCATTGTGAAAAAGTTTTGTATGTCCTTATAATTTTTTTTTTATTATTATATTTTCGTGACAATTACTCGTGCGTGTGTGTATTTTAGCTTTTCTGTTTTAATGGGAATCTCAAGGGAATCCTGCTGCTGGTCAAAATGAAACGATGCGGCAACGGTAAATAACCTTAGTTTTAAGTTAAACCCTAAATGGGATAGAACTAAAAAGACAACAAAAACACAAACAAACAAAAACACAAAAAAAAAAAATAGTCTATTCAGGAACGGGTCACCCTGGGTAAAAAATACGACCGCATATTGTCGATTTGTCTTCAAGGATTAAAAGTAAATTACCAGCTTCTTTTTTCTTCTATCTAAGGACATTTTATACATACATACATCTATAAAAGTATGTTGGTGTTGGTATGCTTTTGCCTCTTCGCATGACCTCTTATTTTATTTCCTTACACCCACCACCTAAAAAGTGGTATACGAGTGAAAGGTATATGGAATGGCGAGAGGTCCTTTTGACAAAAAGTCCTTTTTTGTTTAGCCAAGTGTAATAACATTCATTTTCAGTTCCATGCACCCGTATAATACGCTGCTCGCTCTCCTGCAATCGAGTTAGTTTGGTTTGGTTGTGTTGTTCGACGTCACCGCCGCCGCCCGCCGCCGCCGTCCGCCACCAACACCATAACCTGGCGGCACAGTCGGTGGCGGCGGCGGCGCCCGCCACCCACATTGTGTAGGAATCTAATTTCGTCCTTTTTGTGTTTGAGGAAATACACAAAACATAGGTAGGTCTAGGTATTATACGGAAGAGACACAATAGAGAGTAAATAGATATGTTTATGTAGGTACTTTTTACATACAGAGGACCAGGATATTTGTATATGGTCGTATTACTGCGTAGGCGGGTTTGGTGCTTTTAATTGCTGTGGGAAATCCACATATGAATACACGAATGAATTCAAAAGGTATTTTGTATACCTACCTCCTCCTGGTGAACGAGGGGAGGAGGGGATGGCAAAAGATGCGGCCGATCAGTGCTGGATTAGTTCAGATAGGAGGACCTTATTTTAAAATGACGGAAGATTCGAAATTTTCTTGAGATTCTCTTTCAGACTCCTCAACAATATAGACATTGTCGAATTAAAACTAAGAACAAGGAAGTGGAAAACAGGTCATCTAGAGCAGTATTTTCGACAACTTACATTTTTTTGAAATTGTTACATATTGAAAGCGTTTGGTAACTAAAATATTCTACAACGCTGTTCTGAAGTATTTTTGAATAAAATTCAAAAGTTATAAGCTAGGAAACGAAATTTTTGACACAAAACCTTACAAAATTTCTTACTATTTTTGACTTTTTTGCTCAGATGAACGTAAGCTCAGTCAAGTCATTAAATCCACTTTTTTAAAATTTTTTATTTATAAAAAAATGTAAAATATTGTTTGTTAAAATCAAATTTTTGTATCAACTTTATAATGTATTGAAAAATTTCAAATTTGTTTCAATTTTTTTTACATCTTTTTTAATTTTTTCATACAGAAACTGTCAATTAAGTTTTTTATAAAAATGTTTCCAATTTAAAAAAAAAGCTATTTTTATTTTTTTAAATATATCTGATATTTATCTGTATTTAATTTTTGTAAGTTCTTACAAGTTGTCAAAAACGTAATTTTTCGTAACATACAATTATTTTTTAAACTTAGGTCTCTTAAATAATTTTTTTAAATTTTTATTTCAAAAAAAAGTTATTCCGAAGTGAAATATTGACATCAAGGCCCACGTGTCAGTTAAGTCCAGCCCTTTGAATAAAGATTAAATTTTATTTACGAGTGTGAGAAACAAGAGATACGACTGGACTCTTATACTATTTTACATACAAAACAAAGTCGATAGAGACAAAGATAAAATCCCTAAAAAGCGCGGAGAAGGACCTTTTATTCCTAGACCTACCTTTATACATTAAATATACAACATATTGTATAAAAAGGACACAATTAATTGCATAACCTATGCTTAAGTTAAAGCTTTTTCTATTGTTGTATTACAACTTTTTTTTTGTTGAGTTTTTGGTATGTGTATATGTGTTTGTGTGTGAGTGTGTGTGTGTGTTTTTGTGCGTTCATGTGTTGTTTACTGCGCTCTCTGTCGGTTGTCCGTTTTATGTTAGCAGTCAAAATGTGTTTTGTGTCGCTTTCTCGAGGGTTTTCCGTTTCGACTCGGACGAATCTTTTTTGCCTTTTGATGTTAAGTTACGTGAGGACTGAGGAGGACCTATAATATTTATGCTTTATTAAGGGGGGACTTTAGAGTACTTATAAAAAAGACAGACGAACAATAGAAAAGGTACCGTACCGGGGTACCATGACACCGGTATGTTTCATTTAAACTGCAGAGGTATAGGTTAGGTATGTCCTGATAAACAAAGCGTCATGATGCGAAACAACGAGACCAACTTTCATGTAAATCTTTTATAATTTTTTGACAAAAAGAATGTGTTGTCATTATGATATGAACATTGAACACTGGAAAGGCTTTTGTCCAGGTACCGTAAGGAGCGGTAAATGCATTAAACAATTTTTTGTTTTTGTAATTTTATGACAGTTTGAAGTCAGTTTATCAAGCGTGCAAAATAAAGGGGCATAATATTTTCCAGCCTTTAAGAAAAACATAGCAAGTCATAAGAAGCAGATATCATTTCACAAAACGAAGAGGATATTTTTCAAGTTTTAATTATGTATTTTTTTTTTTAGAATTAACAACACCAGATACAACATATTTGGCAATTCAATTTGAAATATTGATATCATCACTCTGGACAGTTTTCATCTTCTTCCTGGCATTTGTAGCCATCCGAAACGAACCATTTGCTCCTTGTCCAGTCTTCTGCACCAATCTGCCACTAGCCAATCCATCTCGAATGTGTTCTCTCATAGTTTTTAAAAATGAAGATTTCGAAGACATTTCATATTTCGACTGCAATAAATTTTTCAAAGCAACAAAAGAAAGACCGCCTTTACGTGGGATATTTTTGTATAACATCAAATCAATTGTTTTCTTCATATCTTCAGTATTACTGGTATTAAATTTAAGAGGTTTCTTCCAAAGTAATGGTTTTAAAATGTTTGTAATGGTTTTCTTCGTACTAGCACCATGTTGGGTCTTCTTAGCCTTAGATTTTGTGGTCTTCATCGACATCGTCTTTGATTTTGCATTCACTGTTGTTTTCATGGACTCAGGCATAATTGATTTGGTTTTCTTCAGATTGCTTTCTGAGGAGGAAGTTTTTCCTAGAGGAATATTCTTAGTCTCAGACATGATGGTTGTAAAAATATTTATATTCTAAAAAGTCTCCTTTCGCTATGAAGAGTTCTAAAATTGTGATAAAAATTCGAAATATTTTTTGACTCATTTGTTTTTTAAGTTAATTTTTTTTTTATTTTTCGTCTACAAGTGAAACTCTAAATTTTTAACCTGAAATGATTCACACCTAGTCGTGTATTCCTAGAAAGTGCCCTTAGCAGTCTTTAGCTTCATTAGAATAAAGATCCTCTTCTGCATCTGCGATCAAACCAATCTCCTCCTTTTAAGAGCAATCCCTCTTATGGCTATGATTATAATTCAATTGAAACTGACTCTTAGCCTCAAAGCTATTTCCAGCGACTTATTACCATACTTACATATACATACGTATGAAATAGTCACATACCAAGGTGTAACGTCGATTTCTCACATGCGTGCTATAATTTACTCACCTCACGAACTCAACCAGCCATCAGCATACAGATACACGTACATATGCATTGCGTTACTGGATGTCCTTCGATAGCAAACTGAAGCTAGAAGCTTGAAGCCAACCATAAGACCACTCAACAACTTCTCACAAGAATTGACAATTATGACAATCGACGATGGTTGCCCTAAGTCGTTGGCTTTACGGCCACGCAACGAAAAGGAGTCCGAATAGATCGATGTCAATCGGCTTACGCAACACGCCTAATCCAAATCCGCAAAAGAACTTCATACGAGTATACCGTGCGTTCGTAGTCGTCGTCGTCGTCGTCTTCGTCGGACTTCATAATCATCGATGGTCGATCGATTTTATATGTAGACGAGCGGGGGACGTATTTCAGTTGAAAAGACATAAACTCTGGATAAGTCTTGAGGCAAATATGTGAAAAGGAGCAAAATTACAGCAATTACTTCCATAGAATTAGCTTCAAGCTAAGTTGAGTTAATTTGTTTGATAGGACTTTAAGGCGACATGAAAGATTGATCGGCTTGAAAGGGAAAGACTTTGGTTTTTTAAAATGGATAATAGGTATTAGGTAATGGCAAATATACTAGTGGTGGACTTTTATATATTTTAAACTAAAACCAATCATAACTTGGAAGCAGATTTTGAGCTGGTTCTAGATTTATTGAGTGGTTGATAAAAGACCTTTTAACTGATTGCTAAAGTTTGCAGAAAATTGTTGGCTCCATTTATTAGGAAAGTTTCAAAATTTACCCCGAAGACATTTTGACCAAAATCCAGTCAATAGACATCGGCCTTGTTAGCATGGATGAAGGAGAGTCGTCCGTAGCACATTTTATGTTAGATGGTATCGTGAGAGATCAGATTGTTAAGAAAAAACAAGTACAACCAGTCTCGTCAATTTCGTTAGTCTTTTCCGGTTCTTTTTTTGTTTCAACATATTGCAACATTTTTCATAAGAAAACGTCTGATAAACTATGAATTTTGTTCTGAAATATCACTACACTCTTTTTTCGAAAACAAACTGAGTCTAATTTTCAAGTCGCCTTCAGAACAAATAAAGTTCAAGCTTGAAACTTTAAATTCACAATATTCTCTGAGAGAGTGATAGAAACCAAACTCACAAAATTTCAACTTCATAATCGCAAAAATCGTTACTAACTTACTCACTTATTGACAGTTCCCAATATTGTAAATATTTTACACAAAGTATGTGAAGCAAGTTTTCGAGTAGGAGGCATGTATCCGCCCACTTCTGATTCTTGGAAAATAATGAGATGTTGAAAAGTAAAAGAAGTTCTAATGTTTGAAGTGAATTTCAAGACAAGAATCTCTCGGCTGTGAAAAGTAACGAAATGGGTCTTAAATCTGATGGATAAACTTCTGTTTAAGACGGTGTTTTTATCATCTTTTCAAGGCAATCAATTTGACATTTTATCTCGTTTACGCCCTAGAATTTAAAAGAGCCCTAGAAGAAAAAGTGAATAGAAAAAAATTAGTTGCCTTAAAGGATTCCATTGTGAAAACAGTCAATTTATTACCTGTCAAAAGTTTCAAAAAATTAAAGAACTTTCCTAACTAAGCTAACTTCTGCTCTGAAAAATTTAACACGAGGGAAATTTTCGAGTTTTAAGCTGACGATACTTGGAAGCAAATATTTGGTTTTAAGTTTTTTAGAAAACTCAAGAAGAAACAAGATAAAATTGCATGCACTTGAGACCAATAATAATACCGAGTCTATACTAACCTCTTCCGAATTTTGACTTATCCCAGGGGAGAATAAAAAAACTTTCACCGTGCTTTATCTCATGGCATTTGTTTGTGCGGTTAGAAAGGAATAAACGGCACCCCAGTTTTTATGTTGTCTCAAAACTTCTATGTACACCCAAAATAGTGTCCAAATCTTAAATTAACCAAATAATGTGGTTAGGAACGAATTTTACCCAGAAAATCTCTATCTCGAATAAGATGACTGTTAAAATAACGGATTCAGTTTCTAACATTATCGTATCGACGAATAGATAACCCTGGAAATGTGTTTCTTCCAAGCATCGTGGATAGCAAGTCCAAGTTGCACTATTGCATCCTATATGTCTCCTGATTGTTCTTCCTAATTACCAAACCCTAATCATTGCAAACACAATTCCATATCGATAGCTTTAATTGCTGATGCCATTATCCCGTTTCGGTGCCAGATTGCTTCATGTTTTACTAATTGTTTGACGCATTCCTTAGTTTCCGGCAATTCAATGATCTCAAAAAAAAGAATCAAAAAAATTTCCGACAAAATACACACCTAAGAATGTCAACAATGTCCAATACCCAATACCTCCATAAATTCACCGAGTATAATATCGAAAAAAAAAGACATTGCAACTATGTACCGCTTTTGGACACAATGATATTGACCAAATAAACAACAACAACAAAAAGTCTAAAAGAGACGGTCATTAACGCCTCGAACCGGTCGATTGTCTCTAAAACTTCATTCCATCGACGCACACATGGTCTGCGGTCCTTGGTCTGGTCTGGTCAAGCGATTCTTTTGCAAAAATATCTTCCTTCTTCTTCATACACCTTTGGCTGTTTTGCAAAGCCCCTCTTTTTTGTTGAAGTTTGGAGAAACGGTCAGTATAATTACTGTCGATTGTTGTTGTTCAACATTGACCTCTTAACGCATCACCATCGCACACTGACCGGTACCACAGACCGGACACTCGATGTCGAATTGCAAGCTTGGCAATGCAACGCAAGCGGCTGCAGTCGACCGACGACGATGATAAACACTCCTTTTGTCTTACCAAAGAAGTGGTAGTTGGTTTAACGGGGGCTTAAAGCAGAGGTGGCTTAGTAATGCTCAGACGGACGCGCGCACATTACACCAATGATTACGTTTTTGATTCGATACGACCGACCGACCGGCGGCGGCGACGACGATGATGTCGATGGATGCACATCGGGTCGGAGTGGTGCCTGTGTAGAAGATTGCCAGAACTTGACAAAAATGATGGTAAGGTGGTGATGAAGACACGATACGACGCGATGTGACGGAGAAGGGGTAATTATGTTGAAGCTCGGAGTATTTTTGTTTTGTTTGTTTGCTTAAGTTGGTCAAGCAGATAACTTTGACCATAATCGGTGGTTTTTTGTGTTATGAAATTAATCTTGAACTTGACTTTGGATAAATAACTTTGACACTGGGATTGGATGAAGGCTTAAAGTAGTTTAAATAAATGTGACAGAACAGGTACAATTGTTCATATTTGCTGATATTAACCGCAATTTTGGTGTGAAATGAAAAAATACAATAAATACACGGGGGCGTATGCGTACTTTTTTGATTTATTGATTTTACAACAATCTTTCCTATATTTTTATTTCAAGACGCTTGGTTGGTTGTTAGGGTATGTATGTACATATATGTTATTTATGAAAGAGTAAAGTATATCCTTTCACGTCAGCCCTTATAAATGATCATAAGATGGTGGTAATTTTCAATGAGCGTTTCTGACTCAAATATTTTATGCATTCAACTCATTTCTGCAGTTTTCTTAAAATGTAAGTCACACGTAACGTAATTCACTCATATGTAAATTTTTAAACCTCAAACCTATAATCTAGATAAAGTAGGCAGGTAAACTGCTTCCTTTACCTAAAAAAGTACTAGCCATAAGCTTCTAGGTATTAAGTTAAAAAATAAAAATTTACAAAATTCTCCTCTAATTCTGCAAAACGAATTGAATTTCTGCAGATGCACATAATTCACTTTGGAACAACAAGTGATGTACTTTTAACCGCAGGTATACATAAGTGCAGTTGACCATCAAAACACCGCAAAAGGATGGATATAAAATTTCAAGGTCCTATAATGATGATGCTATAGACATATAGAGTATGAAGTGAAGTGGCATCGCATGAAAGACAGCCACAATGCATGCATGATGCAATCTGCATATCAATGAACGCATTTTCTTCCATACAATTCATGTTCTTAGAAAAGTTGGTATTTTACTATTCCAACACGCAGACTGATATTGCGACCCTTCTTCTCTCTCTTTCTCTCTATGAACCGGGCTGTCATGGACATCGAAACATCCAAAGCAAAGCATCTTTTTTAAACCAACCGCTATCCGCTACCAGCTATTTTAGCGTAAGTCTTATGAATATTAAAGAGCCCCCGATCAATTGCTGCTTTAAGGCCACTTAAGCTTCTTGGTTTTTCTTTTTTAGTGAGAAATGCTTCATTCAACCGTGAGGTGGTTATACGAACCACCGCCACCTGAACTGAAACTGAACATTGTCATGCTAGTTTCTTTGGCATATAACGTTTGTCCGCCCGTCGCGTCCGTTCGTTCCTTCGGTGGTTTGTTTATTGGTTGTATCGTCTGTCTTTTAGCTTAGCGCGGATCGTTTGCATGCCAAAACGTTCCGACTGGCGCTAGGCTTCCGATCTTCATGCAACGACTACGACTACGACGACGATTGTCGATGACGAGACGAGGGTAGAAGGCAAAATTTCGCAACTGCCAATAGCAATTGCACTTACAAAGCCAAGATGGGGTAATTATACTTCTTGGGCTGCGCCGCCGCCGTTATACCGCTCGGTTTGTGTGAGCGCACTTTTTCTCTATGATCATCGCAATTTCCCTTTTTTTCTTTTTCTTATTTTCATTTAACAATTTTGCTATATTTTCTTTCACAATATATGTGACACCAATGCGCGGCTCGGAGAGGCGGCGCGGTACTGCGTGTTGCCATAAATTATCGACATGGCGCGACAATTGCATAGGCTGAAAGAAGAGACGTCAAGAATTATATGGCTAAGGCTAACTATGATTAGCCTAGGACATTCCTTAGGATATCGAAACACAATAATTCATGGCATGTGTCAGATTTTGTTTGGAATTACCTTTACAAAAACATTTTTTTTTATGTTCAATCGAAATGCCATAAAGTCTTAAAAACTAGTATAGGTAAAGAGTATTGACATATCATAATTAAAGATGGAGGTTCTTGCGTGTCCTTTTTTCGCAAGTTGAAAATGTCTTCAATTTAAATTTTTAAGAATAAATTTTTATTTGAGCTGTCGAGGAATAGGAACTTTTTACGAATTTTGCTGAAGTTGAAAAAAGTGTGTCAGAAAAGACACCCAAAAAAATTTAAAGTCAGTCTTTATGTATGGGATGGTATGGTTTTAACTATATCGCTTTTTTCTTAGCTCAATATTACGAAAAACTTGGTAAGATATTAAAAAAACAACTTTATTTGTGGAAACAAAATCTCTTTATTATTTTTATTTGGGATACAATTCAATGTTTCAAAAGTCAGAAGATTTTTTTGACTGTGGGATGTTTTTTGTCAATCTTCAATCTTCGATGTCTCTATGTTGTTGAGCAAATTCTTTCATTACAACAAAGCAATTTGCCTTAGGATATAATCGTAGTAATCGTAGACTGTTCTTCCTTTTCAGTAGAATTAGGAGATTCAGAATAATCCACAATCACAAGGTTCCATCAGGAAAAATGAAAATAATACCCATGTCCTGTCTACGACTTCAAACTTCAAGAGGAAGCCAAAAAAAAAAATCATGACTTAGACCTTCGTACTAGCAAACTTTAATTGTTTGTAAGATTACAGATAAGCTCTTGAACTCTTGAAAGTATTAAGAAAAATTGCCAAATTTTTGACAAAACACAATTAACATACATGACTTTCATAGTCGTAGGATTTTAATGTATATCACTGGTCCAAACTTTTTGAACTTGTGAATGAAAATAATTTTTGACACTTTTCGGTAAATTTTGTTTTAGATTTTTATTTTTCGTTAATTCAATATTTGTCAAAAATATACAATATGTTAACAATTGCACGATGTAAAAATAAAAATAAATTCGAACTTAACATGACTGACCAATCTTGGCATATTCAAGTCAAGATACTAGTTTTGACATTTTTTGTTTTTTTTTTATTTTTTGTAAAAAAACTTTCATTCCAATATTTGTCAAAATTGTATTTTCTATAAACTTAAATAAATTCAAAGTCAATCGTTTGAGATATTTAAGTAAAAAATCATTTTTTACCAATTTTTGGTAGATTTTTTTGCACTTTTCTTTTCTTTTTTTTTGTAAAAAAACTGTTCATCGATTTTTTTCGAAAAATGTACCAAATATCAATGACACCATTTCACATAGTAAAAAATTGTTCCGAAAATGATATGATTTTTCCTTCTTTGTATATTTGAGCGCTCAGTTTTTTTTTTTTATTGTTAGTTTTTACTTTTTAAAGAAATAACGGTTTATTGATCTTTTTCCAAATTTATACCACACCTGTATCACATTGCATTCTGAACAGTACACTTTTTTTTGAAGTCAATAGCTGTTCCTGAGATATTTGCGACCAACTAAAATTTTCACTTTTTGTTTAAACTCCTATTGTGAAAAAACCACTCGACAAACTCTGATAAAAGTCCTATCTGCGTATTTTGAAGTTATAACCTATTGAATAAAATTCAAGTCAGTCATTCTCTAAATATCGTTAACAAAAAAGGGTATCTCCAACGAACGCACACACATCAAATGACGGATTTGAATTCTTGGGACCATAAAACGTCCAGATTTGACAAAAATTTTAATTTGACAATAACAATAACTCCCTATGGAAAATTTATTGCAGACTGAGTTAAATTATTAAAATTTGCTCAGCTTCTTCCACAAAAATGCAATTGTATAAATACAAACCTTTGTCTTTTAGTCACAAGCCGCAATATTTGCCTTTGATTTCGTCCCGTCTTAAATATTTTATATACGATGCAATTCACACTAACTCATATAAAATCTCAATCAATTCCAGCCTTCTCGATAAAATTATTGAAAGTTGTATAATTTCGACAAAAATTAACAACTATCCCACACTTGAATTGCGGATTGTAAAAATAAAATTTTAAAACAATTTTTTTTTCGTTGGTAATAAAAATTCATTCAATATTAATACTCAACTCATATGGTATATAAACGAACACTCCCTTTAGCTATATAAATATCATATCTTGTATCTTGTATTGGACATCAAGTTAGGTGTGACCCTCTCTACCTATACCTCTAAGTAAACACATGAACCTAGTGTCACATTTGATGGATTCCTAAACGAAGAAATACTGTACCTCTTCCAAATACAGATTAAGCATAGAAGTTATAGGAAAATAGGCAAGTCGGTGTATTTTACTTAACCAGGCCTCTTGGTAACTATACGAGTACCTAACTCTAAAATGAACCCTGCTGTTTCTAATGATTTGTTGTATTTTCGTTTAATAGTTTGCTTTGCGTAATAAACGTCTTTCGAAATAATTTACGAGTGTGTCTCTGTCTTTCTTGCCCTCGGCTCGAATGCTGCTGAACTCTTATACTGGTTGTCGTTAGATTTGAAACTAAAATTTATTTTTATTGTCCAAAAAAATTCCTAATGAATTCATAGTCTTGCATATTGATGCACTTCTGATGCAGTAGTTTGCAAGAACACACACATACTAAAAGTCGTTAACAATCCGGAGCAGTTTTCGTCTTCGTCTTTTGCTTCCATGAACGTCTCGTTTTTCATTGCGTGTTGAACATGAAATTTTCACTCGTCCAAAATGTATCTACGGATAAAAGTATCTTGTCGAATTTGTTTTTGTAGTAGGTAGTTGGTTCGGTTGTATGGCAATGGCAACTCCTAGTAGTTGTAGTTAGTTGGCCTGTTTGTTTGCGCGCCTGTTTTATGGCCCATCAAAACATTAAAATACTTAAGTTTCCAGCTTTAAAATACGAGTCTATAGTAGATACATACTACTTGTACTCTGTGCCGCCGCCGCTGCCGCTGCCATGCTTCTTAACTGATGGCTAGGCATGGGCATTGGGCAATGGGCATGGTGGCAAATGGTGTGGCAAACGTATGTATACCCCCTAGGGCCAATGATGACATCTTTTATGACCTAGCCCTTGAAGATTGAGTGACGGAACGGCTTTATACTCGTATCGCATCACATCGCCTAGTGAATGAATCGAGGAAATGGGCTGAATAATAAAAATAATAATAATTCCCTTTGATATGACGAGCTGACAACAATTCATCTTCTTTAAGTTACAACAACAACAACAGTTCTTCATGTTGTTGTTCTTTTTTGAAGGTTCCTTTACAAAACTGGAAGAAGATTTACGAAGCTACAGCTGCTTTATTTATGAGCTTCTTCATTTGGTTCGTTATTTTTGGTTCTAATTATTTTTCTTAACTGGAGTTACGATTGCAGTTTTATGATGCTCTCAAGACTTCAAGAGTTCCATAAAATAAAATAAAATGAAATAAAAAAAAGATACAATACAAAACCCAGCTATAGGTGAGATGAGATGAGTGATATAAAAGATCAGACTGTATTTATATACCTTCACTTTACCTATACCCAACCCAAAGACAACTTGGGCTTTGTTAACAACAACAACAACAAAAAAGCGGCGTAATTTTTTATTGGTTTTCGTACTTAAAGTTGTAAAATAGGTTAATAGAAAGCTTATTCAGACTCAGAGACTCACTGATGATGGTTTATTAAGATAGGACCTTAAAATCTAACCATCGCTCTTCTAACACTCTTTTTGAATTTGATTTGCATTGCCAACCAAAACACAACCAACCAAAGTTAACGTAGGAAGGTATAGGTATTTAACAATAAACCAACAAAAAATAAAAAATAAAATCAAAGAATTTGCTTCGGTGATGGGCTGTGGGATTTTCAAAGTTCGCCGAGAATTTTATAATAAAGTTAATTTCAATTTTAATGATTATGTGAAATTTGTAGTAGCCATTTATTCAAGAGAGAGAGAGAGGTTCCTATAAAATAAAACCATAATTTGTATGAATTTTTGAATTTATTTCAAATCTTATAGAACCATAAAGATTATTTTAAAAATAAATGTTGGTAGGTAGGCAAATATAATTATTACGGAATGTTCTTTATGGTTTAATTTGTGATATTTAAAATTTTATCTTTTGAATCCTTAATTTTTTAGAGATCACAAAAATGCCGCCTTAAGGTCGTTTGGAATGGTAGTTAAAACAAAGGAATTAACGATTGTTTTAGAGGATGAAAAATCCAATCTTTTTTTTAAAGCTTTTAGCTTAAATCTTGCATTGATTTCACTAACCTTATAAAAAAATTGATTTCATTTAAGATTCCAGAAAAGACCGATTTCAGAGCTTGAGATGTTTCGATGGTTGTTTTGTTGCCTATGGTTTGACAAATGGAAATGTCAAACTGTGTTGGCAATTCTGTTAAGTAAGGTTTGGCAGTTTATCTTGAATCGTTTAACGTCAGAACAACCCTTGTGGAAATTTACTTTAAAAAACATTAATCCGTTTGCGTTGTTCGGAGAGCATTTTTACCTAAGAATTGTATTTCTCCCACACATAGACCCTCCCTGCAAAAACGGAATACCGCGAATTAAGCAAAATACCTAATATTGAAGAAGGAATTAATAAATCTACAGAATTAATAGGTAACAAATGGGGATTACAAGCCCATAACACACTGATTAGGCTATATACTTATCGGTCATCAGACCGATCCTTACTTATGGTATAGCGGTGTGGTGGACTGCGCTAAAAATAGCTACAAACCGTGAGAAGATAACCATTAGGGTTAATGCCCAGCTATCAAGCCTTGCTGACTGATTTTTCTAAATACAGCACAGCTTGTCAAACAGTTAATTTAACCTTCAATTTTTTGAAAAATTATATCTTGGTGACAATTTTATTTCTAGAACTGGTCCTGTAAACTGGCTTCCTATACTCGTTCTTGGGACTTAATACCTCTCGGATGCTTTATATGGGGCTATGTTAAATTATTGGCTTATATCTACAAACCAGCAACTTTTGAAGCATTGGAATCAAATAGCATTGTCACAATTGATTCCATAGCCATAAGACCAGATTAATTGGAAAAAGTAGTGAAAAATTTGACTGATCGAATGGTCTGCCTATTCTGCAAAATGTGAAGGTTTCCTGATGTTTTCTCATGCAATCTCAATCCATTCTTGCCACTTAATTATTAATCAACCTATTATTTAATAGTAAGAGATAAGTATGTATATACAATATACATATGTTTCTAAATTATTATATACCTATATTTATCCTTTCATAGCCTATAATTTACAAAATTACCTAACTTCTTTAGTCTTCATATCAACTCTACCGCGCCCATGACCTTCTTCGAATAAACTTCCGTTAAACTATTTCCACTGCAATGCTATCATAATGTAATACATTTTTAATTCACACTGATTGAATGTCCTTTTTCTATATACGCTGCTGGCCGTTGATATATAAAACTAGTCCATCTAAATTGAAAGCCATCACAACACACTCAACTCTAATTCAAATACTTTTACACAACGCTAACGGTAACGCAAAACGTTGCCGAGTCAAGTCACTCCAGCTCTATCCTCTATACTTCCCGGAAACAATTAGAACATTTCAACAAAAGGACATAAAAGTCCTCTAAAAAAAAACAAAAACAAAAAACCCTTACCAAAAAGTTTTATTGTACGACTAGGTATGTGGAATAGGCGACTGACTCCAGCCAAAAAGGACTCACAAGTTCTGGCTCAGTGTCTGACAGTGTATAGGTACCTAGTGTTATTCACCCAAGGCAAATACACAAAACTCGAAATCGGGCAAAAAAGTAAGCTAGCAAAACAATTACACCATCAACGTCCTGGTACCTACCTATTCGACTCTATACCTACGTAGCTAACGGTTGGTGGGGTAGAACAATTATGCAATTACTTAATTCGATATTCCTAGGACGCGATATCCTTTGCGGTAACATTACCGTTGTGTTTCTATCTGCTTTAATATGAATGAATTACATAACGAATTTTATGAGGTTTTCTCTGTTTCCAGTTTTGCTTTTGGCTATATACATAAGGACTCCGGTGGTGGTGTATACGGTCTATGGAATATGGCTAAAAGCAAGACGCAAGACGAACTGGAATGGATTTTGAACTTAATGCCAAGAGTAGTCCAAGTAAAATCCTCCAGCGCCAGCATTTCGCATGCCGCATGAATTCCCTTGCGAATGCCGAGTGCCAGGAAAAGTTCACAGAGACGAGCCAGAGTCAGAGACTGAAACAGAGACACAGAAACAGAAACAGAAACAGAACCCAAGGAAAGGAGTAGAGCCAGAGCGTTTAAAAAGTATGCACACACACAAAACACTCTCCCAGTTCCAGCACAATTCCCTGGGGAATCAGACTGTAAAGCATTTCAATTATTTTATATCCTTGTAACCGTCTCGTCAATTATGACTTTTATTCCCATTGCCTCTACATTATATAAACTGCCATAAATGAGAAAATTACTGGCCCAACTAAAATTTCAGGATTTTAGCTGCTGTGTGTGGGTTTTCCATAAGAAATAAATGTGCATGATGAGGATTGTGACGGAAAAGCAGTCACGCAAACTGCCACTATCACGGTGCAATGTCCTGCTCCTGGTGCAGCACCAACACCGAACGCACGAAATATTCGCGAGTTTCAAATAAGAACAAAAAAAATACTCCATGTCAGTCACTCAGTCAAGCCCATCAACCATTTGGCTTGTGAAATTGAATGAATACTTTATTTCGTGATGCCTTCAGTTGGAAGTATATGATGGTATGTCCTTCCAAGAAGCCAGCGATATGATGACGATGACTAGAAGTTTTATGATTTCTCTTAAGGATAATAAAATAAATATGAAAAGGAGTTTTTATTGTCAAACTCAAACCGACACTCAACTCAAAAAGTCAAACAAACATTTATACAGGTAAACAAAATTGACGGGTCGTTCGTCGTCGTCGGCTCCGTCATCGTTGACGTTGTTGTTTGGGGTTAATTTATGACCGCCCATAACAGTAGCAGACAAATGTGATACCTACCTAAAATAACATCCTTTCCCTCAACAATCAGGGCAATCAGGACAAAAAGAAGAAGAAGAAAAAAAAAATGAACCCACCAGAAGGTGCGAGATAGAAAAACCTACATAGAACAGAAACAGATTGCTACCTGAAGTTGAAAATTGCCAGCAATAAAACGTTATAAATCACCACTCACTGAACTACAACATCAGGACTTCCCTCAACTCTAACTCTCTCTCTAACTCTTCCACCGAAACGGGAAGGGAGTAGGGAAAAAAGTAAAGGATTGGCATTGTTTTTATGAGATCCTTTTCATCTTCACCAGAATATAGCAACACTTCACGCCACACTCCCGCACATCACTTTGCGTCAAAAATTATTTATAACTGGCAATAATCCAGTTCATATATATCTAGGATGAGAGGAGACAAATGTAGCACACACTAAGATCCATTCACACATGGATTTTTTTTGTTTTGTTTTGGAAGGAGAAGGAGGGGTTTGGGAGATCCCCCAATCCACGATGAACGACACCACGACGACGCATCCCACCTTACTTCGCACACAAAAAACATATCAAAGGAGTAGAGTCCTGTCAAGGCGACATGTGTGATGGTTATAAATTTGTCAAACATACTACACTATGACGACTACCTGCAGGATGAAGTTAATTGGAAGTTGAATCCTTTTCTACTTGTTTACCTGGAATTGGTAAAGACACTGGATTAAGCCAAGTTAAAGATTTTCAAAAAAAAAAAAAAAAAAAAATAGAGAAGGATTTCTGAGACTAGACTTAAGGACATGTCAATTCATATACATATGTAAGAAAAGTGTAGGATTACTTTTATTGACGATAATTTTTTATGAATGTTAAAAAAGGACAGCCATGGGCTTTTATAATACATTCAAAACTGCCCACTTACAATTTAGTGATTACTCTAGAAGATCGCATATAAAATAGAAAATTATAACAGTTTTTTGACACTTAAAGAAGAAGTTTTGTCGTCCTAAGTTAAACTTTAACACTAAAATTGACTCATTCAAAGACAAAATATAACTGTTATAAAATATACTATTATAATTGTTATAAAAAAAAACTTTGAATAAGATAGTTAATAAGTTTTCAGCCAAAAAAAAGCGAACACATAAATTATAACAGCTGAAGATTAATGAAGATAAACTGTTATAACTTATAGAAGGCTTGTTGTTTTAAAATTTATTTTTGAACTGTATTTTACATACATTTTAAAGATTATAACAGTTTTTTTTATTATTAAAAGTGAAATAAAATTAAAACTTGACATTCAACATTATTCACAGCATAACTGTTATAATTTAGTGATTGCCAATTTTAAGGAAAATTCTTGAAATTTTATTTATTTATAACAGTTTTTCCTGTTAGAAATTATACGAAATAGGCTGAATTTGATAAGAAAAAAATTGGATTTGACACATGATTTTAATTTTCATGAATAGAAACTTTTATAAAAAAACTGTTATAAATGTATAACAGTCTGTCATGAGAAAATATATAAAAAATTGCTTTTAATTTTTGATACTGACGGAAAATAATTTTAAGGAAAAAATCTTTTTTAACACAAATTTATAACAGTTATTACAGTTTATTGTCACTAGAGTTAATTTTCATACAATTATATCAGTTAAAAGCAACTTAATAACATGCATGCGTAGTAAAACTTTAAAATATAAGTGCAGAAGAACTGTTATAACTGTTATAAAGTTGTATTTTCATACACTTTGTCTGACTTTTATTTGACAGTTCCAAACTCAACGAGCAAGAACATTCAACTCAAACAAACACCTAACATCCTTGATCCTTGTTGTATATTTTTCCCTTCATCCAGAATATTTTCCCCCCATGGGTGACTTTTGCACCAACATTTGTATACTCGCACACATATACTTACATATGCTTACATAAACCAACTCTCTTATATACTTATGTTTGTTCTCTCTAATATTCCATTTCATTCCTTGTACGGACCGGAAATAAATTCGATTGTCAAGTGATGATGCGCGCTGCTGGATCATAATCATGCCACAGTATGGAGGAGTAGCTTTCTTTCTTTTTTTTGGAGGGGGGATGAGGAGGTGGTTAAATTTATGGAGACACATTAGTTAAGTGTAGGCTGACAGAGATTCTTTTTAGGCGGGTAGATTCCATGGGATTCCATATGGCAGGTATGTTTATGTGAAAAAGTGAATAAAGGATTTTGATTGAAAGCTATTTTCATACTCGTATGTGTGCTGCTTTACTTTGTGCTAATTAGCTCACTTGTTTTTTTTTTTTCTTTTGAAAGTGTTGATGGTGAATTATTTTTGTTATATAAGCAAATTATTGTTAAAAGTTGCAACTGCATATCTATTCTATATGTTTTCTCCTTTTTAATCGTCGACTTGCCTTTTTTGTTTTTTAATCATCACGTCATAAATAAATCATTCTATTAAATGATGCAAATTATCTTGTCACTTAAGCAACGCATTCTAAAAAACAAAAAAGAACCACAAATTCGCGTGGATGAGGTCAGAAAATTGACCATCCACCAAGATTATTAAGGTATCGAACTTTAAGTGACAAGCCATCAATATTGCCAAGAGACATTAAAAACATCATTTAGGCCAAATTTTGTTTGCCACCAAAAAATCTCATAAATTTTATTATGGTAGATATCCTCGACCGACAAAAACCAGCAAAAAAAAAAAAAAACACCGATTAATTAATCAAATAAGCGTTGGCTGTCAATTTGCTGGCAAAAATGTTGTTCGACATTTTTTTAACTTCATCATTAGGTCACTAAAGCAGATCTACCATTTTTTTCTTTTCAGTGGCATCCGACAATTTCCCCAACATGTTTTGGTCGTGTTTTTTCAGTCTTTAAACTTTGAACACCTCTTGAACATATTTATGTACGAGTATGTAGGTATGTGCGTGTGATTTGTGTTTAAGGATTTTTTGCAGCTTCCTACGCAGAATGTTTTTTTTTTTTTAATTTTGCTTTTTTATGAATTTCTGACATTTGTAAGAATTCACCACACCACCATTATCAGCCAACACACCATCAACTTGGGGCCAGGCTTGGCTGCACGCCCGGCCAACACCACTGATCTCCGCTGCCGACTCATTACTCATCAAGACCTGCAAAGAAAAAGAATGCATGTTAAAGCCTTTTGTATACGAAGACCACAAAGACTTGATTAATTTAATTTCACATTAATCAGTGATGGAAAAAAGAGCCAAAGATGGAAGAGGAAATGCAAAAATTGGTCACACTTAGGATTTGTACTCCGCCCGCTCGTCCGACGAAACCGTCGAGAGGTTGGATGTAGGCTGGGAAGATTGCGTATAACACATAAAGGAGGCTTCATCATAATGGAACTTCGTTAAGGCTGGCTGATGGCATGGCATACTCGTAGCATGGCATGGCTTGGCGTGTGCGACTCCAAAGAATGGGGGCTGTGTGGCTAATTTTGTGGTCTGGTCTGGAATACGGCGACTCTGATGGGACATGGGAATCAGTTTATACAACAACATCATCAGGCGGGATGAGATGATGTTGATGAAATATTTAAGAACAGATTGTTTTGTTGAGTCTAATTGTTACCAGATGCACGCGATTTGTTATAATTTGTGGGACAAAATTCCTATACAACTGTCTGTGTATTTGTAGTCCGTCTCGTGTCCTATACAAATACGACGTATGAATGACTTAAGTCTGCTAAGTGTGATCTTTTTGAAATTTTGTATTTATCTCTTTGTTGGATAAATGGCGGATTTGTTTTTTGAAATACAAAATGTCACATTAGTGGGGCATAAATTCTGACACAATGGTTTCGGTTTGTTGCACGCAAAGCACGCAAGATTTTTTTCACTTTTATTATAAAGTTGGACAATTCAAATGTTATGTTATGTAGTGAGGTTATAGGTTTGAAAAAATTTTGGTTGAAAACCAAGGATGATTTATGAAACACGCAAGGATTGTGATGTGTGAGTGTTGATTTTAACATGACGTTAATGTTTTGACTGGAGGAAGGTAAACAACTCATGCAGGTGGTCCAGTGAGCGTGGAATAAGTAATTTCGTTTTTATTTTTTTCTGTCGAAATGAAAAGAGTGGAATATAAATTAGAAGCTTAAGAGCTTTGAATTTTTTCTTTATTAAGTGATTTTGAAATTTTTAGAAAGCAAAAAGAAAAGTCATATTTGTGGTAAGAAATCCATACAAAATTTATTTGAAAAATCTTGACAAGATGAGACTAGGGAGATCTGAAAAGACGAGACAAGACTACAAGCAAAAATAATGACAAAAAAAAAAAAAATTGAAACGAGACTAAATACAGGAACTGGACCGATAACGAGATGAGACTCGCAGATATGCAAAAAAAAAAATGAGACTAACTGAGCTGGTACTAGACTTAGACGAGATTAAGTGAACTTTTAGACTTGACTTTAAAAAGAAATTGATTATCATCATCGGCTCAACAACTGGGATTCGGTCCTTATTCAAAAAGCCACTATTCCTATCGTTGTTGCTGATGCCATCCCAGTTGCTCACCTGAAGGGTTTTGGCGTCCTGGATTTCTCCAGCATATAAGCATGGTGTGCCACGCTATCACTTACCAAAAAATTTATACTATAAAGGACTTACCAAGCTGTTCCCTTTTCACTCATGCGAGCTATTTGACCAGCCTTTCGAAGTCTATCGAGCTTAATTTTTTTCACAATATGTGCTTCTAGGAAAATTGCAAGTTCAAGATGGTCGCATTACCGGGAATCTTGCTTCCTTACATACGAGGCCAACAATTCTGCTTAAGATTTCCTCTTGAACTCGGCTTAGAGGTCGAAGTGCCCTAAACTGTTTCAGATCCATATGTAAGTAGTTGCAGAACTATCGTTTTGTATAGAAACAGCGTAGAAGTTATGGTAAGGCTTTTGGATTTAGAAAGGCTTTTGACAGACTACAGTGGGTTCTGTTGCCTTTAAATAGCCATGCAATATCGTATTTCGTCTTCTATGTTGTCGTTCTTGTCTTATAGACTGAACAATATGACCTATACAGTTTATGGTCTTGGAAGTATTAAAAGAACTTCCGCGACTTATGCCAACTTCGTTCTCGGCTTTTTTTAGTTTAAAATATTTAACATCTATTTTCCGTAAAAAAATTAAAAGCCAAAAAAAAGACTCGAACAAAATTTCTGTACCAATTACGTTTAACACGACTTTTATTTTTAATAATTCTAAGAAATGTTTTTGCTTTTTGAAGGAAAACTTTCGAAACGGACAGTAAATTTTCAGACTTCTCATCCTTCAAATCCAATCAATTTCAATTTCTTTCAATCCCTTCCTCGTCACACTTAATTATCCTTTTTTTTTCTGAGATTCCTAGATTTATGCATATTAGATATCTATTGCTGCAAGACAAATCATCAAACGCTTCGTCGCGTCTTGCCACGCGCCTTGTCTTGTCTCCTTCTCAATCTCCATACCAATATGATATCGCAAGGATCTCTCTATAGCTAATTTAATATCTATTTGTCTCAGTTGGGCTATAAAAATGAACGTTCTGCATCCTTCGTCATTTATGTCCTTAGATCCTTTTTTACATTATACCTTCCGACAAACTATACAACCAACTCTATCTTGGCTCGTGTCAATTTGTTACGCTATCCCACATATAGAAACATCCTTTAATAAAAAAAAAAAAAATAGAAAACTAACAAAAATCGGATTTTAGTTTTTGTTGTTGCCATTTTCTGCATATCGTCCTTTGTTCTTGACTAAATTAGTTGACATAGAAGAACGTACATATCTATACGAGAAGAATATAGGTAGTTTATACAAAAAGGATACTCGCATCATGTCAGTTGTTGTGTCCTTATAGAAATACGTCTATATCCTGGATAGAGTATATGAAAATCCAATTTGTCGCGTGGCAATTTTCTAGTTTGCCATTCTTCTTCTTATTTCTCTTTCTCTTCTTTAGGACACATCACGATATGGGATATATTCTCCTCTCTCTAAAAGTGATAACCATTTTCATGGATCATAAAGATCGTATAACAAGGACGAAATATTAAATAGCATATATGTACATACCTAGAAGAAGACGAGTACGAGGACGAGTTTAGTTAGAATTCTGGCTTGTGTGTCCTCGCTCTGCAAATAGTGTTTTTGAAATTTGTATGCAAGTGTTTTTTTTTTTAGTTCCAAGAAGTCCTTATTTTTCGAAAGGCTCACTTTATTCAACTGCCTGAGTTTATAAGGGTCCTTCGGAGGCAATTTTGTTGAATTTTTGTGTACACTTTTGTTTTAAGTGAACATGTAATTGGTTATGCGACACTTTTCGTACAAGTACACACATACATACATGAACTCACATATAAGGAAAAAAAGGACAATTTATTGTTCTTCTAGATAAATTGAAGCAAATAGCGAAACGCATATTGTTATACATTTATACGAGTGTTGCTGTATAAATATTTCAAATGGATTCAAATGAAATAATAAATTTTCATTCTGTTTTCCCATATACACACAAACATACTTATGTGTGGGTGTCTCTTGAATGGGAAGTTATATATGTATGTACATACCTACTCGGAAGCATTTACTCATATTATAATTGTTGCCTTCCTGTCAAGCCAAAGTGTATGTCCTTTAGATTATTTATGAAGGAAATTTAATTTTAATGAATGTAGTGACAGACAAAACAATAAAATAGAATTTAGCTTCGAGGATTTTGGTAATTTTAGACAAAACATATTCAGAAGCTGTTGAAGGCGACACTTATCTATTATATGTGACTGTTTTAAGGAAAAAACAAATCTCAAGGACTGTTATTGGGAAGACGAAAACAAAATATTTGACGATGAAGGTATGCATTCTGAAATTAAGTGTCAAAATGGTTTTAAAATATGAATTCACAAACTTCGACAGATGATTTAAGACTAGTTTTTGATGCTACTACTTGCAAAGTATCATTTTTGGTTTGTAATGTTGGGAAATGTTGGTCTATTTTAGATACCGATTTTTGATATATATTTCACCATTAGACTTCTTAGCCTAGTCAAACCGAAACGAGACAAGATGACACTATCGTAAAAGTATGAAAGTCCCAAAAAAATCGAACTCTTTAAAAAAAAATTTTAGGTGAATCCTAAAAAAAAAATTAATTTAGAATACAAAAAATTGATAGCCACACAAAAAACTTGTAAAAACTACTCTAAAATCCTTGAATATCCTTATTTTTTAAAAAGTTTGAATACCCCTCTTCCCCCAGAAAGTAAAATATTATAGATTTTTGTTTTAATCCAAACGAATTAAGGACATCAGTTTTGTTAGCAAAATACCATTACAACTTTTCTAACAAAATACCAACAAAAAAAAGGAAGACAAAAAAAATATCCTCCAGGGTAGGTATAACCACAAATAAATCGTAAAAGCATAAAAAAAAAGCGAATATCCTTCTCTAGCTCGAGCTCTAAGGCAAAACTCTTTTAGTTATCAAAGCTGAAAAACCGCTCTAAAACAAAACCGCACGAAGCGAGAGAACAATACAACCATAGACAATGGAAATTAAATTTTCAAATGAAAATTAAATGGAATCTGATATTTGTGTGAAGGATGATATGCCACCACACCAACCCGAACCCTCCCCCTTCCCCTTCCATTACCCTCTTTTTTCCAAGCACCGCACTGCACCGTCTGTTTCATGCTTTTGCTTCTGTTTCCAGTTTTCCACCCAAAAAAAAAATAAAAAACAGGAATGGAAAGGAATAGGAGAGTGTCTGAAAGAGTTATCCTCGAACATTTGGCATTCAATATGGCATAGCTCTGTGTGTTCCTAGACTCCACCTAAAGGTACGCGGTATAGCCACTTCGAAACGACCCGACCCACTCAAGTCCAAGTTCGTTCCAGAATGCAGCCGTTTCAATTCTCAGAAGTATATCCTTTTATTAACTTCCCATAGGGAGTTATTGTAATCGGTCCGATTTGTCAAATTGAAATTTTTGACAAATCTGGACGTTTCAAGGTTCCTAGAATCTAGATCCGTCATTTGTAGAGAGATGTCTGTGTGTGCGTGTGTACGTACGTTCGTACGTTCGTACGTTCGTACGTTCGTACGTTCGTACGTTTGTACGTTCGTACGTTCGAGATACCCTTTTTCGTCCACGGTATCTCAAGAACGAGTAAAGATATCGACTCCAATTAAATTTTGTTCGACAGGTTATAACTTCGAAAGATGCAGAAAGGACTTTTATAAAAATTGGTCAAGCGGTTTTTTTACTATAGCAGTTTATAAAAAAAGTGAAAATTTTGGTTGGAAGCAAATATCTCAGGAACAAATAGTGCCATTGACTTCAAATAAATTTTATTGTATACATTGTTATGTGATACAGATTTGGTATAAATTTAAAAAAATTTAAACTTACCGTTATTTTTTAAAAATTGAAAAACTAAAAAAAAAATTTTTGGCGCGAAAATATACAATGAAGGAAAAATGATATTCTCTTCAAACTATTTTCTATTATCTGAAACGGTGTTCTTTACATCTGGTGAAAGTTTGAAAAAAATTTAATTGACAGTTTTTGTACAAAAAATAAAAAAGTACAAAAAATTCTTCCAAAAGTTGGTAAAAAGTGTTTTTTGACTTGAATATCTCGAGAATGAGCACCGATATTGACTTCAAACTTATTTATGTTTATACAAAATACAATTATTAATATATGCTACAATTTTGACAAATATCGAATTGACGGTCTATTTACAAAAAATAAAAAACTTAATCAAAAGTTTACCAAAAAATGTCAAAAGTTGGTTTCTTGACTTGAATATGTCCAAAATGGTCAATCATTTTAACTTTGAATCTATTTTATTTTTTGCGTAATAGAATTTTGAACATATGGTACTTTTTTGACACATATCGAATTGTCAGTTTTTTTACGAAAAATAAAAAACCAAAACTGAAATTTACCGAAAAGTGTCAAAAATTGTTTTTCTGCTTAAATATCATCCCAACAAGCAATGCTATTGACTTCAAATGTATTTTATTTTTAACATAATGCATTTGTCAATACCTAAAAAATGATAAAATGTTGACGAATATCAAATTGACATTTCTTACAACAAATACAAAACTACAAAAAAGTTAAGAAAAATTAGTAAATATTGTTTTTCCGCTTAAACATCTCTGACAATTTGTTTGTTAGTAAAATTGTTAACAATCAGCATCAAAAGTAAATCGATTAATATCAGCAACGCCAAGTTTTCAAATTATGCATAATGGGAAGTTATTAGTGTGGGTCGCACCCAGCCTCTTTTTTCTGTTACCCTTTTACTCGGTTTTTACGACCAAAAGCGAACTTTAGATAGCAAGTTTATCGCAGTAGGAAATCTGTAATGAAAAAAGGATTTTATTTTGCATGGTGTACAAAATACAAGTATGTGTATGCACTGCCTCCAATCAAATAGCAAGGAAACTGTAGCCTTTTATAATCCTCGTTCTCGTTCTCGAGTCCATCTCACTTCACACACTCTTCGACTTCACTTCACTTCTCGAATGTTATCCGTTTGGTGATTGTTTGGAGGGAAATTAAATCCACCTGCAATTAAGTTGTCAGGTTCGAACAGAAGTTTTCAAACTTAAACTTTAATTCTATTCTTTCCCTTTGGTGTTTCCCGGTTTCTTTTTTTTCGCACATCCCAGAATACCCAGGACATATGGTATGTATGTATACAAACACAGGTAAAGAGTAATGTTAGAATGTGAGGATCTGATGAAGGTGGTGTTGTGGAAGCAACAAATTGTTTATTTTTGTTCGTTGAATGTATTTTTAACTGAATATCCTGAATGGACTTTGTTGGCCTTTTGAACAACAAGAGTATTCGAGTCGAGGTCTCTTGTGAATTTGTTGAGAACTTAAGTAATTGGATTGGACTTTTATTGTGTTTTTTGTTGTTGTTGATGTTGTTGTAGGATTGCAATCGGAAAGTATCTATAGAAGATGCAATATCCTGAAATTCTAATTGGTTAATTGACTGAGTAGGGGTTATCTATTATATTTGAAGTTGCTTTGTGTGTGTGTTGAAATAAGTTTCGAACTTGGACAGGACACGTTAAGTTTATACGAATTCGGTGTAGGTGTTTTTGTCATGTCTTCTCTTCGGAATAGTTTTTTTTCCCCCGTGGGATTAAATTTGATGAAGGCTGAACAGTTAGTCTGGAAGAATTCGAGAAAATAATTGTCTAGCTTGAGATTTTTTTATCCATTATATCCTCTTGGGTATTATCTTGATAAAATTTAGTATGTTTAATGCAGAAAACCCTTTTTGAAATATTATAGCAAACGGAAAAAATTAGGAAATAGAAATACAAACGCATTTGACAAAAGTTAATAACTCTGAGGAGCATGAATGTCCTTGAAAACAATATATTTTTAAATTTTTTGTTAAATAAAACATTTAAAAAATAGAACGTTACGTTAATTGAACCTTTAAATAAAGGGTGTTTTTTTTAAGAGATGAGGTTTTTAAGAAGAATTAAAAGGCATATAATTTAATGTTATGCCCAAGAATTTAGCTTTATTATAAAAAAAAGAATCTGCCATTATGTTCTAAATCGATAACATGAATAAAGAGGCCGCGGCTCACTCGAAAAAAATTCCAGCTGAGAACCCAATTTTCGACCACTTTATGCAGCAATTGGGGTCGTATTCGTATGTCAGCAATACGGCGCCAAATGTTCTCTTCCAAAGTGTCAATCGTCTCAAGCTTATCTGCGTAGACAAGCGACTTCACATAACCCTACAAAAAATAATACAGGCTTGATTATGATCATCCCAAAAACTACAATTTTCTATTAACATACCCATTCAACCAAAACTGAGTTTCATCGCTGAACAAAATTTGTTTGAGAAAATCGGGATCAGTGGCCATCTCGCTTTGGACCCATTCACCGAAAGTGCAAAGCTTTAATTCTTGCTCGAGTTGGATTTTGTAAGCTCCCAAAGCAAGATCCTTCCTCAAAATCTCCATAAAGTGGATGGGCACAGCTCTAATTGTTGCGCACGATTTGCAAACTTTGTTCAGGAGTAAGCCTGTTTATAATTAAATGGCAAATCAAAATGAGCATAAATCAAGTGATAGCTGTCAAGAACACCAACTCCGAAAAAAGTGTTGTCAGATTGAACACCGCACATATAAAAAAACACTCTGTAAAAAAATTGATAAAATTTTTGTATGGCTTAGGTAAAACACAAAACAGGTCCTGAAAATTAATTTGATTAAGACGCCGCCGTAAAATACAAATCCTACATTTTCGATACAGTTAAAATTATTTTTTATTTAACATATGTAGTTTCCGAAAATTCTAATAAATAATTTTAATAATAAAACTATGAGGCTTTATTTAACCCTCTATGATGTTTTTAACATTATGTTGAATCGTATTCCTTTCTGATTTTGAGAAATTTAATTAAGACTTAATTTTGAAATCGAACTTGAACTAATATCTGTTTAATTTAAAAAATACCCGTTTTTAACATAAATTCTTCAAAAAATTTGCAGCACTTGAAAAGCGAAGAAAATCCTTTTGGCCTTCGGACATTTTTATAATATGAAAACTTGTTAAAAAAAAAAACATTAACATTCGTAACACCTTTCCTAAAAATAATCTTGTTTTATGATTGAACATGACCTAAGACTATTAAACCTCATTCCATATTCCTGTCGTTAGGATAAATGTCCCAAGTTCTTCCAGAAAACAAGAAATTCTAAGTAACTGAAGGGTATACCCTTGTAGTTTATTTTTCAAACTTAATCTAAGTCTCAAAAAAAAAAAAACAATACACTAATTTTAATTATAAACTTTCAATGAAAAACACTACATCCGCTGATGTATATATGCAAAAATATACACTTTAAATATTCTTCCACCATCAGCCTTAGCCGAAACATTTTCCATTAAAAAACATCTATTGTTTTGTTTTCCATGAAAATCAACAACAGAAAGCTCGTTGTTTCATTTTGCTCGACTGACCTAGTTCCGCGTGCTCTCAAAGTGTATACGTCGGTGTCGGTCGTCGTACCTTAGTCAAAACAAGTTTGAAAATCTTTTCGCTCAAAAGGAAAATCAATTCTATCAAAAACCAAACCCGCCCAAAAAATTAACCCGCATATTGTTGTATGTATGTGTGTGTGAGTGTGGGTGTGTGTGGAAAACAAAAGCATCGTTGCACCCGCAGCAAAGCACAGCTCAACACAACTCAACACAACACAAAAACACCAATGCAGCAGCGCAGCGGTCCAACTTAATTGTTCGTGTTGTTAATGCACAAAGAAACCCCTCTTCTCCACAATACCACCGTGCGTCGTCGTCGCCCCGCTCCTCATCGTATAGCCATCCCCATCATCATCAACCACACATATAAATTTCTCCACCAATTTACCGGAAAACTTCACTATAAGGCTCTATGTGTAACCTTCTGTTTGGGGTTATACCGGTACTTTGTGTAACAAGGCTAAAACAGGACAAGTCAGCCACACCCTGGAAATTGCAGCAAGAGCCAAGGTACGACGACGACGGACGGGTATATACGGGCGGCAATGGGAACGGGAAATAACCCAGAATGTAGTCAAAAGCAGTGTCTGATGCAAAAGCAGCCGGGTTTAACATCAGCGCCATTGTAAAATTAAAACTCCAACATCCAACCTGCAGATGCGTTAATTACACACCGTTGTAAATAGTACAAGCTGTACAGAGAGGAGTGTATATCTCAACCCCAACCCCAAGCTCCTCCCGACCAACCGACCGACCGAGCGAAAGACCGACCGACCTCATCAACCTTTCTCTGCCTGTGATGGAAGTAAATCCGATTACCACCAACAAGACCCCCAACCACTAACCAGAGGCAGAGAGCGGGAGGGTGCAACGTTCACCCCAACCCCTGTATCACTCTGCCCAGGATAATCCCTCGAAGAGTGCAAGAACTTTGTCTACACTCTGCACCCAGTCTCCGCTGCCGCCGACCAACTTACACAGGATACACGGCTATGAAAGGTTCTATCAGTGGATATACTCGTAAGTTCAGAATAGAAGATCCTTGCAGGGCTTTTGTCTACACAGAGAAGTAAGAAAATTTTAAAGGATTTCCAGGAAATTGCAGGATAACACTTTAAGGCCACGTCATTGCTACAATTGTTGTCCTTTTCTGTTGTTTCTATTCTTGCTGATGATCATTACAGTATAAGGCCACGTAAGTCAATGCTAAGTCTGTTCCTGTTCCCAATTGGAATATGGAACGGAACAAATCGGATAGGCAAACATATGACAAGGAATAAGGTCTCTTTTTCCAAGATACCGTCCCTATATATATGTGGTTTGAAATTAAGCCACGTCATTCTTACCAAAGAAAAGGATATACCAAACCCCCTTTCAAAAAAAAAAAAAAAATATAAACCAACTAGAAAGTAGTGTGAGGACTTAACAATTGTCCATTTATCGTTTATCCTTTGTGGGCAATTATAAATTCCCATTCTAATTGCTGGCCATTTAATAAAATGACTTTTGTTCCTTTGAACCAATACTCAGTTGGGTGATTTGCCCTAAATGACTTAATCCTAGAAAATATTTTGCTTCTTCCTGGTAACACAATAAATTCATAGATAATTCATACCAATACCTTCCTATACCAAATGAAAATATAGGCAAAAGGGTAAAAGGATATAAGGAAAGGAAAAAGAAAAAAAACAAGGACCTCCCCGCTCAACCCTTTCTCGCATTTGCTGTGATGATGTTCGCTGTGTATGACATGCAAAGTAGCCGCAATTAAAATTTTCTTATCGCGCGAAAATAATTACATTTGCATACAGGATTATAAGCAAAAGGACACGATTAATAAAACAAAACATTAACTCCATAAAAACAACTCAAAAAAAATAAAAACAAACAACAGAATTCATCCCTCAGTCTCAGCCTCAACCTCAATCGGGATCGGGATATCTGTCTGCAAATAATAATATTGTTTGTGTGAGTCTTGTATCCTTGAAGAGGGTTAACTTATTCTCATCCCGGAGTAATACAGGACCTTAACGACAACGACGGCAACTGATATACTATGCAGGTAATTAAACGACTTAAATGAGTGAAATATTTTTTTTTGTTTTTTTGTGTAGTTGGTCCTTTTCTGATAAATGTCCTTTTTTTCTAAATTGGATCAGTTAATTTGTTATCCCTTTTTTCTGCATTGTCATTTTCTCGCCCGGACTCTATTTGGATTTTAGAATTATTACTGCGGTTATAATCGGTTTTATTGCGATTAACAAGGATATACAGCAAGGCTCCTTGATTGTGTGTGTCCTGGCAATGGTAAGGTATCCGGAATTTAAGAGGGTGGCGGCGGCGGGAAGGCAGTGCCACAGTGAAGATGACGACGACGACGGTTAAAAAGGATTTCTATAGCAATTTCGAAATTTCTTTGGAACTCAATTTAGTGTAGATATACTATTTGTAAAGTCTCTTAGATTATTGGGGATAGATTGTTAAATGGGCCGTTGGCATGTTTAATTAATGTTTGTTTCTGAAAGATGAAAAGGACACAATTTGAGATATTAAGGATTATGGAATTATCTTCGGTTCATTTCATTGCTTTTGTGGAGAGATATTATATTGTTGTGTTACTTATAGATGGTTTATAAATATATATGTAGAGAGTCTTAAGACAACAACTGATTTATGTTTTATTTGGGGTTGTAACTTTACGGTAACGGTATTTATATATAAGATACGTACGTATTGATATTGAAGACGGGAAATAGATGCTTACAAGGATATTGGTTTTGGTTTTACTTTGATTTTGATGTGGGTGATTTTCTTCCTGTTGTTTTTTTTTTTAATTTTAAACTTTATACTTTTTTTTTATTTTGAGGTACATTTAATTGAAGTTAATAAAGAAAAAGGAAACAATTTTAATTATTTTTCAATAAGAAATTGACAAATGAATCGATGTAAACAGGAGATAAACGAAGGGGACATGATTAATCTTCTATTTTCAGTAGGAAATAATTTAAAGAAAATGGATATTAATTTGTTGTCAAAAAAAAAAGCAAGATCCTTCCACAAAATCTTCCATAAAGTGGATGGGCATAGTTCCAATTGATGCTCGCAATGGTGGATGGACTCATTCGGGTCTTCTTCGATACTCTGCTCCACAGCAGAAATAGAGTTTTCGCATCTTTGAGGATACGCACTATCCACTTAAGTAAACGCGGTCCGAAACCGATCCATGCTTACAATAATTACGACGATTATGTCGACCGAATATTTGGACACAGCGTGCGATGCATCATGATATCTAAGATCTAGGTCACAAATAAACTTTTGATCTAAGATAAAAAAAATACCTAATAAAACAATATTATTATACCTTCCTTCTTTATTAACAATAGTTGGACAGCTACTTAATCAATTCCTTGAAAAAGAAATCTTACGTCCGACATAAACCCGACATGACTGTCCTGTCCAGGTTTTTAGTCCGCACGCTTCTTCTAAGAATACATTCCTTCTTCTCTACCTACCTAACTTACCTTCACATACAAACAATACACATGTTGTCATTTAAAATTATCCATTATAAATGAATATAGAAATGGACATAAAAGGCAAATCCTTGTAAAAACAATTGAGCCATATTCTCCCGGTGGCATCCCGTAGTGATTCCATAAACAGGTCCATTTCTTCGAATGCAAATCGGCCTGACATGACAGACAGAAACTAACAAAAAAAAAGAGAACGAACCTGTTTATGCAATTAAGTGCAAGGGACATCACTTATCCCGATGCACTACTCTCTGCGGGTTGTCCTTCCTTCCTTATCGTCGTCGCTACCTCCTCCCTTCTAATCCCCTTAAAACGGATTGTTCTCTTTTATGTTTTTTTTTTTGGCAACCATCCTGTAAATCATTGAGCTCAGATACGAATTCTTATTCTTATCTTCGTTAATTGCATTTTTTCTTCTTTTGCAAAAGAAGATCCTGATGAGGAACAAAAAATGCGGCAAAAAAAACAACAAGTTTTTGTGAATAACATTACATTAATGGACTTAGCCAAAAGGCTCTTATCTCTTGAGCATACATTTGTATATAGAATATAGTATACATGCTGCCACAGGATTGCAGGCAATTTTATGTTCCTCTTAACGATGGCGGCAATAATGGCGATGACGGGTGTATCCATAATCCTTCGCATGGTCTCCGAGATTATGCGTGAAAACTTAAGCCCCTTCAATATTGCCTATACTGCCTGTGACTATATACAACGGGTACGAGTGCGGGTACGAGTACGAGTGTATGCCATCATGGCCATTGCCTCTTGGGCGTATTTTGGGGATTAACATGACAATCGGCCAAAGAACAAGCAGCTATAAGCGGCGGCAGCGTTGTTGGTGGTCACCCAAATGTATATTTACATACTATACCGCCTGGAACTTCCAGAGAATCCCTACATACATTCGCACTCATGGTCGTATATGACTGTCATATAATTAGCGAAAGTAATAATTAAAAATACACAACTTAAATCGCATAATGCATCTGATTTGTGTGATTTATCCAGGACTAATCCCACTTTAATCACGATAGACGCTTTTGTGTGAATGTTATATAGTGGTGTATGTGTTCGTGTGTAGTTCGTTTCGTTTGTCCCATACATACATACATACAAAAGTAATCCTTTTAAGTGGCCTTATGAATGTTGAATGTAAGTGAATGACTTTTAGGGAGATTAGGTAATGACAATGTTTGATTTTATGACTTTAGGATTAATGAGATGTTTTTTTTTTTTTCTGTCGTGTTTAATGATGAAGAGTTTTGTTTTCAACGGTATGTATTTATGTACGAGTATGTATAAATTTAATTCGAATTCTTAAATTGTTTTGTTATTTAAGCCTTTAATTTTATGAATTAAAAATATTCTAGGTATCAAGATTTTATTTATAAACATTGTCAGAATTATTTTTATGATCGTCTATGTGTGTTGTTTGATGGAATTTTTTAAAAACAATGAAATTTTAGTCCTAAATTCAAATTCTGGTTGGTTGCGGATATCTCAAGAACAAAAACTTCATATTAGTTTTATTTTATAGGTACACTATGACTATGATGTAACAAAAAATCTGACAAACTTTTGCATCAGAAAAAATAAAAACAAATTATATTAAATCCTACTAATGATAGATATAAATGTGAACGGCTTAACGGATTTGGATGAAATTTGCCACAGAGCTAGATTATAGCTTGAAATAGGACATTGGATACTAGGAACGGATCGAGATGAAATTTGGCACAAGGATATTATAAATAAACAGACTTTTGACTCCACTCAAAAACTACTATTTATATGATGTGCTTTTCTATTATTGTCTATAATATATCCTGATAAGTCGGAACGAGTAGCTAGTATGAATTAAAAATTCATAAATTTAAAAGTACATGAACTTAAAATGTTTAATATCAGTTAAAAAAAAAAACTATTAATGAAATTTACTTTTTGAAAATGTAAATGTTGACCACGACTACACCTGAGGAGCCCCAGTGACTCGTACCTCGAGAATAACACTAGTAATGTTGGCTTCCAAACTTCAATTGTTGTCTAATTCTTGAAGACCTTAGTTTTTACATATCCCCGAAGAAAATAATTCAAAAAACTAACCGTAGCAAAACAGGAAACTACTAAAATGATTTCTCAAAAAGTCTATTATTTCACGGGCTCGTTGCCTTTGATGGATGGTAGCTCTTGGTACTCTTTGGATTCCTCATCAGCCCAAATACGCCAATTATGTTTATCAGTATATCCATTGAGCCAGTACAGGGCTTCATCAATAAACAAAATTTCATTATAAAACATAGGATTTACATTGAGTATTTCCATAGCCTATTTACCAAAAATAGGAGGCTTCAATTCTTGAATAAAATCTTGAAAAAATTCTTGAAATCCTCACGTAAAAAAAAACCAAGTTGTGGAATATGACAAGCCAGAACTGCTGAAACCGATGACGAATTGATTTGTCACAGTCTTCGTTTACTCTCAACTACAGCTGCTATAAAGTGCCTTCAATACGTGCTGGGTTTGGTCTTACTTGTCAAATATCATCTACTGATGTAAATTTGCGAATGGTATTGGCAATAGTGGTTTCAGTAGGTTCACATCAGCAATTTCCCCAAATGGCACGAAAAAAACTTTCTCACAGACTGTGTCTTCCACGATGACTTCCCCAACAATACTGACCAAAAATGACATAAAAGCTTGATAGGAATCCCTCCTGGTCAAACCTCACGAGGAATCACCCGATACTATATTAGGAAAGGCTCAAAATACATTCCCTAAATTTTTATCAGCAATCGTTTCAATATTTTTCGTAAGAACATTTTGTTATAGAAAATTCATATCTTCTCATAAGGAAATTTGGCAATCTTTTTCTTTTATAAGTATTTCACTTTCTTCTGAAAAATCAAGGTACCTATATTCCATATTCTATTTCCTATAATAACATAAAATTTAATGTAATAGTCTAAGACACACCTTAAACCTACCTAAACAACACGAAGAAGAAAAACGCTTTAAAAGTTTAATAACATCTAACTTCCATCCCGTTGTCTATTAAAGAATATTTTCCAATTACAAAATTCTCTATAAATGTCTTCATTAAAATTTCAACCATGTATTTGACACTTCTTCACTTTACAAAGATACATTTTTTCTCTTATATGAACCACTTTGAAAAAGGTTCACGTAAGTGGTGACTCTTAAAGAAAATATCTTCAAAGTTTCTATCTTCTTCTTAAATACAAAAATGTACATGCATACATGTATGTATGTATGTTTAGCTGTAGACGAGTATGTACATATGTACATATAGATGTTCATATTTAATGTTTGAAATGCCTTTGAAAATCTAACCACTTTTTAGAGGTCACGTGTGCCATTTGCCTACTTTCGACAGCCTACTTTTTTTTCGTTTTCTTTCCCTCTATTGTATCTATATATGGAAATATAGTTAAAGGAAGATATGACAATGACGATTTTCGTGTAGGCGGATATTGTCACTATTCGTTCGTCCTTGTCCTAGTCTCTGTGCCAATGATGCTCCAATTTAATAAGCCAGCTTTGACATCTTAAAGGACCAATTTGAAAGCAAAGACTCAGAGAAAATCCTCTACAAAAAAAAACGATGAAAAAGGAGGAAGCTAAATCCCATTCCTGCATTACGAAAATTAAAATTGTCAAATTGAAGACGAAGTCGAAGTCGAAGAAGGAAAGTATAGAGAAACTCTTGTCAACCAGCGTCTTATCATTATTTTATTGAAATGACATATCTATCTACTTCGCCCACCTTAAGCTTTCTTTGTTTTCATTTTGAATTGGGGGTGTCGATGGGGAGGGGGCTGAATGACATGTCCATTGGAATTAGGCAGGCATATCTTCAAACCCCGCGTCGCGACGACAACGACAACGCCGTCTTTACCTATTCAAAAATCAATTGTTCCCATTATTGTAATGAGATTACCGTTAAGAGACAGAGTTTATATTCTTTCGAGGAAGTCTTGGTCGTCGTCGTAATTTTTTTTTTATTTCTTAACCTGGTCTTCAGAAGAAGAACCTACTTTATTTTTGCTGACTTATAAGACGGTTCCTTCATTGCTTATCTTGAAGTTGCCAACTCTCGCGAAGAACATAGTTTATAAAAGTTGAATGTCCAACCGATTAGAGGCGGATTATGAGAGTGTCTATCTAAAGCTACTCGATGGCACTTGTCAGAACCGTTGCTGCTGTCGGTCGTCCTCCACCTCCACTCCCTTTTCATCGTCGTTGTTGGTCTTCGAGAGTTTGATAAGTCCACCTTTAGGCGAATTTAATTTTAATTTTATTTGCATTTACGTACTGATCCGAAGGTTTAGCTGTTTGTCCGTTTTTTTTGTTTTTTGCAAAAGGTGTCTCGATTTCAATTTGATGATGTATTTTTTTTTCTTATAGTATAAAAGAGAAATTAAAATTAAATTGGATTAATCATTAAATTGATGTGGAGATGAGGACAATTGAGTCATAAAATTACCCTACTGATGACACAAAAGGAACAGTTTTAATTTAAAAGAAAAATAAAGTATTGTAAGTCTTTAATGGGATTTAGAAAGACTTATAAGAATTGGGACAAGGTTGATTGAACTTAAAAGTTTGAATGCATTTAAACAAGAAGATTACATTGTATGGGCAAATTTAATCGATGGGTTTCTTAGTCAACATGGTTTTTGGCATTTTTGATACAAAATTTAAGATTCACTTGAAAACTTTACAAAGATTTGTCAAGAGAGCCAAATTTCAAAACCTCGGCTAAAAGTGTTTTTATAATTTTTCCAAGAATTTAAAAAATAATTAAGATCAGCTAATATAGGATGATTTTTGCTATGGAAAAAATTTCAGTTTGATAGAATTATTTTGAAATAGTTAATGTTTTAAAAATGATCTCATCTTTTAAAATGTTTACCATGAGGAACTTTATTTTGTATAATACCAAAGTTAATTTTTGAAAATCATCTCTCATTCTGATCGCATTAATATTATTTTTTGAGTGGAGTCAAAAGTCTTATAATTTATATCTCTGTGTTAAATTTTTCCAAAATCCTTTCAGCCGTTCTGGTATTATTGAGCAACAAACATAAATAAACTTCTGAGTCACTAAGGCGTATACGTACTTTTCTTTTAATTTCAACAAATTTGCCCTTGGAATACTTTTCAATATAATAGTTAATTTCGCAATGATTTTTATTTTTCTTACTATCATTAAGCTAAATATTTTTTTTTTTGTTGGTTCAACTATTTTCGGTATTTATTTAATTTGACTATTATTGATTAAATAATTATTTAAGCGATTTAAATAATCTGCACTCCTTAATATTGCAAAACTAACAAGAAAATTATTCATTTTATAATAAATACAAAATATTGAATAATTTAAAACATACCTTACAAAGTTGGTATAAAAACATGTTTTTTTAATTTTCATTTTTATCAAACTTATTTGAAATTTTTTCAACCCAAAATTATTGTACAAACATTCAATTTATTTAAATGTGATAAATTTGCAAAAATCTCTTTAGCTCAATCTAAAAACATGGTCTTGTGGCGCAATGGATAACGCGTCTGACTACGGATCAGAAGA
Organism: Scaeva pyrastri; assembly: GCA_905146935.1. Taxonomy (NCBI): domain Eukaryota; kingdom Metazoa; phylum Arthropoda; class Insecta; order Diptera; family Syrphidae; genus Scaeva; species Scaeva pyrastri. The sequence goes on along the minus strand of LR989927.1, from coordinate 20,120,816 downwards.
TTCCAGGTTCGACTCCTGGCAAGATCGAAATTTTTTTTTTTTAAATTAATGTTATCAACATTAGTTAGTATGCATTTCGTGAAATATAAATATGATTCAAATTGCTCCTGAATAAGTTGAGAAAAGATGAATGTTTCAAAATACCTACATTTAAATTTTAAATTCCTTTAATGTTTAAATAAATTATTTTCAATAATCACTAAGTATTTTATTAAAATATTTTTTTTTTAAATATTTTCTTGATAATATTTAAAAACTAATTTTTCTTGAAAATTTTGCATGCACCAATAAAATTCGAAAATGAATGTTTGAAATGACACTGTGAATCGAATGAAAATTTAATTTAAGTAGATTTTATATATTTAAATAGTTCGCATTCTTTTTAAAATAAATTAATAATAAAAAATAAAAAACTTTAATTTCAGGTGAAATGAAAAAAACACTAAATATAAAAGGTAAGTCAACATTGTTTCTTTATTAAAATTTGCATTCATAAAATATTTTTTTAATAATACAAACAACAAAAGATTGAAAGTGTTAAGTATAAATATTTAAAAATATCGAAAAAATGTTTTATTTTTATAAAGTTTGAGGTTAAGTAAGACAAAAGAATACTAGTGTTTTTGATTATTTCAACCAATCATAAGTCTGTGGAGGATAGACATTACACCTTTCAGACTAAGTCTATCATATAATCATTATTTCAATAAAAAACTTATTCTTCTTTTCGATCTTGCCAGGAGTCGAACCTGGAATCTTCTGATCCGTAGTCAGACGCGTTATCCATTGCGCCACAAGACCGTTGAAATTGCTAAAGTAGACTAAAATTTTGTTTTATTTTTTTATTTTAAATTTTAAAAATAGATTTTAATGAATAAAACATAAGGGCACAAATACAAAGACTTAATATTACTCTATATATTTACCATGTGAAGTTTTTGGTAGATCTAGTTTTAAAGAGGTTATCAGAATTAAAGCTTTCTTACAAATTAGCGCGAGCTTAAACTCAAACAATAAATTAAGAAAAAGGTTACAACAATTTCATGCTTATCTGTAAGGTATAGCGGATGGTCAAAATAAAAGTTAAAATTAAAAATTTACATAATTAATTAACAAAATCTTATACGTACATAGTACATTTATAAAAGTATGCCTAAACGGAAGAACTAATTTAGTTAACAGGTAGGTATGTGTATTATTTACATTTACATAAATTACCTATTATTTTGTAATATTACATAGATTGTGTTTTTTTTTTTTTAAAGTAAAATAAAAGAGCAACACGATTAAAATGCTAATTTGTTGAGAGTTGATTTTTTTGAAGCACGTGCTCGATTTGGAAAGACTATAAGTATATATTTTATTTATATTTAATGATGAAGTAGGTATTAGGAACTATTTCCGATCTTATCAACAAATTTTATTACTTAGTAAACAAAAATGTTTATGTTTATAACTGTAATTGATTTATAGAAATAAGGTCACCTAATCTTCACAACTTTCAAACAGGCATTTCTAAATTAAAATTATATTTGATAGTGCATTAAAACCTCGATTTAGAATTTGAAAAGTCGAAAGTTATACAACTGAAACAAAATTGAAAGTATGTGACTACATATTTATATTAGTACATTCCTTCTTAATATTTTACTCAAATAAACCCAAAAAGCAGAGACTTTGTCCTGCTCAAATTACTTCTTCAAAGAAATGCTGAGCTTAACCCATTTCCAAGTAACGTTGCAAAAGTGCAACCTTACGTTTTCGAGCGTCCGTAGCTTAAATCAGCACTTATTTTAAGAAGTTAACACATAATTTTGAAAGTTAACTAAATTACCTAATCTAACTGTTTTTGGATTTTTTGTCGACAAAATTATTTTCTTGTTTTTTGAACAACTTCTAAAACCAACATATTGGAAATTTTGAGCTTTTTTGAGAGATTAAATTTTTTTTACCAAAATTATATTTTTTTTTTCGTTTTTTTTTTTCAAAAACTGTTTAGGAAAAGTTCAATTTGTATTTCAATACAGATTTAATTCAATTCATACTACGAGTTGTATGCTTATTAGGTTATGTTAAAGTCCTCTTTGCGTTTTCGCAACATCTGCCAAAAGTAGTTTTTTTTTTTTTAATTTTGACCAAAACAATATTTTTTGTTTGAGGAATTTTTACTGCAAATGGAATGTGGTTTCTTCGAAAAGTGATATTGATCAATAGTTTTGGATCAAAATTACTTTAAAAAATTTAGTTGTGTTTGAAAAATTAAAAAATATTATATTTTTAACTTGAAGGGTCATTGACGATCCAAGGCAGATTAAGAAGACGAAATCAATTTATATATATGTATGTAGATGGTGTAGTTAAAGTTAAAAAAGTTAAACTTTTGACACCTCATATGATGAACTTTTGGTGAAATTGGGATGTATTTCTTGCCTTTAATACAATTCCTACCTTTGTAAAAAAAATCAACCTATGGTCCACTAAGGCGTATGCGTATTTTTTTTTCTCTTTTTTTTGAGACTTGGGACTTTAATTAAAATACGTAGAATAATTAATTTTATTGATTTTCTTAAAGTTTAAAGTCCATTAACACATTCTCAACCAAGTCAAAATATTCCCAATAACCCACAACAAGTGTCTCTTTATTTCACAAAAAATATAAGACAACATAAGGACTTAACCCTTTTGTATTACCAAATCGCTTTCGCCACTCGACTTTGGTCTCCTCATACAAAAACTAAAACCAGAATCAGAATAAAACATTCTTGATGCAATTGTTTCATGTTCACAAATCTCCAACTAAACAAAGCAGAAAGGACTCGACGAACTTGTAAGGCTCTTTAATGCATGTAAAAGGTGTGTGTGCATGTATGTAAAACCATTGCCTGCTTTTTTAAGTTAATATTTGCTCCAATTTCATATCACCGCTTTTTATTTGTTATTCCCTTGATACAAAAAAATCTGTCATTGCCGCTGTGGAGCGTCGCGTCGTCATCGTAGTCGGTTGTCCTTGTAGTCAACATCGTCGTCTTCGTTGTCGTAGTCCTCGTAGTCAAGTCATGCATCATCTGAGCGCATCAGCAACACTATAGACTATAATATTTTCCTAGCTCCGAGGATGCTGGGCTTTGCACTGTGCATTTCCATATAAAGTTTTCTTTGTTTTTGTCCATAAGGATCCCTATCTCTGCCACAGTGAGTCCTTTTGATGAACGCTGATGATGATGATGATGATGATGCAGGCTGCTATTCTTGCTTCCATATGTAGGATTGTAGGTATACCCATTCAAATAGAGTTCAAGTCGTTTCATTATTGTTGTCTGTGGCGTTGTTGTATGTAGATATGTGTGAAATATGAATATAGTTTGGGTCTATCGGGACTTCTGGCTTGTAGAAAAAAAAAAAAAAAAAAACAACATAAATGGGTGCAACTTCGTTATAATAGTCCTTTGTCAAAAACAATATATAAATCCACTCAAAGATACAATGAACTTTTGAAACACAACACAACACAAACCCACAATAGGCTTTAAGTATTGTCTGAAAGGTTCTTTTGACTTAGTTCCGTAAAAAAATAAAAAATCTAAGTTTATAGGATTGTAGGGTAGGTAGATTGAAAAGGATAAGACAACATCATCTCATCATATAATGGTAGAATATATAAAAATGTACTAGAACACAAAATATGTTAGCTGTGTTTTGGTCTGTATACCAAAAAAAGATGAATCTAGTTTGGACCTAAAAACCATGACCTTATTTGAAATGATTTCATGTCAAAAGGACAATCAAAACATTCTAAAAATTGATATTACAAGTTTTGGTTTTGAAGAAAGTAGGACGAAATTGGAACTTGGCAGGAGATGATGCATACGTTAAGTAGCTGTGACATAATTACTTTGTTCTCAGAGTTGGAAGGGAAGAGGGAATCTTTTGTGAATGCAATCTTTAAGGTTGACAAGGATGATTGCAATCTTCAATTCATGCACTCTTTTCATTGTACATGATGTTTATAGTTTTTTTATTACTATCGTTCTCGAAATCATAAGCAATTTTAACGTCATTTCGCATTTCATTGTTTTGCATATTTCAAATGACTTTGCATTTGAATATTTTGCAGTTTTGCACCATTTTGAATTCTTTCGCATTTGTGGGCTTTGTAGTCATAATCTTGCAACATTGAAATTTCGCAATACTTTTTGAAAATTTTCATCATTATTCCGATTTTCGCAACTAATGCATTCCTTGAATGTTTTATTTGAATGTATTCTTTTAGAATTTTTTCACTATAGCATTTTTTAAATCTTGCATTTTGTTCGATATTTTCGAATTTATTGTCCTTGCAACATTGATAACCACATTAATTAGCATATTTTGTTAAAATGATACAAGCACTCGTATATTGTCATTGTTCGTTTTTTGAATGCATTGAATTCTTTCGCAATCTTTGCATTCATGAGAATTTATTTAAGCTTAAGATTTTTTGCATTTTTGAATCTTTACATTTACTGCATTTTCTAGAATTTTTTCGTATTTTTGGCAGTATTGGCATTGATTTGCATTGCAACAAATTAACAATTAGTTTTTTCTTTTCATAATTTGCATATTTGGAAATTATTGTATTCTTTCAATTTTTGCGATTCTTCGTATTCTTTTGAATTTTTGCATCCTGTCGCATTCTTTGCACTTTTATATTAGGTACCATTTATTGCAGCTTTTTGCATGTTTTTTGTATGCATTCTTTGTATTGTTGGAATTTATGTTTTCGCATTTTTGGACTTTTTTAATTTTGCATAAAGAAAGCAGCTTTCGCAGTTTTGAGTTCAATTGAATTTTGTTTGCATTCTGTGTACTCTCCACTTAATTTGTTTTTTTTTTGGCACTATTTTGCATTATTTTTCGAAGAAATTATGAATTCTTCGCATTTTTTGCATTTTAAAATTTTGCGAATATCAACGTTCTTGGTATTTTTGGAGTTCGCAAAAGTTTTGCATTTAATGCACTTAATAGAAATCTTATGCCTTCTTTCCGCATCTACCTATGTGGCAATATGTTATGTTCATCCATTTTTTTCTAATTTTTCATTTACATATTTATATTTCTTGAAGTTTTCAATTCTTCTATATCTTTAATTTCCTATAACTTCTTGAATTCAGTATTAATCTTCTGTTATTTTTTATTCTCTGTTGATATTTGATTGTAAAGTGAACTCAATCCTTTAAACTAGTATAGACCTTCAAAAGATTGCATTCTTTAATAAATCTTTATGATTTTCTTCTTTGGATTCTCAGCTTTTACTCTCGAAAAATCATTAGAGAGGACTGACATACCATACGCCACCCATTATTAGTTTATCATCTTAAAAAAAAAATGTATCATCTTAAGATTAAGACCAACCAAATCCCAACCAGCATCACCTTCAAAACCTACACGAGAGCTTTTTCTATGATTAAATCCGATCATCTAGAATTCTTATGAAGTTAATTTATCAGAAGTTAAGCAGTTTATCTATGCAAAAGGTTCCGGGACACGAATCGTGCTGGTTAAATCATTATTATCAGGAAAGTTTCTTATATCGAGGGGAGTTGAGGGTGGTAGATATTTGCACGAGTTCTATGTGAAACGCAATAAAACACAAGCAAAACGGATGTGGTGGCAAAGGAGAATATTATATTAATCCCCGACAAGATTTTCAGAGTTTATATATAAAATACATACACACATACATACATATTTAGTGTTGAAGTATATGTGTGTTGTTCTATATTTGAAATGCAACCGGGAGCTACGATTTGGGTTAATGGCTTCAAACGGGACTTGGCGGTTGTGTTTGGAATATTTGTGTCGAGAATTTAAGCTAAGGCAGACCGACAACGACGACGAGGACGAAACACTGGCAGAGGATGAGGATGAGGATGTTTCAAAAAGATGAATTGTTGATGGCGCGTAGCGGTTAAAGGGGAGTAGGGGGATGTAGCAGAGGTTCAAAGGAGGGTATGCAGAAAATGGCACCCATAAACTTTGTATTTATCTTTAATTATTTCTATAATCATAACCAAGGCGGAGCAGCGTTTCGTAGTCGACGGCGTCGAACGGAGGGCGGAGGGGGGAGGTGGCACCCAGCGGCAGCGGTTGTGAAATAGAAATGCTGTGATATCAATTTGAAAGTGTTGATGCCATCAGAGAATTAGGAAAAACCCTTCCGCACGTAAAAAAGCTTTTGGGAAATTTTATCTCAAGCAATAATACTTTTAATTGGGCCAAGGATCTTGGTTGGGTCGTTTTAGTCATTTTAGACATTTTAGTCCTTTTAGTCGTAGAGTCGTCGGTCGTAGTCGTAGTCGTATAGTCGTAGTCGTCGGCATGGAAGATGATAAGATTTAAAAGGAATCTCTTGATTTTTGCTTTGGTTGTCGTTAAGGAAGAACCCCATCATCTCAATCTTTTTTTTCTGCCAAATTTATCCTACGGCAGTGGATGCGGGCGGCAGCGGCGGCAACTACGACGACGGACGGGCGGGCGTAACTCCTCGACATTGGATTTTCTGTGTCATTTTTGTTTTGGGTGGCAACCGAGATGATGTCGCACGTTTCAAGGTCTTTTCCCTTTTTTATGTCGTCGTATCTCGTATAGATATGTGCGATGTTGAATTCCTTGCGATAAAAACGATATACTTGCATACCTTGTACCTTGTATCCTTGTACTAAAGCCTTTAGAAAGATCCGGTCTTAGTAGGTACGTAACATACAGAAATTTATATACACACATGGAAAAGGTTTAAGGATGAATGGATTAAAGGTGTTACCTTTTAATTTACTGAAAGTACTTAAGCAAATATGGGTGAACTGCGGGCTTTTTTTTTTTTTAAGTACATATGTATATGTAAGTTAACATTTATGTATAAGCATATACATTTGTTTGAGGCTTTTGGTTATTATGTGAACCTTTATACATTTATACGAAAGGTACCTTAACTGACTTTAGTTGGATAATTAATTTTAATTTCCAACAATATGCATATTTGGGGCGAATTTAGTTAAAGGGCGACTTGATATGGTAAATTCAAATGTAGGTTAGTATATGTAAGGTACCTAGGAAGGATCCTTGGAATATAATAATAAGGCTAACGGATTATTGGGTTAAGAATCGCTTACAAAAAAATAATTGCATTATGGTTATGGTTGTGGTTTTCTATGACATGGACGTTTAAACCATCTAAGTGTAAAATTAAAATGGAATAACCAAATGAAAATGGTCAGGAGGTGCCTTAATCAGACGAAATGTGTAAGCTTTATTTTTAACTGGCTTACAATGAAAACAGAGTTGGTTGTGGAGTACGCAAAAAATAGAGACTTTTTGACACATTAGTCAAAATTTAATTCCATAACACTATTTTTTGTAAAATAGAAGCCAACACGAGCTTCGTTTAGTCTAGTGTGGTGTTAAAATGCCCTTGTCTAGGTATCTTTTCAGCTACGTTGAGGTTATTATATTGTCTCTGAGTTAAAAGAATTTAAAATAAAATATTCTATGCATGTCAGAATATAGTATTACGTTCATAAAATGTCAAATTTTATTGGCAGTCGATACTAGAAAACCAGACCTGAAACCGAATCTGTGATGAGATTGACATTTTTTTTTTAATTTTGAAAAAATCCGAACAAGACTCAAAGTGAAAATGATTATTGCTCTCAAATATCTCAACAAAGAATCTCTACAATTGATTTAAAAGTTATTGACTTTCAATATACCGTTAATTTGTTAAAGTCAAAAGAACTGCATGAAAAAATTAAATAACTTTAAAAATGTTGTCAAAAACTGATGAAAAATGTTTTTCGTCTCGAATATCCTTAAAACGGGGAATGATAAATAGTCTATTTAATATTTTCTCTTTAAGAAATGAGTAAAATTTTGAGAAATCTTGAATTGACAGTTTTCTGACAAGAAGATAAAATCAAGTTTAGTGTTTTTGACTGTTTAAGTTGGAAAAAATCAACCAAGAAGAATATCATCAATCGCAATGGCTTGAAAATCTTAGCAGAAAACTGAATTTCAGTTCTGGAAAAAACAATTTTTTGCTCCAGATAAGAATTATTTTAACAAAACCGACATCAAAGGACTAAGTAGTAAGGTTTCGTTTCTTGCTGGCTCTGTCAATGAAATGTAGGCGTGCTTTTTGGAACTTCTATAGTGTCAAGTTCACTAGAAGTGTCTAAGACCTATAATTTTTAAAGCGATATCAGGAAGAAGAAGAGAGAGTTACTCTTTCTGATATCTTAAATTCTATTTTAATTTGAAACAATGCCAATTGTCCCCCAAACATTCCTTCACTCTTCAGCAATCAGAATATTTAATGTATTTCCCAAATAAAAAAGAAATCCACTCAATTTTCTCATCCGCTTTTACATAAATGTTCAACCAAAACATCAATAAAATTTTACCAACTACGACTACGTAAAAAAAATAAAATTCTTTATTGTTGACACCCATTAGAACATCCCCAAGTCCATCTTTAAGAGAGGGGTTGGAAAAATTACCCAAAAAAAAAAAAAAAACAACTACAACGACGACTTCATTTGCATAACCGAAATCCATCTGCTGTCAAAGTGGCCAAAGAAAAACTCAAAACACAAAATACAAAACATACAATTCCGACTTCAACTCCAACTCCATCTCACTCCGTCAACATCACATCTACTTAACTTGTAGGCTAATGGCTTAATTCCAGTGTGTCTTTACGAAGACGAAGACCCAATGCCTTTTTAGCCACATTCAAATCGTGTCTTTCCTTATTGCAGTCACCACCCTCTCGCTTAATGTATGTACAAAAACTATATTGGTATTGGTATAAACAACTTGTGACTTTTTGGCTTTTCATTTGGAAAAGTCATCTTCTGTGCGAGGAAATGGTGGTGGTAGTACATTGTGGCTATTTTGCTTGCTGTATTGTCTCTCTATGCCTCCTTTTCACAACCCTCCAAAATGTCAGTCAATTTTCTTGTCACTGTTGTTGTCATCGTTGTCTTCGTTTTCGTCGTCATAGCCTCATCCATTGTTCCATAATAAACAACATTTTGTGATGTCCAGAAAATAACATCGCATGAAGCTAAAATACATGTGCCTATAGATATATGAAAAGATACAACAAGGAAATCACAATTTCAGGCCCCCTTTTTCACGCTGACAGCTGTCATAATTACTTTTGACATTTCAACATCCGCTGTCCATACATAATTACAAAATTTTGGTTTTTCTGTTTTCTGTTTTTTTGGTAAACAATTTATTTCGCTTAAAACAGAATTTTGTCGGTCATTTTGGGTTCGAAGTAGAAGTGAAGGTCTCCCCGCTTCCATTCCAGTGACGGATTACCCATTGGTAATCCTCCTAGGGCTCGTCACACTCAAAAACTTACTGAAGACAAGGGAATTCTGACATTTCGCCGCAAAGGGCCCCCACACAAGTTAGTCTGACTCTGAAGCCATTCAATAATTGGCTATAATTATTATCATCATCATCTTCTACCTACAACAACTTCTATCACTATTCTATATGTACACACTTCTTTGAATTTTTCATTTAATTTGAATAAGTTCCCTTCACCGCCCCATTTTCATACCTCATGATGATGATGATGGTGGTGGTCCGTCCAGGTCCATATCTACTCCATAATATCCGCTCAAAACACTCCACACCATGGCTTCTTCTTTTGTTGTTGTTGTAAAAGAATAACCCATGAAAATGCTGGAGATGCCAAAAGTCGTTAGTTAATTAAAAATTTGTCTATGGAACGAAAAACGAAGAACCCAAAAGACGAAGAAACAATAATTTTTTTTATTTCGAAAAAAAACGAATGAACGAAGAAGAAAAATCTTGGCTTAATATTAGATACGCAAGACGCAACCTAACTAACCTAGCTTCGGGGCTTAGCACATCATAGTAGCCTCTCCAAGTCTAAATGGCTTCACTTCACTGAGAGCGAGAGGAGAAAGGGCTAATATGGTTGGTTATTAATAATTAGGCTAATAATCTTAGCAAGAGGTGGAGACGGAGAGAGACCTTCTTGAATTATATATAAATGTATGTATATTTTATTATTTATTTTTTTTATTCGGACGAGGGGTAATTAAATTATATTTTAGGTTGTCTCAACACTTTAAGGCTACTTCGATGCGTATCTCCTCTGTTTTTATTTTATTAGATTTTTTTTTTATAAAGAATATTATTATTCTGGAAAGATACGTAGATACTCGTACTTGGTTGAACATACAAAAGATATACATGCTATATAAGGAAAAAAAAAAAAGAAGAAGAAGATATAGGTTCTGTCATCTGGGAATTTTAGATTAGAATAAAAATGAATTAAGGTTTGTTTTTGAGTTAGTTTATATTTGGGTTCTATTAGATTTATAACGTAGATAGATTGTCTTAGGCCTTAGGAAAACGAACGAAAACATTATGGAAGTTTTTTTTTTGTTCAATGGTTTTTAATATCATTAATGGGACTGATCTTAGGGTTCTAACACTTTTTCTTATTTCGGATTTTAATTAGCAGAAAAGCCTATAAAGAAAAATAATAAATTTAATAAAATGACTTCCGCGAATTCTTGATTAAAAATTTTAAGAAAATTACAACATGATAAAATTAAAAGTCGACTGAGTTCTAACTGAGCTTGAAAAACAAAAATTGTCGAAATACTAATATACGCTTTTTTTATATATAAAAATAGCCACGGAAGTGAATTGAAGCTTAAAAATGTACATATATTGGAAACATTTTTTTTTTTGAAAATATTTCATTTTTATATTTTCTTTTGTTTTTCAAATCCTTACAATATTGCTTCAAAATTGTGAAAAAAATTAAGACATATTTTATTTTTTGATATTACTGAGGTTTTGAAAACTTTCTTTTTTCCATGACTATAATTTTACTGTCGATTTGAAAAAATACTTATTTTTTTTTATTTTAAAACTTAAAAACTAAAATATTTTGTAATGCGATTAAAATAATGTCTCTTAAATTACAATTTTGACCATTTTTGGTTGAACTTACGAGAGTTAAGTCAAGAACGTTGATTTTCTAAAGTTTTCTACCTGTTCTGCCCTTAAATTTTAATCCATTGACGTAGCATGAAAAATTACCTAAATTTAATAAAATTGATTTTCTAGTGCAACAATTTTTGTAAATTTTGGTCAAAAATATGAATTCTCATCTTATGGACTCTTTAGAAAATATCGTTTCGACTATAGTGTGCTACTATTACGGGTATTTTTAAATTAGGACGTCACGAAAGGTTTCTGACCCTTTGGAAATAAATCATTTTTTGATGAAAGCGTTTTTCATGACTTGAATTGATTTTCAGCAGATCTATCATCTCTAGAGATTAGGTTTTAAATTTTATATGTAATTAGAAAAAAACATTTCCAAGTTTCTAACACGGAGGTAGGTCAGAAAAATTCGAAGTCCAAAGTGGGGTCACAGTGGACTGGATACTGTCACCAATCCTGTTTATATTGCGGATAGCTTTGACAGGAAACGGAGGAATAATATATATAATATATATAATTTAACTCAAATGCAGCACCTGGAAAATAACAACAACAATAACCAGGACTTAAAAGGCTAACAGGTCAGGAACCCGCATCGTCCGTCGATACTAATATTTTACGAAGGCACAAGTGGCAGTGGATTGGAAACTCATTTTGAAATGTTAATGACTGCATTGCGGTTTGCATCAGGTTATGAAATGTCAACAAAATTAATTTTTTCACTTAATGTGAGAAAGTCTAAAGACTTGTGTTAGTAGGTAAATTGTTCTTGTAAAATGAATGCAATATCAGCCATATGGCAACCCCGGCTACAGTTGCAGCACCATAAAATTTGATCTATGTATTCGGACATTTACAGCTGTATGTCTTCAATGATTTCAAGAATTCCATCTTTAAGGTTTTGAATGGATTTTGGAGTATTGGGATAACTTATCTTAATAACATCTCTGTGGCCAATTCTCATCTCGTCTTGATTTATCCTTACTGTAGAATAATTAAGGTCCAATCACATCACTAGACTAAAAACAGCGACTTACGAAGCTTGATGACTTGTCAAATTTGTCCAACAATTTCACTATTTCTGAACTAGAATGTTCTTTCATGACAAAATGTTGACCCAAAAGTGGTTTAGTTTTACGAACTGTGACATTGAAATTTCATCAATTTCACTGCGTTTTCAAGTTTTCCCAAAAGAATTTCCTAATTTTTCTGTAAGATTTCGAAACAGAGATTTTCGACTAAATAGAATTTTGAAATTTAATATTTTTTTGACACATATTGATACAGTATTTTTATGTAGGAATGCAGAATTTTAAATACAATAGTATTATGGCCTTTAGGATATTTTGGCCTTTATCAATGTTTTTTGTCATTTATTTGACAGATCCTGCCAAGAGATAAAAAATGTGGTCAAATCAAATTTTGGCTAAAAGTTTCGTCTGATTATGAAAGGTGGTTAGTACAAAGTAACTGAAATTCGAGAATGAGCAATTGTCAAATATTTAAGATTTCTTATAAAATGTCAAAAATCTTTTGAAGTGCCCTCTTATCATATCAATCAATAAACTGATAAAATTCCGAAATTAAATAAGAAGCAATAGTTAACAAACTTTTAAAGATCTCACCGCAATAAAAGTTTTTTCTTTTTTTTATATACGTAGCATGTATAGGTAAGTATGTGTGTTAAAAACAATTAAAGTAGTAAAAAAGAAAAACTTGAGAAATAAAAAATTTACTTTCAATATGATGATAGCTTTTCCAATAATCTTCACCGCCGACCAATAAAAAGAACAAAAAAAAAAAAGAAGATGAAAAAAAATCGAAGAAACGAAATTCCATTCCTAATTAAATTCTTTATGAGAGACCCTCATATTATATTCCCCAATTCAATTCATTGTTATTTAACTTTTTTTTTATTATTATTAGGTATTTCTGTTTTTTCTCTTTTTTTTTAAGACCACAGAAGAACTCTCCAAGTTAATGGACAACGACGACGACGACGATGGCGATGAATATACCCATAGCTCCAAAATAAGATACAAGAGGAAAAAAGAACTCAAACCTTTTCACCGGTTTATAAAAAGAAGCTACGAATCTTTCGTAATCAATCCCTTTTATCTGCAAACACCAAACCAAAATAACGATAAAAAATCGACGGAAAATAAAACAAAATAAAAGAAATTGAACTCAACTCCTGAAACGGGTTCCCATCAGAGGAGCTATCGCCAGCGGTATATGTACGTCTACCTGCCTTCTGTGTTTGTGTTGCTATTCCCTCCCTTGCATGGCACTAGCACTTCTGACGGCAGCAGTCTGGATCTGGATGTGGATCTGGACCAACCTGCATTTGAGGCAATTACCGCCTTCACAAATATACACCTTCTTCATCGAATGTCCGTCGTCGTTCGTATTTCGTCGTTCGTCGAGATTCGAGTTGGGAATCTCAGGTCGAACTCTTGGGCCTTATCATTGCGCAATCGATACAAATCTGGTTCGGTTTTTATTGAATCCCGTCCCAGTCGAAGTCGTCGCCGTCGGTCGTCGTCGTTGTCGTCCACCTTCGTTTTGCTCGACTTCTCCCTTTCATCGTTTGTTCGATGTCGTTTAAGATTTCCTTTGTCTTCCCATAACAACAACAACATCAAGTATCTGCATCCGAACAGAATATTGGAACATCATCAGGTGGCATGACAATTAAAATCGAACCAAGATCACATGAAAACAGCCGCACCTTTGATCCTAACCGCCATCCACCGGTAGAAGCAACGGCAGCAGCGGTATCGGCAGCAAACAGCCAGCGATTCAGGCTAAAAGGTCAAAAACGCTACCGGCACGGTCAACAACGCCAACGAATCGAACGAACGGTCCCGAATCAAATCAAATTGATGTGAGTGTCTACGGACCAGCGCAGAGTGCACGTGATGCGTTGAGATGTTGGGAATCAAAATGATGCTAACTTTTCTGACCCTCGACAGAAAAAAAAATTAACTAATTCGAATTTGGTGTTTTATTTTAATTTTTATATTTAGGCAGGTACGAGTATTTAAGTTCAACTGTGGCCGATTCGGAGGTAATTAGTTGAAGAATTAATTAAGTAGTCGATAAGAAATAGTGTGAGGGTCACATTGTGATTTTTTGTTTTTGTCGGAACATCAATAAATTCAACATATCCATCCGATACCGATACCCTGAATGTCAAGATTATGGATGAAAGCAGGACGAAGGTGATGATGATGACGATGATGAGATTTCCCATCCATCCCAGAGAAGAGGATTGGAACGAATTGCATAGAGTGCGTGTATCTAAATGATTGAAAATCAATTTAAATGATTCTTGGGCGATATTTTTCCCAATATCAAATCAAAGGTTTATAAGATTCAAAATAAGATGCGATAAATAATTTGGAAAATGGGTATGGATTTGAATTCAAAATATTACTACATATATGCATCTCGATTAAAGGAAAATTAGTCATGCAAATTTCAAGGCGGCGCTTGCGCCTTGATCAAGGAGTTTTTTTTTTCTTTTAAATATTTTACATAATACTCGTATAATCCTTGTTTATGGAACAACAGTTTAAGAATAACCTTTTTCTGATTTGAATAAATGAGGGTGTTTAAAGTTGACACGATTTATTATTAGCAGGACGTACATCGAAAAATATTAAAAAAATTTACTTAATTTCATAAATTTAAGCCTCAATTGGAAAAATAAATCCAAGTGCTGTCAATGAGTTAGGAAAAAAAAAATTAGAAAAGTTTTCGTTAAAAAACTTCAACTAAAATGACAATAATTTACAATTTGAAGAGAAAGGGTGTTTTTTTACACGTGTGGTTTTCAAAAAGAAAAAGAATGAATATTAGTTCAAGATATGGCCAAGAATTTAGCTTCATTAAGGATAAGAATTTGCCATTATATTAAAATGATGATTTTGGGCATGCTGCCGTTGCAGCTGTCTCGAATACATTCCAGTCGAGAGGTTAAATTTTCGAATCAAAAATGAAAATTGGAATCGGTGACCATCTCGGTTTAAGCCCATTCACTGAACCAGTGACGAACTTGTTCAGAATTAATTGTATTTATTATAAAATGGCAAACCAAATTGATCATAAATCAAGTAACTGTCAAAAAAAACAACTCCGAAAAAAGTATTGCCAGACTGAAAATCACACGTCTAAAAAAAACAACTTTTATATTTCCTTGTACCCCTTTACAATTATTTGTAGAAGTGAATTTTTAGCAAGTTACATACAAATACAAACGCACTTTATGTGTCTTGGTCATAAATCATTCTTTGTCTTCAAAAAAGCATCAAGAAATATTATTTTGGACTTAATAAAATAAAGTCGACTCTTTTTTTTGTCAAAAATTGACAAACAAAAAGTTTGATAAGAAATCTCGAATTTATTTTATTGGCAACTATAAAAAATGCCATAAAAGTACCTTTAACTTTTAACAAATAACTTATATGAAAGTAGGTTATTAAATCGAGATTTTGATTAAAAAAAAAAAAACTGGCCATAAAAGGATTTCAATTAAATGCAAATATGTATTCATATTATACCAATTCAAAGGGAGTCTTAATTATAATAAAAAATACACCTATGCAAAAATAAAATCATGTATAATAAATTATATTACATGTTATATGTCTAAAAAGAATCTTTAAGTCTATCAGATCCATTTTTATAATCTCATCAGCCCACTCAAAAACCAATCCTAAAACAAATACTTAAATCCCAAAAAAACTCACTTAAAAAGGTAATCTAGATTTTAAGAACTCGCCTTTTATTTGATGTCCATTACTTTGTCCACTTTTATACTCGATATAAAAAAATTATCAAACAACATTGATCACTCTCTGAATAATCTACTAATCTACATAAATCAAATAAATCTCAAAAACCCCATTAACATCGTAAATACCCACTCATTAAATAAATCTCCATTTATTTCGCTTAGATTAATACAAAATAATTTTCCCTAATCTAGCATCAAATAATCTCGAAAAAAAACCACAAACAATAAAATAGCTTAAGTTGGAATTCGTAAAGAAACTAACTACGGCCTCTTGTAATAGCAGTCAAATAGGAGTCACCGCCATCTATTATTGAAATTGGTCAATTGCAGAAATACATTCCAGCCGCAACAACAGCAGCAGCAGCAGCACAATTAACCCTGAAATAATAAATCTATTGCACCTTTCACTTTAGACTTGACTTGAGTATAGAGTTCGAGACAGTATACTCAACCGGCCCGATGATGTGAAGCGGACTTAAGATCTCATTTCAAAAACTGCTGCAATTAGCCATAGAATTATGTATCAGCGATTGTCAGTCTGGAGTTGGAGTTGCGAGTTGGTCTTGGTACTCGTACTCGTACTCGTACACTCCCCGAAAACGACAACGAATCCGCACTTAATTCCGCCGAGAAACAAATTCAATTACAAGAAATATGATCACTCTCTTGATCGTGATGTGGACCACTTTTGCCCCCGTTAACTTGGTCAGATCTTCGAGTCTAGTGTGTGCATAGATTGTTGACTTAAAATTTACATTATGTTTGTTTTCCATCTCAGCAACGATAATTACACGTGATTTGTGGTGGTCCACAGAGTCGTAGATTGACCCAGAGACGCACACATCTCGTCGATCTCGATCGCGGCCACTCCCAAGCTTGGCTCAAAGTTAAAAATGTGGTTTCTACGTTTTGTCGGTCTTCTAATAATGTGTGTCCACCTGCGGACATAATTCCATTTGTTTTTTAAGTTTTCTTTATTTTTTTTTTTATTCAAGGAAGATAGACTTCCCAATTACAGAGAAAATTATGTCAAATCAACCAACTCCTCCTCGTGCTCCGGCTCCAGGCTTGAGGAACAACTTCTCGACTCTATAGAGTGACATTTGAATCGACTTGAAAATGAAATTTAAGCCCTCAAGTCTGATATCCCACGAAAAGAACAACAACATGTTCACTAATGGCCCAATGGATCACTTTCGCTCTTATGTTTGGACGACCGACCGAGGAACGAGCTTAGAAAAAGTAGGTAAGGTAGAGACTACAGGAGGTCTTGGGTACCCCATATCTGCTCGTCATACTCCGTGGAAATAATAAAAAAAAAAAAAAAAACAAATAAAACCATTTTAGATTTTGATTGATGGAAACCCAGGAGATGTGACATGTGCCATGGGCTGTGACAAAAATTGTCGGGACTCATTTATTTTGGACTCGAGTTACAAAAAAAAAAGGTTTCTGGGTGGTTAGACGGTTGATTTCTGTAGGTTGCTGTTGTTGTTGTTGGAGTTGTTTGAATTCTTGATCTGTTAGGGCTTTTTTTTTTTTGTTTGATTGATTGGTGGTCTTTGGTCTTCCTGTTCTGTTCAATGGAATTTACTGAGAAAAGAAAGTTCATTAGATATAGACGGGAATGCCTTGCAGGTTTTATTGGGAATCAGAATAAGTGAAATAATATCAAGATCAGTTTTTGACTCACCATGTCAAAGAAACAAAAAAACAAAAAGGTTTTGAAGGAATTTTATCTAAGATTGTATACTTACAAGGGTACCTTGCCTACTTTTGTAGCTTGTAATCTCCTTTCTAAGAATAAGTCTTGTTTTTTTCTTTATAAGCTGTGTTCTTAAGATTTACTTAATCTGTCATTTAATATATGTAGGTTGACAAAATTAAGAACATAATAAAAGGAAGTTTTGGGAACAAAACAAAGAAATTGGATTAAAAATATTTCTAACATGAGTATTAATATCTGTGCTTGGAATCCGAAAATTATACTTAAATTAAAAAATCGTATAACGGTATAGTTTTCTAGCGATAACATACTTTTAGAACATAAACAATTTAAAGCCTTCTAGGAAATCCCTTTTTTTATTTTATCAGGTGTTTTTTTTTTTTTGACGCGTTGTTTTCAAGAAGAAATAAAATGCATATCGTGGAATGTTATGGCAATGCTTTCTAACATAGAGAAGAGTTTGCCATTATGTTTTAAAATTGTTTTTGGGCAAGTTTCCGCCTCAACTGGATCGAATAAATTTCACCCCAAGCCAATTTTTGACAACTTTTTGTAGAATTTTGTTACGTACATATGTCAGAAATAAAGCATATTCCCTTCCATATCGTCAACAGTCTCGGGCTTATCTGCGTAACGTATCCATTCAACCAAATGAGCTTTATAGCTGAACATAATATTTTTTGTGATAATCGGGATCGGTGGCCATCTCGTTTTTGGGGCGGAGCTAAAACATTTTATTTTGGTAATAACTTTTTACGATTTACAAACGTTGTTCAGCAAAATGTATATTCATCTGGCACACCAAATTGACGATAAATCAAGTGACAGCTGTCAAAAAAAGTATTGCCAGATTGAAAACCACACTTTCTAAAAAAACACCCTATAAAATCAATTTGTTAGAAATCTATCAATTCGATATTTATCTAAATTGTACCATTTGTTAATAATTTTAAAGGGTTCCCTATAATAAATCGTTTGCATTTGCTTAGCTGTCACCTGCTGTCTCTTTTGACATTTAACAAGTCATATATGTTTTCTAATGGAACAAGACAATAGAGATTATGTGTGCAAGTTATAATGTTAGAAAGTTTGAATTGTTGAACTCGTCATCTAAAAAATAGTATAATATTGTGCAGTTTGGCCAAGTAGGACAGGGTTGCCACATATAATACAAACACCAAAAAGAATCCAACTAATGTGTTAATGTTAATAAATAATTTAAAATGATGGCAACCCTGTTTTTGACACTTAACCATGAATTCTGAAATTTAGAAAAACCTTTAAAAATTGGATTGACTCAACTCTACCAATTGATTAGCAGTTCAAACTTTTAACTTATGATTACTAATAAAATTTTCAAAATAGCACTAATATGACATTATACATTTTTATACATCTTCTGACACCATTTTGACATATCCCATATGGTCTAGTGGCTAGGATATCTGGCTTTCACCCAGAAGGCCCGGGTTCGATTCCCGGTATGGGAAGTTATTTTTTTTTTAATTTTATTATTAGATTTTAGTATAATTTCTTCGTTATACATACATTAATTTATAACATAAATCATTACTTATTTACTACTTTATATGTATACTTTTTGTACATCCTAAAATGAGTGTAATGTTTTTGTTTCACCAAAGAAACCCAATTAGATATGAATAAATAAAAAATAATTAAATTGAGATACATTCTTGATGTGTTCAATCCGCAGAACTATCATCAGGATGTACTCTAAAATTTTAATGAAAAATGTATACAACTTTTCAGACGTCTGTATAAGTACACAATATCGCATCCACCTACAGACCGCATACCCTTTTCAAAGTCCCATGGCATATCAGAAAGTGCCATTATATGGAACATGAACATATTTTAAGTCTCTTCTTACTCACTCGTCCGACAAAAACCGAAATACTCCATTAGCTGAGGATAACCAAACAACCGCAAGAAAGCTCGCATCTTCCGAAACATCCTCTCTCACACCCAACCCTCGCCCTCTTCATCCATCAGTCCATTAGATTTGCGAATGGCAACAGCAAAGTCTCGCGAAAGCGAAATCAAATTTTCAATTTCCAAACCAACTTCCTTGGCACCAGCTTCAGCATCAGCATCACCATCAGCAGCAGCTTCGAGCATCTAGCATCCAGCTGCAAATGATGATTAATCATTCGAAATTTCAACGTCGCCGCGTCATAAAATTCATCGTTGATATCCTTTCGATAAATCACATACATAAACAAAAGCCGCGCTCTATACTCTACTCACTGTAGATGAAGTGAAGACACGCGGTATACTTTCCCGCTGTATATCCAAAAAGTATTAATTTTCCTTCTTGGCTTGTTTGCGAGGACGAGAAAGAGAGAGAGTTGTATTCCCAGTATGAAATGGGCGCATCAACCCTCAACACTTCTTCATTAAATATTAATATTTCAATCAAAGTTCAGTGAACCCCCCACCATAAGCACCACACATGGGAAATGGGGGCGTATGAAAAAACCATCAGCACCCCAAGAAGAATCAGGATAATGTACGAAACGCTCGCTGTTGCTGCTGATGGTTGCCCCTCACCACCGTCCATGGGGGACACATAAAATGAGACACTGATGAGCTTTGGCCTTCTGATGTTTGCCTGGATCCAACACACTCACACACACACACTCATATCTTTACAAAATGTGCAAAAGAACACAGAGACGTCATCGTCAGTAGTCCTCGTCGGTCGGTCGACGTCCTTTAAGAAAGTGCAACCTTGGACGAAGGGTGAGAATGTGAATGGAATCCTGAGCCCATGCCAGGGGCATCAATAGTAGCAAACACTTTTACGTCCGCAAATATTTGCCAATTTGTTGGGCGGATGCAGGAACAAGAAGGAACGTCTTGTTATGTGAATGTGCAGCAGCATGCTCTGATGATACCTACAACACCAACGACGACGATGAACGGCCCAGCTACCTGTGAGAGCTGCAGCAGGTACACAAGTGCCAGGAGAGAAAGTCTGCCGTCCACTTCTTCTAAATGACTGATGATGGTTGCTTTTCCGCTTCAAGAATCACACAGGAATCCTCATCATCCACACACACACACACACTCATACACTCATACAACAAAAGAAAGTTTCTCTAACTTTAGATCCTTGAGTGTGGAATTTTCAATCTACCAAGTTTTCAGTTTGTTTTTCATTTTCTTTTTTTGAAAAAAAAAAAAAAAAATTGTGGTAAAAGGAAAGGAAAACGAGGAGGCTTAGATGAACGCGTACAAATGATGCTGATACGGATGTGGTGGCAATTTTTCTTTCGACAAAACACTAGGTGCAAAGTAAGTGCAAAAAATATCCTTCTGCGGTGCGGTTGAAAACTTTGGCGATTTGGTGTCGTGTAGTCATGGAAGAAGTTCTAATTTATTGCCATACTTAAATTGAAGGTAAGGAGTTCAACAGGTGCGAGTCTAGAACAGGTATTCTTTTACCACGAAGAGTTTTTTTTCTTTTCTGTCCCTAACAACTGGTCTCGATGTTGGCTTGAATGTAAATTTTTGGGGCTACTATATTTTTGTGCAGCGTATGGTAATGCTGATGATGATAATATTAAATAATTTAATTTAGTTATAGGAAAAAAAAGAGGAACTAAAAAAAAAATTTCCCATACCGGGAATCGAACCCGGGCCTTCTGGGTGAAAGCCAGATATCCTAGCCACTAGACCATATGGGATATGCATCAGTGAATTATAAAACATATGAAGTGAAATCTCTTTCAAATACAAAAAAAAATTCATACTGCACATTTGGTCTGAAATTTTTTTGAATTTAAAAATTGACACTGTGCAAGATTATAAAAGGGTAACAAATCTTTTCTACCATTTTCCAATTTTCTTTAATGCTAATATTAATAAATAAGGAACAATGCTATATCATAACATCTTTAATTAAATACAACAAATATGAACATGGTTCTTTGGTTGTAAGTTTTAAAAGCAATTGAATGCAAAAATTAAAAAAATATTCCACATACGCCATGGACACCTACAGTATATTCGATTTATTTTCTTTGTAGTAGGGTCAAAAGGAACTTGTAAGTCTTAAAAACTAAATTTGGTACAAAAATCCATCCAAGCATAAAACCACAAGTGGACAAAAATAACATACCAATCCAAAATGTCGTAACTTAACAAAACCTTTCCTTTCACTATGTAGTACTCGTACGTATAATAATTTCCTATATTGCATAAAAGTGTCGAACCAAATGACTCATGAATGTATACCTTTTATCTATAACAATTGAATTGTTTCTATAGTATCTCGAATTTTAACACACACAATATCCAAAGTCCCTTCTATAGACCATAATGTACTCATATGGGTCTAAAGCTCGAATCTCAGTTTTTTGTTATTGTTTCCTTTTTCAACTGTGAAATATAGCGAGTAAATATAACCCTTTTTGTTTATAAACCAAAATGCACAATAATTGGAAAACCATCCATGGCCTGTCACTTAACATCATGTTTCGGTTCAGTTTGCAAAAACATACGAGGCAAGTTTAACAAAGCCAAATGCTTCAGCCAAACTGTTTCTAAATTTAAACGTAAAGTCGACACGATGACGGGGACGGAGACGACGGACGGCGTGGCTTGACGGCGATATGTTAGTTCCTAGTTTGAATATTGATTCGCAGGATTTTATTTTTTTCCCTTCCACTCATGTTGATTCCCCGTCATCCATTTTCCACCCCCCCCCACTCATCAATGCCTCCTTCTAATCATTTTTCGCATTGGTGCGTATAGTTTCTATGAAGTTTTTCCTTTAGGAACTTACCGCATGTTATGTGCGATGTACTTGAAAGTTTTTTCAATATCAGGCCCGGATTTACTTTTCAAAAAGGTTGAATGTCGAAATTCCAAAATTTATTATAAAAGTTGTAAAAAAAGGATTCGAACACCATCACATGACAGTTAACTAGGGAATCTAAATTGTAATTGATATTACGGCCAAAAGAAGGAGTATCTAAATTCGAGGTCGAAATTCGAAAATTTATTATAAAAGTTGTGAAAAAAGGATTCGAAAACCATCACATGACACTTAACTAGGGAATCTAAATTGTAATTGATATTACGGCCAAAAGAAGGAGTAAGCCGGTAGTTAGCATTTGAGCTTCGATTCAGTATTTCGAAATAATTTTTTGAATTTCTTTCTTTTTTAGAAGTCTTAACGAGCTTCTATTAGTGATAATCTTCTTAGAAGTCTTAAAGAAGCTATTTCCAAGCTTAATTATTGACTGAAAAGCTTCTTGAAAATTAGAAACGGATTTTAGCGAGGAGGCTTCTAAGACTTCGTTTACAGATTTGTGTAGACCTTTGCTTTTGAAAGTTGATATTGAAAACATGACTTCTATAATAAAGCTCTATAAAAGCTTTATAGAAACTCTGGCAAACTTGTACAATCTTTACATATCTAAGCTTAATGAAACTAAAATGGTAGTTCAGAAGAACTTATAAACTCCGAGTTCAAATACTCAAATACAGCTAAAAACCACCTTCATTCGCTTTTCTCTGACTTGAAATCTGGAGCTGGGCGGCTCCGTTCGAAAAAAAACCCAAATCCAGCCCTGGAATGTATTGGAAACCTATTGCAACGTACCAACAAAGCTTTGCTTTTGACTTTTCATTCGAGGTTCGTTTAAACGGATTGCATGAAGCTGAAGCAAAAGCAATCACATCCTCTTAACGTCTCCCATTGATAGCTATTTGCGGTTATCTTTCAGTGCACAATGAAATCGATGCATTTTGGCGGGAAAACGTCGAATTTTCCAATATGTTTTCTAGCAGCGTGTGTGTATGTGTCTGTGTGTGATCCTTTTTTTTATATTTTCAAATTTCCCATTCGTGTATAGTGCACTATACTCGTACCTCTAGACAACATAAACACACACACACTCACACCCTCGACATACTCGGCCTAGATATGAAAGACTCACTCATTCGTAAATGAAAACGCTGTCAGACATTAATGCGAGCTTCAGTGAGCTTGGCGCGAGCAAACGTTCGTTCGTTCTTTCGTTGAAAAAGGAAATGACGTGCAAAACTGAGTTTCATAAGAGAACACGGGGGAGGTGATGAAAGTTAGTAAAACCATCACCATCATCATTTCCATCTTCCTTGACTTCACTCTCTTATACCTGATGCCTATACCTCTAGGAAGGTATAGCTAGGTACAGGGCTATAGGGTTTGGAGGTAGGCAAGGTACGAGTACCTATACCTGCTGCAAAGCAAATAAAATCAATTGTACAAAGGCGGTTTTTCATATACACACCCAGCGGAGCAAAAACAGCGCGGTGTGGGGTTGATGATGGTGGAGCGTCGGTCGTGGAGGCGGTGTACGTCGTCGTCGGCTGGGTATATTGTGGAAAACTGCCAAAAACATTGAAGCTGCACTCATAACGCCACTTTCGACAATAACAAAAGATTCAACCAAGTGAAAACTTGGCTATAACAAAAAGACGCACACAAACACTGCCATATAAATGAAAGTGAGAGAGGCAGAGATTCATTTTGTATCTTTGTTTTTTTTTTGATAAAAATGCACTTTTTATGAAATTCAACTCAATTACTTGTTGTTTTTGTTGTTGCTGTTGTTGGTGTTGTTGAAAAAGATCTTGACTTTTGGACAGCAGCAACGTGGCGGGCGTATTATCTAATAAAATATTCAAATTAGCTTTCGCTTTTTTGGGCAACTTGAAGAAGAAAAGGTGCGAAATTCAGGATGGTTGGTTTTTCATTTCAAAAAAAGGGTTTTCATAATTTTGTACCTTGTATAGATGGAATTTGAAAAGTGTGCAGATAACTTTTGGAAACACTCTTGACAGCATTCAAATGCCTGTGAAAAAATATGAAGGGCGTGAATGAAATGATGAATTTTATAGAAAATTTTTGGAAAGAAGGTGCAATGTTTTTGTTGCAAATTGAAATGTGTTGAATGCTACACGGAGCTTGTAAGATGAAATTAAGGATTGCAAAAAGTTATGATCCTCTAATAATAAATGAATATTTATAGGATAATTAAGTTTAATTTTATGTTGATTTGGAGGTTTTTGTTTTCATAAGTGATGACAGTTGGATTGAAATGAGAAAGTTTAGGTGTTCAAGTTTTATGAAAACAATGTTTTGATTCAAATCATAAAACAAGGTAACATTTAAAAAATAAAAGCAGAAATACTTGCATCATTTACGGAAATGGTTGGGTCGATATCGAAGCAGTTCTTTTTGGGCAGCTGTCTTTCTTGAAGCTGTCATATTTTTGACAAGCACGAATGACATTAGAATAAAACGATACAATCTTCAACACGTAATGAAGTTGTTGACTTCAAAAATGTTAAAAATTTTGAGGTCAGGGATCGCAATTTTGAGAAGTCATGAATAACCTTTTCTCAGCCGACAATGTTGAAACTTGTTTAAAAATTTGAGCTATTGGGGCAAGCCTCAAAAACCACTGATAATATGTACATACATGCTGCAGATGTAGCCCGTTGTGTTGATGAAAACCTTCGTTAGTCGATTCCTCGTCGGTCTTTGGAATAAGAAATGCCTTAGAAACGACATATCTAAAGGATTTACAAAGTTCAGAACAAAAGTCTATCATCAGCAACGTGCGTCGTAGGTTTCGGATCCAAATTTGAGTGCTGATAGAAATATGATCTTCCACACTATGTATGGTAGTCTCTGTTGCCTATGATCAGCGTAAAATTGGCCCAAAAGATATTTGAAAGACTGTATACTCCTTGAAATTTATGATCCCCTTCTTTCATTGTTTGACCAATTGTTGTTCTCGCAGTCGATCAAGACTTTATGCTGAATGCTCGATCTGAATAAAGGAATCGTATACAGCTTGTTCGGTTCTCCCGATGACCTGGGGTATAGTCTGCGTAATCCAGTATCTGGCTTAACCTGGTGACTATGGTGCCTCTTTTTGCCGTTCCAAGTCACCGATTGCTTCCTTAAACGTCAGGTCGTAGATAAGGCAGGCCAGACTATCACCTTGTTGAAGTCCATTGTAGATGTTGATTGGCCCGGATAGTAATATTTTAGTCATTTTCAACCTACATAGACATGTCACTGTACTTGGGATGCCGAATTCTCTCATGGGTTTTTAGAGTGATAGACTTTTTTGCATAGCCTGCCTTAGGGTAGAAATATGATCTATTGTTCAAGACCCTATAGAGATGGAACTCGCAAATTGTGCGAACAGGATATGGAAAATTTCATGAAGACGATATGGTGTTGTAACCATCAAGGCGGTTTATCAACTGATTCATTGATTTCTCTTGAAAATCCTCAATTTTTAATAACATCATAAAATTTCATATTCAAAAAGTTTGTGTTTTCTAAAAAAAAAATATCAACAATTTTTATTGGAAAATTCGATACACCATCAAATATCGTATTGCAGAGAGTTTTAAATAACTGTCTCCAGTAAGGAAGTGATGGTGCACTCTTGACCGATCCCAATCGACGTGGGGTCCACCATAAGTCTCTTATACGCATCCGCATATTGAAATAGAAAGTCACTAAATGGTGTGGATTGTGGGTTGGTGAACAGCGCCAGCAGCGCCCCCACAACACTTAAAAACATATTAATTCCAATAACTTTACCATGGTACTAAAAATTTGAATTTAATTTCATTCAAATGATCTTTTTTGTTTTCATTTCATTTCATTTAATTTATTTTTTTTTTTCTATAAAGTTTTCTATTTCAATTGAAAACGATTTAAATTCATTATCATGCACAAATATATAACTTAACCATTTTAATATCCAATTTATATCTATCTAGGTTTGGAATATAGTCTTAACAGAATAAAGTCTCATCACAAATGGCTAAACTCTGACTCTTTTCACCCCATTTAAGACCGAGACCCAGATCGAGATCACTATCAAAAAATCCTCGATTTAAATAAATTAATATAAATTCTTACTTAACCATATCATTAACAGCTATACATGATGGTATACCATCATCATCCATGTGACTGGGTGTATGTGTGTGATTGAAACTTTAGCCATCAACCAATTGACCCCCCACAATCACTCAAAAATCCACTCTCCGAAATTTATTTCAACATTTTCCTACAATTTGTTGTTTTTTTTTTTGTATAAATATTAATTTTCTGAGGAAAAGAAACTCATTTGTCATTATTTATTCGACAGCCATCAGAGTGACACATATTTCCATTGGGGTAACTGCATCAACATGGGAGACTTAATTCTGGATCTGGATTCTCATGTCCCAGTGGCTCCATGTTTGGATGCCTTCGTCGTCGTCGTGCGTCGTCGTCGTCTCCATACAGGGCCGGACCCACCATATGTGCAGGATGTGCAAGTGCACAGGGCGCAGCATTCCGGAGGCGCATTCTCGGGAACAAAGAAAACCATAAGGTGCAGGTTTTTACTTTGCACAAATGTGTATTCCACAGTTCACACCATTCTCATACTCGCACAACACAAAAAAAAAAGAAGAATCCTAATACACGCATCCACACCAACTCATCAGTGCGAGTATTTTTCCTGCACACTGGGTCCCAAGACTTACGTTCTAAGAAAAGACAAAAACAAAAACTGATTCGAACAAAATTGTATGCGCCAGTAGGTGCAGGTTTTTACTTTGCACAAATGTGTATTGTGTATTCCATAGGCCACAGTCCACAGGCACACACACAGTCCACACTCATCCACACCAAACCAACTCATCAGTGCGAGTATTTTTCCTGCACACTGGGTCCCAAAACTTACATTCTATTCCAATTACCACGGCGTACAGTGTGACAATTTCCGTATTATTTTTGAATAATTATTTTTTTATTAATGAAATAAATTCATTAGATACAATATCAGAGAATTGAAAATAAAATTAGTGGTTAATTATATATACATTATGTTGATGGATGGGATGTTATAAACTTAAAGAAAAGGTTAAACTTGTAAGCGCTATTAATTTAATTCCCCTAAACGAGCTAAACGTCACACTGTAAGACGGTAGCGGCGAACGGATAGTTAAAGGATTGCAATGTTCGGGTGTTTTTACACATTATAGAACATAGAAGCGATAAAAAATGCGTGTGGGTTTTACAGTCGCCTTTTTGTTCCTTTTCTTCTTCTATTGAATATTTTTTCAGTTAAAATTCTTTGTACTCTGGTCTGGTGCAGATTTTTTAAAACTTTTTTTCGCTTACGATTATTTAAATAAAATCAGATTTGAAAGTCAAGTGACGGCTTGTGAAAGTGTTTAGTAACTACCTATTTACTATTAAATTTTTGTGTTGTTTTTTTTCCAATATGGACAAAGAAAAGCCTTCGGGGGCAGAATTCAGAAAAAAGCTTGTTGAAGCCGAAAACAAAGCATACATTTTACTAAATTTCGTATCGATGAGGTTCTGGTAGGGAGTGCAGTGGTGTCAGAAGAAGAGGTTTCTGATATTGTTTCAAATGAAGATTTGGGTGACCCTAAATTTTCGTTATTACGTTAAATTACATAGTACATATCAGATACTCATACATACAAGTATTTTTTTGCTAGTGAGGATTAGGCCTACCTCAATAAAAAAAAACGCATTGAAAGTCTACCTCCGGGGTAATGTGGAAAGGACTTAATATGTGTATTAGTATGTGTATGTATGTATATTATATGTATTTTCGCAAACATAAAAAGGGCGCTTTCTAAAAATCTTGCACAGAGCGCAATTTTAGCTAGGGCCGGCCCTGTCTCCATATAGTCATAGTCATCATCACCATCACCATCATCATCATCAACATCAACGTCATGATCCCATGACCCAGTTTTCTATTATTATTCCAGCTTTTTTTTATCATTTTAATATTAAAGTGACACTTTGCTCGTTAACTGCACTTCGATGGTCAAATTGATGGCGCTGATGATGATGATCACTTTCTTCGTCTTGGAAATTACCTTCGTTTTCTTGGATTCTCTTGTAACAAAAAAAGCAAAAAAAAAAAACAATCTGTTCGACTTAAGATTTCAAGGCGTTCCTTGGTTCTTGTGAATAAGGTGCAGTTCCCTCTGGGAGTTCTATATACTTCATTCCACCTACTGCGCTGTTTATTGATATCGATTTTCAACGCTGCTGCAGCGTGGGTGGGTTTTTTTTAAAAAAGCGACTTTTTTATTTATTAGGTGCATTGCATTGGTGTCGAGTGTGACCGTAGCTTTATTGAATAAAGCTTGAAATTTTATAGTCTAAGGAAACGATAAACAAAAATTTTAATAGTATGGATTTTTGTTTTTGTAATTCATGGACAACAATTCAATCAGCTACTGAAGTGGACTACATTAAATTTTGTTCTTTCTAAAATATGGAAATTTGGAGATAAATTTGTAAAACAGAGATTTCATGGCACTTGGGTTCAATATAATCCTGCTGTGCGATTTGAATAAGAGTGCAATAATTTATAGGCGACGAAAATGAGTTTGTTTAGAAAAGTAACACTTTTTTTTAACAATGGGTCAAATTAAAAGTTAATCAAAAAATTTGAAAAGAAGAGGCTGGGTGCGTCCCACATGTATAACTTCAACTTAGTCATGGCTTTGAAAACTTGACATTTATTGAAGTTTTTTTTGTATTTTACTTATTGATAACAATTTTACTAACAAAACAAATAACCAAAGAAAATAAAATACCTTATGAAATGTCACCACTTCTCAAATAGAATGAATTTGAATTCAATATCATTGCCCACTCTTGATATCCCACTCTATTGCTGCTGTGCTGTGCCCAAGGTTTGCGGGCTTACAAAATCCAACTCATGCAAGAATTGAAGTCAAAGAAGCAAGTCAAGAATGTCGTACGTTCGGTGAATGGATCAAAAACGAGATGGCCACCGATCCCGATTTTTACAAGAAAATTTTGTTTAGCGATGAAGTTTATTTTTGATTGAATGAGTAAGCAAAATTTTCGTATTTAAAGCAACTCAGAATGTTCTCTTTTTTCTTAAATTGCTATTTTTACGAAATCCCGTTGGAAGTTTAAGCTGTTAGCCTGGGTGAATAAATCCCCCTACCATATACCAATTCTAAACTAAGAAAACACGAAGTATTATTGACATTAAAAAGAATGCAATCGATTGACTCTGATCAATTGATTGCAATCATTTGAGACTTGATACATTCTCTTACGATCTTTTCACTCTCTTTTGTTATCTATCTTAAATTTTGGCATAATGATGCGTTCGCAATATTATACAAGTTAAAACTTTTTAATTCAAATTCAAATTTGAATCAGAAGTCTTTTTCCTACTAATATTTTAAATGTGAGAGCTTGGATGTAATGAATGTTTGTTGCTAAATGACATCAGAACGACTAAACGGATCTGGATGAAATTTGCCACAGAGATTTTACAAATAAACAGACTTTTGAATCAACTCAAAAACTACTAACATGATGTGCTCTTCTATTATTTATCTATCTATCCCGTTCAATGAAGGGGCGAGGTGATTGTATGTTATAAAGGTCATGGAAATACAACAATTTATTTAAAATATGATATTTATTCTGTTTACAGTTAGATTCTTAGACAAAATATATCCCATATGGTCTAGTGGCTAGGATATCTGGCTTTCACCCAGAAGGCCCGGGTTCGATTCCCGGTATGGGAATTAATTTTGTTCGAATTAACTAAAAAACAAATTTTTTAAATTGTAATCTAATTTTAAGTGCATTATTTTTAGAATGAACGTGACGCAGATAGTAACAGAATTAATTGTCAGTTCTTGCACCCCGTCATTTTTTAGTGTTCAATTTTACAGAGAATCCTTTTAGAAAAAAAAATTTTTTGCCTTCATTTCTAACATTATTAAAGTGGTCAATATACATTTTAAATAAAATGTTGACTTCTGTCAAATCTTTTTTTTTTTTTATTTTTTTTTTCAGAATAAAATATCAATGAACTCGTTCAGGTAAATATTAAAAATATTAAATGAATGCAGATCGAAACAATTTTTTTCCCAAATCTCATGCCAATCGGAAATGATGTCATTTAAGCCACTGAAATAGCAGCATATCTTGCTGGTGGTCGTTTGTTTCAAAACCGTGTCTCTATAGGTATATAAACGTCACAAACGACCATCATGAATTATGAATCAGAATTCTTTGGAAATGTCTTAGAAGCAGACAAAAAAGAGCCTTTAAATGGCTCAAAGATTGAAGAAAAAATCTTAGTATTTTTTTGCAATAATCATCTTTTCTCCATACTCTGTCTAAGCTGGTTCCATTCCATGTGATGATCTTATCATGGAATCTTCATTCAAAAAAATATCTTCCATTCCTCTCCACCTTCGTCTGCTTTTTGTTAATGTGTTAACCTACAAAAACATTGCCAAAAGAACAAAAACGACTCACACCGCTCCGCCAACTAGAGTCAGACGCTCTCTAAAGATCCGCTGCAATATATTTTATTTTC
Source organism: Scaeva pyrastri (assembly GCA_905146935.1). Taxonomy (NCBI): domain Eukaryota; kingdom Metazoa; phylum Arthropoda; class Insecta; order Diptera; family Syrphidae; genus Scaeva; species Scaeva pyrastri. Next base: position 20,089,789 of record LR989927.1, on the reverse strand, counting down.
TAAAAAGATCCAGCCGAATGCCTTCAAGGTGGTTATAACTCATTATATGCTAATCTGTCACAATGAATTTGCACGCCATTGTGACGGCCCGGGCACCGGCACATAGCACTGCGCGCCTCCTACCGACGACGCGGGACGATGCGGCGATGAATGCTCCTCAGAACTCACATGCTAATCCGTATCCGTATACTTACGAAGTGACAGAGATAAATGCTTCCACCCAGATTATTCAGAGAAAACACCTCCGCCTCTGTGTTCGAGGAGCCTTTATTTTGGTGTGTGATTAGCTTAAGGGCACGTTTGCATATGGATACGCAAAAGTGTGTGTGAGTGCTCTAAAAAACCCTGACGACGAACAACACAACTTTAACTACAACTGGGAACAAAAAAATTACCAAATCATGGTGTCAGCGAGAATTAAGTGCTGTCCATGGATCAATCCATGTGGAAAACTGGCTCTTTCAAGGCGTTCTCTTTTCGGTTTTGTTTATACCTCTTTGGTTTCTTATATGAGTGAGTAACTCCTTTGAAAAGCCGAGCCAAAACATAGTCAGACTCGGAGACAGACAAGGGTTAAGAATGAAATAAGGCTGTCAGTCACTTTTGAGTATTGTTACCTAAACTCTGTGACCACAGCGAGTTAGAGTCAGGTATTCAGTTCAGGTGGTGTTGGAGGAACTATTAAGACTCGGCCGGTGGAGTCGTTGTTGGACCCACATTATTCTTTTCGATTTCTTACTGTCTATCTGACAGATATTTGAATAGTTTTCGCCTTTTGTGTGCTGTGAATCTACTTCTATGCTCGGTCCTAGTGTTCTCTGGTCTTGTGGTCAATATACGTCCATCGCCAGTCAGCAGCGTCGTCGTCGTCGTGGGTCCGAAAACTTCTTTTGAAAAAAATGCCCAATGACTTGCATTCGAAGTCCCGTCAGATTAATTTTGTCTTCAGTTTTTTTTTCTTTTAATTTTTTTCTTTCTTCATTCTGACTGACATCGGGCAAGAAGTAGAGTAGGGAATTCCAAGGAATTCCACCTTTCAAGTGGATAATACGCGGTGTTTCCTTGGATCGTTTTTGAGAGCTCACAATAATACTTTCTATGAATTTTTTTTTCAAAAAAAAAAAAATAGTATGGTGTCTGCTTGACTTGGTTTCGGTTTGGCTTTGGTTTGATTTTGGATTGGTCTTTCGTAGTGTGACTTCAAGTGGATGTCACTCAGTTGGACAAAATAATAAAGAAGAAAGGTGTTTTGTGTATATGTGAAAGCTAAGAAAAGAAACTCAATGATTTTTCAAGTAGGTACATAGTTCCCGAAGGGCAAGGGTATGTAAATGTTAAGTCATTTAGTAGACCCTGTATCAAACAATAAGTTTTATATTTTTGACGAGATAATGATTTTTTAAAATGTATAACTTGCTTGAAATGTAGGTTGGGTTTTGAAAAGAAAACAAATAAATTAAAATTGTTATAGTTTGCACTTCAAAATGTCAAATTAATGTCAAACAACTAAGATAATAAGTGCAAGGGTTTGTCATATAAGACTGCATGCAACGGACACAATCAAAAAGGTGTTACAAAATTATGAACTATGCAATTTGAATTTGCTGGTACAGTGTTGTCAAGCCCTTAAAAAATAAAATTTGACAGGTGGCTGTTTAGAATTAAGAAAGATGGAGCAATCCAACAAATTCAACATACCTATGTACATAAATTATTTTCATTGTTAAACAATATTTAAAAAAAAAAAATAATGAAAGTGCAGTTCAAAAACTTTAACGTCTCGTGTCTTTCTCTGAAAATGACATTTAAACGACTTTTATGACAACCAGTATGACTATAGTAGAATGGAATGAATATATGTATCACCCTATGTGGCCGGCAAATATTTTTATATTTTATTATCTCAAAGCTGTCAAATTTTATTTTTTTAGAGTTCGGAACCCTTTTTAAAATGAAGATTGTCAAAATCTGTAATAACTGTCAGTATTACGTCATATGATCAGTTCTTATGACTACAAGACAGCTATTAAGATTTCCAAAAAAACCTAAAGTGTTATTAAATGTGCATACTGAAACGTCAAAAATTCTGGAAAAGATCAATTTTAAGATTATTGTGACACTAAGAGTCCATTTTCAAACTCGTAACCCCTGTTAAATTTCCCAGAAGAATTTCCTTTAATATATTTAAAATCTGAAGATTTGATCGGAAAAATCAATTTATTTTATTTTTGCTCCAATAAAGATTGATCTAAGGATGCCGAGGTGACATTTGATGGGAAGCAAGTGAATTTAATTTTTGAAAGCTCGAGACGAAACAATACTTCATAATTAAAAATTCACAAGAAAAAGCATGAGACCAAGACGAAACTTACACAAGGTCGAAACAAGAATAGACTGACGATTTTGACATGGGAAGAAAATTTTTGACATAATCTCGTTCTTGTGGTTATCACTTGGAAATAAAAAAAAAACTGAATTCCTGGATCATCATTTGTTGCTTCATTACGTGTGTTGTATTCTTTACGTTTAAAATTGAAGCAATCAGTATTTTGACAGCTACCACAAGATCTAGTTGCTTGAGCTCCATTGCATTCCGTCAGTCGGTTGACATTTGATAATCTAAACACAAATATGAACTAAGGTTCTTTATTTATGGATTCATGCAATACAAATGTCAAAATACAATGATATTTGACTTCGTTTTGTTTGCACATTTACATTATTACAATACTTCCATTAACTATTTACAAAAATATTAAGTTTGCTCAAAACTAATCCCTAGGTCTTATCATTTTTGACTTTTGACAGAATAAAAATGTGGAAATTGGCAGTTTCGGAAAGCACACAAGTAATTGATATTTTACGACGTTACCTGTCAAAAAAAAAAATAAACACTTATTGGAACATTACATTCACTTTTTCACCAAACGTCAAATTACCCCCTGATGTCCTGTCCAGTCCAGTGCCAATCCAAATTGAGTTCCCCCCAAGTCTGTTGTGTCAGAATCTCAGATAATTCCGTTCTATTTGCTTCGGTTTTGTAATGTCTAATGTTCTTTTTCTGCCTGTTTGAATTTTGGGTGCATAATTTAAAAAAATCCCCTTCACCCGTCCTCGAATATCTGTATTGTACAAATTGAAAGGAAAACAAAACACTGAAAGTCTCACTTTTTATATTCTTCTTGTTTTTTTCTTCTTCTTCTTCTCTTTTGAGGCATCACAACCGTGTTGTTAGTCGGTGAGGGAGGGCAGGGGGACAAGAAAAAGGGCTAGAAACAGACGTCTAAAGGGGTATACCACACACGGAGAGGGCTGAACCATCTGCCACGGCCATGGCCACCCCCTCAAATCTCTCAAATGTTCGTTCATTTGTTCAAATTCGGTTTTACTCTATGGCTCATTCATATGTATGAGCTCGGGAAGAAGCTCTTCTTCCTTCTTTTCGGGAGCAAGGTGTGGGAAGGGGGATGATGACGATGATGATGCTTGGTTTGGCTGTGTCGACGAGATGGATGAATGAATGAGGTTTCCGTATATGTGCGACGCAGGGTGCTAGCGGGGCTATGGATCTGAAATAAAACCACCATTCCATGGCCAGGCCAAAGTCGAAGTCGAAACCGGGCCGGGACAAGCCAAAGCAAAAGAGGAATGAATTTGTGCAAAAAAAAAACATATGTTCCATTCCGCTTTCTGGGGAGAAATCGGTTTTAGGTGGCATCCAGAGTACCCTTTAAGTGGTAATCATTTACGCTTTGCAATTGTGTTTTTGGGATGGAAGTTATTTTGCTGAGAGAATACAAGACTGACTCCACACACACATACTCGTATAGGAACATACCTTTGAGGGGGGGATTATTGATGGGAACGGGAGGCTTAATGCTTGAAGGAAGTTGGGGTGTGTTTTCTGTTTTATTTAATTTTTTTTTTTTGTATCTTTTTTCTTTCATCATTCTCGATGGGTGTTTGTTTAGGGTATGTCATTGTCTGATCAGAGGAGGTGGAGGGATGATTTTTTTTTTCATTTTTTTAAAGAAGTGTGACACAACAATAATACAAGAAAAATATTTGCTCACTCATTCGAAATGACAATGGGGGTTTGGGGATGTAGTATAGGTTTTCTATAGTAATTGTGTGCGTGTGTGTGTGTGCTATAAGAATATCGACTTAAAAATAAGATGTTTGGGTTTGTGTCGATTCATTTTTATTGAATTCATTGATTTTTCCAAACACGATTAGTCCTAGACTCATATTAAAGATTAAGGAACTTCGAGAATTGTGAACCCAAAGCTTTAAAGAGGAAGATTTATAAATTTGTTTTAAATATGTAGATGGCAGCTGTTTGTACTCTTCGGGTTGCTCATTAGTCCAAATAGAAATGGGCTTTGTCAGTGAAAAAAATTTCATGATAAAACAACGGATTTTCAATGAGTTTTTTCAGAGCCTGAATTCACTCAAAATACGACGCAAATTCCAGACGCCTCATTTCAATTCTTGCGCAAATCTAATATTGTGCACTTTTAGGCCGAGATACTCACGTAAAACAAAACCAAGTTGTCTAATATGACAAGCCATAAAATGCTCAGAACGACGACAAATCGATTCGTCATGGTCTACAGCCCCTACAGTCTTTTCACAACGTCCTGAATGTGCTCTCACTATCAAGTATCATCCAATATTATAAACTGGAACTCAAATAGTAGTGAATAGAATTGGCAATAGTACTTCGATTATGAGTACCGGAAGTTCCTGAAATCTCAAGAAAAACATATCTCACAGAACTTTGATTGTGTTAATACAGTTGATCAATTTGGAGATGCTGTTGTAGTTTGTGTCTTTAAATGATAACTTGCCAAATGATATTGAACAAAATTGACGTAGCAGTTTGATAGGAGTCTATTGTAAATCAAACCTCATAATGAATCACCCGATATTTCTCTACAAACTTAAGTTGATCAAAAAACAAAAAAAATGGTCTTGAAGAAAATAGTAAGAAGCAATATTGTTACATTCTTGTAGATTCTGGCAACTCTATTCATATTATGACATTTTCCAAATTAGTTTATTCTGCTCTACGATCATTTTCCGCCAATCACCCTTAAGTCAATTCCTTCCTTAAAATCATAAAAGATCCCCACCAAGAAAACTGTTTCATTATTGTGTTACCTTATATATTTCATTTCGTCAAAAATCCATTCAAAGTTTACTTTTTTTCTTCTTCTACATAATATCTTCCATCTTCGTCATAGTATCTATGAATCCCTATAAAATTCCAACTATCAAAATCGCACCAATTTATATAAAGGTAGTTCGATGATCCATTTTGTCATCTGTATCTGTAAGAGTTCTTGAACGTTTCCACGTTATCAAATCGTTTATGGAATTTCTCTATCAGTTCCTATCGTTTTGGTTATTGACATTTCAAAGCGTGCGTTTGGCATTAAGGCACTACAAACACACCTTTCCGATACCAATATCTACTTTCTTATACAGATGATATCATTGGTACCTATATAAACTCTGTTCAAGGTTCTATACTGTCACCTACATACGTCATCTCATACATCATCCCATATAGGATAGCTGCAAATGAGAATTACATATATTGAAGCGGCAATACCTTTCGTTTGTATCTGTGTTTATACGAGCATTGGTGTGCTATTGCAGGAAGGAAAAGTGGAAGAAGTATCTATTCACAATTCCAAAGTGCTGCCGGTTCGTCCTTTTTATTATCCTTTCTTTTTTTCCCTGGCTATATGAGAGTATATGTCTATGTATGTTGTCGTCTGTTCATTCCATCGAAATGAATGAAAGTCTTCTGTCGAACGTGACATTTATGCGAAATGTGCGTTTTCGCATTTCCTCCAAGGCACCATACCACACCATACTACACTTATGCCCCAATAGAACTTGACTACCTCCCCCACACATCCTCCTGGGGGCATATGGTGGGTGGGTGGTGATTTGGTGGAAGGAGAGGTTGGTTTGAAAATATCAACCGAAAGCATTTGTTCAATTTCACTTTTTTATCCTTTATGGTTCGTTTCTTTTCTGCTTTCGTCCTTTTCCGGTGGATTCTACTATATGTATTATGTTTTGTATGAATATGACGATGACACAATATGAGATGAGGTGCACATTGAAAAATACCATCACCATCAAGGATTCTCATCATCAGACCAGAGAAGAGCCAACTTCGAAGGGCGCTGCAGGATCTGATGGGTGTTAAAGAAATTGAATGAAACCTACACACACACACAGACACACTTCTTCTGCGAGCGCAAATGACACAAACAAACTCATAAAATTACAAAATATTTTTCTGTTATCACATCAAGGACATTATTTCCCGTCACCATGTGTAATGATCTACAAGTACCTACACAACAAAAGTATTGTGTATACATATGGTAGAGAAGAAAATGTTGGTAACATTTCTGCCGCAAAGCAACACGACAACGACACCATTAAGGATGCTTGCGAAGAGTGATATTCTGATGAAATTACCGTTGAATGTAGGTAAATATGAATGAAGGACGAAGGGGGTGAAAGGAGGAGGGCATACTGCGCGGAATGATGCAGAAGCTTTAAATTGAATTAGTCAAAAAAACAAAAAATGGAAGGAAATATACTGTAAAGCTCTTTAGGGACACATGATGAATAAAATTGAAATAATGTTGTGTTGTATTGCAGATGAGGTTTTGGAAGTTATCCTTAAATTGAATTTTGGTATTTAGATCCTTGATGCAATAGTTCTGAACTATAGATCTTGAAAATTTAGACCGAAACATATACTTCTTCATAAAAATCAATTAAAAATGAAATGTTTGGCAGTTAACAGATGATAGATGAAATTGACACCTCAGCAAGAAGAATTAGGAGATCGTCAGTCGATTTTTGATTAATCCTTAGTAGGTAGTGTCTTCTAAGCTATATATATTTTTTTGACAACTCAACAGTAAGACGAAAGTAGAAGACAGTATTAAAAAAAGACAATCAAGTTTATGTGACGATTTCTTATCACTCCTTTCCTTCCACAAATTTCACATTTCCACATAATCACTTGTCAAAATGTATTTCGTCATATATGAAGTCATCAATCAAGTTCTCCACACCGGAAGTATGCTAGTTTTAAGTAAACTTAGGTATGCCTCAAAATTTCCCAAAAAAAAAAAAAAAACAATTAATTTTGTTTAAAGATATCAATCTCAGACGTCCATGTACAGACCCTTCTCTGACAATGTCACTAAACCCTCCAAACTCTAATTAAAGTCATTTCCGTCGCATTTTAAAAATTCCCGAACAATATTTTAGAATTTTCCCAGAACCCCCATGTGATGATGTTAACAAACAAAATTCGAATACAGTTTCAAAATTAGGTAAAGTTCCCATAATGTCATCATAGATGGCAGTATAATTGTTATCCCACGTTCAGCATGTAGTCCCCAGCAGCATATTTTGTTATAGGGTCCTGATGTACCTATATTCGTGTAGGTGGCCTATAAGCCAATCAAATTCTAACGATCTTTTCGCACACCACCACACTTCTCACTCTTTGAACAACAACTTGTCCTTTAGAGACAATAAAACGATGCGATGTTTCAAAAACCATTATTAGAAATTTGTATAAAAGCCTCACCATCACCAAACAGTTGCTACTTTGACAGAGCGGATGAAACCAGTACCAGAATCAGAGTCAGGTCCAGATCCAGAGCCAGGGCGAGGACCAGGAAGCAAGTAAAACCGTATATAACGATAAACGGTAGCACCTGCATAATTTCAGCACTCAAACACCTCGCTCTTTGGTTATTAAAACAATTAAATGAAAATAAAATACAAAACTTTGCCCATAATGTCTAATGACAGTTTAATTACCCGCACAGCGGCCATACAGCTTGGTTTTTGGTGTTGACACTTCCTGTTCGATACGAGTATATGTACGTGGGAAAAGATGTCCAGTGTCCAATGTCCAATGTCCATGGCATCGTATGTATTTCGGGGACGGGCTAGAATCTATAGGTACAAGAGTACAGTTTACTCGACTCGTACTCATCACGCACAATGGGCAATTGCGAAAGTGAAATGACAATTATCCGGGACAGGGCTTCGGGAACGAGTCTTTATCTACCCTTAGCAATCGACTCAGTCGGCTGGAAAATACGTTTTGGACCCACCACCGCCACCACCGAATGTTTGAGACCGATCTAATGATATGATTACGTGATATGGTGACATGGAAATGCAGCAAGTTCTCCGCCCTCCACCGTCGCTGCCGGAGACGGAGACAGAGGATTGGAATGGAAAAAGAAAAACTGATGGTCAGGCCGCATGTGAATTATGCGAATGCGAAGCAAACCGTGCTTCTGTCAACGCGACGCGCAATGTTGCATATAGTTCTATGTTCTATCCCCAGAGTAGGTAGCTGTCACTTGCAGGGTTCTCCCGCTGCTCGGTGTGCCTTTTGTGACACAAAGGCCCAGCTAGCTACAGCAATTTATCAAAAGCTCGCCCTCCCCCGACCTTTCTTTATCATCTGTGACTCAGTCAGTCAACGTTTTCGATAAATGCGGTAGCTAGTCATGGAGTGGCACCACCACCACCACCACTAAAGAACCACACACGGCCAACCGTCACCATCACCGTCTCAAGTTGCAGCGCGCGGCGCTGACAGGTTTGATGTAGTGGAAATAATCGTGCAACTTTAAATGCACAAATCAAAGCCAAGAGGAAACTATTTCTTTAATTAAGTTGAGGTTGAATTGGTTCAGCAACGTGAACGGCAACGCAAGGTGGATGTGAATATTGTGAGTGAAGTTGATGGGTGCAGAGGGGAAACACATACATACACACTAAAATTAACGCAGCAATTGTGGATAGATGAGGGCGGTGTGATAAGGATGACAGTTTTTCATTTGTTTTTTTTTTTTTTAGTTTTTATCAGCTGCACGCTACGCGAGTTTAGGCGATAGGTAGGCTATAAGCGATATGGTGCATTAGAATACGGAAGCCATTTTTTCTTTAGTACGTCGTCGGTCGTCGTCATGAAGTGAAAAAAGAGAAATTTTAAGAAATGCTTCTTTTTATTTACAGTTTCACAGGAGAGATTCTGATGTACAAAAATGGAGACATTTGAAAGAGCAGACACAATATATTTGGACATTCACTCGATAGAATGACGTTTTTAATTTAAAAATAAAGTTGAGTCTTTTCGTCAAACACGATAACACAAAATTTAATCAAACACATTGTTATAATATGTATTTTCAAAATTTTGAGCATTAAATAGCTTAGATACATAACACTTTTATGAATTTGTTAGCCTGTTAATTTTATAATAATTTATAAATTTTAGTTTAATTTTTGAAGAAAGTAATAAAAATTGTCAATGCAGTGAGAAAAAAAAATTTCCCATACCGGGAATCGAACCCGGGCCTTCTGGGTGAAAGCCAGATATCCTAGCCACTAGACCATATGGGATATAAATTTTTTGTTAAAAAGCAAAAACCTTTGTTAAATTTATTATTTAATAATAATCATTATTTTGTATAACAAATGAGGTTATACATAAATAGTTCTACATTTGTATGCATACATTTACCCATTTCCCATTGAAAAATAAAAAAAAACATGAGGGGAATACTTATCTGCGTGTTTTCCAATTTTTCTTTATTGTTTAGTTGTTTTATAGAATTTGAGGGGTTATTTATAGAAATCTGTTTTGTTTTTATTCTTGGTTAATATATTTAAATTAAATTTAGCAAACAACAAAGAAGAATACAAATATACGTTCTTATATTAAATTGTGAAGCAGTTCCTTCAGTAAATTTTATTTAATTTTGCAATTTTCGACGTCATGTTGTGTTATTGAATATTAACAGAAATAAAGAATTTTAACATTTAAACGTTACTTAAATTAAAAAAATTCTTTTTTTTTAAATTTTAATTTCCATAATCTAAACGTCATCAGTCAGAGCGGTTTGTGTGTGTAAATGACTCATGAGAAGTCCTAGTTCAAAATCAAGAAATAATGAGGTAATGAACGGATTCAAATTTTGAGTGAGATCATTTAAAGAAAAGAATACAAAATTTTAACCAAACTTTCTATTTCCTGCTTTGCGGTTATTAAATCAAATTTTTTATCGACTTTAGATTGTTTTCCAATAATTTTTTTCTTTAACTTAATTGCAAAATTGTTGTTTCGCAGAAAGTTTCTTGCTTTTTATAACGTATTGCAAATCATATGCGGAAGATGCTTAATTATATCATTAACTCAAAACACGTTTCGCAACGAAAACGACTGATTTCGAAAATCATTTTTTTTAAATTCTTATAAATGTTTAAAGCCAATAAAGTGGAAAACTTAATATGAAAATACAAAAGGAAATAATGCGAAACAAAAATTGCGAAAAAGTCATAAGTAAACGTTTAAAAAAATGTAACTATTAAAATGAGAGCTTAAAGTCATCTATGTGAAAAAACTAAAATTTCAAAACAAATATGTGTTAAAGAAAAATGCGAAATAATTAAATGTTTAAATGCGAAAAGATGAAATTGGAAAATAATTTATTGCGAAAACAAAACCAACGAACAAATCAGTGGAATAATTCTTGCCCTTTGTGGGCACTGCATACAAAATTGTATGAACATAATTTCAAAAATATATGCATTGACATGTTTTCAAAAAAATCATGTCTTTTCGGTAAAAAAATGTCAAAACACCAAAAGGGTTTTTCATTCAATTTAAAATTACTTTAAATTCGACAGATGACAATGTATACAATTTGGTGCGAATTCTTGAAGTTTACACTGTTTTTGACAACAAAGGTAATGTATTTACAAAAATAGGAACCTTTATAAAAACGTCTTATATTTTCGGTTAAAGTTAGCAAAATTTCATTACTTTGGAAAGGTTGTTAATTTATTCTAAGAAGTTAAATACATACAAAAATTTAGATGTTATATCTTTTATATAATCCAATATTCAGCAGATGCAATTAAGTAAAAGTTTTTCAACCTTAAACAAAAAAACATGACTTGACATATAATGCCCTAAAAATTTGATGTTAAACTTAACAATCATTATATTGAATAATAATTAAGTTTGACCTTCATAAAGAAAAAGCGTGTATGATTAAAATCCCAATATGGTAACACATTAATATTATTGTTACCTATTGTTTTTATTTTTATTTTCACATTCATTCGATTATAATCAATTAACCTTAATTAACGTGAACATTTTTATTTAAAACTCCATTGATTCAAGATAAATTTTATTAATTTATTTTTTTATTAGATTGGATGAGTATCTTATTGTAAATATTTCCATCAATTAAATACACACATACAATATACATATTACTGAAACTTTTTCCCGCGTCAATCAAACTATTCCAATATTCAATTTTATATTTTAAATAAAAAAAAATCAATCAAACTACCTTGAATGCTAAAAATTGACAAATTAAGCTCAGCTACCGCTAATAACATTGATTAATGCATTGAATATGTCATAATCGCACGAAATTTTGTAAGCAATTAATAAATTTCTTCAATTTAATTTTTTTCAATTTTTTTTTGTTTGCTGTAAAACATTAATAAATAAAATTACACAAATTATAATGAAATTCCATTCTTTCTGTGATGTTTTGGGTACTGACGAAACATCCCAGTGTCTCCGATATTACTGTCACTGTCAAAAATACATACATTGTATGATTTTATTCATTGGCATCATCATCATCATCATCTTCATCATACCACTTACTTAGGGGCGAACTAAGTTGCTTTTTTTGACAATCTTAAGCAAATCGGCGGAGATGATGGATCTTTAAAAACAGGGTCATTAACAGGAGAAATATCTACAACCAACGAGAGAAAAAAAAACTGAAGACTTAAAACAACAACAAAAATATGGAATTATTATTAATAACGAATTCGGCTAATTAAATCTTGAAATGTCTGTCGTATGATTAATGGTCCAAGAGAATCACGAGAATAATATGAACTTCAAAAAAAAAATCTTTTCTTCTGTTTTCTTATAGGAGTGAGTTTTTGGAAATATGATCTTTGTGATTGATAATTATGGTGGATTCCAGTTGAGGGTTTGAAATTTTTTTTTATTTTGTATATTCTCGTGTGGAGAGGAGGAAAGACAACTGCTGTTTTGATGTCATGATGCCAATCAAAATTATTAAAATTTTGAGTAGATAATTAGCTCAGAGTTGGAAGCAGGTAGATGATGTTCGTATAAATATTCAAATTTACGTATCTACTTACGCACGAAAGAATAAAACTTCCGTTTAATGAGGTGAATACTGCTTCTAGTGAGTTTTGGAAAAGAAGACTATTTTGGAGATGAAAAAATGGCGCCACATTAACAGATTTTTGAGAAGTATTAATGTTATAATAAATTTGATGGATTTTTTTTTTGTTTTTGGAATGTTGTCCTTGAATTTTAATGCCTGCAGTATTTTAAAATGATATCAGAAGTTGATTAGAGGACGATAAATGTATCTATATATATGTAGCCTTTCAAATAGAAGAAGTCTTAGAATTACTATGTTTGACAGTCCTATTCCTATGTAATATTAACTACTAGCTATCTTGTATCCATGTATCCATGTTTATGTTGCTTCTTAGCTTGGAGGTTAACATTATGAGTCCTAAATAATTTCGACAATCTGCTCTGATCTTTCAGAAATACATGAAGTAATTCATAAATTAACGAATAACTCGTACCTTCAAAAATGGTAAAAAAATGAGTTTATAAATTACATAAAGAAAATAGTGCGTATACGCCCTAATGTGATAAAAATATATTTTTTGTGATTGATAGGCAGAACAACATTGATAAAATTAAAGGTTGATAAACAACTTATCTGGAATTTTGTTTTGAAAAATAAATGTATTCCATATTAAGTCAAAGAACCGGTTTTTGATTTTGTTGCTCCAGAAAAGAATAACTTCAAGAATCTGATTTTTTTTAATTAGTTTTTTTTTTATTGTCATCTCATTACAGTTTAATATTTTCAGAGTTTTAATTAATACAAATTTATTTCACTTTGTTAAAATTTTAAATACTCTAAATTCTTGAAATTTTAAAAAACCGAAAAAATGCTTTTCAAAAATCATAAAAATAACTATCTAATAATAATAAATTAATAAATAATAATAATAATTTAATGACAAGAAATAAAAAAGTTTTAAAGACAAGTCACTTGTAAATTTTTAGGAATTCCAATGCATCTGAAGTGGACCGGGGGGAAGTGAAGATATTGACTTTGAATTATTTTGTGATTTTATTTTATTTATTTTACTAGCGGGCTTACCACGGGATAGATATAGATTTTGCCAAATTTGTGCCGAATTTTATCCAAATCCTTTCAGTCGTTCTGATGATATTGAGTAACAAACATCCATACAACCAAACTTTCATATTTTAAAAAATTAGTAGGAATGAAGGATTAGTAGGATTAGATAAAAATATCGCTATAACTTTATGATTTCCGAAGATTAAATGAAACATTAAATTTATTTCCACGTTCGTATTTTTGGATTCATTTGAATAAAATTGAACCAATTAGTAACCCAAAAACCCCATAAAAAAGTTAACTTTTTGCTAACCTCTATGTTAACTTATCCAAGATTAAAACATTTCTATAAAAAAAAATGAAAGCAAAACAAGTGACAACAATTACAAGCCCTTAGCCTAAGCTTAACACCAAAAAAAGGAGACTATTAACTGCGAGCATTTTATTAGATAGACGGACACAAAAAAATCCTCATAACAGAAAAAAAGGACGATGACAGGACAATTAAATAAAAGGCCATGTTATTTATATTGTTGCCACTGTTCCACATGTTGTGCATACACATACGAGACGAGTACACCGGCCGGGTCGGTGGTGGTGCTGGATGGTGGTGTTTCTGCCACCTGCAGGCGTGCTTAGCTTTGTTATTATAAAATTAGCTCCAGCGCAGCTCAGCCAATTAGGAATTCCATGTGAGCTGTTTTTGTGCTGTGACTGTGATGTTTCACAGAAAGTTAAAATTTCATGAAAGACGAGGCGTGGTACACAGATAAAAAAAAAACAAAAAAAAAGCTGTCCATCCACATGCAGGTCATGTATCCATCCCTAAGGGCATTTAATAACTCTCCGAGTCTCTGATGAGAAAGAATTGCAAAAGGAAAAAATTCCTTTCTGTCGAAGTTAATAATCTTCATCTTATGGAATCCCTGAATCCTTTTATCTGGGAGTAGTTTGTGCCAACAGGAAGAAGGAATAAGCCAAAGAGTGTAGTACGGTTACCTACCTTTACAATGATGTGTGTTAACACCTCTGCTGCTCTCTCCCATCACTGACAACAACAACAACTGGTATCGAATGTTTTCTGAAATTTTAATTAAAAATGACGATGACTGTTGACGGAAGTGGAAATTAATTTCTTACTTCAGATGTTTTTTTATTTTTACATCCGATATGACGATGATGATGTAAAGATAAAATGGAATCAATAGAATTTAGAATCAGAGAAAAGTTACACACACACATATAAAACAACACAAAAGTGTTTGAATGTTGGATGACTGAGTATTGAATTACAACAAATTAACTTGTCTATCAGATTACCGTTGCATAATTTTTGTATCAAAAAATATAATATGTTACAGTGATAGTGTAGAACAGAGATAACCAATTAAAAACGATGATGATGATTTTTACTCTTCCTTTTTCAATATTTCAATCACATATTAGTAAGAAAAACATCACATCACGAAACTTGTCGTTTTTGAAATTTTGAGTGAAATCCTCTTCTCTTCAACAAAATAGAATTCTTTCATCGCATTTACCTCGAAATGAAATCAATCGATAAAAATATTCCATAACCCCGGTTATTTCTTTCACGTCCCTCTATAATAATGGCTGACTGCTTGAACAGAAAAAAAAATTGTTTTCAAACTCTTGAAACATTCTGATTTTGATAGAAGAGTTGATTGTATTGAAAAAAGATAGACGTTTTGGGTAACAAAATTGAAGAATTAGAAAAAGTTTCTATAAAATTTTAGGAACGGTATTTGTCACAGGTTCAATTCCTTAAGTATCAATGTTATGGTTGAGGATTTTATTAATTTTTTAAAAAAACTTGAAAAATTTCAACAAAATAAGAAATATTTTTTTTAACATAATTTTTGTAATTTTTCATTAAATTAACGGGAATAAAGTGTCATTACATACTTGTTCAAAACTAATGACTTAGATTTAAAGATTCATTTTAGAGAAATTTGTTTGGACAATTTCTGTTGTCTAGATTTTAATAATTCTGTTAATGTATTTTTTTCTTATGGTAATTATATATTTAAATAATTAAAACAAATATTTATTTTTAAAATGTATCAATTTTTATTTGGTGTCCAAAAAATTCAACGGTCTTGTGGCGCAATGGATAACGCGTCTGACTACGGATCAGAAGATTCCAGGTTCGACTCCTGGCAAGATCGAAAAAGTTTTTTTTTTTTTAATTCAATAATACAATACACATTATAAACATTTTTAAAATATTAATTTTCATTTAAATTATGTTAAAATAAAATAAAATTTTACATGGAAAATAAAAACAACGGATAAGTAAACAAAAAGTAATCAATAAAAGTATTTTAGCGAAAATAGTTCCTCGAATTGTGAAATGTAACGGTCAGTTAAGTGGTGCAAAAAATAAATAAAAATGTTGACAGACTTGAGGGTGTTATATTTATTAACTTCCCATATTGTTATCGGTCTGATTTTTCAAATTGAAATTTTCGAAAATTTGGATGTTTTATGATCCCTAGAATCTAAAGTCGTCCTTTGTAGAGAGATGTCTGTGAGTGTGTTCATATACGTTCGAAATAATCTTTTTCGCTAACATATCTTAAGAATTATTAGAGAATTAAATTTTGTTCAATAGGCTATAGCTATACTAATGATACATAAAAGAAATTTTTATAAAAATTGGTCAAGCGGTTTTTTCACTATAGCATTTATAAAAAAGTGAAAATTTTAATTGGTCTCAAATATCTCAGGAAGAGATAATGTTATTGACTTCTATAAATTGTATTGTGTACATTGTGATGTGATACAGATTTGGTATTAATTTAAAAAAAAAATTCAACATACCGTTATTTTTATAAAATTGCAAAACTAAAAACAAATTGTTTCCACGAAGGAAAAAGGTAAAGGTATTATCTTCAAAACAATGTTCTCATGCGTAAAATGACGTTTTTTACAAGTGGTAAATTTTTGGAAAAAATAAAATTGACAGTTTTTTAAATAAAAAAAAATTACCAAAACATGTAAAAATTTGTTTCTTGATTGAATATGCCGAGAGTGGTCAGTCATTTTATCTTCGAATTTATTTTATTTTTTGCACAATACAACTGTATGGTATATTTTACAAATATCCAATAAAATATTGGCAAATATCAAATTGACAATTTTTAACAATCAATAAATAATTTAATTAATACTAGTTTTGTAAAGTATAATCAAAAGTTATCAGTGTAGGTGCTGCACAACAAAGTGTTAACGTCTAGCAAATTATAGAACAAACATTTATTTAAATACAAATATTCAAAACATATACCATTAATAATTGACATTTTTCAGTGGCGGGTAAAGAATATGAGTTTAAGCTGTAAAACATCAAAATTACAAGAAATTACCATAATATGTCAAATTCCCATCGTCAACTTAGAGAAAATTCAACCTTATTTTTGCGATTTTTTTCTTTTCTAAAATCATATTTAACCTGATTTAGATATGTCGTTCAATATTTCTATGGGCGAGCCCAAATCCTTTGTTTAATATGTAGTGCTATATTTATATTTCAATTAAAAAAATCTTTATAATACTTAACTTCTTCTATTTCACCACATCAAGAGGCTATACAATTAAATGCAACTTTTACTTAATTTAAAAAATACCACAACCATTAAAGAGGGTATAACCCACAAAAAAAAAAAAATATAATTTGTAATATAATAAAAAAACAGAAATTGATTGATTCTGAAAACACTATAAAATGAAATTAATTATTTAAAACAAAAAGAAAAAACGTCAAAAATTAAAAACCCATAACCACATATCCATGACAAAACTCTTGACTTTACACACAAAAATGTATACCATCATTTAAAAACCAAAAAAAAAAAAACCGCTCTCAATAAAATCACCTTTATTAATTTAATTCCATAGACGAATAATACAATTCAATAATCGACAATATTGCTTTTCATACTATGGTGCATATATACATATATGTATGTATGAAGACTTAATCTACCGCTGCAGCCCCTCATCAATGACATCAATAATTAAGGGATCACTCTTCCCTCATCGCATCACATCGCATCGCACTATAAACCAATACTTCCCGGTTCAATGGCTTCAATCAATTTGATACCCGTTTGCACAGTTCATGTTTAAACACAATTTAACCTCAGCACTGCAAATATATATAATTGAAGCGTCTCTTCAATGCGGTATATAGAACGCTCCGCCTTGGAATTATAGCCCAGCACTTTGTAGTTAGATAGGTATGACACCATGGCTACAATTATTGCAACTATACCAGGCCGATTGACCCGTCCCCATATAGGTATGTACGAGTATATCGTCAATATGAAGCACACCCGCATTTTAGACGAATCACGAACACACTCACAAACCATAGGTTGTCAGATTGAAATAAGCCGTCTGACAGAATATTAAACCAGCATGCATTAGACGACTCGTTCCGTCGCGTCGTTCGTTGTTCGATAGCGGATAGCGGAACCCTCGCCTCTCAAAAAACTAAACATAGTGTCACATTATGAGAATCTATGGAAATCCCACCAAAAAATAGAAAGTCACGTTCGACTCCAGTCCAGCACCAGAGACCCAGAGTTAGAGTGACGAAGGGTGCTGGGGATCAGACCTATAAACTTTTAAGGTGCCATCTCTCGCCAGTCGTACCTCTTCCCGTGCCATTGACATTGGAATTGTCAATCACTTCCGCTGCGACAAGCTCTGTTGGTCATGTACGTACTCATATGAAAAACGAAATTTTGAAATTTAGGTATGCCAGCTGGTAAAGGACGGGACGATCCTTCCTTTCAAGACCGTGCATTCTCATGGAATTAGAGGAAGTCAAAGACCTCCAAAAAAATTAATTACAATTCGCGTGACCTGGCCAAGTTCTCGATAAAAATTTCCAAAGAAGAATATTATTCTTTGCCTGAGGTGAGGAGTGTTGATTTTTTTTTTGATTTTTTTGGAATTTCAATTCGATTTGCGTTCAATTTTCGCTGAGCTACCGGCACGAACATTGATCAGGTGCGAACAAGTGGATTGGACGAGAATGCTGGCGGTATCAGAGGCGAAATCAACCAAATTTATACCTCACTCACTTGCGGGCTGTGAAAATATATTCGTGCGAGTTCAGAGGCAGAAATCGCAGAAGCAGCAGCGGCAGCGTAGTGCCAGTCAGTGGTTCAAACGTGCGCACCTTATTGCCAAGTTAGAGAGATGCCATTGGGTGAAGTGTTGACACTTTAATTGTTAATTTTGTTAAGGGATTTTTTGTTGAATTTGGTGAGAGTTGTTAAAATGCCCATTGGAATTTATTGGTTTTATATTGTTGCTAATTATTACTTAAAATGAAAGTTGGAATTTGGACAGAAATTTAAATACCGTTGTTTTTTTGAATCAGATGATGGCTCAAATATCTATTCAAGGAAAAATAATTTTTTCTAAGAAATAATTTTAGGCTACTCAAAACGACTTTTTCGACATCTGACAAATTGTAAAAATTTTGACAAATATTAAATTTACAGATTTTTACAAAACATAAAAAACTAAAAAAAATTACCAAAAATTGGTAAAAATTGTCTTTAAATATCTTTTGAACAACCAATGGTATTGACTTAAAATTTATTTTATTTAAAACATTATTTAATTGCCAACAAATTGTTAAATTTCGACAAACTTACAATTTTTATAAAAAAAAATAACTAACTAAAATAAATTGTGTAAATTGTTGTCGAATTTTCAACAACAAGAAACTTACTTATACATTATAAAATTATTAAATATTTTTAAAGAATTTTTTAACATTTAAAACACAAAAATTGCATAAAATTTTACTTAAAACTACCACAAAATTTTCTTTGATGAATGAACTCATTTTCACACAAAAACTTCAACGAATGTCAGATTTTGAAGACACCAATCTAAATATATCAATGTGGATCTAATTCCTGCGTCTTTTTCTTAAGATCATTCTGACACAATGTGACACTTTGACACTTATAACCGTCAGTGCGTTCTGTTGATGTTTATTATAAAAAAATCGCTTAGGTAAACTTTAAACATCATTTAAAAATTAGGATTAATTTTGACTTTTAAATTGTTAAAAATGTAAAAATCAAGTCGTTACACATTTTACATAATTAAATTATTTATTTAAATTTCATATTTAACTTGACAACTTTTTGTAAATTTTGTTTCATAAACACAATTTAGTACTACAAAAAGATTCAGTACACTCTAAATACTCATAAGTGGCAATACTGTTTCACAAATGGCCAGTCATCATAATATACCCGAAACCCGACCATTCTTCAGATGGCCATTTGCGATTCTTGGAACAAAAAGAAGTTATAATACACTCTCTTGTGTTCTATCTTAAAATCATGATCAGTATATTACTTTTGGACGACCGACCGACGACGATGACGACGACGAACAACGCAGACCATGGACGGTGGCGAAGACATTGAAGGCTTAAGGGAAGACTTTTATTATACTCCAACAACAACAAAAAAATTTATAAATTATATTGTTACAATTGGCATTGGTATAATCCGCTCGAAGAATCTCAAAACCCATTCGATTGTCGGCTCGTTTCAATGACCTTTAAAAGGCACAAAAAGAGAAAGATAGGTTTCTATCAATTATTATACGAGAGTATTATAACTTCATTTCATCTCGCATCTCGCATCTCTCGTAACTCGCACTTCTTGTTCATGTTTAATTTATGCAGTGCAAATAATAGACTCGTTCAATTGCCATGAGACTCACATTAATATGGTCATTTTATATAGATAAGTAATGTTAACGTATAGTTTTATTAAGTTAATATGCTTTTCATTTTTATACAATCTTATAGATGCACACATACTACATACTGGATACTGAACTGACCATCATCATGGATGGAATGAGTAAAGCGGTCACATCATTATTAATATTATGAAGCAGCAAAAACGATCTCTGGGAAAAGATTGATGCTTTCTGCAGTGCAATGCGTAACGTGCAGTGAATTCATATACACTGAGACAAAAATAAGATTCGTAATGTACATGAACAAAATTCATAATGGTGATGAATAATTTCATTAAGAGGGGACTATTTTATCACTTTTTATAGCTAATTCATAGGTCTATGAAAGTTTTTATACATTTGTACAAAGTGCAATAACTTTTTCATAAAATACGTGAAAAGCATTCATGAAAAAAATTCATCAAAAATTACAACTTTATAAAAAAATATTTTCTCGTAAAACAATCTAGTTAAAATAGAAGTTACATTAAAACAAACCCCCAGTCATGTCTGATAAACCCTTAACAAAACTCTCAATTTTACTGTTCATAGATTTTATGTAAGGTACGTGTTTTTTTTCAGTGCATATGTACTCTTGGTATAAATGTAATAAAGAAGTGCGTTTAGCTTCATGCTGGGATTTGAATTGATTTCAATTGCACACAAGTATTTATAATGAAATGAAAACTGAAAAAATAAACAGAGTAATTAAGGTCTTTCAAAGATTAAATGTATAAGATATGTGGCACAAGGGGAAATTGAACCCCGAAGAAATAATAAAATGGTTTTAACCTACGACATGTGTCTACTAACATGCATACATTATTTTTATATATAAAATTCACGTTTTGTTGGACTTTGAAAAAAAACAAGAAGCAAAGTCAAGACATACAATGTATTTGAAACTTGACAGGAAATACAAAAAAAAGTTGGTTGCATGTATGGAAATGTTGTGATTTATAAAAGACGCGTTATAATGATCCGTAGAAGCATTTGTGATTGAAAAGACTCAATTTTTGACTCTTTGTGAGGATAAAACAAAGGGGCATGAATTTGAAGTAGTGCAATTCTTCAAAGGGAGTCGTACGAAATCCCCCTAAAAAATACCCATTTGACAAAATCGTCAACAAAATTAATCACATTTGCAAATATTTCAAAGCATAAATATATTTTTCTTTTGTCAAGATCCCCACGAAATCTCAATATCCCCTAAAATTTGGGGATATCGGTTAGGGGATTTAAATTTGGGAACTATATCTTGGAGGAAACATCATCAGCCCCCCCTCAAACACCTTGGCTGCTGCTTTGCAGAACGATGAAAAGTTTTAACAGACGGCTGCAATGTTGACATTTTTAACAGAACTCTGTCAATAATTAACGTGTCGGTGAGTTCCAGCTTATATAAAGAAGAATAAGAGCCAAGTGTCAGAATTAATCCCTATTCTGTCAAAATAGAACATCCAAAAAATATGATCTGCATCAGTAAGCAACTCATTCTCCTCTGCAAGATTAACACGTTTTGAGCTCCGTCAACTTTACTTGCTAACCAAATTCATTCAGTTTCTTTCAAAAACTTGAAGTTAACTGAAATTTTTTTTAACCAAAATTAAATCGCCAATAAAAACAAAATGATAAATTAAAAAAACTTAAAGTCATCATAGACTTCTATTCCCACAGAATACAATGAACTGCACTTTATTCGCATACCTAACCTGCCACAAATTCCATGGTTTCAAAAATCTCTTCCGAGGATAACCGATAACCATCTAGCATCCTCATCGTCATCATCATCATAATCATTATCATCATCAGTTCAACTTATCGAAACTAATAAATACTTTCAACTTGCTGCAGAGCATATAATTCACTTCAATTGATTTAATGCAGAAAATTTCGCATCAAGTGATTTCCTGGAAGTTAAAATTTTTTTATTCTTATTTTTATAACTCTTTTTATCTAAAAATATTATTTTTTTTTTGTTTTGTTGGTTTATTGGTAATTTTTCGTCTTCAACCAAAAACAAAAAAAAACGAATCTAAAGTTTTTCAAAAGCAACAAAACAATTGAAGCAGTTGCTCCTTCAGTTTCAACGTTTCAAGGCGGAATCTAAAAGGCAAGAGAAAACTCAGTACTGGAGTTTTTTTTTTTTTTTTTTTTTTTTGAGTTTCTCAACATCTCAAGGTCGAAAGGAAGGATTCGCACAAATCAAAAGAGAAATCGAATAAAAACAAGAAACTTTTATACAATGTTTTTTTTTTCCTTTCTTATTGTTTCTTTTTTAGTTAACTTTATTCTGATCGAATATCCTGGACGACTCGGGATGATGCCAAAGGAGTTTATCATCCTCTGGATGATGGCGATGGGTGAGCTTTGAGAAATACTTTTGGTTATTGAACAAAAATAAAATATAAATTCTTTCTCTTTCTGTCCAGTTCAGTTACTTAAGCTCAACTTAATTAGAAAAGTTTTTTTTTTGTTTTTTTTGAGTTTCTTGGCCCGAGTTCGAATAACCATCAGTGGCGGACGGTAGCTCCAATATGAGTAAAATTGTCTTACAATTGCAGGGTTGCCATCGGACAGGATCAAAATAACGAGATTACAAGTCAAGGATGATTTTTTTTTATCTTTTTAAGACAATGTTGAAACTTTCATTAACATATTGTGTCGCAACAAATTTAAGGAAACATTTTAACAATTTTTTTCTACCCAATTTTTGAAAGGATTTTTGCAAATCTTATTTCTTTTTGAAAAATGTCAAAAATGGAATCTAGACAGTTTACGTTTCTATTTATTTATCGCTCGTGAAATTAAAATTTCCTGGAATAATTATGTATGTCTTATTTCTTAAAAAAAAAATCAAGAAAAAATTCTTTCTCAAATTTTGAAAAGAAGCCGTTTAAAGTTATTTTTTTTTAAACTCCTAAACACAAAAATATTTAAATATTTTAATTATTTTTTGATCATAAATTAATTTAGAGTTAGGCCATTTTTTTGCCGTTTTTATGCCGTAAAAAACATAAATCACCGCTATTCTGATCAATAAATTGAAATTATCTGAAAACAACGTTCCCTGGTCTTTTCAAAACTCGCCACTAAATGAGAAGCTGGCAACCCTATAAACATTACATATTTTATATTTTTCTCCGGTTTGTCTGTGTGCGATAAATTCGAGAGGAAACAAGAAAAAATTAATCCTTTTTCCCATATATTGATTCGATATCTATTTTTTTCTTTCTAACTTATAGATACTTTCGATAGTAATTATGGGTGGTACTTTATTATGGGATGAAAGAAGTTATGACCTAATTTGTCCAGGACCAGGAGCTCAACTAGATTTCCTATTTTTGGTATAATTTTGACGTGTGAAATTTGGGAGTTCCTCTATATTTATACTCGATGAGGAAGTATTTAAAAATATAAAGGAAATAAAAAAGAAGAACTGTGTGTCGTCCATTTTTAATGTTTTCGGCTTCTTTTATGACTTTGGATACAATTTTTTATTTCCTTTTTTTCCTAATTCGTACTTCTTGTTGTTGTTTTTTTTTTACAAATTTGGGGTGATTTTTTTTTTGAAATTCTAATGTGTTATTTTATATGGCAATGGAAAGTGATATAAACAAAAACAACAACAACAACAACAAAATGAAAATCTAACAAAATGCACATAAAATTTCAACACACCACACAGGAAGATCGTAAAACTAATTTTGCCATCAAATAAATGTTCCAAAGAGGAATAAAAAATACAAAAAAAAAACACAAAAAACATGGGAAACGCACTTAAGCCAACGGGAATGTAATTTTGTGTTTTTTTGGTATTTTTTTTTTCATTGCAGTCAAGAAAGTTAAACTTTATTTTATGCTTTTTTTGTAGGGAATGGTTGTTTAGAATTGAAGAAGGTTGGGGTTGGGGGGGAAATGATCTACATGTTTTTTTTTTTAATTTTTAATAGGAATCAGTGACAATTAGTATAGATGTTAAGTTAAAAGCATTGTTAGGAAGTCATTAAATATTTTATGTGTTTTATGTTTAACAAACGCGTTGCATTAATTTTTAATTTTTCATTTGTTTTATTTTTTAGGAAACGAATACGGTTGTTTTTTTGGAAAATGGTTAAAGTTCTTATGTGGTTTTGTGTTATTTATCAAAACTAAAATGTAAAAGTTGGATTTTTAGAATTTTACTTTCGTTATCTACATAACATACATACCTACATATGTATATGTTCAAAATTTACTTTTATTATCTACTAGAATTTGGGGTTTATTATACCATTAATATAGTTACATAGCTTAAAAATTAACATTTTTTAACTGAAGATATACCTTTTTTTATACTATAAAAAAATACAAAAACAACAAAATTAGCCCATATTATGAGGGGCAGTGTTGCCAGTAATTCGAGATAATTTTAATAAATTTCTACTCAACTACCCATTCTAAATCCAATTGAAAAGTAAAAGTTTTTTTTATTAGATTAAGTTTTTTCAACACCTGACATTTTTCGAATTTAATGATTCTACCCTCACTAACTTCATAATGCCGGTTCACTGGTCAAGAAAGATTTTGTAATTGACAATAAAATTATACTTTTGTGAAATTTTATGATTTCTTAAGTTCGAATTGAACTTCAAAATCACTTTATCACTCCAGGTTTTTAAGATATCACCCTTTAAAAAATAAAAAAACACCATAAATAAGAAATTTTTTTTTTAATATAATTTGAAAATTCATAAACCCATCTTCAATATTCAAATAAATATTTTTAGTATCTCATTTACTTTTAGAAAAATGTTCATTAATTGTTTTTCTTCACCTGCCCCGCTCAAACCTCAAAGAGACGATGAAAAAAAGGCAAAACTATTTTTAAAATAATTTGTTTGTCCTGAATTCGAATATATTTTTTTTATATTTTCCATCACGTCAAGTTTTTGAATTTAATAAACTAAAAAATAGTGTTGAAAACGGGTATTTTATAAATTTGAGCAGATATGTAGTTTAAACCAATACGTATTTTTAAAAACCATGAAAGCATAAGATTCAATGTTTTTCAAAACTGTTTATAGAATTAAAATGAAAACTCATTAATCATTTGTAACTAATGAGATTTTCCAAAAACTAAGTGACATACTCAACTTTATATCGAAGATTATGATTTGCATTTGGCAAAATCATCATACAATTTATTGTTGAGAACTATGTTTTGGTTTACATAAGCCTTAAAAACACCGTTATTATGGATTTTTTTACATGTTTTAAGACCTATATTTCAAAAACCAAACTTGATGAAGAAAATATAAGGTGAGATTCGAATTCAAGACAAAAAATCTTTGGAAAAAGTATTACTGGATTTAAAATACAGATTTTTTTTTAAATTTTGTTGACCAGTGTTGCTTCTTACCTGGATTAAAAAATTATTATTTTTATAAACCTTCATCTTACTCAACATGTCCTGAAGTAAAGAAAATTTATAAATTTTAAATGAATTGCAACTAGATGCAACATTGACTCACCTCCTCCTCGCCATCGCCAGGTAGCACCAATTCCCACGTTCGAAATTATCCACCAAATGTAATATTTATTATTGACAGACAATTTTAATACAATTTGTTCAGCTACTGTTTCCCCAATCCCAAAGACCGTCATACTCATATATACTCATACTCAAGTATACAACACAAATCATATTAAAACCAACACATTTTCATTCACCACGAACTGATATTATAATATTTACTCCAAGTAAATATTATTTCTACAATGAAAAGGTGAAAATTAACTCTGCCATATTGAAGAAGAAGAAGACCGTATAAGTGGCAAGTACACATAGTGGCAGGCCCGATGCCAGTACAAGTACATATCTATCTGCTCCATACTCACTGTCAGTGTGTAACAAAGTCGAGGAATGACACAAATTCAGCACGTCTTGGTTTCCTGTGTACGCCATGTCTCTTCCGCTCATTGAAATTGCATCTAGATACATTATTGATTCTCAGATACATTATTCATATTGTGGGCACAAGTAATCAGATCATTTTGTCAGTTGGGTGCTGTTAGTTGCAGTTGCAGAGCAAAGTGAGTTGTCAGCAGCAATGTCTTCACTGTCATCATTATCATCATTATCTTCATCATCATCGTTGGTCGTCTTTATCGTCTTCGGTCTCGTTGTACTTGTATTTGTGTGTCGTCATTAGTCCGTATAGTCTTGTGGCGTATTGATTTCCATAATTTGCCTCAAGGAAAAGGAAGTGATGCATCTTTGAAGTTCATTTTTTTCAAATCTTTTTCTTTACAAAGTGAGTCAAATTCTCTTCGGCCAAGAAGAAGTGAATTTTTTTATCACCGAAATGTTAATTGTTTAAATAAATACAAAGTCATACAGCATAATGTATTCGTTACACTTGTGATTACAGCTCGTGTGTGAGTGTAGAGATAAATTTACGACTTTGAAATTGATTGCATTCGAGAAACCCCATCAGCCAGCCCCTCGAGTAAACAAAGGTTTTGGTCTTGCTTGGAATTGGTAGTGAGCGGGGCTGTGCGGTTTTGAGCGTAAACTAATATTGCGAAGGTAATTAGACTATCAGATGATACGATGATTGTGTTTAGCTATGGTTGGTGAGGTGCCATGGTTGGTTTGACGGTTTAATGGAGGCAGTTTGAGTTACACACACAGTGGCGAGAGGGTTTGACCCAGTTTAGGCGAGCTTACGTATTTATAAGGTGCACCCAGAGCGGGAATTCTTATCAATATACTTGTATTATGTTGTATTGTTGGGCTTTTTATATTTTTTCTTATGGAGTGAAGAAATTGTAATCATTACTACAACTTATGAAGATTGTTCCAAGTTAATGAGATGATTTTTCTGGGAAATTGTATTTTAACTCATTATAGTTTAAAGTTGTTTTGAAAGCAAAAAACTGTTTAAATATTTTATGTTGTTCAACTTCAACTAATGCATTTGTTTACACTTATTAAGAAAATGAAGGCCAGTACAGGATCTCGGTTGTCGAGTCGATGATGTTTCAAAACTTTCTCTGATTTGTCTTTCTAAAGTTTTTAAAGAAAAGGATTATACAATTTTGGAAAAAAGGGGTTAAGAAACTAATTATCAATAAATTTTGTTGTTTAATTAGTCATTTAAAGTATAATGATTAAGATGCTATCCATTAAAACAAGCTTAAGATAATTCAAAGCTCTTAACCTCTCAACTTATTATGAATTAATTGTATTTCTGTAAATCCAAATCTACAAACCTAATCATAAATAATCCGTAGGTATAAGAAGAGAAAATAAAAACTCGTTTTTTTAATACTTTAATCTTTTAATACCTAATATTTTAATCACGTCCAATTGTCAATTAAACGATTTTATAAACATTAAATGGAATACATAATACTCGTATAAAAACTTTTCACATCAATTAAAAGTGAAGACATCCGATAGAAAGAAAAAATAACACTTTCTCCTCTCTCTAGAAGACCACTTCTCTGATTTGTGACAATAAAAAGTTTTTTTGTTTTTTAAGTGCAATTTAAATTCTTCTTCAATTTTCATTCACTTAAATATAGAAACAAAAGAATAACATAAATAAAAATATGTACAAAAACAAAAAAAAAAAAAATACAATAAAAAAAGAACAAAACGGACTTGACATTCACTCGTGTTTTTTTTTTTCTTATTTTGTTTGGAACCTGGATGCAACTCATTAATGAATCGAATCATTAATTTCTCACACACATTCGATCAACTTAAGAGTTTTATCTTTGATCTTTGAATTAAACAAAAAAAAAAAAAAACAACAACAAGAAAAAAAGTTTGAAAACTTTGTTCGTAAATTAGTTAAACAAAAGTTTCTCGCGTCTAGGCTTTCGAAAAAAAAAAACAACTTGAACTGCAAATGTGTTCTTTTTTTCTTATTCGATTTAAAGAAAATGGTATTGGAAATTCCTTCAGATTTTTCTTCACACTGATTTTGTGGGTCTGACATTCCGTATAGGGATGATAAGAGATAGTAAATATAAGTGAGCCTACACAGTTTTGAGCGCCTTTAAACAGGGCCGGACTTAGACTTACACAAGAAAATTCTTGACTTAGGTATTTACACGTTCTTAATCTGTTAACTACATTTTCCCGGTTTTTAAAAAGGGGTATTTTCAAATATGAAAACAAAACATTTATTTTTTGAAGAAAGATTGTGGAAACTCAAAAATAAAATTGAAAAAAAGAAGTTTAATATAACTCGCTCAAAATTTTTAAGGAATCTCATGTCAAATTGTCAGAATAAATTAACACTTTAATTTTTCTTTTTTTTTCTTTCTAGTAATAGTAGTGAATAATTTTTACTTCCATAATATATGTATATATTTATTAAAAACTGTTTTGCTGGTTTTAAAATTACATAATTTGAAAATAACTGATAGTGTAAGTTGCCTGTCAGGTTAAAAAAGGCTTACTTAATCAAGACATTGTGAGCTTAGGTTACATATTTAAACAAAATTCATTCATTATTTGATGTCGATATTTAAAGGCATATTTTGAAAATTATTATAAAGTAAAATAGTTTTGAACATTTAAGCAATCGAAGAACTCAGTTCTGGTTAAATGATGGCTTCCGAGAAATTCTCTATCCCCTGAATATGGGACAGAATCCAACAAAGTGGTATGCATTCTCGGATGCTTCGAGGTTAAACAATACACATCGTTTTGGAACTCATTCAAATTGAGCAACCCACTGCTTTATTTGAGAATGAGATCAATCATCTCTTGTGGTTTCGAATCCAAAAAGTAATTGGGGACCTCAGCGTAGAATAAGTTAGAGTAATCATCATGGAACTGCGATTGCTTCGCGTTACTTATGAATATACTCCAATGTTTTTCTTCAGCAGGAATTTTTTGAGTTACGTATCTCCATTCTCCAATACCTATATTGTGTGAAAGTGTGAAAGGGTGTTCAGTTGATGCTTCTGAAAAAAGCACCCCCATATTCATTGGGCCAGTAGATGTTCTTACGAATAATAATTTCCGAAAGGATTTCGGGAAGTCTTAGTCTATTATTCGGTAGCTCCATGACTCTGGATATACATATAATGAAAAAGAGGCTGGTTGCGACCCACTAACTTCCCATTATGCATAATTTGAATTGAATTTGGCGTTGCTGATATTAATCGATTTACTTTTGATGCTGATCGTTAACAATTTTACTAACAAAAAAATTGTCAGAGATTTTAAAGCCGAAGAACAATATTTACAAATTTGTCTTAACTTTTTGTAGTTTTATATTTGTTGTAAAAAATGTCAATTTGATATTCGTCAATATTTTATCATTTTTTATTTATTGACAAATGCATTATTTTAAAAATAAAATACATTTGAAGTCAATAGCATTGCTTGTTGTGATGATATTTAATCAAAAAACAATTCTTGACACTTTTCGATAAATTTCAGTTTTGGTTTTTATATTTTTCGTAAAAAAACTGCCAATTCGATATTATGCAAAAAATAAAATAGATTCGAAGTTAAAATGATTGACCACTCTGGACATATTCAAGTGATGAAACTACTTTTGACATTTTTTGGTAAATTTTTGATTAAGTTTTTTATTTTTTGTACAAAGACGGTCAATTCGATATTTGTCAAAATTGTAGCATATATTAATAATTGTATTTTATATAAACATAAATTAGTTTGAAGTCAATATCGGTGCTCATTCTCGAGATATTTAAGTCAAAAAACACTTTTTACCAACTTTTGGTAGAATTTTTTGTACTTTTTTATTTTTTGTAAGAAAACTGTCAATTGAATTTTTTTTCAAACTTTTACCAAATGTTAATAACATCGTTTCACATAATAGAAAATAGTTTTGAAGATAATATAATTTTTCCTTCATTGTATACTTTCGCGCCAAAAATTTTTTTTTTAGTTTTTCAATTTTTAAAAAATAACGGTAAGTTGAAAATTTTCAAAATTTATATCCAATCTGTATCACATTACAACGTATACAATAAAATTTATTTGAAAACATGATTTCAGAAGAAACTTTCCCTTACTCCTTGTATCCCCACACTTGTGCACAGTACAGCATAAATGATCTTGATGCCTCATCATGGATTTAAAATTAAGCTGATTAACTTATAATAGTACATTTTTATAAATAAATGGTGCCATATTTATATTATAAGCCATGGCGACCACCATTAATTTTTACATAGATGCCATTTATAAAAAAAAACATGGCGACCTAATTTTTTACTACCGTTGGATGTAAGCCATCCTTTCTTTCAAATTGGATAAAACTGAACACGCGGTGTTCAAATTTGATTAAAATCGGTTAAGTAGTTAAGGAGTCCATCGTGATGCCTAATTTGTTGGTTTTTTAAGTTTGTTTAAGTAAAAAATTTCTAAAACTGTAGAAATGAAAAAGGGTAAACAAATAAATTCCCAATTCTTTAACTACGCAGATGTAATAAAGGTGGGTTTTCAAAATTTTAACAACTGATTCAACCAATCGTGGCGGGTGATAAAAATATTGAGAAATCTCAAAAAGTATTTAACAAAAATTATTTATTTAAAACTTAAAATTAATAAAAAAAACATAAAAATAAGATTTTAAAATTCAATACTAAATTTGTTTTTTTTTTTTTTGTATTTTCAGCACTATAAACTTTCAAAAGTTAAGTTTAAAACCTCAAGTCTCAGGTATGAATAAAATTTAATTCAGGAACTTCTACTTGTATCCAAGATTCAGTATAAAAAATAGTCAATTACCTTTAGTTTGACAAAATTTCTTTTAAGCTTTTTTTTTGTTTCTACCTGTCCAATAATGTCTCTGTTCAAATACATCCCTGATGTATTGTTGAAACAAACATACCTTAATACAAACACATTAGAATACAAATTGATAGACAGGGACATTATCAATAGGCCAAAAGAATACCTGTATCACTATTTTCAAAAACAAATTGATATTTATTGGAAGTTCTGTAAGGTTCAGAGCATCAATCAGCAGCAACAAGTTGTCTTCCCTCTCATGGGGATCCTCCTCTCCTCCAGAAAATCTTATACACAACTATAACCTATCTGAATTTGCATATCTGTCTCATTCTATATACTACTATTTACATAAATACATGAAGGAATCGAATTCTATTTGATTTTAAAATTTGTTTATTTTCTTCTTCTTCTACATCGAGTTAAAAAGACAAATTTACATTTTTCGTCTTTTGATTCTTCAAAAAAAAAAATTTAGTTCTTCAGTTCATCAAGAATGATTTGTATCATCAACCTTACCCCCATCATCATCATCATCAGAGAATCCCCGCAAGTCTTAATTTACATTTTTTGTCCACATCCAAGTCCATGGTAAAACTACTTGATAAACTATGCGACGACGGACTGGACGTTTCGTTTTTTATTTTATTTGTTAAAGTCATTCCGTCAGAAGCCAGAAGCCTAAAGTGGCGACATCTGCTGTACAGTGTTGGGTAAATACACATTAAATAACTCCAAAATACCCCACTGTGTCCCAAAGCAGCCCACTCGCCATCTAAACAGCTAACCCCAGACCCTGAAGCCTGAATGAGAACGACTCCAGCAGGCAATCGATCTTAAAATTTATAATGATGTTGCGACCCAGTACCTCCGGAGCCTAAAGCCATCCCAATATACCCATACCAGGGAAGAAGAAGAGACACTCTAAACTCCCAACCAACCAAAAAAAAAAAAATAAGAAAGAAAACAATAAAAATTAGAATTTCCGTAAAAATTATGATTTTTTAAGTAAAATAAATTAATTTTGAATTCTCGTATCTTTGTATCTTTAGATACTCGCCGTATCTTCGTCGTGTCGTTCAGAGCGAGATCGAGAGGAGGAAATCCATCTCAAAGATACTGATCTTAAAAAAAAAGATTCAGAATGGGTATGTCATTGAATGAATATCTGGAAGATAACGTTCTGTTTTTGTATTTGTTGTGATTTGACTCTCATAGAGATATTTTTTGGCGATAAAAGATACTAATTTATTGAGATACTTGGGGATTTTTAATTTGTGGATGTGATATCTGGCAGGAGGAGTGTATACTGTATATTGATCGCGTGGAGGTCCCAATGAGGTCTTATAATGAAAATATAAATAAATACAAAATTATGAAACATAAATTTCGATTTTCGATGACAATATAAACCTAGTACTGAGCGGTATTGGGTTCCATATATATGACTTTTCTTGTCGAAAATTTGGACAGTGTCGTGTATATACCAGTAGTCACAGAGGCTAAACATTATGAAGAGAAGTCGTTGTCTGGTCTGAGAATTTTTGTATTGTTTATTGTAAAAAGATATATTTTTGAGATATGAAATTATTGTTGTCACAAGGTTTCTTTATTTTTTTTAAAGAAAAACCGATAGTTTAGGGATTAGATACATTTTCCAACAGATTATGAGATTGTTGAAAGAAAAATAAAAACCGGTGGCTTGACATTATCTTCAATAAACCTTAGACTAATAAATGTATTGAAATTATGGATGTAGTGTTATCTAATATTTTGTTAACAGTTTTAATTTAATATTTGCGTTTTAAAAAATACTTCAGCCTTTATTTCAGGAAATCAAAAATTAATTGAATTAAATTAATAATTACAAAAATTTTACAAAAAATTGAAGAAAAAAATGAATGAATACCATACTTTTGTTGTTTTTGATAAATTAATAAATTAACGCCATTAAGCGTTATTCAACTTAAAATTTGAATTTACAAAGTATAATTTCAATTGTATTCATTTTTAAATAGCGTGTGTTTGAAACAAGGCATTCTTTAAAATGTTCCTCACTGTTTCTCTGGGCCTTTGCGCATCCAAAACGTTGAATTTTCTAAAGCTAAATTTTTAAAATCAGGCTGAGTTTGAATATTAGCATTTTCGATAATGATTAGGTTCATTTTCCAACTGCTCCGTAGCCGATTTAGCAAAAAGAAATAATTTGTTTTCAATTAGTCCTGGGCCTTTACGCAGTCGGGTCCGAATTCGACAAATTGTAATATGTGACATTGTAATCTGGGCTTTGAACTAGGATTTGTGGATACATATAGATATATCTTCCTACCTATAAAACCTCTTTAACAATTTTCGGTTGAGATCTGCTCTCTCATATCTTTTTTTGGGGTTCCTCAAGGCAACAACTTAGGTCCTTCAATTTTAATTCTTGCTATAAACAGTATGGAAATGATTAAAAAATATTCCCGTATATTACTCTAAGCTGACGAAACAAAGTTGTTTAGGATCAATACATGCGTCCTGAAGAACTTTCGGGAAAGCCTTCAAAAAGAGGACTTAATGTGGTTTTTAGCAATCTTACGATAATAGAAACAGTATTACTCATTTTGTAACATACGAAAATAATATTTTCACTCTAAACGGTTGCATCAGGTAACTCAATATTGATTGACATAAAAAATTCATGTCCTTACTATTACAACATACTCGTATATTTTCAATGTTACAAGAGGCTCTTTCTTATAAATAATAATAAATTATTATTAGATAAATAGATAGGTTAGGTATGTACTATAGTCCTTATGTAATTTAATATAATTCCTGCAATTTTTAAACCCCCATCACACACTCATTACATCACACTCACCTTCGTATAGGCAGGTATGTTATTATGAAATCCATCTTCTATTACGTTCGTTCTAAAAAATTTCAATGACAGACATTAAGGATAATAATATAGGTTTATTTTAAAACGTTTTTCATTTTTTTGTTTCGTTTTTTAAGGACTTCTATTTGCATCTAATACATTCCCAATTCGAAGTTCTATACTCCCTATTTTATTCCCATTCCCCATTTTGTAGGTAGAACCTCCTTCGATGGAAGAAAAAAAAAAAAAACAATTCCATCAAAAGACCGAAACTTAATTGAATGGGTGTAGATAATAAATAAATAATATAATCAATCTATCTGTGAGTATGTGTGTGTATGTGTATTACAACAAAAACCGATGACAAACGCATACCATTCCTTGTACTCTTGTACGTATGTAAAATTTAAGCGCATATCGTAAAACCCCAAAAATCCACCTCCAAACACCATCGCCACCAGCTGGCCACATTGATGTCCTGTATGACCAAAACATCAAAAGCTTTTAATCCGTTTGCATCGTAATAATCTCTGTGGCCCGGTGCGTTTGGTTGGTCCTGGGTATAGGAGCAAATTCAATTCCATTTCACTACCCCAATGATGGTTCCAATGTCCTGGATGGGACTAAGGACATTTAGCGCCCTGAAGTCAAAATAATACAAACTAAATTTGTTTTGAGGTTAAACCCGGATTTAATCTGCTTTTTGGCCTAAATTTCATGGCTTTACTCAGAAACTGGTTGATATAATGATGTCCTTATTGCAGATCCTGCGTACTGATTTTTATTGATGAATCCGGGACTGTTTTCCGCACACTCGGCACACACATCGAAACTTGACGAATATCCTTTTATGCATACTACATATACTTGTATGTACGTATGCAGTACATGCGGTCAGAATCGTATAACATTAATTACAACGAATCGAATTTGTTACTCACCTGACCGACAGGATATGAAATGATTACGGGAACAACCAGGCAGAATATATTGAGGTTGAATTTGCTTTGGTAAATATTTATGAATTATTCTACACTACACACATACATACACTACACACACATTTATTATTGGCTGGTATAGTTGTAGCTGAAGTAATATTAGCCAAAAGTGAAGTAATCAGAATTAAATAAAATTGAATTGATATGACACATCCATTTCACATAAATGGCAAGGAATTTATTTAATTTTTTTTTTATTTTATGTGTGCATATTATGAATTTTACAATAATTTTGAAAAGGAAAAAAGAAATCAAAAATCGATGTCCTATCATGGGAAGGGATGTGGTTTCCATAGGAAGTTTCAGGACAAAAAAAATGGAACCTTTTTTTTTGTGTATGAATTACGCAATGAAATATTTTAATAAAATATTTTCAATTCTTTTATTAAATCAGTCAGTTGCGCGTGTATTTAATTGGACTACGATTGCATAGTTAAACAAAATATATATGGTAAATATTTGTTTAAACAATTAGTTTGTTTTTTTTTTAGTAAAAACTGGGTGGTATAGTTTTTATGAATGGTGACGGATGTTTGAATGGACGTAAAAAGTTCTTCTTTAATTAATTGAGTTCACTTTAAAAACCACACTATTAAATTGACATTTTAAGTTAAAATAGATAAATTGATGGTTCTGAAAATTATAGTAAAAATTATATTGAAAATTGAAAAATCACACTTGTTTAAAAAAATACTGAAAGAGTGGAAATTCCAAGATGTCAATCGACTTCACATAACATAAAAAATATTCCAGCGGTTTTAAATCGAACGATCTTTGAAGTTGGAGGCCACACCACAGGCCCACGACGACGTGAGATAATGCGCTCAATAAAAGTTTACATCAATAAATCGATTGTTTCGTTACCTGTATGGCATGTAGCGCCATCTTGTTGTAACCAAAGGTCATCCACATCAATATCCTCCAATTCAGGCACAAAAATGTCATTAATCGTGCTCAATAGCTTTCTTCATTATGACGGCTTTATTTTTAAAGAAATATGGATCAATGATTCCCTCTGCCCCTAGAGCACACCAAACAGTGACTTTTTGAGGATGTAACGGTGGCGCTGAGTCTCAACAATCGCGAGTGGACTATGATCACTCAAAAAACGACAATATGCATACTGTTTATTAACGTAGCCATTCAGCTTAACGTAGCTTCAGCTTGACCTTCATTCTTGTGAAAATCGGGATCGGTGGCCATCTCGTTGGTAATAAATTAAACATTGTTTAAGACTAAATCTACTTATTATAAAATGGTAAACCAAATTGAACATAAATCTAGTGTCAACTGTCAAAAAGAACAACTCCGAAAAAAGTACTGCCAGATTAAAAACCACACGTCTAAAAAACACAATTTGCATAACTGTTTATTACTGTCAACTGCCAACTTTTAAAATTTTGAATGTTGCATACATTTTGAGTTTTTGGGATACACTTAGGAACCGTTTTCTTTTCTTACTTTCAACAGGTTAAATATTTATATCGATCAAGTTTTTAACAATGAAATTTCTGAGAAATCTTGCTATGCTGAGGTCCTTAGACTCTATACATGCGAACATGTCAAATAAATGATGGTACTGACTTCAATATAATTTTATTCTACGTAAAGTGGTGTTTTTGACAACTTATGATAAAATTCTGAAAAAAATATAATGGACAGTTTTTTCCAAAAAAAAATTAAAAAATCGACCTAAAATTTGTAAAAAATGTTTTTCGAATTGAATATCTTGAGAACAAGGCTTTGAAATTGACTAATAATAAGACTTGACAAATATAACTCCATTAGGACGAAGAAACCATCTTAGGCACTCTCACATCCACACTAAAAAAATTAAAAAAAATTAAAACAAGGAAATTTAATTACAAAAAAAAAAACATTTATTTTGCAAATCAAAAATTCAAAAACTAGTCGGATCAAAATTCTTCCCAAAGTGAATAAAGCAATAAACTTTCAAAACATACAGAAAAGACATATGTATATCTAGATAACTTTTTTATAGATCCCTTCAGCTACCGCAGTTGTAAAAAGTGTATCTAGCCATTTTGTGTCATAATTTAAACATGACAAAAGTCAAGTTTAGAATGTTTTTTTTGTTTTTTTTTTTTAATTTTTAAATACTAAAAACAAAACCCACTCTATTGTCTGGAATTATGGCGCCTAATAAAAATCTGAATACCACCATAAAAAAAAAAGAAAAAAATACCTGCATCTAACGGATACATCTATAAATAGTGTAATATAATTTTATATCAACTAAGAAGTATTAATATTGTCATGAGACTTTTGTTTAAGAGTTCGTCGTTTATAACCGACCTATACAAATTATTATTAAAAAACCCACATCACGCGTGCAGTTTATCAATATGCAATAAAAAATAAATTAAAATAATAAAAATACAAGTGCTTGCTCCTCCCCTTTTTTCCACCCATCATATCAACTCAACCCATTGACAGAAATTAAATATTAAACAATTAAAAAATTTAACTGCCATCTAATTGATTTTACATTAAAGACTTTGTATCTATATACTTACTTTTTGTTTTTGGAGGAAAGGATCATCGGCACCGCCCCATTGCAACCGGGGATATATTAAATACTCTTCACTCGATATAACCACATGATAATAAAATAAAATTTTATTACTCATTAACTCTCTAGAAAAAAAAATTAATTAAGATCGTAAAATGGGGAAAAAAACAAAATTCCAGAAAAGTTGTATAAGTT
Source organism: Scaeva pyrastri (assembly GCA_905146935.1). Taxonomy (NCBI): domain Eukaryota; kingdom Metazoa; phylum Arthropoda; class Insecta; order Diptera; family Syrphidae; genus Scaeva; species Scaeva pyrastri. The sequence goes on along the minus strand of LR989927.1, from coordinate 20,052,306 downwards.
CTAAAATTATAACTAAAACAAATTTCCATTTAGACTTAAATCGTATATAAAAAATTCACTTTATGTAACACTGACGAAAATATAAACATAAACCTAATTAAGCTTCTTTTTTTTTGTTAGTTGTCTTTTGTCTTTTGTCATTTGACATTTCTTCTTCTCAATTTTGTTGTTGTGTTCTTCTTAAATGTCAACATTATTTTCTTCGCCATCAATCGATCTGGTTCATGACAAAACTTTTGCCCCCCAAAGTCGAATGCTGTTGTTGGTCTTTTGTATGATGGCACTTTAGGTATATATATGTGTTTTGTTTAATGGGCTTTGTTTTATGGGCTTTTTTGTGTGTACTATTGTATAATGTACATATGTTTCTGCCCACCAAGACGCGATGGGTCTAATTTTTTATTGTTTTTTATTATTAATTTAACCACCTTCACATTAATGGTTTCTTATTTGTGTTGATTTGCAGTGGCGTAGGGTCTTTACGAAGTTTAAGGGGTAAAAACACTCAATGCATACAAATTTAATGCAAAGCCGAGAATTATCGGGTTTATAATTTAAGTTTACTTAATGTCAAATCCACTTGTCAAAAAACGCATTTGTCTTTAAAAAGCAAACTTCTTTCTTCTTTCTGTTCACACTATTACCGTGTTGTCAATACTTGTAACCTACGCCACTGCTCCTGCATTGTCACTTCACGACAATCGACAACGACTTTTAGAAGTGTCTTTGAATTTTTGTATCTAATTTACCATTTCGTCCACCGCCGCCACCACCGCACCGCGCCGTTGATGATGACTTTGACGCTGATAATGATGATGGTGGTGGTCGTTGGTTGTGGTTGATTTTATTAGATTTTATTTCCTTTTTAAGAGTTTTTTCTGTTGTTGTTGTTGTTTTTATTTCTTCGACAGGAAAAAAAATGTCATAAAAACACACAATTTTCTTTCCGACACTATTTATTAGCTGATGGCTCTTTACTTCTTTAGCTTTACCTATTCCCAGCGTGTCGCTAGTCGTCTTCGATTGGCCCCTGATTCGAAATAAAAAAAAAATAAAAACATTAAAACATTTTGTTTATTTTTATTTTTCATGTTAATTTTTAATTTGAACAAAATAGGTATAGGACTTTTAATTTAGGAATCTCACTAATCAGGGAAGTCGAACAGGAGAAAGTGCATTGAGTGAGACGAAAAAATGGGAGACTTGGTCACACTAGATGTATCTACTTGTTTTTTGACACATTGGAGGTTATGATTATATTACAAATTATTAATTTTATATTCTTCAAATACACTTGGCATTCAAATACGAGAATATTTTATTGGTTCTTGTACAAGTTGGTCAAGCAATAAAAAGGTATGCAAATTATAAAAAAAATATATAGGTATAATAATAGTGACGAATTTATTTTATAATTATCTATTATTTCCATAAAAAAAAAAAAAACAGAACAAATTGTGTGGGGGTGACAATAAACAAGAATATACAAATTTTGTTCACACTTAAATTGTTAGTGTATAGTCCTTCTTGAGCGTTGACAATTCTATAACAACATACCTTACCTGTCAAACTTTCAAACCGGTCTTTCTAAAATATTGAATTTAATTGAATGCGAATTGACTGAGTTATTGTTAAAGTTGAAGATCCATTTTTATGGAAATGAAAATTATGTTAACCCATCAATTTATGTACATACATAAAATATTTTCACATGTCATTCGAATTCGAAAATATTCCAAAAAAAAAATTAATTTTTGTTTGAATCTATTTTATTAAATTAAATTGGGTGTTTTGGTTTTGTTTTATCATCTTGTTTTTTTTTTTTTTTTTTGTTCGAAGAATTTTTATTAAATTTTATGCAGATACATGAATTTAATTTTGATATTATTTGAAAATTATGCAAACACAACCTGAGCTGGATTTGTTTATTATTATTATTATTTTTTTTAAGAGGTATTTATTATGATCATGTTTTTTAATTCATTAATAGCTCATTTGGTATGAGCAAGTTTAGTGGTGTTTAGGCTTTGGACATAATCCAAATAACATGTCTAATTATTATTATGAAATGAATAAAACACACACATTTTTGGAATTTTTATAATTCTGTGAAAATAGTCTTAAAACAGCATTTTGATATACGAGTATGTATTTGTATATTGAAACTCATGATGCCTTAAAATTAGGTGTTTTACTTTCATTCGAATTTAAATAAACATAAATAATGTTAACAAAGTCGAATTAATTCAAAATATTAAAAACTATAAAGTATTTAGTATTTTGATATATTTCAATATTAATGTGACTGTTTTACTAAAAGAATTCTAATTTAAAATAATTTAATGTGGTTCGATGTTGTATATGATAAAATATTTTTTTTTTTTTGTTTGTTTTTGGTTTTCAATTAACATAATCAATCATATTTCTATTATGTGGTTGTCAGCTTAATTAAATGATTTCATTTTAAAAAAGGTTATTGTACTTTACTTATGGGGCTGTGTCGTTTGACACTTTATGACATATTGGTATTAAAGTTAAAGCACAGTCAATTAAAGAGTAGGGGGAATGATGATTCCATTAAGAAAATTAAAAAACTAAAGTGAAAAAATGACCATTTACAAAATTGATCTGATATAATTATTTTTTAAAGATCAACTTATTTTAGAAACACTTATCGCTACAATTTCAAAATTTTAAATTGATTAAGAAATAAAAAATTATTTTACCGGAAAAATAAAAAACATATTTTAACAAAAAAACTTTAAAGTTAACCAAAAATTAATTTAGAAAACAAAAAAAAAAACAACTCGAATTCCGTCTAGGATATATTGATTGGTAAAATCTAACTGAGTGGTTTTATAGTATTTTTTTTAAGAATGTTAATTCTTAAACTCATTGTTTTCAACACTTTTAAATATATCCTAAAAATTTATTTGTTAAAGTTGAACAAGCATTCTGAAACGATTTTTAAAATTTAATTCTAAATGTTTATAAAGTATGTTTTTCTTAGACGTGTGGTTTTTTAGAAGAAATAAAACGCATATTTATTAACATTATGACCATGAATTTAACTTTATTATAAAGACAAAGATTTGCCATTATGTTTTAAAAATGGTTTGAGGCCAGTAGTTAATATGTCTACTTTAAATAAATTCCAGCAGAGAGGCGTAATTTTCGACTATTTTTTTCCATCAATTGGGGCTGCATTTCAGTAATAATGCTAAATTTTCTGTTCCAAGGCATCAATCCTCTCGGGCTTATCTACAAAAAAATAGAGTCTTCGGTAAGCACAGTACGGCGGCGGCGGCTCTTAGGATGTGCATTATCCTCTAGACAAAAGCAATTATGTCGACCGAATACTGGACATACCTCGCTATGCATTACGAGAATTGAACCATTATTTTGATTATAATTTTTCACTATTTTCAAACTTTTTTCAGTAATACGTTTCTTTATTATAAAATGGCAAAATCAATTGAGCCTAAATCAAGTGACAACTGTCAAAAAGATTAATTCTGAAGAAAGTATTGTCAGATTATAAATCACACATCAAAAAAAACACCAATAAATTTGAATTTTTATGAAAAATATTGAAGTGTGTTTTTTGATTTAAAATTAACATTATATTAACATTAAAGCAATAGCAGTTATGTAAAATGTCAAAAACGACTCCAATGATTATAGTAGATCTAAGTGTTTTAATTCTCAACGATAGCCATTGTAAATCTTGAATCGATCTTGTCCAAGACTCTCGATACTCTCTGCTCTCGCTAGTCTACATAGGTTCAGCACAAAAAATTTTGATTTTGTTTTTCAAAATACTACTATGAAACAGAATATTATAGGGATTTAAAAATAGAGCTTGTTCTTTATATTCAAAGTCAGAAACTGCAAAATTTAAAATGGAAAATCTGAATTTTTGTTCTGAAAAATCTTTTCTTTTTTTATTTTTGCTGCAGGAAAGCACCGATCTTAGAGCTTTAAGTGACATTTCAAGCAAATATTTAATATATTATTAGAAAACTTATGGGAACAAATTTATATTTCGAATTTTACTAATCCCGAAAAAAATACGAGACTAATATCGAGACGAAACTGCCAATATTGTATCATTCAAGAAACTATTGAATCAATTCTCATTGCGTGGCACATCATCGGTTAAATAGTTCTACAATTCTTCATTTTTAAAAGTATTTGAAAAGTTGTAAAAAATAAGCCCTATTTTTGATTTAAGACTTTTTTCATTAACTTCTGCAGACGAACATTCAATGGGTTCTTAAATTTTCAAAGAATAGATTTTGATTCAGAGTTTATTAAATTTTTTCCTTCTAAAATCATAGAACACAAAAATGTTGGTAAAAACAAGAGTAATTTTGCTAATTTTAATATTTGTAAAAAAATTATAATATTTTTTTTTTCCTGATTCCGACTCTCTAGTGTGTACATATCATTATCATTAAAGTTGTTGTTTTTAATTTTTAATTTTTAAAATTTAAATATCTATTCAAAATGTCATTTTCAATAATTATACATTATTCTTTTTTTTAATTTCCATCAGTAATCTTAATTAGTTCGCATTAATTACAATATCAATCTATAAAACTTGACATCAATAGCATATCACTCGATCCCTTTTCTTTCATATCAAAACATAAATTCTGAGTATTAAAAAATTAAAACAAAAAAAAACCTATATAGATTACCAAGAATGCATTTTAATGGAATTCCAACACTGACCTTCGCTCTAATGGCAAACAAAGCACCAGCATACTGCCTTGTATTATATTCCTTATCACCAGCCGCCTTCTCCGTCAGATGAGATGGCCGACTGCGTCTTCTATCGACGAACAACGCGACGCACGACGAGACGCAACGTTTGCTGCTCGCTGCGGATGCATGCAACTATTTCAACATCATAATTTTCGATATCCATCACAAAGGAACCCCCATTACAATAAATTCACACAATATTATAATTATTATATTTTAGAAGCACAAGATCCGCGCTGAAAAGTGTTTTCATTTCTGAATTCTGGATTCTGGGTTATAAGATTGAAAGCTTCTCGCAAAGACTGCATCCATATCCAACCCATCCCGCTGCAAGTTGATTGTTATTGGTTTGGCCTAATTTTTGCTTGTCAAGCTCACATCTGCTTAGCATTTATTTCTTCATCCAAAAACGAACACAAAGTCATTCATAAATAATTTCTCTCAGATTTTTAATCACAACTCTAATTGGCCCTGGAGCTTGGAGCATGTGTCCTCCTCCCCCTATATACTGGCCGTATGTGTAGGTGGGTAGTTGAGTGTGTATGTATTTGGATAATCTAGCTTCTTGATCATCGAATCTTTTTTCAGGTCCAGATCCAAATTGATGCTGATGTGTGGATTGTAAAACAAGAAACGAAATCAATTAAATTCTAAACTTTAGATCCGTATATTCTTATAGCCTATCGAGGCGTCCCATAAATAAGACCAAACCTTTAGATAGGGTTATAACTCCTCATAAATTTGTTCCCACTTTTTTTTCCCTTTTGAATTTATATGTCAGCATGTCCGAAAATATGTTCATGTTTGTTTTGTTGTTGTTGTTCGTTGTTGGTTTTTGTATCTTTAAGTTGTGTGCATTTGAGGATGATGGGAATTCTAAAAGCAGAAAGTTTAATATAAAATAATTTATGTGGCATATGGATTGTGGGCAGAAGAGATTCGGTATTCTGGTGATGGATGGTAAATTGAAGGGAACGGGGAAGGAAAGCACGCCAACGGATGGACGGATATGAGGAACACATCAGTGGTAGCGATATGGGGTATGATGATACTCTACTCGATAGAGTAGAATCATTGATTGAATTCTGAATTGCGTTTTGACATTTCATATATCCCAATTCGACTTCCCTTGATGATTCTTCCTCCTCTCGCCGACCAATGTCAACCCCCCACAAGCCCATCAGAGACTCCATCAGAGACTCAAAGAACACAACACATCCAACATACATACATACATACATACAACACTCTGGGGAAAATAACGAATGTTTGTGAATATTAAAAAGAATTGAGTTAAATAATTGGATTGTATCTATAAAAATAATCGAATGTATTTCAATCTGTTTTGTTGTTTCAATTTGTGTTAGGGGCAGTTTCGGGTCGGTGTATAGGATGCGAGTATCTATCTATCTATCTATCTATCTATATCTATGTATAGGGTTTATTCAATTTTATTTTGTTGTTTTTGTTGTAAGCCTACATATAAAAAGTAAAATTGATTTGACATTGATGGATGCGGAACGAAGAAGAAACAGAGGGATGCATGGATTTTTGATTGCTTTCGAGTCTATTTGATTTTTGATGATTATGACGCCCGCCGACCGACGACGACGACGCGTCAGCAAATATAATGTTGCGTGATACGAGTTTTTCGGATTGCGTGTGTGTTTTTTATAAATTGTTTATTTTATAAATTAAAAACAACAAAACAAACACACACTCAAAATTAATTTATAAAAAAAAAAAAACAAATGATGTCCTTGGGAATGTGATGTGATGTGACTGTCAAAGGGTTTAACGTACCTGTACAGTAATAAAATTAACTATCTACATTAATTAATCCGAATTTTTCACTGCTTATTAAATTCACTTTTTTGTTTATAAATTAACTTGGATTTATCTGTTATTGTTCGAGATGAGTTAAGTAATGAATAATAAATTGTAAATTTTCGAATGATTGCAAAAACTTAATTAGTTGGAAATTATACAATCATTTATGAAATATGATTCCGTGTTTAATTCATATTTCTTCAAATTATATGAAATTATTATTTCACAGAGTAATGACTCAATATAAAATTCGAAGAAATTCTACTGACCCAATATAAAAACTACTCTTCATCAGTATAATTGCATTCCAAAGTTTCTCCGAATCAAGATAATATTTTTTTTTCTTTCTGAGTAAATACATATATGTAAAAGAAGGCTTATAAAATCACAAATGAAGACAAGGTTATTATTATTATATAAAACCCAATAAAATAATATTTTTATATGATACGAATATTCATAATGAGGGACATGAGTAATTTAATACTGTTTTGCCAATTTGATGGAATAGTATATCACTTCAGACTTAAGATTGATTGAGTAATCGTATGTTATCTAGTTTTTTAGGTCGAATTATTTAGTTTTTGCTTTTTTTTTAAGTCCGAACGAATCAATTTGATCAAGTGGATTTCTAATTCTTGCGGAAATTCAACAATCGCAGCAATTTTCGCAAATTCGACTGTTCAATTAACCCTGAATGATAAGACCTACATATGTATGTAACAATCTTTAACAAATATTTTTTTCTTAGACGAAATTATTCAAAAAACAATAGTTAATAAAAAAAGCACTCATACGCCTGAGTGAATCAAAATTGTTAATTTTTTCTGAATCATCATTTCACAAACTTGTTTGTTCCTATAAAAAGTAGTTTTGATTCTTTCAAACCTTATCTCCTTAAATCCATCAAAAAATCTTTTTTATTAGAGTGATACAGCGCCATCTATTGGACAAGTAGATAAGTAGGAATACATTTCGTATTGAAAATTTGTATACCAAAGTGTTAAGTTTGTCAATTAAAAGTTTATTTTGCTAAACACCATTAACTCAACTGAATTGTCTCCACTGTATTGGGCTTAGCAAACTGGTTTGTCTGATCCTGGGTTTTGTCAACTATAATTCTGATCTTTGCCAGATGTGCACATTTATCAACATTTTTTAAATTTTCCAGTCAATTTTATTATTTTGATATTACAAAATCTCCAAACACATTCTTAAAGTAATTTTCTGTTAAAAATTAAAGAAAATCTCAAAAACTACTGAACAGATTTTCAAACCATTTTCATCTATAACAGAGTTCCTGAAGAAGGTTCAAAAGCTTGGGGTGTCTTGGTCTACGCCATCGCTCCAGCATGAGTATGGTCAGCCACGCTGCCACTTATCATATATATTATAAATTACTACAAATGACTTTCAAAGCTCTTTGCTCATGTGACCACCAAAATTTACCGAGCTTAAATTTTTTGACAATTTCTACTAAAAGATTTCTCTTTCATAGGTCTAAAAAAAAGTCTGCTGTGGAAAATATTCTTTATCTATTTTTTATTAGACCCGAGCGAAGATAAAACGGGCCTCTAGTTTTTATATTCATTTTTTATTTTTGTATATTAATCATAGAATTTCTTACTTTCTTCATTTAAGTAGTTACATCTTCAACTTAAGTGAATGTTTGAAATGAATTTTTAAAATAAATTCAACAAATATTACATTGTATGTAAATGTGACAGTCTGGTTGTAAGGCTGTTTTTTGCTCAGTAAAAACAGAACAGCTGAACGGATTTGGATGATATTTGACACAAAAAAGATTATAGTCTAGAATAGCACAAAGGCTTTTTACCTCGGTAAAATTGATAGTTTCCATGGGATAGATTCCTTTTAATTTTTTCAATGACTCCAAAACGACAGAACGGATCTGGGTAAAATTTAGCACAGAGATATAAATGATCAGACTTTTGACTCCACTCAACTTTTATCTCAAAAATAATATTAATATAATGTGATTTTGTATTATTATCTATTTATCCTGAGTGACGCCGCGCCGCCGGGACGAGTCGCTAGTAATTAATAGAGTATTTTTTTCAAGACAAAGCCTACTCTTACGGACTGTTTAAAATACCTTTCTTCTTCTAGAATTTGGATTTTTTAGAGAACTGAATTAGGTACACTTTTTTATTACTGCATATTTCTCAAAAAATCCAAAATTTTAGTATAAGGTCTTCATAAGCTGAGAAGTTGATGATGTACATAAGTATTCACTTTTTTAAACGTTATTTTTTATACATTTTAGAAAAAAATCACTGACTTTGTGAAAAAATTTTACATTTTTTTAGAATTTCGAAATATTTTGCAAATAAATTTACCTTTTAATTTTTTTCTAAAATTTTTATTGCAGTAGTGGCCACTAAGAACCTACCCCTTAAAAATGTATATGGTTTAGTTTTTAAATTTAGCATTGTATATCATTTTTTGTTTCTTAAGTTGTTCCTATCGGTAAAGGTGTTTAAAGACTCATGCATGCTTTTTTCTTCCTTTTAGGTCTTCTATTTTCTCATCTAGAACATACTTACTTATCCGCTTAAATTTCTAAATGTTTCCAAAATTATCTTCCCTCCTGTATAAAAACACAAAAAATTCCATAAAATCAATTAAAAACCAAAATAAAAAAATAATTGTTTTTTTTTTTAATTATTTTGAAATAATATTACTTTATTTCGAGTTTTAGGTTTTTTTTAAGTATATTGGATTTCCTTCATCAATGAGTTCCATCTGTTTTTGTTTTTTGTTTTTTATAATTAATATTAATAATAATTTTAATAATAATAATAGTAAACATATTATAATAGCGTTTTGTTTTACTTTAGTAGTTTCTGTTTTTTTGTTTTTTTATATTACAATTTATTTAATACCTACACTATAATACATATCACAAATATATTTTTTTTTTATTCTCTTTCCCATTTATGTATTTACATAATTATGCATTTTTTGTTTTAATTTATTTTTTTATTTTCAATAAAGAAATTACATACATATACATCATCATGCTTTTTTTTAAATTAATAAATTATATCTTTTTACATTTTTCTTTAAGTTTTTTTTTTCACTATATAAATATTCAAAATGGCTGCAGGTTTTATTTTCATTTAATATAATTGTGTTTGCTACATTTTTTTTGTTTTTATTTTTTTGTTATGAATATATTTATTTGTGTTATAATTGTTTTTTTGTTTTTAATTTTATAAACTGTACGAATTTAGACAAAAATATTTTGTTTGTTGATGATGTTTAGAATAAATGCATTCGTGTAAAACGTGAGAATTGTTGTTTTTAATTTTTTGTTAATATATTATTTTCTGTGTTGTTGTTGGTTTTTTAAGTTTTTGTTTTTTTATTTTTCATATCTTGTTTCGAAAGTGTATATAAATATTTTGAAATACATTTTTAGTTTTAATCTTTTCATATAACTATATGTTGTAGGTATTACAAGTTTTATAATTATTTTATCTTTTTTTTTTTAATTTACATAGTTGAATTTATTTATTTATGTACGTTTTTTTTTTAAATTTTAATAAAGAATCAGGTTACCTGTGTTTCCTGCATTGCATTGAGAGTTTTACACTATTTTTTAATATATTTTCTTGTAGGTTTTTATATTTTTTTCTTTTTAATTTTTAAAATTTTAATGAAAAATGATTTGAATAAAAAACAAATAAGGTACAAGGTGCTTTGGGGGGTTGTTATTTTTATCTAAATTCTTAAGTTTTTTGTTATTTTATTAAAATTTTGCATAAATTGTTTGTATATAAAAAAAGGCAGTGCATAGGATCGATATGGATAACTCACTTAAGAGCAAACAGTTAACCTCTACTATTGATAGAATGGAATTTAAAAAATCACGAAAATAAAACTGAAACAACCTTGTACCATTTTTTATAAAATTTTATGTAAAAAACAAAATATAACAAAATAAATAATGTAATTAGAAAAATTCTAAAAATGTGTGAAATTATTTTCATTTTTTCTATTAAATTTATTTTTATAGTTTTAAAAATTATATATTTACAATTTCTCACTCAGTCTATATTTTTATAATAAATTTTTAATTGCATTTTCTTTTTTTCTTAATGGTATTTTTAATATTTTTTAATTTAAGTAGGCATTTTTTTGTTTCTGTTTTTTAAATATAAATTTAGTAGCACGGAACTTTGAATATTTCACTTTCATACAGTATGTTTTTCTGTTTTTTTTTTTATTTTTATCTTTTTTTTTAAGTATATGTATTTGACAAGAAAGACAGGAAAAAAATATAAACTACAAAATATAATGTACAGGAAAAACGATAAAAAAGGACACAAACTCGATGTAAAGGATATAACTTTAAGAGTTTAATGAGCATAAATAAGGAAACAATTTATTTACCCTTATCGGTTTCTGTTATGTTAGTTTTTTTTTTTTCGTTTCTTTTTTTTTTTTTTGCTTGCTGTCACAAGTACCTACACTTTTGAGGATTCAAACCTCTTCCAGATACATACATATACTATACATACATTCATAAGTATATACAAAAATAAGAAGGATTATCGATTTTCAATAAGGATTTAGGACACACAAAATACCGATACACGTACTTCCTGCATGTTTGTGTATGGAGTGGACAATCTTTATAATGTATGGCAATGCAGAGTTATTATAATATCAAAAAATAAATTCACAAAAAAAAAACGGAACAAAGTTAGGGTCACAAGACAAAAAGGGAACCGCATACAAAGATACCAACAAAAAGCACACACACACAAAGAAGGGAATGTTACTGGCTATGGCTCATTAACTTGCTTAGAGGGTGAAGTGCACTTAAGTAAAATATGACCTTTAATAATTTTACCCTGGTGTTTCTTGTTACTGTTTTTCTTTTTTTTTTTAAATAATTTTATTTTAAACTCAGGTAGAGCAAGTTCCTTTTCCTTTTTCTTTACCTTAAACTTGAACTTATTGGTTTTCATTGTACGGACACAAGGATTTAAAGACCAACAACAACAAAGTTGCCACAAGAAATGGTTTTAAAAAAGGGATTTAATGTGTAATGGATACTTTGCAAAAAGGGGTTCTTATTCATGTTGAACTAAATTCAAAAAAAAAAAAAAAATATGAATACGAAAGTCTGCAGATTTTGTTGTGAATTATGATTTTGAATTGGTGTTGTTTTTCATCTCTTTTACTCTTTCGTTTTTTTTTTTTGTATGTATAAGTTTGACTCGGAAATAAGGTATAAGAAATATTTTATATTCTGGCTTCTGGCTTCTGTGACATTTGATATGTCATTTTGATTTTTACATCTGCTCGTTATAGTGCGGTTCAAGATGGGTGTCAGTTTAAAATGACAATAACTCTATAAAACATTTTCCCCCCGAGGGAAGAGGTTATACGAGTCACTGAGCTATTAAGAAAACAATATAAAAATTTATTTTTTTTAAAACCTTTCTTTTAAAGTCTATGGCTTGAGGTGGAAATAAAAAGTGATAGGTATGCAATAGCTTAACGTTAGATCTTATGTTTCTCAATCGATTCGAAAGGAATCAATTCAAGAATTAAAGTGATGGTTTCGAAATTCCCAAAGGATATAGCCAAATTCTTACAGTTTCAATGATCACTTAATTGAGGCTGAGTTTTTGCTTAATTTCTCACGATTTTGATGATTTGGTCGTTTTTGAAAATGATTTTGAACTGAAAGAATATAAGTTGAAAAATATTGTTAAATGATTTAATTTATTCGACTTTTCTTTTTTTTTTACTCCTATGATTTCTATTATTTGAACTTCCCCTCTCCCTTCTTGGTTTTCAGTAAATATACATACATATACGATACCCTTGAAAATTTTCTGTCAATACCTGTTCGACAAATAAATCACGAAAATCGTCATACCAAAATTTTGCACGAAATTTGACAACACGAAATCAAATTAAATCCCTCATAATTAGTTTCAAACAAAATCACCCCTTCTCAACTTCAAACTCTCAAAAATCTTTATTATACACAAATAAGAAAAGGACCTAACATTGAGAAAGAGTTACATACATGTGTGTATCTTTTCCTCGAATGTAAAAGTATTGAATGTTTTATGTAAGGAAAAAGTTTAAGATTTCCATACAATCTTTTTTTTGTAGAAGGATGCTTTATCTACCATTTTTTTACTTTCAAAATAAAACCAATAAATCATCATTTTAGAACCATAAACGAACAAATAAAAATGAACCATACCTACATTTCGAAAACCATTAAATCTGAAAAAATAATCCCTTTTCCGTCAATCAAATCTTATTATTTTTTATGTATGTGTGTGAATATGAATAAGATTTCCCATGTGTCGAAAATATCCCTTCTAACTCACTTTCTGTCTATACTTTTTTTCTATCTTAAAATTCCCTTAAGAACACAAAAATCTGGTTAAAAACAAAAAAAAAACATCTTTCTCTCTCTATAAATCCCATTTCTAACCTAAATTTAAAAATTAAGACAAAGATTTCATTTAAATTCATCTTTAAATACATTTTCCAAATAAGATGGTATTTTTATTTTTACCTAAAAACAACAAAGAAACAATGTTTATTCGCTTAAGAAAAAGCACTCACTCTCTCCCTTAATTTTTTTCATTAACACAATAAATTTATTATTCTTCTTTAATAACAATAACAAAACAAAACAAAAATGGGAAACAAAAAAAAAACTTTATGTAAGTATTCCCTCAATTTAACTAAACGCTTTAGGAGCTTGTATGAGTTGTTTTTATTGTTGTTGTTGTTTTTGTTTTATTAGAGATTTGCTGATGCGTAGGAAGAATAAGAAGAAGGCCTGCGGTTGGATGATATACGATATAGAAAAGACCCAAAGAAACAACATCTCTGTTTTCATTTGACCTAAATTAAACTAAAGAAGATATTGTATCTATAGCTATTCATACACAGTTACAACACAACACATCAATCTCGCGTTGATACCTACATTTATATAATGTTGCACTTTAATTACAAATGTTTACAACTGATAAGACAGACAAAAAAAAATACTCAAAAATAAGATACATCAACCAAAAACCATTAAAGTGGGTTCGTATTAAAGATACAAAAACACCCTCAAATTGAAATTCGAAAGACATAGATAGATTAATTAATTGTAATCAGCACCACTTTTTTGTCATATATGTATCTATAACTAATTTTTTAGGTAAAGTTTCTCAATTTGTCCTAAATTTCATTTGTAACTGTAAATGAAAAGTATCTAACAATATAGACAATAATGTATCTTCTATCGAATTGAGTGGAAAACACCCACTTACACATAATTCTACTCGTTTATCTTATTGTGTTCGGCATTTGGAACAAAGAATCTTTTATACATACATTTGGAAAATGTTCTTTGGCTAAAGTAGGTTTAGATATAGAGGTACAAGTCGTGTAGGTAAGGTATATGGGGAAAATGAAAAACTCCAATTAAAACGTGTTTAGTTTTTTTTTGTTTCTTCTGTATTTCTAAATTAATGATTCGAGGGCAAAATAGATAAAGATATAGAAACAAAAAAATGTATATGAACTACTTACTTCATGTGGTTTGTCTTTAGTTCTTTATATTTAAGTAGGTGAGATGAAGTGACAAAAGTATCTTTTTTTATAAGGGAATTCGGTTCAGTCAATATTTATGCTGTATCAATTCCAAGAAATAAATATTTCATTAATTAATGACCATAGACAGATATGCCAAATCCTAATTCCAATATTTCCAACGAATCTCTCGAAACAAAGATAGAACCCGTTTGTTTAAGAAAATGAGAAGTAACCTTAAACTCTTGACTAAGAAAATGACAAACTTCAAACATAATGAAATCGAACTGGATACTGCAACTATATGTATATAGGTTCGAAAAGTCTCCAAAGCCTGATCTTCTCTATACTTAAGGATACTCTGCAAAATTGGTCAAAGACCTGAATTTTAAGTGGAACAATTAAGTTCCTAAATTCTTATGGAATTGATAATGAATTTTAACTCGAAAGGATGTAACTCAATTGACAAAATTATTTTTCTCGCCTTATTTCTTCAAAAAAGGATTCAGAAATTATGAACCTGTCCCAAAATTTCTTCTAATTGCTCTTTTAACACAGATGCAAGAATCTTAAGTTTCTTAAATCTTTAAATTCAAGATAACTTTAAAGTTTAAACTTTAAATTCAATGGAAGCAAAATTAAGTCTCAAGTTGTTGGTTAGAAAAAAAAAAAACTCCTTCCTTTTTTATTTTTGTATTATTTTACTTCCTTCTTCCTAAGTATACGGTAGCATGACGAGTGCAATTTTATTTTTTTTTTTTCATTTTTTGTCACAAAATAAAGAAAAAAAAATTTAAACTCCTTGTGAAAAGGACTCTACATATACCTAAATGTATGTATGTATTTTGTTTTAGCCTTTCCTTGAAGTGTATCGTCGTCGTCGTCGTCATCGTCTTCGTGTCGTTCGTCTGTTTTATTGATTTTGAATTTATATAATCTTAAAGAGGAATTTTCAAAATGCAATAACAAGAACAAAACACAAGGACTTTTATGTCATTGCACATTTCTATTGTGCATTGGAATTGTATACATACTGTAGTATAAATGTATGTATTTTCAAAATAATTTATCGATCGATGCAATTTGGAAAAGTAACCCACCTACATACTTGTACATACATATACATACATTGAATTTCTCTTCCTAACTTGATAAGATATAAATTTAATACTCAACTCATGCTTCTATACATAGCAAGGATCTAAAGAGAAAAGAAGGACCTTTATATGTACATATGTATATACTTATACAGTATGTATGTACAAATAATGCAATTTGATGAAACTTCTCGAAAGTCATAGGAATATACAATTTCAATGCCTTTAATTTGATTTCAAGGAAAATAAAAATAAAAAGGGAAAAAGGGGAGTTTTTTTTCTATGTGTAAGTAATGCATTATATGTACATAAGTATGTAGTTAAAGTTGTTGTTTCTTTTTATGTAGGTATATATAAAAAGTCCTACCTACTTGTTTATTTTTTGAGAGGGCGGACCACCCTACCCCTTGTGAATTAAGTTTCTTTTGTAAATTTAAGATTAAAGGGAATATGAATGTATGTAGGTATAAAGCTTCTTCAACAACTACTGGCAACTGGCAAAACTGAAGGCGTCACTGTCAACGTGTCAAAGTGGGTTGGGAATTTTTGTTTATAAGGATTAAAGAGCAAAATACAAGTCGTAGTATTATATTCGTTATGGGAATAAATTAAATGGCATCTGTTTCAAGAACTTCTGTTTATAGAACTTTAAGAACTGAAGGCGTTTGAGGGTACCCAAAGGCATTTTCATGAATTAAAGTAAAAATACATAACTGAAATTTATAATAATTGGTAATAGAAATTGGATGGAAATATGTATGTATGTATGAAATCATCTGTAGAGGAAAATTATGGACTGAAATTGTATAATGAAGTCTCATTCCTGGAGTTCTGTTTTAAGGACTTTTGAATTTGAATTTTGGTTCTTTAGTATAATGTGGCTTGGACATGGACATCTTAATTTTAAAGCTTATAGATTTGAGTGTCGAAGGTGGTGAGTAATTTGGTAGTTTTTTTTTTCCTTCAGAAAAGTTTAAGTTTTAACACTTTAAATGCAAAATATTGACAAGGAATTAGAAGTTTTTATTATGACCTAGTAGCAAAAAATCAAAATGACTTAATCATTGCAAGTGGCTGACAGTTTTGAACATGTTTTTTTCGAAAATGAAATTTTGTTTACAAATTTAGAAACATCTTCAACGCATTTTTGAGTTCGAAATATTTTCTTTTTTTGACAGAAATCTTAGTCACCTAAATTCTGGCTTTAAAGTAGAAGAACATGAGATTTTTTTCACTTTATAAATAAATCTTACAAGCTTTCTAAAATATTCACGTTTATTAAGTGAGTTGACTTTTGTGACTCGTCAAATGTAAAAATATGTCAAAATAGGTAAACATTTTTCTAGAGAACATAAAACAGGAGCTAACAAAGTGAAATTCACTCGTTTTTTCCCAAACGAAAATGTGACATTAGAATTTAGGTTATGCCTCATTTCCATGAACGTCAAAATATTTTTTCTTTTTGCATTTTTATGACATACAATTGATATAAAATAACAAAAATACTGACATTCTTGTCGTTCGTGCAAATGACACATAACTCTTTTATTTCTTTTTATTTGTTGTTATTTCGTTAAAATGTTGTTAATTCCTTTTGTTTCGCAAATGAAATAACTTTCCATGGGAATTTTTCATTGTTGTTTTTTTTTTTTGGTAGTTGCATTTTTTGAGACCAATTGGGTTTTTAGTTAAATTTTTCACTTGATGAAATTTATTCATTCTTTAATGGATTGTGTCATGAAAAGATCAAGTGAAAATATTTTCAAAATTTTGTTAAAATAAGTTCAGAAATTAACTTCACATGAAGGTTTACTTATTTTCGAATCAAACCCCATTTTTACGATTGTAAAGTCGAAATGAGTTAAATTTGAAATTTTCACAAACAATTTTGTTCTACCATCAAAATTTCCTTATTTCCTTAGTCTTTTTTTTTGTTTTTGACAGCATTACACACCTTTTCGAAGTATATACTAATTAAAAGTTCAATGTCAAACAACCTAATTAGAAATTCAGTCAAATAATACGACGAAGATGCTCAAATGTGTCCTCAAGTGCGAAAGCCTTTTACACTTAAGTTTATGTAATTAAAAATTATTCACTTCGCTTAACTCAAAGAAAAAAAAAATTCTGATAAAAGTGTAAACTGCAGATAGGAGTAAGGTAAGGAACTTTGCCATTTTTCCCTTCTCAAAAAGGATTTGAATTTTAATTTAAGAGGAAAAAAATAAATATATAAATAAATAAAAAATAAGATAATTTTTACATTTCACGAAGGAAATAAACTTTTACTTTAAATTTGCTCTGTTTGATTTTGTTTCAATTTATTTTTGAAACTTCAAGAGTAAATGACGTAATGAAAGGAAAGTGTCATAAAGGTGTGTCAATACTGAATTTTAAACTTCGTTAAGAAACACATTCTAGAGGCTAATTTTTGTTCCTTGTATTTTTTGCGGAATTTTTCATGTGAAACCAAAAACTTTCTCCAATTTCCTTTTTTGACATTTTTTTTTTATATTTTTAAAAAATAAATTAAAAAAAAAATTAAATTAATCACTGGGAATTTGTGTGTCCTTTTTGATTTTTCGAAATACATATAAATATCCCCCCTCGAAAATCGATAGGAAAAAAATACTTTTTTTTTTAAATAGAAAATTTTCTTAAATTCTAAAATTTTTCTGTTTTTTATGGTTTTGAGTTTCTTACTAAATATACACAACTTACATTGAATAGAAAAAGCTATTTACATACATACGTGTTTTTTTAGGTTTTCTTCTTTTTTTTCGTTTTGTTTTGTTTTACACACGACAGAGCATAATGAAGATAGAGAGATAGCGAAAGTGTGTGAGTTTGTATATATGGGTATATAAGTATGTAGGTGTGTGCTGCTAAACTGCAACTACTCATATATATATAAATATTTTATATATTATGTAAAATGACTGCGCTTCTGCTGCTGAATTTACAGTTAACACTACTTTTAGCTGTTTTGTTTAAAATTGTTGAATGCCACGCGTCCAGCGCTGGGGGTGGTTGTGGTGGTGATGGTGTGGGTTTGTCGTTGATGATGGGGATAGTTTTCCATGGGAGCGAGAGCCTATACCAAATACGCCTGCACATGCTGACCTTGCTGTTGTCCTGGCTGTTGGATCTGTTGTTGTTGCTGGGACTGCTGCTGTTGTTGCTGCTGCTGTTGTTGCTGATGGGGCATTGTGGAACTGGAGCTGCTGCCCGATGACTGTTTGTGGTGATGGTGCTGTGGCGCTTGCTGTTGTGGCCGCCATGTTTGAGCCTGTGGCTGATGGTGGAGTTGCTGCTGTTGCTGCTGCTGTTGCATCACCCGGTGGAGACTGTTGGCAGTAGGATGTGGTGGCGATGGTGGCGGCATCATCATCATGTTCTCATTGTCGAGCGTTGAGTAATCGGAGTCGATGCTCGAATAGATGTGCTCGGATGGTGGACGACCGCTGTAGGCCTGGTTTTGATGTTGCTGGTAGTGGGCGTGTGGGTGGTGGAGAGTGTTGGCGTGGGAGGATAGTTCGCCTGGCGCCCCACGTCGACTGGGCCGAGGACTGGGTGTGGCGGTCGTTGCGGAGGAGTAATTGGGATCCTCGCCATCAGGACAATAAGCTGGTGGGGGTGCCTGACGGTAGAGGATGCCAGGACTGGCGGGCTGTTTGATTCGCTCGTGGTTGTGGTCGAGGGTGTAGTTGTTGCCGCGGTAGGGGAATTCAACTGGCAGGGCGTAGCGGAGTTTCTCCCAGAAATGGCGATCACTTCGTCGGATTCGATGGACAGCTGTGGTCTTCAGATACGGTAGCAGTTCTATGTCGGATTCGGCCTCGAACAGGACCTCGGGCTCCTCGATGATGACAAGTTTGTGGGGTCTTCCACGCAGACCGTCATGTATGGCACGTCGCAGCTCACATCTCGACCACTCGGTTTGAAGGAAGTTCCTCGAGAGCAGAATCACAACTCGTCTCGAGACTCTGGTCGCTTCGAGGAGTTGGTAGTGTGTGGCGTCGTGGGTGAGATCGCGGTGTTGCAGGCAGACTCGCAGAGGTGGACGGCCAGTTTCGAGCTCCGAGACCAGGTGTGTTGCCACGAATTCTGAGTCCTTGGCCGAGTGGAGCAGAACGGCATCGTATAATTTTTCTGATTCCTCACATCGGGGTCCGAAAACTCGAACTCCATAATGGGAGAATAGCCAGATTCTAAGTGACTCTCGGAAAACAAAAATCACAATCACCACCACCAGGAGGAATATCAGGGCGAGGGCAGCAGCCAGAAGTGGAATGTATGGTTTGGGAATGCCATTTTGGAGCATCGAACCTCCAGCGAAGTAGTCTGTGCAGGCTGATGTCGCGTTAAAGTCCAAATCACGCTTGATGCCACCCTCCGCAACGCAGAAGATGTCCTGTGAATCTTGGACGATGACGGCATTGTCGGCGACGTAGACGGTCATCTCTTGAAGGAACTTACACCGACAGGTCCACTGATTTCGGCCGAGTGTCAAGGCTCGCATTTGCTTGAACTGAGGCAGTTGCAGTTGCCAGATGGGAATCGTTATGAGGCGATTTCCGTCGATTCTGAGAACCTGTAGCGAGGTGAGTGGAGCCAGGGTCGTATTTTCAATGTGAGTCAGGAGGTTGTTCTGAAGATAAAGCTCTTTCAACTTGGTCAATGGCTCGAACTCGAAGCCGAATAAAATTTCCAGTTTGTTGTCCTCCAAGTGGAGAATCTGCAGATTGAGGAGCCCTTCGAATGTGCGATTCTGGATACCCATTACTTGGCTGCCATTGACAAAAAGTTGCTTCAGATTTCGCCGCCCCAGAAATGAGTGACTCTCGAGAATCGGGAAATTATTACCATCGAAGTAGACAATGCTCGAATCCATGGGGACACGATTGGGCAGCTCGATGCTTCTCATGCCACCACAGTCGACGACATTTTGTGCCCAAATTTGGTCATGGTAACAAGTGCAGTTGTTCGGGCAAGTCATTTCACAGACGCATGCATCCAGATCGCAACAATGGCACAAAGCAAAACAATGAGATTCGTACTTACA
The DNA here is from genome assembly GCA_905146935.1 of Scaeva pyrastri. Taxonomy (NCBI): domain Eukaryota; kingdom Metazoa; phylum Arthropoda; class Insecta; order Diptera; family Syrphidae; genus Scaeva; species Scaeva pyrastri. The sequence goes on along the minus strand of LR989927.1, from coordinate 20,031,951 downwards.
CAGAAAGTCGGTCTGATCGAGGGTGGCCAATGGACGAACTGGCGCCCCACGAGCGTGCGGCATGATGCACTCGATGTTGGGCAGATCCATTACCCTCGGATGCTGGCGGGTGGTCATGTTGTTGATTCGTTGCAGCCAATCCATGGAGCAGTCACATTCGAAGGGATTGCCTCCCAAATAGAACTCAGGCAGGGGCTTGGTCGGTGGCACTGGGGCTACACGCAGCGTTTGCAATTGCAGCTTATTCAGTGCATTCGCATAGAGATCCACGCGGGCGAGGTTCGTTTTGTCGACAAAGGTGTTCGGCTGCACATTGCTAATCAGGTTGTTGTTGATGAAGACCAGCTCGATTGTGTTCGGCACCGACATCGGGCCGATTTCCGTGATGCGATTGTGGCTGGCGTCGAGGGTTTTCACGCGAATCTCCTCCTGGAGCTTGTAGTAGTTGCCCAGCGCCTCGATGTAGTTTCCATGCACGTCCAACCACTTCAAATTGCTCGGGATGAAGGCGTAATCGAACCACACCAAATGGTTCTCCGACAGATTCAGCCAGAGCAGGGACACCAGAGTCGCGAAGACCCCATTTATGTCCGAGAGGAAGTTCCTGTCTAGCCGGATAGCTTCCAATTCGAAATTCTTGTCGAAGGAACCCCTCTCGATGCTCTGGATGCGATTTTTGGCCAAATTGAGCACACTCAGGCGCGGCAAATCGGCGAACATGCCCACAGTTATGTTCCCGATCTGGTTGTCTATCAACCTCAGGCCGGTCAGTTGGTGCAGATTCATGAAGCTGTTGTTGTCGAAAGTTCGTATCTGATTTTCACCCAAATCGAGGGTTCGCAACATGGCCAAATCCTGCAGGGCACTTGGGACTTCATTCAACTGATTCGAGCTCAAGTCGAGCTCCTTCAAATCGGAGCAGTTCTTGAAGACACTCGGCTCAATGACACTAATTAGGTTATTGTTCAAAGTCAACTTTGACAGCACGTAAAGCCCATTGAAGAGCTTGTCGTTGAGGGTGTGCAGTCGATTCTCGGCCAAATTCAGTGTGTGCAGGTTGTACAGGGGCAGAAAGGCGTTATCTTCAATGTTCCCAATGGAATTGTTGCGAAGATTCAAAATTTGCAGGAAGTAAAGCTCCTTAAATGTGCGATAGTCGATTCTCGTCAGAGCATTGTGAGCTAGATTCAAGACTATGAGTCGTATCAAGCCGGCAAACGTGGTGTTGTCCACGTGATTGCTCGTCAATTGGTTGCCCGACAGATCCACCACCAGAAGCTGCTCCAGACGATGGAACAGGCCCTTTGGCAGCTCGTACAATTCATTGTTCTGCAGGTGGATTTCGCGGAGTTCCTTGGAGCCGGCAAAGAGCCCCTCCGGAAGGGTCTCCAAGTGGTTGTTGCTCAGATTGACTATTCTCAGGGAACTCAGTCCAGCCAGAGCTTCCCCGGATAGCTCGGAAATGTTGTTGTGTTGCAGATTGAGGTGCTGCAGCCTTCGCAATCTCGAGATTCCCCAATTCTCCGAGATCGATCGCAACTCATTGAAACTGGCATCCAAAATTTGCAGCTCACTGCCCCCATTGCAGTTCATATCGGTGATGCCCAGATTCTCAGCCGATCGAATGCGATTTTTGGTCAAATTCAAAACCTGTAGATTCCCCACTGGGCAGAGGAAACCGGCTGGCAAGGCTCGAATGTTATTCTCGCTCAAGTCCAGCTCCGTCAGCTGTTTCAGGCCAATCAGGGAATCCGGAAAGAGCTCCAGAGTCTTTCCCGGTCCCCAATCGGCATTCTTGGTATTCACTGCCAGAGTCTTTACAGCGCTCAAGCCCTCGAAGGCATTATTGGGCAACTGCAGGAGCTTACAGGCCTCCAGCCTGAGCTCGTCTAGTGTCTGGAGCCTTGCAAACGAATTCTGGGGCAACTGGCTCTCGAACAGGTACAATTCGCTGCACTTGATCAGCAGCTGGTTGGCTCCATCTGCCCCTTGCAAATCGAGCCCTGTCCGCTCGATCGTTCGCAACTCGCAGGTGACCGATGTGGTTCCGTTGTACTCCCAGGAACAGTGATTGCCGGACAGAATTGGCGAACCCGTTATCGAGGCGTACATGCTGCCCTCGTTGGCCGCTGAGATTGCAGCACAACGAAGTCCCAACAGGACAATAATTATCGCGACCGTTTGGAAGGATTTTTCCATTTTTATCATTTTATTAATATTTTTTATTTAGTTTTCACTATTTTTTGTTTTTATTCCAAAAACTTAAATTATAAATCTAAAATTAAACACACACAACCTGGCGAAAGGAGGTTTGTTTAATTACTATTTTTTTTTTGTATTTTTTCACTCAAGGATGAGGCTTAAAACTCATTTTTCTTCTAACACTTCTTTCATTTTCATATTTGGTCACTGTATGTTTTGGGGGAAATTTTGGAACTTTGAATTTTAAAAATCGAATTTTAAAACTTTACACATTTTTTGCCAAAAACATATTTTTTCTCTCTCATTGAACAGAACATAAACACTTTGCCTACATCCTTTTTTTCACTTTGGTTTTTTCGCTTAGTTTAATTTTTATTTCGCTTTTGAATTTTTTGAATTTTTCACTCACGACGAACTTCAAGATTGAAAAGAAAAAAAAAGAATCTATCTTTTTGTATTGACTGAGGAAGGAAATGAAAAAACAAAAAAAAATATCTATCACTCCCTAAATTCTTGGTAGATACAAAACTGAATGTGAATGAAACTCTCAGATACTATAGCTAGGCACTGAGACTGAGACTGATACTGACTATGAGACTATACTATAAAACCCGTTTTTTTCTAACAACCGAACGTGAAGACAGTACACGTCCTTTACGATCAACGCTCGAACTCGAACTGATGTGATTCGGAAAATCGTCCAAGAGTTTGTAAAAATGGTTCTTTTTCATGCTGGCAGAGGGTTGAATTGGGCGCTCGAGTGGGATGGGAGATAGTTCAATGGATTTTATGTGGAATACAGTGAGATATTTTGTGCTCTTTGTGCACGCACACTTGGGTACATTTGCGGGCAAATGGATTGGATTTTAGTTTCAGAACTCAACGTTATGGAGTTAAATGGCGCTGGTGTTGTTGAAGAAATGCGGACATGCGTTCTCTTGAGATGTTCTCTCGATTTTAAATGAAAAGAAAAAAAATTGTATCTCAAAAATTTTATTTGTGAAAAGTATCTTTGGAATGAGTTTGAGGAATTTGATGGGTTTGGGTTTTTTTCACTCTCTCTCTCTCCGTCTCTCTCTCTCCCTCTTTTGAGAGAGGAGAGATAATAATGTTGTTTTCATAGGATTTTCCTAGTTTTTTATTTTTGTTTTTCAAATACGGAGAGAGAAAAAGAGCAAAATTGTATCTCACTCATTTTATAAGGGTACTTCACTTTGAAAAATTATTATCATCTGATTTTTGTTATATTTCAGTGATGCATTTTGGATCAATTCAGTCTGGGGTTTTTGACTCTGGAAGCGGTGTCATGCTGCTCTTGGGAGAAACAGATGCACATAGATAATTTTCACGTAAACGTGGGTGGATTTATTTTCTTCGGAATTTATAGTTGTTTTTTTTTTCAGTAATGGTGATAAGAAAAAGTGATTTATTTTTAAATGTCTCCATGAGTTTTGTATTGCAGATTGGCTTTTTTATATTTTTATAATTTAATTCAATCTTATTTAATTAAAAATTATTTATTACTTTTCACTTTTTTTAATTTACTCTAGACTTGTAATGGATCTAAATATTTTAGGATATAAGAAACCAGCCTTTAAAATTAAACAACCGTTTCAACTTCTATTATTTATAATATTTTATTCTAATTTTGAAGAATAGCTTAATTTCTGTTTACTTTTATTCATTTATATAATTGATATTGAAACAGGAATTTGGTCCTTCAGAAATTTAAGTCAGCTAAATTTATTTAAAAAAAAAACAGGGTTAAAAGTGTTAACATATCACTTTGTGGTATTCCATATAAACTCAAAAAAATTGTTTTTATAGCTTTTTTCAAAAATTATAAAAAAACTAAAATCGAATGACAGACAAAATACTTAACATACCACAAATCCAATAAATGAAGCTCATTTTTTAAAGAACGAAATTATTTTTGAAGGTATTTTTTAGCTGGAAAATTAATTTGTGACATCATACGAAGTATATTTAGCTTTACAACGAGTTCTTTCAAAAGATATCAATAAAGCAAGATTAAGTAAAATTTATTAGAACTCAAAATAGAAGACATTTTATTGACTTTCCTGGGATAAAGGATTAAAAAAAACAAAGTATTTTTTATCTTATTCGGACAACTTTATTAGAATTTATTTTTGGGATTGATGGGAGATGAGCGGTTCTCAAAATCGTCGAATTATGACTTTTAAGTTTCCTCTAAAGTGACAAATGACACTTAAAGTGCATTTTTTGAGCATTAATGAATTTAATTTTTAAAGAACCAAGAATTAGAATTTAAATCCTCTCCCATGAAAAAAAAAAAAACATTTCTTACCAAATCTGAAAATGTCCTACAAGATTTTGAAAATGAAAAAAAAAAACGAATTTTTGAAGGAAATAAGGTTTTCTATATAAATCAGAAAAAATTTCATCACAAATAAAATTTAAAAAAAAAATAACCCAAAAAATAAATTTATCATTGATTTTCATTTTGAGTTAAATTTCTATTGATTTTGGATATTTTTTCAATTTTTTATGATGAGGTATAGAAAATTGATAGAACGCAAAAAATTTTGGCCGAATTACTTTTGACATTTTGAATTCTGAAAGGTTTTTGTTTTCAGAATACCTACCCGGAATTAAAAATGTAAAATTAAAGACCATTTCACAAAAGGGATCAAAAAACAATTGTTCTAGGTACTGACAAACAAAAAATTAATGACATTTTTCAAAAGTATGCGAGAATTTAAAAAAATGAAGACATAAATCCCATTTAATTAAAAAAAAATCTCAATTGTTCAAAAAAAAATTCTAAATCCCTGTTGATTGAAACATTCATTCGAATCACTTTATTTTTTGTGGTTGATAAAATCATCATCATCATCTAGTTTCTTCCACAAAATCTATCGCGATGTTCAACAACCATCCGGCACCATGCTGGGAGCAGTGAACTGTACCGCTACTATATACCCTTCTTCGATTAGGTAAAAATTGATTTTCATAAAACACCCCCCTCCACTGTCTGTCACGAGACCGAGCAGCAGCCGACCGGCAAAACGCAACAGAAAATCAGCGAAAAAGGGTTGTTTATTGTTTTTCTTCAAAGTGTTATGTATGAGTATGGATAAAACTGTATCATACTGCAACATGTTGTTTCAAATTAATAACAATACAACATTTTTGTATTCAACTTGTCAAAGTGAAAATGAAAATTGAGTGCAAAATCTACTACAAATTGTATTTTCACTCAAACTTTTAAATAAGAGAATTCTCATAGTCTCATGGTCTCATAATACGAAATTCTCTTTATACAAAAATTAACCTGTTTGACAGAGTTTTGAGTGGAATTCATAATAATTTTGTATTTTAGAGTTTTTTTTTTCTGAAGAAATCGATATAACTGGTTTTTTGTTTATACCCAACCCAGGTCTTATTTATCCCCTTAAAGTTAACTCTATTCAATGCAAGTTACTTACTTTTTTTTACCTCCTCAAAGGTCTAAAGTCTTATTTGAAAAATCTAAGAAATTCAAAAGAAGAATCCGAAATCCAATAGAATATTTTATAAATCGAAATTCGGCAGTGAAGATTCAATTTTGTTGCACTTTAAGTTTCCTTTTGTTGATTTGGTTTACCATAAGTATCTTTATAAATGAAATGTATCTAACTAGTTTCCTAAACACATTTGTTGCCTTTGATTTGAATTCCCTCGTTTTTCAAAAAGAATCTTTAACTACACTTCTGGAAAACAAAAATCCAAATTCACTAAATCTCCAGAGTATTAAAATGCAAACAAGAATCGTGCTGCTGTAAATGTTTCTATCTATCGAACTAAAATGTATCTATTTTTAATCTTAGAAAACTAGGTACCTACTTCCTGAATACGACAAGATATATTCTTTTTTCTTGTCTCGAAAATCACTTCGCTATAAGATTTATTTTTATGAATAAAAGGTACAAGGCACGTGCCATATGAACTTCAAAAGTCTATAAATTTATACTCCACATACAAGCTTCTGATTTAAGAATCAAATTTTTAGTTAAATAACAAAACTATTCATTCACACTCTATATCTAATAATGTCACTTTCAAAAAAAAAAAACCTATTTTGGAAAAACAAATGAAGGATATTTTTAGAAACCAAAAAAAAGAAAAAACAACCTGGAAAAACGAAAGAACTTGAATTCGGTATAAGTATTTGTGTGTAGGTGTATGTACATAGATACTCTTACAGATATTTTTATGAAGAAAATTTATTATAATAGGATTGTCAATGTGCTGATTTATGAATGTCAAAAGAAATAAATAAATATTATGTTTATTGTTAAAGGAGTATTTTTGTCGAATTTGTATTTGGATAAAATGTCATTTCATTTTAAGAAGTTTATGGCAATATAAATAAATTATGTGACAGTTATGTTATTATTGAAATTGTATAGAAGTTCAAAAGTTTTCTGAACTCAAGGTTGTAGATGTCATTTTGAAGACTTTTGTTTGATTAGATAGGAATATGACAGTTTTAGGCAAGTATACGCCTGGGTGTTCGAATTTAGCAGATTACGAATAAAATGAAATTAAGAATGAGAATTAGGGAACTTTTATATCAGAATATTTTTTATATTTAATAATAGATTTTATAACACTAGATCATAAAAACACTCAAGAACTAGAAGACCATATGGACTCCAATTAAATTTTGTTTGATAGATTATGACTTCAGAAGATGTAGAAAGCACTTTTTAAAAAATGATCAATTGGTTTTTTCACTATAACACTTTAAAAAAATATGAAAATTTTGGTTTGTCGCAAATATCTCAATAACGGATACTTTAAATGAATTTTATTAACCAAAAAAATGTTTGCTCTAAAATATAAACACTATTTTCTGCTGGCAAAAGACATTTTCGATATGTGGTAAAATTTTGGAAAAATCTCAATTGACGGATTCTTTACAAAAAATAAAAAAATTACAAAAAGTTCTACCAAAAATTATTAAAAATTGTTTTTATTAAAAAAAAATGTTTCAGTAATCTGAGCACAAACCTATACCCCTTCTCCTCCTTCGCTGCCTTCAAAGCTTCTTGGCCAATTTCTAGAATTCCTTTTTTGTTCTGTTATGATTTTATTCTTATATCAAAATGTTCTGAAACTTCCATTAACATCACTGCCATCATGCATACCAAAAAAAATTCCTAAAATCAATAAAACAGGTGCACAATCACGAAGTCTGCAGTAAAAATTCCCTTAATACATATTACCATTTATTTGAAGTCAATATGAGTCTGAAAAGGAGTCTATTTTTGTTACAGCTTATAAACCAACCTATACCTATACAAAACTCGTTCCATATAAAATGCAAGTTAAACTGGTTACCAACCTACTCACTTATGTTTACTTAGACGATGGTCTAACTTACAAGTATCAATTATAAAATCGTTGTTTTTCATTCTTTTTTTTTCAAAAAACCCTTTAAACTTTTCTCACAACCATTATCATATATTTTCCCCCAAGCCCTATCTTAAACCTCACTATAAGCTTCTGACCCAGTCAAGAAGCTAAGCTTTACCGCAACTTAAATGATGAGTATTTTAGTCATAGTGTGAAATTTATACTATTACCTTATCCATTTACAGGAAAATCTTTTACACATTGACAAAAAATAAAAAACAAATTATAATACCTTACAAATATTTAAATTTTTATATTGTTAAAAAAGAAATACGAAAAATAATACTTAATTGAATATATTACAAATTTCGATAAGATAATAATTTTTTTTCCTAAACTTATATTATATTGGCCCCATAATTAGCATAATCCTTTAAATTCTCAATTCAAGCAAGTTTTCCACTTAAAAATTGATAGCAGTCAACAAAAAAGAAAAAAAAAAAAATGAAAACAGAATGAAAGAAACATAATATCAAATGACGTCTATCAACATCATCACATATCCAAGAGATAGACACAACACGTTTTAAAGTAAATCTTTATTAAATCCATTATCCATTCTCTGGTGATTCCATTATAATCTTGTTGTAAATAGTAAAAGATACAAAACTTCAAAAAAAAAAAAACTGGTTTGAGTGTAATTTAGTATCTATCAGCTATAGTACCACTCTACATAACACACGAAGTAAGAACTAAGAAGTAGCAATAATAATAATAATATAATCAAAACAAACTCAAAACTCAATGAAAGTCAAATGAAAAACCAGTATTTTTGTTTGTGAGTGCAAAATTCTCTGAGTATTGAGTTTGAAGAATCTGAAGGAAGATTTGAGTGTGGAATTGAGTTAGAGTGTTCTTTGTTAAAACGAAAACGAGCAGAAGATAGAAAAGATGAATGAGTTGGATTGAAAATGTAGGGAACAACACTCATGTTTGTTGGTTGAGTTGTAGGAGTTTTCACTTGGTTCATTTCTTGTTTGAGTAATTTGCAATCTACTCACGAAGTAGTAATTCATTTTTTAGTATTACTCAGGCTCCAGATTGTTAAGATTCTTGTTCATCAGATAATAATTAAAAAAATGATTTCTTGCTTCTGAAATTGGTAAAAGCCTATTTTTATATAATGATCAGATTTTTTTCAATGTTTGCCATTTAAAGAACATTTGTAAATTTTTCAATGGTTTTTTGAGCCTCAAATGAACTTTTTTTCAATTTCAAAAAGAATTTGTTTAAACAAAAAATGAAAACTAGAATGCATCCAAAGATTGTTGCATAAATTTATATCTTTTTTGGCAAGTGGTCGTAAATCGGACTTTTATTTTTACCAAAATAAGTATCTAGACTTGAAAGGGAAGTATACGGATATCGATATGGCAGAAATTAAAGTTTTTATTAAAAACCTTCTTTTTAAGAAAAAAACCAAAATTCAAAAATATGCCATTTAATCCACCTTAATAAGTCAATATTTCGACACTGAAAATATTTATCGGATTATTTTAAATTCGAAAAAAAATTATATCAACTTATACCGAAAGTAGGAATGATTTTGATATTTTTTGGAATTCATGAGTATATCATCACCTGAAGACGTTTTAAGACAAATTTTCACTTTTCTCGCTTCTCCAAACCTAAGGTGCCCTTAAAGTCGAAAAAAAACAAAAATTTTAAGACTTTCTGGTTAAAGTAATAAGGAGGAAAAATTTAATTTTCAAAATTCTTTAACAAAACAGCAGAAAACGTGCGCATTTCTTTGGAACAAAACTAAAATTTTTGAAGGCGCATGAATATTATTGTCGCCTGAGAATTTTTTAATACTGAAGTAGTAAGGAGTAAGAAAGTTCATAATGCCCATGGCTTTGTGGTTTAAAGCTAAAATTGAAAGATGACATGCATTTGTCCAAAAAAATTTCATGCAGTCAAAAAAAAAATAATAAAAATCCGGAACCAAAAAATAATTTTAAAATTCAAAATCTTACCCATATATTTTCTGATGTTTCATGTTTTGACATTTGTTTTGGTCGTTATGATGGTTTTAATTGTATTTAGATTTTTGAAAACTTAACGTTCAAATTTCTGATATGAATGACAGAAAGCTGCCATAACACTGTCCTTTCAAACAGATTTTGTACGGAGAAGTAACAAAAAGCCAGAATAAAATGAGATTTGGGGAAATGTGTCTTATTTTGGACATTTTTACATTTCTTGTACCAAATTGAATTTTAATTAAATTTGATGAGAACAAATCAAAATTAAGCCAAAATTTTAAAATATTTTTAACTTTTTTGTAAAATTTATCTTCGTCCCTGTTACAAGTTTTTTCTCGTTTAAAAACCTAAAATTGTAGTTTCATTTTGTCACGAGTTTTCGGGTAATAGATAATACCCAACATTTTTTTTCAAATTTTACTTCTAATAACTAAAAACGATATTTTCTAGACACCTGTATAATTTCTACTCTTCTATAAAAGTTTACAGTTTATGATTTTCAATTTGGACAACAAGACAAACATATTTTGACAATCATAATAATTTTTCGTTCCAAATTTCACCTTGAAGGTATAAATTCAAAAAGGCTGAAGGGACTACCTAGAGCTAGAGTCTTATCAAATTTTTAGAATCTAGTTTAGTCTAGTTTCCGCTTTACGAGATTGGTACTAGAGCAAGGTGTTTCGAATCTCTTCACTTCTTGACAATCTCTTTTTGGCATTTGAAATCAGTTTTCCATGAAAAATATTTCTAAATTTCATTGCTGACACAAATGCTGACTTTTATCTCTTTTTACGATTTTTTGTTAATTGAAAAAATTCATACTTTCTGACTTTCGAAATAAACTTTCTTAATTCTATTTCTCACGCTAACAAAAAATTTATTCAAATATTTTTATGTTATTAAAATTAAAACTAATTAAAGTCTAACTACTTTTTTATTTATGCGTTATTTTGAAAGTATCACATGACTTAAAAGTTGTAAAAAAACAAAACTGCATTTAACAATATGATTTAATCTTTAACATCTAACCGTTTACTAATAGGCCACAATCATAAAAACAAACCCAAACTCTTAAATTAATTAAAAAATATATTTCTATAAAATTCATAAAACCAACCAAAAAAAAAAAATAGTAATAATAATGAAACATGCTGTTAGAATTTTCAGTGGCATCATCGATTAATGAAAAATTTCTTTATATCTTCAAGAAATTTTGATAAAAATCTAAAACACAAAAAAACACACACACAACATTAAAACACAAAACTCTATCAAAAACAAACGGAAACTACAAGGATTGAATATTAATAAAACAAAAACAAAAAAAAAACTCCTACACTGAATTTATGTTGCCTGTCACTCATTTCAAAACATAATAAAAAAATATCATTTTATAATAATTTTGCCTAATTCGAACATGAAATACAAATAAAAAAAAACATCGAACAAAATAAAAATATGATAATGAAGTAGTAAAAATTTGTTCCTCTATGTTTTTTTGGGTCTTTAAAATGATTTCAAAAACGACTACTGCTGTGTGTTTTTTTTTTTGGAAAATAAAGATAAATCATCGTGATAAGTTAATTTTTTATATTCTCTTTCTCATATATATGTATAAAAAAATAAATGTAATTGATAGCTCCTTTATCTTACATATTTATGCTTCAATCATGAATATTTATAGGAGACACTGATTTGATTGTTTTAATACTCTGTAAGACGAAAAAGGCCATAATATCGTCGTCGGTTGGTCGTCGTATAACGACTTAAAGGAATCATGTTATCTATTTGAATAAGACCATGTTATCGGCCACATTAACATCCGCAACTAATCGAGGACAAATCGATGTCCAAAAGAGATTTCTTTTTATGATCCATTATAATGTATGAATGTTGTTGTTTTTTTTTATACATACATATATTTTACTGTTTGTTTAAATATGACCATCAATGCACTTTTTTATAGCGTAGTTTCCATCACTACTTATCAGTAATAGTCTGATAGCTCATAAAAAAATGCATAATCAAAGAACTACGACGACGATGGATGGATGGATGGACAGACAGTGGGGTAGGGTGTTTTGAAAACTTGAAATTATTCAGTTATTCAGTCTGTGGGGTCATAAAATTGTGGGTCTGAAAGTCTAGCTATTTAAATTTTCACCTTAAGAACTCTCTTTTTGATTTTGATCTATAAAATGTTGGTTTTTGATAAATTTTTTACAAGGTTGGAAAGTGGAATGTTCTCTATTTTTTTTTTTTTTTTTTTAATTAAAAAATAATTTACTTTTTAGCACTGGATGTTTCTATATCAAAATTTTATTTATTTCCAACTTCTAGTAAAAAATTTTATAGCTGAAACTTTTGAATTTAATCCATAATTCTCGTTATTTTGTTGCACTATTATAATTACGACTATAAGTATATTAATATAAAAGTACAAAAATGAAATAAAATATTAAAAAAAAAAAAACATCGATGTAAACAAAAACAAGACTTGAGTAAATAAATCTCTTTTCGAGTGCTCGTTATTATACCAGAAGTATCTCGTAACTCTATTGATAGATTGAAGTTCGTTTAACTCAAATAATAAGCGATGATAACCTTTTGCAAATGGCAAATCTTTTAGCTGATGCGAGTCTATCAAAGGTTGATAGAGATTATATATTTTAAATGAAACATTTAAAATCAAAAAGTAATGAGTTAATGACTATGATTAATTATATGGCGTTTCAAAATCAAACATGAGTAATAATCAAAAGAATTATTTATAAATTATTTTTGAGTTATGAACTTTTAGTTGAAGGGTTTCAGTTTAAATAAGGTTTTTATTTAATGAATTATTTTTATAATATCTGTCTTTTTTCATTTGTTTAAAAAAAATTGAGTTGAAAAATATCAACACAAAATTTCCATAATAGAAGAAATTGGAAATAAATTTTAATGCTTATGTTCCATGATTTTTGGAAATATACAACAAAAATAATTTTGTTACACTGTTTTTTTTTTTTAAACCATTTGGACGGAAACAAAAGCATTTTTAATTGGTTGTTTTAAAATAGGATCAAATTAATAAAGAAGTTTTAAAGTTACTATATTTTGGATTGGTGTCAAAAATTAACACAATTAATATTCTTTAGTTTAGTTTGTTTTTTAATAAAAAAGGGTTTGTTATGCTTTTTGTCTTGTCGAACAAACAAAAGGTGTTCTACAGCTGATAAGTACTTTTTGGTTATTTAATATCTATTGTTGATTTTTAATATTTTTCATTTATAATTTTCTTTAATTCAAACGTGATCTTATTCGTTCAGTGTAAAATTGAAAAATTGCTATTAATCTCCCTTTCAAGACAAAATACACATTTTTAAAATTTTGGATACCACAGGGTTTTCCTTTTGTTAAAGGAGCTTAGAATATCGAATGAAAAATTTGATAAATTTTTATGTGAATAATTTTAAATGTGAAAGAACGTAATTTTCATAAAAGTTTATTAAAAAAGTTACCACAAGCTAAGGTTACCTAGAAGCTAAAGTTATGTTAGACAAGGTACAGAAATTTAAAAAACCTTTTGACTTAATGACCAATTATATTGTTTGCAATATAATCTCTATAAAATAGTGTTTGAAAAGACGATTCAATATTTTCTTGGATTTTTTGATTTAAATTACTTTTTTTCTGTACCGAAATTATTATTTGGTTGGCAACAAAAACTTTCTTATGTTTTTTGGGAACAACCAAGTACCAAGTGGAAACTCTGCCAAAAAATGTAATTGTATATTGGTGATAAGGCTCATGAGGTATAAATGTTTTTAATATCAACATTTTTATTTTATAAAGGGAATATCCTGAAAGAAGATGTTTGATTGTGTTTCAGAAGAATTTTGGAACTTTTGCTACTTGTAGCAATTCTTAAATATGTAGTTCTGTGGTATTCTAAATTTTTAGCAATCACCAAATTTTCTTTAAATTCGATGAAAGCTACTCGAAGTAAGTAAAAAAGGACATATTTATTAAGTTTGCATTTATCCCTTGACCGATTGTTTAAATTTAACCACAAAATTTTCACAGCTTTTGGAACATTCTAAAAATATATATATTTATATAAAAATATTTGAAATTTACCATTTAAAAAAAAGCAATTTTTTGTGCATATAATTACGAAGTAATTGATCCCCAAAAAAAATGTTGTTTGTAAAATACAGTTGTACCTACTATTTTGAAATTTGGTACTAATTCAAAGTACGCATATTTTTCAAACTGTCTATTGATTGTTTGTTTAAGTCTTTTGGTAGCTCTCGGAAGTGGCGAGTATACTGAAAGAATACAATCAGCTTCTTAAAACATTCATCAATTTAAATCTCTATGTCATGTTCGAAAATCTGTTTTAAAAAACAATAAACACACAAACAACACCAATTTAACAATCCTTTTTCCACCACAAAAAAAAATTAACAAGCTGACTTTTACTCGAAAGGAAACCACAAATGAATCTATTAAAAATTCCGATTTCCTGATGGATAAATGTTTTTATGTATATGAAAAACCGGAAGTGCATTTATACCATCTTCTTTAGAAAAAAAATTATACTTTTTTATGTTTCAACTGTGTACACAGTAAACAAAGAAACAGAACTTACTTAAACAACAAAATGTGTTGTTTTTGTCTTCCACGACGACGACGACGAGTTCTATTGCCTTTGGACAAATGTCGCCTTTACGGCTACGGCTGCACCTGAATCTATATTTTTCCAACAAGCACATGTGATGAGATACAAACAACAACAAAAAAAATATAACTAAATCCAAACAAAATGCGGGACAAGTGACAAGCTAGTGCTAGATACAAATTTTTCAACGAGGAAGCTCCATTCCAGTCCGAGTGGCGAGTAAGTAAGACTAAGAGTATACCCAAGACTTTCAAGCCTCCTCCGAAGACAACGACGACGTTCGACACTAGATATGGAAAACATTGATAGAATCCTGTCCACATATAAAAATAAAATATACATCATCAAAAAAAAAAGAAGAGAAATAGAATTAATACAAAACAGAAGAACAACCATCAATCCGACGAATATCTAGTTGGTTGGTCTTGGTGGTGTACATTGTACAATGGCGGATGAGGAATAATGCGGGCCAATATTCCCTTTCATTTGGAATTGTCCGCATGCTCCGTCTTCGTCATCATTTCAAGTCGAGCTCTGGCCTTTATTCACATTTCACAACCATCAAAGCGACAACATCAGTTCTGTTTTTGTTGAGGTAACAAATTTTTGCTCTAAGTCTTCGTCGTCGTCGATCTAGAAAACCTTCTTATAAAGGGGATATCCTCAGGAATGAAACACCATCGAATTGAATTGAGCTTGCCAAAATGGTTAGCCAACAGCACAGGTAGATCTAAATGACCACCTCTATGACTATAGTACTAAATCAGCTGAGGCATCAGAGTGTTGAATTCAATCACTAACCATAAAATTTGTTCGAATTAAGGTGAATTTTGACAAAAAGTTATTTGTTTTGTTGAATAATTTATCATTTTTTCATTTAGAAAAAGTTTGTCAAAGTAAATTCATTCAAGAAATCTTTCCCGCACTCATACTCTAAGGTCAATATATCAGCCTTAAAATTTTGTTCAAAATTTAATCTCGTATTTTCGCAAATTTGCAACTCTTGCGATTATTTCTGTTTTTTTAAGTGTTTTTTGCAAATTCGTAAGTTTTGCATTTTTTTCAGTATTTAGAGTTGGAAATTGGACTTTTGAAATATAGGAAAAATTGAGTTTGTTCGCAGTTTGAAAATAACTCTAAATTTTAAATTTCTGTACAATTTAAATATCAAACGATTCTTCGCAGAAAATGTTTATATTTTGGAACATTTTGTAACTTAGATAATTATATTTTTTCAGCTGTAGTCTTTTCCACGAACATGAAAAAATGTTAAAATTGCAAAATTGCGAAATATTTATATTAACTTTAAGTAAATGTATACTTCGTTTATGTAATTCGTAAAATTTATTTTTAGATATTTTTAAGTTCTTCAATGAAAAAAAAATATAATTCCTCCATAACTTTGGAATTTTTGAAAAAGTTAAGTTGCAAATTTTCTGTATTTTTTAAATTTTGCGAAATATTTTCATTAAATAAGAAATTTTTTAAATGCGAAATTTGCACTAGTTAAAATTCTATCACTATTACCAAATTGTATATATTCTAAATAAGTGTAGTTACATATGCATCATTTCGCAAAATTAATGAAACCTTTTAATCATTTGAATTTCAGTCGAAAAACTTTTAAAACTGGAGATATACTTTTTTGCTTTCGCAATTTTAATAAATTTTAATTTTTGAAAAATATTAAATGCATGTGTTTTAATTTTTGAAAAATATTAAATGCATATGTTTTAAGTTTGCCTTAAATGAAATATTGCATGTTTTGAAACTTTAAAATGTTACCACTAAATTCCAAAATGAGAACTCTTTTTTTATTCTTCAAAAACTTATTTTTTTAACGAAAACTGTACGAATGCGAAAAATTGATATCGGCCTCAAATTTTGAAATATGTAAAAAAAAAAACATTTGCAAAATTTTAAAATTACGAACAAGACATACAACTTTGGGTTTTTGTATTTTCAGCACTTAAGTGTCTTTATGTTTTTGCGATTTTTTAAAAATATTTACGCAACGAACTTAGGTCAAAATTCCCTGAGAGAACCGCTAAATGGAATTTTCAAAGTCCCTTCAGTAAAAACCCGTTTATGTTTCGAAAACTTAAAATGACGGTCTTTATACCTACTCTGGGCCTATGACATGAGCCAAGATTGTTTACATTTAATGGAATCTGCAACCTCGTGAGTGATAAATTTTGCACCGTGGACAATTTCACCTACTCTCGTATCGATCGCTCTTAAAGACATCCAGAATGGCAAGCCTTAAAATGGAGCCTATCTTCGTACCCAATGTGACTTCACACATTTTGCTATAGCCCCTATAATATTATGTTCTATTCTGTGTCGATGTGTCGTGTGTCCTTTATTCATCTAGCTCTGTAGCTTGCTATAGCTGGATGCGGATGGGGAGTTTGGAAATCGCTCGATATGGAGATTTGTGTTTTGTGTGGTGTAAATTCTTTAGATGGCCAAACTGGATACCTATACCTTCTTCTCATTCTCTCGAAAAAGACTAAGACTGGAATATCAAAAAACCCCAAGCCCGGATAACGTCTACACTCGTACCTCTCCTCCTGTATCGCTCGCTTAACCGAAAGAAGCCTCCATATCAAGGCCCATATAATATACCAACATACATATTCGCATTCGGAGGGAACAAAAATGCTATATTTTGTTTGATGGCTAACAAGGAACATTCAACGAGCTGCAAGTGCAACAACAAACCAATCCTAGGGAATGATATTCGACTTTGCAATGTTGTTGTTGTTGGTGTAGTGTTTTTGTAGTTGTTGTTTTTATTGTCGTATTGCGCAGTTGATGATATAAATTGCACACCTGAACGAGCATAATAATCGTATGCAATTATGCTTAACACAATCACAAACAACTCAACTCACCTGGAAATTCACATCCGAGAGTTGAGGAATAGCGAAGGAATCAGGAAAGGAGTTTTACTTTAGTTTGGCTTTAGCTGGTGGACAAGGAAAGACAATCAGTCAGTGAGACAGATAGACAGACAGACAGAAAAAGTCAGTCGGAACTCGGGACTAACGCATCGATCGAGTCGGGAACAAAAAGGCACATACAAGTTGAAATCAGAAGTCACAGCTAAAAAATATATAATGTATATGAATGTAAGTGGCATTAGGAAAGGGATTCCATGGACACCATTCCAGAATGTTCATGTATATGGACACGGACAGGTTCATCGCCGCCGTCGTCGCAGAGGTAGGTAGTTGTTTTGGTAGCAATCATAAGATATGTTGAAGGCTCTATACCTACCAAGAGGAGAGTTCGCCAGGAACCTGTTACAATTTGCAAAGTTTTGCTGCAGTCATCGTTTCTATTCTAGAAATGGCATGAGTTCCATCATTCGTATTGGTATGTAAGGTACCATCATCATACCTGACTACACCTTTCCTGTAGGATTTTTTTTGTTTTTGTTAGAGCCTAGTTGGGCTTCGGGCAATCGATTTAAATTTGTTTTACAGTGTGGTATATTTGTGGGGCAGGTAGATAGGTAGGAAGGAATGTGTTGATAACTTGCTTGACACGCATTTATGTATGTATATATACGTTATCCGAAGTTGTGATGGTTAGGGGACATTTTTAAAATTCTTATCGAAGTGCCACAGGGTTGAGGATACTCTTCTATTTGTTGCATATGTATAAAATACATATACGTACATAATAAAACACTTCTAAAAATTAAATTTTTTTTAAATTTTAAAAGACAACTAAAACCTACCTAAATGTTCTTGAGATAGGTAAGCTGCTAAGTATAACTTAAATCACCCTTAATTTTATCTGATAAAATAAAAAAAAATATTTCAGAATGTTCTCATTTATATCAATATCTTTTCCATCTTCTTATCAAAACAAAACATAGCTAATATTTATTGAACTGATTTGACTCGTTCTATACGAGTACTTCTAAATTAAAATACTTAGAAATTAAGATAGCACCTTAAACTGATTTTGAATAAATTAGTTAAATTAGCTGTTAAATTTTTGATAAGAAATTGATTAGTAGATAAAGATTATGAACAAAAAGTCAATTTTCTTTTTGTGTTATCAGATTTATTTGAAGTGGTTTTGGGTACACTACCAACTGCCATGCTATCTTACAATAAATTACTTATCTTTTAATTACATGAATTAAATATCAGAGGGAGGGGGAGGAGAGAGGTATTTAAGGCTGCAACTGTTCCAGTTTATAAAACATAATATAGGCATTTAAAATAAATTATGACATACATACATACATACGTTATGTTACACACTTAGTTGTTGATGAAAAGTACATGAAATTTTGTCAAAATTATGACATCGGTTAAAAATCGAAGTCGTAAAAATTTGTATATAAATATTTACATTTTTATTCCTCTACTGTCTTCATAATTATTAAAAAATAAAATAAGTAACACAAAAAAAGAAAAAAAAAAGTTTTTACTTCGATCTTGCCAGGAGTCGAACCTGGAATCTTCTGATCCGTAGTCAGACGCGTTATCCATTGCGCCACAAGACCGTTGAAAAATTAGTGTTAAAAATAAATTTTGACTTAAGCCTAATTATGCTTTCTGAAAATAAATAAAATGATCGTTCAGAAAAAAACATAAGATTAGCAAAGAATAGTAATTTGTTAATAATTTATTCATGCTTCGATGTGTGTGGTTATAAAATCGTGTAAATTTATTTAAATTGACTACCAGCTGGAATTTAAATAAATTAAAGTACCAAATTATATTTTATATTTACATAGTTTAGAATTAATCATTAATTTTTTTAAATCAAAATCATTGCAATTTGTTTCGAAGTTACTTAGTCTGAAGTCTCAGGAAACATGTTGCGGGTTGAGGAAACTTGTTCTTATTCCGATTTGGAAAAATGACACAAGGGTAAGCAACTAAAATTTATAAATATGACATTTGGCTTTATGTTCAGGCACCAGTTCAGCTACCAACACAAACAGACCAGAAAGTGAAATGTGGAATCTTTCAATATCGATCAATTTTGTACCGTAGCTTGCTTTTAAAATGTTTCTAGTTTTATATTTTTTTTTAATTGTTTTTAAATCATTAGAATCCAAGTGACCTTTGTTTTAATTTTGTGTTATAATTTTTTAGAATTGTTAAATTCACACGAGTAATTAAGAAATTCTCCCAGAAACTGAAGATTTACTGACATTTTTTGGAATAAAATGTCCAAGAAAATGTGACAAACCACAGAACAGCGATTTTACGCATGACTTCAAAAATATGCGGATTTTTTAATGTTCATAGTTTGACAGTTTGCACAAACTACTTGCCCAGGTATCCATAAACATTTTCGTTGGGACAAAAATATTTCCACCCGACTTCCACAAACATTTCTACTGAAAAAAAACAACAACAACAATACTTTCAATCAAAAACGCATCGAAAGATATCAATCAGTCAGGAGAACCTACCTTTATTGAGAGGAAATATTTGTAGAGAATATTGAACCGAACATATTATTTTCCCACAAATTTCCAGAAACAGTTTTTCACAGCTGTAAGGGGGAAAATACCCTTTTGCCGTTGCACACTCCTCACCCTCGTTATTCTATCAATTCCATTCAAAAAAATATTGGTTTCCACAATATTGTCCTCTCTTATTGTTCCTCCTCCGAGTCTACGCCTACGCGATAAAAATCTGCCTCGCTAACCCTCTTACTCTTACACAAAAAGGACTCAAATCCAAATGCAAAAAAAAGAGTAAGGATAGTGAAAAAATTCAACCGAAATCAAAAACACCAAATCCCAAAATCTTGATAGGACATAGGTAGGAGTATTCTATGCCAACTCCTGCGTACGGTATATGGTATACCCCAAATACCTTCCTACATACTCGTAGATTTCGATTCGAATTGATCCGAGATCAAAAATTTGAAGCATCAAATACCATGTCCCGCCCAAGGCCATACAACTACATCACATTCAGCGATATTATCACAAATGCAAACCATGTACCGCTGCTCTATACCGCACGTGTGTCCTTCTCGTCTTCATCTATATATGTATACGAATGGGTAGGTATATTCGTATCTCTGAAACTAAGGACCAAGGATTACATTTACTTATTAGTTTGGTTTTCTGTTCCTGATGAGACTTCCTCGATTCCACCCGAGAAATGTCCTAAGGCCACTTTGGTCCAAAACTTAATCGAAAATGAATAAACATGGACGCAGTGCATAGCAACGGATATTTTTTTTAATTTTCCAAAATATATAAGATAGTCAATTTTTATCGAAAATAAAATCCTTAATTTAAACAAAAACAAATCCTGTTCCCCTGTTATCTACTCACAATACAATGTCCTGAAAATTCATCTGCTTCCAAGGGAACCCAAATATCCCGAGGACGAAATTGATACCGGAGCTGTCGCTAACATCGCGCTTTTGTTAAATTGTCCCGGATGCTAACGACAACGACGACGTGCGTCGAAATCGTCAACCATTTGTCGTGAGAGTGCGATGCGTATGTCAGAAACACTTACGTCACTTTGCCATTTTTTTCTTTACTTTTAATGTTTATGCCGCCGAACCGCTCCATTAGCTCGGGATCAATTTAAGGAAGGGATGTTGGGATGTGCAAAAGGAATAGACAAAAATGTGCATTTTTTTTTTTGTTAAATGGGTCCTTTTGATCTTTGTTCTTTTATCGTGATGATGGGATGACCCGTCTGCGAATGGAGGGTTCATTTCTAACTCGGGGCTAAATTGACAAAACTCCTCAATTTAGATGGAAATTCGATGCAGGCATAGAATCCTTAAAAAGGAGACTAAAATAACTGAAAAAATTGATTAAATTTGCAAAAATGCATGGCAAGGGTGTCTGTCTGTCTTTGAATTGTTTCTTGTTCTGATAGGATCAGCAAAACGGGAAGGGGAAACAGGAGTAATTTTTATGAAATAGCATTTTGAAAGAAATTATAAAAATTACATTTTGTCAGCTTTTTTCATTATTTATATTTACTTTTTAATTTTATTTTATTTCATTTTTAGCGTTTATTGGAATAACGTGGCTTCTTTTCCCAGAATTTTGTTACAACCAACCCCTGTCTCTCCTAATTGCACATGCAGAAAAATAAACCAAAATTTCAATTAAATTCTAAATGTATTCCTATCCGCTTTTTTATGCATTTTAGTTTTTCTTCCTTTTCTTTTTTTGTACCAAATTTCTTTTCTTTGTTTTCTTTTTTGTATCGGGACAATAATTCCTCGTGCCACGCCATCAAGGGGGTTCAAACAGAACAGACATAACTTCTTTGTGTTACATTTTCACTTTTCATTCAAACTGACAATTGGCAGGCGTGTCAAATTTGTTTCAGCTTGCAACGATTACCATGTCTGTGGATAAATTTTTAGGAACATTTTGTTACCTATACCTACCTACCTAATCATGTGGAAAATATTAACATTTTTCTTTTGACTTGCATTTCGAATTAAGGTTTTTGAAATTTGTACTTACTTTTACGGTTTTGGTCATAGTTGATATAGTTTGAATGGGAATTTTGACATTTTGTTACGTGTTTCATATCCATTTACACAAAAAAGTGACGAAGGATGACTGTAAGCTGTTAATAGTTTGGAGGCTTATTAGCTTCGGAATTTTAACTGCATTTTTTTTTTCAATAAGTCGAGATTTGAGTAAAATGTTTACTTAAATAAAAAATGTTATCCAAGACATAAAATTCCTTCAAAATATATTTTATGTGTTATATTTTTTACTTAAATTTGCCCAAAGATCACATTAAACAGTGACGTTTTGAGAATGTAAATGCATCTGCACAGTTACAATATAAACGCACCCATTCAGCTTTATCGCTGAACAAAATTTTCTTTTGAAAATGGGAATCGGTGGCCATCTTGTTTTGGAAGTTAATTTACAGGATTTGCGGACGTTATTTAGAAGTAGGTCTATTTATTATGAAATGGCAAACCAAACTGAGCATAAATCAGTGACTGCTGTCAAAAAGAATAACTCCGAAAAAAAGTATTGCCAGATTGAAAACCACACGTCTAAAAAAAAACTACATTTAATAGTTACATATTTGTTATAACATAGCGACTGAATTTTAATGCTCAAAAAGTTCACTTAAAACTAAAAAATATGCTACCTTAAATTCACATTACCAATTATAAAAATATATACTATAATAAATGAAATTTCGTCTTTTAAAAAGTCGTGAAAATTTTACATCATAAACATTAAATTTGATATTTTAGAATTTTTAAAATTTGCGATACAAAGTTACATTATGTACATATACATGTACAATATATTTCCAAAATACATTTTTTTTTCGAAATAGTTCTTCACGAAAAGTATGGTTCTGTATTAATTTTTGAATAAATATTCAGTAAGTCAAAAAATGCTTTTTTACTAAATTTTACAAAACCACAAGTTGACGATTAAATGCTATTCTAAATGTCTTATTTCGACGGCTATCCAAAAGTCACTAAAGGTTATTAAAGGTCAAAAGATGATTCCATAAAATGAAGATTAATTGGCAAAACTTTAGTGGCAATGATCTTAAATTCGCACTGCTGATCTTTCTCACCCGCACACCAATTTTATCTAAAATAGATCTGCTTTTCAGTTTTTTTTTTTTTTGTTCAACACTTCCAAGACTAGACCACCGCCACCGAACAGTCAACGCCACCGGGCCTTCCTGACACCAAACCTATAATTATTTTCGTGTGGTTTTTATTTTTTTATTTGTTGGTAACATTTTAAAGTCCTGTCAAATAACAGAGAATAATAATAAAAATTAAAAAAAGTTTTACACCCAATTAAATGAAATGTTTCAAAATTTTTAATGATTGTTATTTCCCCGCAAAAAAAAAAAAAAAAAAAAACGATTTCGTTCACCCGAAACGACCGACACCGGCGTGTTTCACCTGACGTCTATGAAAATGACAGAAAACGGACAAAAAATAATTGTTTTCTCTAGAAATGTTCGAAAAATTATTTTACCAAAAAAAAAAAAAATAAAACTAACGAAAAACTCATAAAACATGCCCCGCCACGGACCGCCATCCATCCGTGGAAATCATACAACAGCCCCTAAAGCAAGGCCTCAAAACGCTCCGTTTCAATTTCATAATTTTGACCTTTTTTTCGACGACCGACGACGATGATAATAACGCGTATATGAAGGTAAATTTAATGGTGATGGTGTGAGATCATAGCGTAATGTCATCTCACGCGATCATGTTATTCAAGGTCTCGAGGTAATTTCATTGGAAGCAATTAAAAGCCGCAGAAGCAACTAACCATTCTATTTCTACCTTCGAACAAAGTCAGTTTCGGTAAACGAGTATGGAAACGGGTACGACCTAAGAATAACTTTTGATGTCTTTCATAGATCTTGTGCCCAGATAAAGGTCAAGACTTCAAAGAACCTTCCCTATGATATGATGGAGGTTGTACATGGACTCGACTCTCGGAGGTAATTGCTATTCCGAAAATTGCTGTCCATAGTTGTTAGCGTGATGCGTAACTTGAGGGCCAACACGGTATAGACCCTTAAGTACCTTAGGTAGATATATCACAGATACATATGTACATACATATATGCATTATTATTATGTTTTTTTTTTGTAGAGTTCTGCTGAAACAGAGCGGATACGATCTCTCATGGCGAAACGATAAATTTCCCCAGAGACGACATATCATCCGTCTTGGGATTTAAACCAGACCATAAGAATTCTTCAACTTTGAATTCCATGGCTGGCCCTAATGATGGAAATCAGTTTTGCGGTTTTCGAGTTCAAAAAGGATTCGCAACGTATTTCACACCATCGTGCACATTAAACGGTCCAACGATCCAACAACGAACGATCTACTATACGACTCTTGGCGGTCATAAGGAGATGAGGGTTTTGGTCGTTTTGCTGATCCGCCTCCTTAGGTCCGATCTGTCTGTTGTCCATCTGTCGGGCGGGCGAGCGTTTGGTCGCTTGTCAGTCTCCGATGCGATTCCGATGGTTCCAGAAATCCAAATTTAGTTACAAAGAAACTAAATCGAGAAACTATATACCTACCTCAAGTCGAACCCTGGAAGATCGAGAGGCCGGATATTATAGGTACTGGTTGGTAGGTACGTGGTGTGAAGGAGTTGCCTGCGAGCTGTTAGTGTGCGGTGGGTCATATCATCATCTCTATAAACCAGCCAAGGAGCCATCAGGAAAAGAGACTCACGAATGCGAGGGGCTGGTTAATCGTAGATCAGAAAACTGCCTCTCGGATACAATTTGCAGGCTTTTTGGTCATAGCGCTCTGGGTCCGGCTTGGGCTTGGGTATCGGCATCACTCCAATACCTCATCACCACCGTCATCATCATCAGCTTCAGCATCATCAGGTGAGTGCAGGCTTCGAGCAGGGTTTTCCTCTTCTTTTTTTTTTGGTTTGGTCCGCATTCGAATTCCCTTTGTGGAAGAGGTGTTGACGAGGAGCTCGAGATGAAGGAGTCCGGGGAAGGCGGGCGCCGATGATGGTGATGGCAGCACAGAAAGCTGCCAGATGATGATAGTGCGCGATGGCATAAGGGATTGCGTTTTGGTATTCATTCGAATCGAATTAGAGGTGCGCAAAATATGGCAAATAATACAATTTGGTTCGGATTGTATCTGAAGGCTTGTTGGAGACTAACTATGTATACGAATACTCCTTTGCCTTTACCCACCGCAAGTGCATCGCAGCGCAGTTATCGAGAAGAAGCCATAGCCATGAGCCAACTAAAGTTAAGTCCAAAGGTATGGATGGATTCAGAGATGATGGAACTCAGAGATATGGGGCGTTTTGTGAGGATGTAAATTGTTGTCATATAAAAATGTATGCAGTCCTTTTTTTTCTCGCGTATTCATTGAATCAATTGCTTTTTATAGATGAGAAGAGAATTCGATTTATGTGATGGAATTTTGTTGTTGTAGGGATAAAAATAATAATAAAAATACAAATCTTAGATTTATGGCGCTTAAAATTTGATCCATTGAATTGGACTGGGGAGCGAGAGAAAAGTTTTAAATAGAATTTATTCGTTTGGTGTGAACTTTGAACTGAAGAAAAAATCGATTTTACAATTTCGACTTCACAATTTTAAACCTTAACTTTGAACTTAACCTTAAACCGTCATTATGTTAAGGCTAAAAATCTTATCAAAAGCTTGTCTTAAAGTTCAGAGTCCGTCAAAAACAAACCAAAACCCTTTCATATAACTCAAGAACTACGGTTTGAACTAATGGAAGTCACTTAATACATTCCTAGACTAGATTCAAGAAATGTTGTAAGTCGAGTCCGAGAACCTTTTAAATGTCAAATTTTAAAGGGTCGGGAAGTGCCAAACAAAAATAAATCAAATTTTTTAAATAAAGGTTTCTCGTCTTCTGGATTTCAAAAGCTTTGACAGACTATAATATATTTTTTTACAAAACCTTCATTGAATGTCTATAGTTTCTGACATGGTACGTTATCAGTGGGAATCTCACTCAGCCTCTCGTTTTGTTTCTATATTTCTGAAAATCCTTCGAAAGATTTTCCTGATAGCAGATACATATTACATACATAAATATTTTATGTACATATATAAAATATACAAAAGCACTTTGGCTCAATTACTTCATGATTGAAATCATAAAACAAAATCAATTCATTTATCTTTGTTCGATGATATACATTATGTAGGTGTATGTAGAACTTAATAAACAAAACAGTATTATACATGAACAAAAGGAAACTATCTAGATCCATATACTATAACTATATCTATACATACGTTATGATTGTAGAAATGTCCTTCAAAACATTCCTTCTCTGGAATGACATAATCTTCATTTGTTATCCACAAACATACCTCCATACGATATTTTTGTTTTTCTAGGTTCTCTAGCCACAGGAAATAATATAAACCAACAATAACCAAAACGTTGACAAACAATTATTACGTAACAACGTAAGAACATAATGGAACTGGCACAATCCCAATCCCAAACCCAATCCCAGTCCGAGTCCAGGATTGTATTAGGAAGGAGTACGACCAACGACGGACGACGAGTAAGTCAAAGCAACAATATAAATGTAGGTTCTGCTTTTAGTCTCTTAATTGTCCTCTATGTTCCTGAGAACAACAAAACATTGGTACTACAATACAAAACAAACTCTCTCTGCCTCCTGCTCGTGTGTCTCATAACAAAAGGATAATAATTAATTAACCAAGTCGAGAGGGGCTACCTTTTGGCCAATAAATTGTCTCATTGTCGGAAAAGGACATTATTATTTTCTTTTTTCTTTCTCATGGAACTAGAATGGAATTGCAAAAGAAGAAGAAAAAAATAAAAACCAAAACAAAACAAAGAATTAGGCCAACATGAATAGGTAACAACAAAAAACATAATATTCGTCCTTCGTGTCCTTTTTTTTAAGCCTGTTTCACATCAACATCAACACGAATACGAATACGAATATAGCGCATAGTAAATCGATCAATTGTACTTTGTTTTGTCTTTTGGCTTGGGCAGCGGGACTGGGCGAATTGTTGTCTGTCATTGTGGCAGGCTTGACAGTTGGCAGCAAGCAGGTATACGCACACAATGGGAGTGTAGAACAGGTAAACAAAACAACATGATGATGACCATTCACTGAATGCGAATCCTTGACAAATATACCTACCTGCTAACTTACACATAGGTACCTTCCACTTGGATTGGAAGTAATTTTGGGAGTTTTTAAATAATTCACAATCACAATGTTGGTAAACAGGACATCATTGTCCCTGGATCTTCCAAATTCGAATCCGAATCCAAATTCAAATACCAGGATTCAGGACGATTGGCGAGTCCCTTTTGTTTTGTTGATTTGTGTTTTTCTCATCACAAAAGCTAAAGATACATACAATGAAAATGATGTGGGGACGCCATCAATTCACTTCACATTGCAAAATGAAGTAGAAGCAAACAGTTTACTAATTATGTTTACCTTTTTACTTATGCCGATTCTCTTTAGAGACTCTAAGGTACCCTGGTACCCAAGGATATGCATTAACCTGCCTTGAAAAGGAATTCAGGTGGTGATGATCCTTTTGGCCATCACCGGGATTTAAGGTATCTTTTTCTGGGTCTTGAATTGTATATTATTGTTTTGGGATTGAGTGAATTTTAATTTATTTTTTTTTCTTAAATTATTTAATCGGATTTAATGGGTTCATCAAAAGGAGTGTCCTTTGTGTGCCAGTATAACAATGGATTTTTGGTTTTGCTTAGTTCATTGGGGGAAAAATAAATATTTTAACAAAAATTATTTTAAAATTCAATTAATCTAGGATTAAGTATATTTTGTCAATGTTAAAAGGGACATACAATTCAAGAATTTCCTATTCATCGAGGATGTCGGGATGTCGGGATGATGGATTGATTTCTACTCCTTTGAAGATAATTTTTCTCTTGGGATTTGACCACAATGAATGGCTGTCAAAGGGCAGAGTTGAGTAAATATGTCAAACAATTGAATTTTATCTTAATTTGTCATTGCAGCTGACATTTGAAAATTTACGGAACAATATCATTTCGATAGGCAGAATGAAGATGAGGATATGGGAATTTATAATGATACTCAATTGCTTCAAATACTTTGGGCCAATAGTAGCAGAATAGAAGAAGGAATGCGCAGTTATCGGGGTTGATGAAAACCAACAGATCCTACTAAAGTGTGTTAATGATTCTTAAATCCATAAACCTTACCATAACAACTAAGCTGCTTCAAATAGGGATCCTAAACTTGAGGGCTTAGTAAAAGGTATTCTCGCGCCTTAGCTGAGTTCGAGAGGAAAGCCTTACAGAGAGTTCAGACACTGTACGTGAGGAAAGATGATTCCGGATCCGGACTTGTTACAATCATGAACCGAAAATTAAAAATTAGGTGTGTTTTTTTTGGCTTGTTTTGATATCCGTCAACAAAAAAAAAAAAAAAATCGCACGTTTTTTCAGGAGATCCATCTTAACTGGGCATATTTTTTCCAAAAAAACACACCTGTGTCCAAAAATATTTGTTTTCACTAAAAATAAAAACTTTAAAATAAACAAAATTACTTTTGACCTCTTCAAAAAAATATATCCCATATGGTCTAGTGGCTAGGATATCTGGCTTTCACCCAGAAGGCCCGGGTTCGATTCCCGGTATGGGAATTACTTTTTTTTTTTTTCTTATAAACGCCGACAACACTACCACCAAAGATCATATTTTGAGATATTCAGGGCTTTTGAAGCCTAGAATATCTGAGAACCACCACTCAAAACGAGCATTTCTGGAATTCCATGCAAAAAAGGTTCAAAAGGTGTTTGATGAAAACAAACGAACCAAAATAAAAATTCCAGTCAAATTATTTGACGAAAATATTTTCGCACAAAACCTTTGTTAATTTTATTTTAACTTTAGCTTTAAATTTAAACCACAATGTTTTAACCAATATTTGAAACTGCTACCTACCACTCCCACACCTTTATTTCAAACTAAAGGTATGTATAGGTATATATAAGCTATTATACTCTGTCTCGTAGATGTGTGTGTTTATTATTTTACATAGATATTTACATTAAGGGCCATAATACTCCCAATATAACAATATAGACTACATATAATATAACGCCCGACAATTGTGCGGGCTTTTCGTGCTCTCATGATTAAAATTCAAAACCGGTGGCAGGGCAGCAGCGCAACATAACGCAGCGTTTCAAAGCAAAAGCAAAAGCATCCAGCGAGCGCGTTATGTTAATCGATTATTGCCCACTGACATGTAATTACACGCACTTAGTTTTTGATTGAAAATAATTACATTGCGATTTTGCACATGGTTAGGGAATAATGACAGTTGATGGCATGCCATGAAATTAACAAAAGAGGGGGGGCCTCCAACACCCCACCTCAATTCAGATAGTTTAATACGTACACCTATGTATGTATCAACAATGAAATAGCTATACAGCGGAACTGGTCAATATAAAACAGGGAAGGGATTGTGTGATGCTCGGAGTTGTGATTGTGATGGAACCCAGGGATTGGGACCCTAGGGCTATAATGTATAGTTTTAAATAAGGTTTTTATATAGTATACCAACTGCTATGACAAAGTTGAAGGTTGTCACATGCAAAAAGGTGTCGGAACTCAGTACCTATGCTATTAGTGTTGACATTGAATTAAGGGTAATCATGTTATTCCGTTGACGTTATACACGTTACACGCGTAGTTAAAGTCATATAAACTCCCTAGATGAAGTATATGTATAAAGTTGGACGGACGACCGAACGACGACGACGACGGACGGACGGGTTTGAGCTGTTTAAAAACACGATAAATCGTTGTAAGGAAGCACCGCAACATCATGATCGTATATGACCAGACCGCAGCGCATAAAAACGCTAGTATACGAGTGTAGTTTATAGGCGAACTATAAATGGAAGAGCGGTCTTTCATTTGTAGCAGCTATTTTAATTGTTATTATTCATTAAAAAAGGCTACAAGTTGATAATGGGCTGGAGATATGAGTGTTATAATATAGTGAATGAAAAATAAAGTTAGTTATGCTTAATCACATAAGAGGTGTTTAACATTTAGACCGGCATTTGAACATCGCGCCATTTGAACTAAGAGCCAAGAGCATCAGAGTCAATGTCAGTGTTGCCACTGGTATGCAAATAGACACAATCATTTTTTATCTTATTATTATTATATATCTAATACTAAAAGTAAAAGTAGCAAAATAGTGAACAAAAATTGTAATTTTTTTCAAAAAATAATCAAATATTTGTTTTTGAAGGCCTTAATCTAGAGCTTCTTGGTAATTGAATCAATAAATTTTACGGTTTAAAAAGTGTGATTTCTTATAGAAATTCTTATCAAAATATTGTTACTCCAAACATAATTAAAGACAAATTTAAACACTGTGGCAACACTAGATACAGGGTGTTCTGGATTTATTATTATGAATATTCTTTTAAAGCACAAACTTGACGTTTAAAATTATTTGAAAGATAAAAAAAAGAACCAGGAAAAAAGAAAAAGGGGGAGATATAGACACTGTGTCAAATTTAATAGGTGTTCAATATATTAATAACCCTTTTAAAGTTTGAAGACTATTAAACATTTTCTGCAGCATTCAAATTTTTTTACACCTGACAACTAACAATTGTGAAAATCTAGATGACAGGGATCGAAAGGTAATTTATGATCTGTGACATTTCTTAGGGTTTGGGTAAAAATTAAACTTTCTAAGGTTTAAAATTATCGTATCCAAATAAAATTTTAAAAAGTTAATAAACTTCTTTTTAGCTTGAAAACTTCAAAGAAATAATATTGTTTGTCTTTTAAAGGAATAAGTAAAAGAATCTTTCTTAATAAAGTACGAGTTGCCAACCTTCTCGAAAGATTTTTTTCCAAAATAAAATTTACGAAAACGAGCAGAATTTTGAATAAAATGTCAAATTATTGTGAAAACGGACTGTCAGAATTTAAAATAAATTTATTTTTACCCATTTTATCTTTTTGAATTGATATTGACATTTCAGCGCCTTCTTTTTTGACGCTCACTCTAAACTATCAGCTGTCAAATTGTCTTCGTGTTGCAAAACTAATTTCTTCACAAAAATATCCAATCTTGTGTATATGTACATAGATATGTATTTTGGGACACTGATGTGCATATAATTTCTTTTGGTATTGAAAAGATATTGTATTTTTAAAGACGCTTACCTTCCTTATCAAATTCCGTTGTACGCATTTCCTCAACACTACTAGTAGGTATAAAAATTATCCCCGCCCTTGATGATGCTCATACAGATTGATACGAACAACGTTATTAGTTGAGTAGTCGTTTTCCTTCCTTTTGACCATAATATTACAATCACATCATGGTCAAATCTCGCGCCCGTTCGCATCCTTAACTATAGTGTCCATCATCAGCTGCCAGCTCACCTCACCTTTACCTCTTTTTCCTCAATTTTGAGATTATATTTTTATATAGCAACTTTTTCTTGTTTCTTTTTTTTTTTTTGGTCCCAAAAAGGTGAAGAAAATGATTCTCACGTAGATGGACGTGACGTTGATTTGATTGAGCGTTAATTATTTTTTTTCTTCTTGTGTCTTGTTTTTCATCTCTGTTTTTGTACAAGAAGTATCTTTGAGTTGTTTTTGTATCTAAAAATCAGGAAAAAAACAAAAATTACGCCTCCCTCTCTCGCACTCTCCTCTGGAACATGTTGTCCCATTCGACGTATGTATAGGTACTCGTTCATATAAAGGTGGAATAGTGTCCAAGTCCATGCGTCTGCATCACGCAGAGGTACTTCATCATTTTTTTTTCCTACCTCCTAACCGTCCCACAGCTCCTTCCAAACTATGTTCTATCGAGAGACGGTAATATGGGAATCGGTGGGGAGGGGACTTTTAGCATCAAAGAGTAACAAGAATCGGTGGAGACGGTCGGTAGGTGGGGTCACGTCGTCGTTGTGTGATGGAGTTCATTTTTATCAGATTTTGATTTGGGACTCCATATAACCAGGCTTCTCCTGGAGTTCGCCTTAAATTCAACAATATGATGATGATGACCATCACGGACTGGTCGCTTTGGTCTGGTCACC